>CM038672.1:414937260-416137260 GCA_021605145.1 Aegilops bicornis
AATGACGTAGTGAAACCAGACGGTCTGTCGTAATGAACCGTTTGGGAAACAGTGTGTAAGGCACAAGGGCCAACATATGAACTGTGTGCGATTTGTGCCCCATCGCACATGAGTTTTTTGCGTAACCCGTCTGCCATGCTAGACTCCATCGCACACGTTTGCCAACAATTACTGTCTCCGATAATGTTCTATCACAAACGATTCAGGAGCCCCTTCGCACACATACAAGTGCTGCAGACCATTTGTGATTTATCGGGTATCACCGACGGTTGCCGCGAGAGTGACGTGTGCTTTTCGTTTGGGATCCCACACATTTCCTGAAAAATTACGAATGGGATTGTATTTTGCATTGGGCACGGTTTACTCCCAGTTCTCGTGTGCGATAACGCGACATCACAAACGGTTCCAGAGATCCTATGCACACGTAGTAGCGCTGCAAATCGTTTGCGATCTGCTGTGTATCACTGACGGTTCCGCTATGATTTACGTATGCTTTCCGATGTGGATCGCACACACTCATTTAGTTGAATCGTATGCGAAGCATTTGCCAGGTTGAAACAAAAATATCCCATTTTGAATTGGCACGCAAAAAGCAAATTCGCCACAATATTCAATTGAACAACTATTTTGAATCGGCACGCAAAAAGCAAATTCGCCACAATATTCAATTGAACAAATAGTGTCGACAGGAAGAACATTCATCAGATTTCACAACAGTTGCGATTGAACATATGGTAGCTAAATTCCAATGATTTGTCAACACATATATGCATTACATAATTAATCATAGTGTATGAAATACGAAGACCTCATCAGATGGAAAACAATGGATCCAAGCGTTATATGTTTAGCGGCTAACTCTTACTCAATGTTTCAGGAGAAGGCATGCTGAAATCTTCATTATCACCAGTGGGATTGATGTAGTGATCCAGGAAGAAGTCGCTGATAAATCTCCCAACCATCAGCAATTCACCAGCCGGGAGCAGCTCAGGGGTCCTCGGTTTTAAGATGAGCTCCAGTATTTTTAAGATCAGAATGTGCCATATGAGTGGAGTAGAAGATATTAATTAAGATAGACTTACTGGTACTAATTCGCGAGGATCGTCACAACTATCAGCAGATTTGTAGATGGAGATCATGTGTCTGCAAACATAGTATCCACAAAGGTTGGTCCCTGCTTCTTGCTGAGGACACTAAAAATTTTTGTACACAATTAGTCATGTATTTGTCCTGTTAAGAACAACCTAACCGGTGTTAGATGTATTATTTTTTCTTTGGACAAAATATAAAGAGGTTTATTTAGAAGCTTGAACATTTGACTAGCGTAAGAAAAGGTATTTGCAGACTATTGGATAAATTTTCAGAAAATAACGAATTTCGGCGTGTTACCGGAGAAACGATCTCGTGCTGCATTGGTAGTTCCCTCTTGAACAGGTTCCCTGGTTTAGTTTTCCACAATGCGAGCACACTGCAAATGATGATGAATTTTGACAACATCAATTATTGAACCATATATGAATGCAAACTAATTTCAACATCATAGAATTCAATACCTATCCATGAATTGCTGAAGATGCGTGAGATCATGAGCGTTTGTTGACTCTCTGAGAGAATCGATGTAGTAAACTGTGTTCTTGTTTGGAACAATGAATACCAATATCCAAAGGATTGCTACATATTAAGAAAGCCATGAACTTACGAATGATGTCGAAATCTGAAAGACAATCAGTGTATGTGTGGTTGTTTACTTGACTTACCGTTCATGATATGGCCAGAGAAATGATTCTGCATGGGACGTGTTTTTTGAAGATACGGACGGCCATGTTAACAGCCCAGTCCCGTCGGTCCTTACCATCTAATGTTGTGCCATTTGCTAATGCAGGATCTATGAAATACACACTCTCCATTTTTCTTCTCTGCGCGTTCAATCCCCTGAGAGGAATAAAATGTAGTTGGTTGTTTATCATTTACAGCCTTGTATGGAGAAGTTGATCAGAGTTTGTTAAGTACTTATAAAATCAAGCATCTAACAAGAGTGGCATCGAGCACGTTGAAGTTGAAGAAGAGATGTAAGTCCTCGAAACTCACATTGATGGAACCAACATTGTGTCAGAAATGATCTCTGTTGTAGTGGACTAGCAAACCATGATGACTTGCTGACATTAGATCCATGCAATATTCATGTAACTCGCGGCAACTGGAGCTACACTCATCAAAGTATTCGCCAACAAGAAATGACTGGCCATGGACGTAATAGTGTGCTTGAAGTATGTCTGCTTTACTTTTAGCAAGGAACAAACATACTTCTTCATCATCCATGGCATCAGAAATAATATTACTCCCTGATTTGAACAAGATGCTATTAATTTGGTTCTGGGCGATGAGTGCTTTAAGTAAGAGGCAATCGTTCTCCTTCCTCTTCACTTTCCCGCCACGCTTCCTCAGGGGTATAGCCTTTTTGGCCACTTCCTTCTTGGTACTTGAAGCATTTCGCGTAACATCCGTTGTTTATAAGGTAGTCTGCCGAGCAGACGGTGAAGCTTGAACGGACTGCTTAGCAGACGATTTATCTATGCCGGACCACTGAGCTGGCGGTGCTGCTGTGACGGACTGCTGGGATGTAGGAACAGAGGCATCGGACTGCTGACCATGCATTGAAGCTATGTCGGGATTCTGCACAGGTGGTGCCCACTTGTCGGTGTGCTGAGGAGGCCGTGCCAATGCGTTGGTTTGCTGAGCAGGAAGTGCTGACGCATTGGTATGCTGATCACGCGCCTGCGGACCGACGGACTGATGAGCAATCGGTTCTGGACCTACAGACTGCTTAGCAAGCGGTTCCGAAGCATCATACTACTTAGCAGTCTGTTCCACTAGGTTGGTCTACTGAGCATGTGCTGCAGTTGGGTCTCCCCCCATTGCTTCAGCGGCCGGCATCTGAACCGGTGGTGCGTCATCAGCAGTTGTAGGCCTTGCCACTGGCTAATTTGGGGTGGAGGATGACATGGCTTGTACGCCACAAAGTCGGGCCGGCTGATCACAGGTTGATGCATCAGCCTGCGAGAGCTGCTGTGGCAAGGAGAGCGACACCGGTTGAGGGGCGACAGTGATTGCTCTTGGCGGGCTTCAGGAATCTCATCGACGAACTCTAATTCCTTTCGTGGCCACTGGATGTGATGTAACAGTGTTTCTCCCAAGGTCCTTTGCTCATTGAAGTATCCTAGGACATTCTTCAGGGCAAATTCATTGAATCTAGTGTCGGTGGGAACGACACCTATGGGATCACTGGAATCCCTTCTACGGTCGGCGGGCACGGGGTTGTGAGAAGAGTAGGTCCAGGAGCTAGCACAAATATCGTTTACCCAGGTTCGGGCCACGAGGATGCGTAATACCCTAGTCCTGCTTTGGTGGATGTATTCAGTGTTCTTAAGCTTTCGAACTAGCTATGGTGGCTGCGTAGTTCCAAAGAGCCGAATCCCTCTGCAGTATGCCTCGGGCCTCCTTTTATAGTCGAAAAGGGGTTGCCACAAAGGGCACACGTGAGGTGGAAAGGCGCAAAGGCGCCGAGCTTATTGCCCGCATTATCGGACAAAGAGCATTAAATGCGCTACTTAGGTGTCCATTAGCTTTATCGAGGACGGAACGAGGCACGCCCGTCCGTCCGCCGCCTCCATCTCGCCGACACGCCGCCTGTGCCAGCAATGCATACAAAGGCCATGTAGGCGTGCATCGCCGAGGTGGCGCGTGGCGTGGTCTTCGCGAAGATCTCGCATGCCATCACACAGTGCTTGCCGAGTCGGTCCGAAGCCGCGTGTTGCCACGCAGGTGCCCGCCACTGGTTGGGCCGGCAAATGCATGCGAATGGCGGTGGAGCCTTGGCTGGTGCAGTTCGAAGTGGCCTCACGGGCGCCGGCATGGGCCTTGCCGGGTCCCGCAAGGGTCTTGCCATGATGTCAGCTTGTCCCCAAAGAAGGCGCTTTGCCGGGTCTTATGGATCTCCTCGGCTCGGATCCCGCCGAGGGTCGCCGTCTTCTGGTCCTCATCTGATCTTGTATTTTTATGATCTTGACAAAGATCCGCATGCCACCATGGGGGTGCCTCCCAAGCCCTGGTTCCAATGTGGTTGGTGGGGTCGGAAATCGTGGGCTCAAAGGAGGCTCGCTCTGTTGGCATCGGGCAGGCTGCCCCGGCAAGGCCCTTGCCTGGGCTGCAGAGGCTGCCTCGGCAAGAACCTTGCCGAGGGAGTCTACCTCGCCTCCTTGCCCTCTTGTGTTCCTGGTCTTGGCGTCGCCTTGGCCGTCTTGTGCTTTGGCTTCTTTCCGGTTTCCTCCTTCGCTTTCGCTTAGCGTGGCTGGTGCGGCTCGACTGTCCGTGCACAAGTAAAGGGGTACAAAGGAGTGCCTACTTTAGTACACCGACAGAGCCCCCGGCCTGGGCCACATAGGCGCTGACACGTTGTTGGGCCAGCCCGTAACAAAGGCGCGGCAATGGGCGGGATTTTACCGCAGTAATTTTTTGCCCGCTGCGCTTCCCCACGACCCGCATTGAACGCGCGATGTGGAGGGTTGAGCGTGACGTGGGGGTCATGCGTGGGGCGGTTCCCGCATGCATGCGTCAAATCGTGGTAAAGAGGCGGCTCGCGCCTTCCCCATAAAAAGAAGGAGGCGCGGAGGCGCGGCTCATTTACTAAGCGGACTTGGGTCGCTGTCTTCAAGGCACCCATGCCCCACGATCATGGGGCGGGGAACGGTCGCCTCACCTGTCCTTTTGATCCTTCCCACTCGCCATGCATCCTCCATGCAAGTGGCACGCGGCGGGGGTGGGAAACCAGGCCGTCGCTGATTGGGGTAGCGGGTCGGTCCCGATTCCCTGCGCCCCTGATGGCTGGATTGGCTGAGTGGGGCGGCCGAGCCTCGACCCCGCCCCTTTATAAGGAGGGGGAGGGGGATGTCACTCCACATTCCTTCATTATCCATCCTCTTCCACCTTCGCTCCTCTCCTCCACCTACCATGGCGAGAGGAGGTCCTGGGCCTTCGACGGTGGTGGCGAGGGTCGCCGCTCGACAGCGTGTTCCTCCTTCTTACGGGCCCATGGTGGCGATCCGGCCACGAGAGGAAGGGGGAGTGGGCGAGGTCGAGGTCGCCGTGGCGGTCGGGGGCGAGGCAGCGCGATGGCCGTGCCTCCGCCAGCGATGCCCCTCGCATAGAAGACCACGGTGGGGACCAGCCCCGCGAGTTTTTCATCAGGCTGCGTCGGCCACGACATCATCGTCTCCGCCTCCCCTCCCCATTTGCTTGGGAGATGGAGCTCGATCCGCCCCAGACCCTCAGGCTGCACATGAGCGGCTGAGGGAACGGCGGCATGGGTTGACGTCGACTTCCCCGCTCGTCACGTCATGTACCTATGCCGTGGATGGAAGACGTTTGCTCGCATCCACAGCCTGACGGCGGGGCTCGTCCTCTATTTCAAGTTAATGGAGGGCGGCCTGCTCTCCGTCAAGGTCTTGGAGATCTTGGAACTCGTCTAAAGTGTTGAGTGGAGAGCTCCTCCGATGATGAAGATTCCTCCTCGAGCGGGAGCGATGAGGAGGACAGCAACAACGACGACGAGGGAGTCGAGCGGCAGGATGCCGACTCCGACTTCGACTGACCGCGTCGCTCCTCAATCGGCCACGCGCCCTGCCGAGGGTCTTCCTCGCCAAGATCTCCATCGGGGCGCTCCCCGCCGTCTCCTTATGCGGCTGGTGTAGGAGGGCCGGAGAAGGCAAAGAAGGCGGGTGGCGGCCGTCAAGTCGGAGTACGCGGGCACCAACGCCTTCGTCGCGTATTGCCGGCCCGCTGCCTTGTCTTCCAGCTCCTTTCTCGGCACCAAGATGTTCTCTTGGTTCCTTCTGCTCCTTGCACCTCGCCTAGGCGCCCCTTTTGCCCTCCTGCTGTCTTGTTCCACCTTTTGAGGAGAGGGACAAGAAAGGGATTACGGGCACCTTATCTCTTTTTAGTTTGTAAGCTCATGGGCACTTGTTAATTTTAAGACTTGTAATCCCCTTGCTCATGTTTTTAATTTTCTATGAACTGCACTGTATGGGATGTTTTTAATGAAAAAGGGTGTTCGCCGGGTTTCTTTGTGCGTGGGCGAGGCCCATGCCAAGGGGTGAATCCTTGTTACTTTTAAGATTAACATTGTCGCCCGGCAACAGGCCTTGCTTTCCCCCCACTTTACTCGACCATTCTCACGCTTTTGGCGGAGGCAGGGGTGGAGTGGAGTGAGGCCCCTCGTTTACTTTCTTGCCACCGCGACTACGACCAAGTTCCGACCCAGGGGGATGGCTCTCGGGTACAGGAAAAGGGGAGCACGGTGGTTTAAGAATATAAACGCGGTTTCACATGTCCCATTTCTATACGGAAAGGCATAACAGGGGATGAAAGACTTATCTGAATCCGCTGCACCCGGCAACCTTGGCTCGCCGGGGTTGGATCCTTGTGTCTTCAGCCCCCGACAGTCTTGGCTTGCCGGGGCCGGGGCGTCGGTTCGTCCTCTTTCTCCCAAGCGGCTCAGCAGAAGTGTCCGTGTGCCCTGCGAACCAAAGAAGACAGAAAGACGCGAACTCGACCTCTAGGCTAGGGGTTAGTCGCCACCAAGCACTACCAACCCTAACCAAGGGAGGGACTTAAACCTAGCATGCATGCTATAACTAGGGCGCCAGCGCTTCGTTTATTTATGCTCAGGATCTGCGCCTGGCTTTGTACAGAGGGTTACATGCCTTGTCGGCCAAGCTTGTACAAAAGGTGGCTTGCCGGGAGGCCCGGCAAGCCGCGCCTTATGGGTAAAATTTGCGAAGATGCTCGATGTTCCAGGAGTTGCTCACTGGGACAGCATCTTCGGTCTCCAGGTGGACTGCGCCAGGCCTGGTGACTCGTATTACTCGATAAGGCCCTTCCCACTTTGGCGTCAACTTGTTAGATTTCTTGGCCGACCGAACGCGCCGAAGAACAAGGTCGCCTTCCTCAAAGCTTCGGGCATGAACCTTGCAGCTATGGTAGCGGCGCAAGGCTTGCTAGTAGCGTGTTGCTCTCACAGCCACCCGAAGACGCTCTTCCTCAAGGAGGATTGCGTCATCTTGCCGCAATCGCTCTTGCTCAAGCTCGTCATAAGCGAGCACTCGAGGTGACCCGTATGTGAGTTATGTGGGGGGAACTGCTTCTGCCTCGTAGACCAAGGCAAAGGGTGTCTGGCCGGTGGCTCGATTTGGCATCGTTCTGATCGACCAAAGAACCACTGGCAACTTATCAATCCAGCGCCTTCTGCTCTTGTGCAGCCTGTCAAAAGTCTTCGTCCTCAGGCCTCTTAACACTTCAGCATTTTCCCTCTCCGCCTGGCCATTGCTCCGTGGATGTGACACGGAAGCGAAACAGACCTTGCTGCCGAGGTCTTGGATGTATTGCATGAAGGTGCGGCTTGTGAACTGTGTGCCGTTGTCGGTGATGACTCTGTTTGGCACACCAAAGCAACACACTAGTCCCTTGAAGAACTTAACGGCTGACTGTGCAGTCACCTTCCTCACTGCCTCCACCTCTGGCCATTTTGGGAACTTGTCAATTGCAACGTACAAGTACTCAAAGCCCCCAACAACGCGGGGGAAAGGGCCCAGGATGTCGAGCCCCCAGACCGAGAATGGCCAGGAGAGAGGAATTGTTTGAAGGGCTTGAGCTGGTTGATGAAGCTTCTTCGAATGGAACTGGCACGCTTCACACCTGGTTACTAGTGCTGTCGCATCCTGGAGGGCGGTGGGCCATAAGAAACCTTGCAGGAATGCCTTGCCGGCAAGGGCCCTCGACCCTATGTGGGAGCCACATATGCTTCCATGTATTTCTGCCAACAGCCCCAGTCCTTCCTCCCGGGGGATGCACTTCAATTTCACACCGTTCAGTCTTTTTCTATACAGGACATCGTCGACGAACTGGTAGAGCAGACCGACGGGCTACTTTTTCCGCTTCTTCCTGCTCCTCGGGAAGTTCCCCTGTCTAGAGGAATCGGACAGTATGTTGTGCCCATGCCGGAGCCTGGGGCTCGACGGCAAGGACCAAAGGCACCTCTTCTGCCATGGGAGCGGCCGTCTCCATGGTCGTGGCTTGACGGCTTCGCCGGAGCTACCGCCTCGGCAGTTTCGTAATCCACGGCAACGCCTTTGCCGGGCGCCCTCGGGACTCGCGGGAAAGTACTTGTCGGGGCCTGATTTCTCCGCTTGTTCTGCTCCGCTGATGGTTCAACGATCGATCGAAGTTAATCAAGCGTAAAGGTACATGGTTCCACAGGTACCTTTGAATGCGGCACGCTGATGCTTAATCGGGCGGCGTCGTTCTTCGCCGAGGAACATGCTCCGCTTGTATACCGTCGAAGCGCTCCTCCAGCTTCCTCACCTCATCTACGTAGGCCTCCATCAACGGGCCCTGATAATGTTTGTTGACTTGTTTGACGACGAGCTGTGAATCACCCCTGACGATGAGCTTCTTAACCCCGAGGTCTGTCGCAATCCTGAGACCGGCAAGCAGCCCCTCGTACTCGGCAGTGTTGTTTGTGGACATCTCCCTGGGAAAGTGCATCTGGATCACATACTTGAGGTGCTCTCCGGTGGGTGCGACAAGCAAAGACACCAAAGACCGGCGCCTTGCAGCGAGAAAGCCCCATCAAAGTACATGATCCAGTCGCGACTTGCTTCCTTATCGAGGAGAGCAGTCTCCTGGATTTCCTCATCAGGCGTTGAGGTCCATTCTGCAATGAACTCCGCTAGGACTCTACTCTGGATTGTTGAAGTACTTTCAACCTTCAAACCAAAGCTTGATAACTCCAAGGCCCATAAGGAGGCTGAAGAGCAATTTCTGCACACCGGATTACCTTGACCTAGCCCCCTGCAAGAGGGAGATGACAAAGTAAACTGGGTGCTGCATCATATTCTTCTTCTGCACCACTTCATTTGGCCGCACGGGCCCTGCCCCTATGGCGTCAGACTCTGCCGGGGGCCTTGCCTTGCCGGCACCAGGCCCTGCCGGGGGAATTTCTGATGTGCCATCCGCCGGTCCTGCCGTTGCCACTGCCTCTTCTTCGACCTCCATCGGCGCCACCAACGCGACGCTGACCACTTGATTTGTCGCCGCCAGATACAGCGGCAACGGCTCTTGCAATTTAGGTGCCACCAGTACTAGTGTAGAAGAGAGGTACTTCTTCAGATCCTGTAGTGCTACTTCGGCCTCTGAGGTCCACTCCATGGGGCCAGCCTTTTTCAAAATCTTGAAAAAGGGAAGGGTGCGCTCGGCAGACTTGGAGATGAATCGGCTCATGGCGGCAACGCAGCCAGTGAGCCGAGGCACATCCTTGATCCGCTTGGGCGCCTCAATCTGCTCGATAGCCTTGATCTTGTCTGGATTTGTTTCGATCCGCTGGCTAATACACAAAGAACCCGAGAAGTTTGCCGGACGGAACACCGAAGACACACTTCTCAGTGTTCAGATTGAGGTTGATCTTGCGCAGGTTGGCAAACGTCTCTTCTAAGTCTTGTAAAAGAGTTGCCCTATCCTTGGTTTTGACCACTATGTCATCCATATAAGCTTCCATATTTCTATGTAGCTGGGGCTCAAAACCAATTTGGACTGCCCTTGCGAACATCGAGCCAGCACTCTTCAACCCGAAAGGCATCCGTAAAAAGCAGTACGTACCACATGGGGTGATGAATGATGTCTTCTCTTCGTCCTCTTATCATGAAGATCTGGTGGTACCCCGAGTAGGCGTCAAGGAATGATAACAGATCACACCCAGTTGTGGAGTCAACAATCTGGTCGATGCACGGCAACGGGAAGGGGTCCTTAGGACAAGCCTTATTGATATCTGTGTAGTCAATACACAGCCTCCACTTCCCGTTTCCCTTGCGCACAACCACCGGATTGGCCAACCACGTTGGATGGAGCACTCCCCTCACCAAGCCTGCTGCTTCCAACTTCCTGATCTCCTCTGTGATGAACTCCTGCCGTTCCAAAGCTTGCTTCCTGACCTTCTGCTTGACGGGTTGTGTGTGGGGGCAGACAGCAAGAAGGTGCTCAATCACTTCCCTGGGAACGCCAGGGATGTTAGATGCTTGCCATGCAAACACATCGACATTCGCCCGTAGGAAAGTGACGAGCGCGCTTTCCTATTTGCTATTAAGGGTGGAGCTTATGGTGAAAGCCCCTCCCGTGCCATCCTCCTTGACGGACACCTTCTTGGTCTCTAGCGGTGCAGCTCTGGATTTCTTGCTCTTGCCGGTGGAGCCCTCTGGCACGTCCTTGATGGTAGCACAAGACTCCGAAGAGGTGCGCTTGCCGGAGTGGGTGCGAGAGGTCCTGCCCGTCTTCTTCTTCCCTCCCGGCTTGGCAGGAGCAAGTGCCTTGGCGGCACTTGCTGCAACTGCTTCCCGGTAGAGTAGGTCGGCGCAGATCAGCGCATCCCTCTTGTCACAAGGAAGGTGATGATGGTCATCGGCCCAGGCATCTTCAGCGTGTTGTAGGTGTAATGTGACTGTCACAACCCTAGTTAGTGCATGAATTAGAGTGTTTGCATCATGTTTAAATTTCAGTTAAACTTGAAATGGGGATATTCAAACCCAAGCACCAAATGGAACTCAACTAGGTTCAATCAAAAATCTTTTTCAAAGAACCCAAAATGCCCTTTGAAAATGTTCATGGTTTCTGATAAAGGTGAAAACCTCTGCCAAAAATGATGAATATATTTCCAGGACATTATGGATCTCTGAATTAACTCATATCCTATTTGAATTGGAGCATTTAAATCCTATAAATATTTTTAAATGCTCTAATAATTCTGAAACTAGTTTTGGGTTGTTGGAAATAATCCAAACACCCGCCCACCATTATTTTCAGGATTTTACAAAATGGATTAGTATTTTTACTAATTCAAAACAGAATAAAAGAAATAGAAAACAGGAAATAAAAGAGAGGGAGAGAGACTTACCTGGACCTACCTTCTATGCAGCCCACCTGGCCGGCCCAGCTGGCAGCCCATCCAACTGGCCCAGCCCACCACCGCCTCCTCCTCGTCAGATTCCTCCTTGTTGTGAGGACGGGCGCTGCTCGACGTGCGGCGCGACTGCGGCGCCACCTCCTCGCTTACACCGAGGGCCCGGACGCCTCCACGACGCCACGCACCCCTCGACCCTCTGACCTTTCTCCTCCTCGCAGCTCTCTCCTCCCTCTCTCTCACACAACCGAAGCCGCCGCCACCGCCGCTGCCACACGCTTCAGAGACACCGCCTCGCCGCCTTCATGCCCCGAAGCCAGATCCTTGTGTCAAGCTCTTCGCCGAGCCACCATTGCCGGACGCTTCAACGCTTTCATCATTGCCTTTCTTCAACTCGGTCGACCGAGATCGCCACACCAGACGCCGCCACAAAGCCGCTTCGAAGTTCGCCGCCTCTTCATTCAAATGCCGTGAGCCCTCGCTTATTTTCCCTCTCTCCCATGCTTTTTGCTCGCCATAGCCGCCGCTTCACCGACAACCGAACGCTGGCCGCCGAGCCCCACGCCGACGTGGGCAGCCATCAGAAGGCCTAACCGAAAGCACACCCACGCCCTCACAAGCATCGCTGAAGCCAGAGGTGCCAACCCGCATCGCTTACGCCGTTGTAGCCTCGAGCCCGAAGCTCGACCGAGCCGGCCGCCGCCGAAGCCACACCGGTGCCACTCCGGCCACTTCGCCAAGGCCACCACCACGGTTGGATGCGACGAGCGCCCGTGATCCCGTAGCCGTGTTCGCCAAGGCCAAACGGTGATTCAGAGGGTGAAACCCGCAGCGCACCGCCACACTGGCCTCGCCGCAGCTAAACGCCGGTGAGTCAATTGCTGATCGAAGCGACTGTGTGGGCCTGGGCTGACTCGGTCTATGATAGGTGGGCCCGCCATGCTAATTCAACCTGTGATTAGCGCTAACTAAATTTAGTTAGTTTAACTAATCATCGACAGACGGGACCCACCGTCACTTTGACCTGACCGCCTGCTGGATCACGACGCCACTCGACGCAGTTGTCGACGATTAATTCAATTACTGGAATTATTCTTATACAGGAAATTCCAGAAAATAGTACAAACTTCTAAAAATCATAGAAATTAATATGTAACTCCAAATGTAATAATTTATATATGAAAAATGATCAGAAAAATCCAATCTATCCATCTGTACCACTTTCATGCATGTTAGAACAACTTATGGCTGCTGTTTAAACCAACTCCATTTAACATGTTGCTAGTTGCATTATCTCAAAACACAACATATTTCCATGTCATGATCATGCATCATATTGTTGCATTGCATTTATTGTGTTCTTCCTTGTTTGCCGGTATTTGTCCCCTCTCAGTAGACGAGGTTCCGAGATGAGTTCGATGACACCGATGAAGAGCTACAATATCTTCAGAAGTGCCAGGCAAGCAAAACCCCCTTGTTCATTTCGATACAATCCCACTCTTGCTCCCCGCTTTCTTTACCGCATTAGGACACAACGACATATTTGTTACTTGCTGCAGAGCTGAACCCTTTTCTCTCGCATGACCTGTCATTGCCACACAAGAAATAGATGAAACCCACTAGCATGAGTAGGAGTTGTTTGAGCCTGATGTGCCTACTCATACATGCTTGTTTGTCATGCCTGCCATCGCTTAGAGTTGAGTCAGTCTGATTCATCGGGATGAATCGGAGGTGTGTGAACATGTCCTACTGTTGAGAGCTAAGTGTGTGAACACGATTTGGTAAAGGTAGCGGTGAGAGGCCATGTAGGAGTACATGGTGGGTTGTCTCATTGCAGCTGGCCCTCGTGAACTGAGTTCTCAGATTTGTGATCCATGAAACAGCTTACTACCACACATTGGGCTCCGGCACTCCAAGCTCTCTCGACTTATTAATCAACTTGATCTCTCGCCCGTGAGTTGCAACTAGTTTCTCGTGTTTGTAGGATATGTGTTGGGGGTCATGAAGCGCCGACCCTAGGGGTGGGCTATGTTGCGGTAGAGACACGAGGCACGGTGTACCGACGCCTGCTTGGTGCCTCGGGAACCCTGTTCTCATCGCTTGGGGCCGTGAGCGACACCTGCCGGGTCTCCTCATGGATGGAACCCGAATAGGCGATAAACCCGGACTAGAGACTTGTGTGGTTAGTCGTGTCGTGGCCGACTCTCGCCGGGCTTCCGCTTGAAGGTTGCCGAGATACACGACGTGTACATGGTGGTAAGTGGCGAGAGCGTGTGTGAAGAAGTACACCCCTGCAGGGTTAACATCATCTATTCGAATAGCCGTGTCCGAGGTAAAGGACTTCTTGGTTGCCTATAACAGTTCATAGACAAGTGAAAGTGGATACTCTAAAATGCGCAAGATAAGTGTGAGTGCTATGGATGGCGCTCTCGTAGGGAGACGAAAGCGGATCCATAGTGGTGTATTGAAATGGTGAATATGTGGACTCGCAAAGCGCCACCTCAAAAGAGTTACTTGCAAATGTAGTTTAGGATAGCCACCGAAGTCAAAGCTGGCTTGTCAGAGTCAAACTCCACCACCCCCTTTGTTGATACCGATGCATATGTAGTTAGTTCTGATGTAAGTCTTGCTGGGTACATTTGTACTCACGTTTGCCTATTTTATGTTTTTGCAGAGAGACTTCAGTCTCGCTAGTAGTTCCGCATGGACTTCGACGTTTAGCTGGTTACCTCAGCTATGATATTGTGCCTCGGCAGGATCTGGTAGATAGTCAGGCTTCTAAGCCTTTTTCATTCGTAGATGTCTGTACTCAGACATGTTAAGCTTCCGCTGGTGCTTTGACTTGTATGTTTCAATGTTGGGTCATGAGACCCATGTTTGTAATATCTCGCTCCTGAGCCTATTGAATAAATACTTGAGTCATAGAGTTATGTTGTAATGCCATGTTGTATTTACACATATCGAGCATATTGTGTGTATGATTGAAATGCTTGGTATGTGTGGGATCCGACAACCTAGTTGTTTATCCTTGGTAGCCTCTCTTATGGGGAAATGTAGTCTTGTGCTTCCATGAGCCATAGTAGTCCGCTTCATGACCTGGTTCACCGGAGTCCTGCTAGCCCAAAGACTATTGCTCCTAACACTTGACTGGCCGGCATGTGATTCACTTTGTTCCTGTGGTTCCGTCCCTTTGGGGAAATGTCACACGGTGACATCCGAGTCCTGCTTAGCTCGCTACAGCCCGGGTTCCTGAGTCCTGTTAGCCAGTGCTACAGCCGGATTCACACGCCGGCCGACCGACATGCTCGATGTTGATTCATGTATGCCTGTCCCCATGGGTTAGTGCCGCTTTGGGTTCACGACTAGCCATGTCGGCCCGGTTCTTTGTCATATGGATGCTAGCGACACTATCATATACGTGGAGCCAAAAGGCTTAAAATGGTCCCGGCCATGGTAAGGCGACACCTGTGGAATACCGTATGCGTGAGGCCGCAAAGTGAAATGAGGTGTTACCGGCTAGATCGATGTGACTTGGAACCGGGTCCCGACAGCTTTGGTATCGTGAGCTCGATCGCATGTAGGATTACCAAGCCAAACCGGTCAAGTTGTGTCTAGAAATGCTTTAGTTATGTAAGGGAATTGATTGTGGAAGGAACGTAAGGCTCTTTTTACTCCTTATACCTTATGCCCTTCGATCTAAGTCACCTCTTCTTTTCTACGGGATTAAGAACTAGGCCTTCTCATCTATCTATCGTGATGACGTGTTACTAATCCATAGACTTATAGAATTGATAGTTTCAAATCCCGCTCAGTTTTTACTACTTCCGTATGATCATAGCTGGCCTCGTAACCTTGATATTGTGATGTTGGAGTGGTCTTGCCACCATTTTTGCAGGATGTCTCAAATCTTTTTGAGCATTTACAGCCGTTATGCCGTCCGAGTCATCCCAGATTTCTAAATAGTCCGATGCATTTGCAAATCCCTTCTCTCTGTTTCTAATGTTCATTTGGGCCAGATTAATCACACAAATTAGTGTGTTGAGGTAGTCCGCTGCCTCGGCATATATGTTGGAGCTATTATTACGAACCTAGGTGTTTTAGGGAGTCGCCTAGTAAACTAGCCATGTTTTGTGTTCCCCGTGTGATGATTCTGGCTATTATTCTCGAAAGCATCCTGTGATGCCATTTAGTAGTAGGTATTCTATTCCTGGGTTCTTGAACCCGAGGTTCACCCTACTAACCTCCTGTTGATAGTGTTCGCTAGTTCCTTTAGGATATTAGTAACCTTGCAATAGTCCTCGAGGTCCGTGGTATTTCCTTCTTCCAAATACCATGAATCGCTTATGGCGTAAGTTCTTTTGAGCCAAAAGATCACAAACTGTGGTGCTCTTGAGGAGTACTCCATTCTATATTGCGACTCGCCAGCTTATACTTTTCTCGCATAGGTTATCCGGAAGAAACCTGTTGAACTTGATTCGACATACTAACCTATGCATCCACAACTCGTAAAGTTATATGTTCCTCGAGTTGTTCCTCCTTAGTTGTATTCTCACCCCGCCCCACAATTGATAGTCGAGTAGTCGCGGCATTCGTCATTGATGCCTATTATTCTTGTGGTCTGTCAAGCCATTCTATTCTCGAATGGCTGGAGAAACAAACTCCAAAGACCTCATCCATATCCGTGATTGGGTCAAAGCAGCTTGTAATCCGCAGATCAAATGCAATCAAGCTTTTGATTCTGTTTCTATCCTCAAGTATTACCCACTTTATGTCGTGAACGCCATGAGAATTGCACCTTCTCTTATGACTTCTTGATGCAAAGGATACTCGCCATCATCGCTTCATTCCTCGGTCCCGTGTTGTTGCAACCGGAATGCCGACAAGTGAACCATGATGTGTGAAATTTATACTCCTAGCAACCGTGTTGCTTGGTAGTTCATGGACAATATTCTCATTCTTAGCGTGTTGATTATTGAATCATCACTCTAAGGTTAATCGTGCCATCTAGTCCATTTTCCTGGTGCACACTTCGATTGATGATTTAGGATCTTGTCCAGTCCTCGCTCATTTGATCATATCATCTTGCCCTCAAAAGCAAGATTGTTCTTGAGCTTAGTAACATACCGGTGGTTCATGATTTCCGAATATCTTCTCGGAATTATTACCAGGCTGTCCCCTGACTGTTATGTTGAGCTCGTGATCAAGTTGGTTTTCCTCTAAACCAGCCATTCTCCAAGAATCTATGTTGGATACCCCTGAGCTAGTTGGTTAAGCTAAACAACAACTTGGAGAGTTGGAAGATGAAAGCTTGTCTGACTTAGTTCATCACTAAGGGATATACTTGTGTGTGTGTGTGTGTTGAAGAAAGATGATATCTCCATCATTTGGTCCTCGTGATCAGTTGTTGGATCTATTGCCTTGTCAAAACGTTGACTTGAGTATGGGATATCGTCAAGTCAAATCAGAACCAACAATGTTCATAATGTCGACATTACTCGTGGTTGATCCCTCAAGCATACACCATTACATCTTTTGGTCTGACCAATGCTATCACCGTGTTCACATGATGGTGGAAGTCCAGTGATATGGAAATTCCGATGAGTTGCTGTTGAGCCCATCAAGAACATCTTATCTCCCCCATGATCCATGTGGAACATTAAAGCTAGCATTGGAAACGTTTGTAAGCATTATCTTTGTGCCTGCTCATGAAGAATATGTTGGATGAAAGAGGTGACTTCCTCTAGTTCATGTGCATTTGAAGCAAGTTGCCGCCGTGAATTCGGGAAAGATTGTTTTTGTTTCCATGGTACCATCCCAAGTCAGTCACGCATGTGCGAAGTATGCTATGGTTTGACAGGCTCGCAACCTTCATTTCATATGTATCCCTAGCACACTAAGCCACTAACTGATTTGTTCAAGGAGAATAAGTTCCTCCTTAAGAGCATGCCTTATGCAAGGACTTCGTTATCCTTGATGATGGTTCCCACCGAACTCGGTAGTGTTTTGTTGTAAGACTACCATGTGGTCATGCTTGTCCGGGACAAGGTGTTCACATGTGTTTAGCGTAACCAGCTCATGTTTTGGAGGTTGCTACCTTAGTTCATTCCTCGAGAATCTCGCAACGCCATCTCGTCGAATCATGTTGCAAACTTTCTTTCAGACATGCTGAGTCTGAAGTATCCTATCACCAATCGGTTCTGAATCTCAGGCAGATATGATGGTTGGAACATTCCCAACAGTTGCGTCTTGTTCCCAGCTTGCACCTCCATTGTGCCAATTTCCCATGGGCTTCCCTTCTCAACAGTTGCTGTCCAAGATCATCTTTAAAAACTGGACTTGTCATGGGTCCCATCCATTTCCGATGATAAGCAAAAATCATCCATTGCTTTGTCTTCAACAAGGTAGTCCACTTCATCCATTCTAGTCGGAATATGCCATTCTTCCGAGCTCCTTCAATTAATCGATTGCAAATTGCCTTTGGCTGGTATGAAGATTTTCAATGATCTCTGAATCAAAAGTAATTCTTTTTGCCACTTAAGGGAATATTTCTGTGAGTCACCTTCCTTAAGATGTCTCGTTATGGTATCATGGCAACTCAACTCCTCGCCACGTTGACAACCGCTCACCACCTTCTTAAGTGTGGAATTGTGTCTACGTAGTGAACCTTCGACATCTGTTACACTCCATCCCTCTGGATGTATGTTTCATGCCTCAGCTCGAGAAAGGTTCAACGTCTCATTCCGTGGGTTGATTGTCAGTTGTCCGATCTTCGAGAAGATCGATCCTTCTGGAGTTTTTCCTATCCTCTCATTATCATGTTAGTTGGAGTTCTCAGAGCAAGACATCGAAACAAAGATGGTGATCGTGTCAATGTTCTTATGAAGTGCAACCTGGATCATGAAGATTGTGTTACTTTGTGTTTGTGTTAGTTTGCATTCCCCCTTCATCTTACCCTATGCTTGAATCTCGGGGCGAGATTCTTGTTTAGTGGGGGTGAGTTGTCACAACCCTAGTTAGTGCATGCATTAGAGTGTTTGCATCATGTTTAAAATTCGGTTAAACTTGAAATGGGGATATTCAAACCCTAGCACCAAATGGAACTCAACTAGGTTCAATCCAAAATCTTTTTCAAAGAACCCAAAATGCCCTTTGAAAATGTTCATGGTTTCTGATAAAGGTGAAAACCTCTGCCAAAAATGATGAATATATTTCCAGGACATTATGGATCTCTGAATTAACTGATATCCTATTTGAATTGGAGCATTTAAATCCTATAAATATTTTTAAATGCTCTAATAATTTCAAACTAGTTTTGGGTTGTTGGAAATAATCCAAACACTACCCACCATTATTTTCAGGATTTTACAATATGGATTAGTATTTTTACTAATTCAAAACAGAATAAAAGAAATAGAAAACAGGAAATAAAAGAGAGAGAGACTTACCTGGACCTACCTTCTATGCAGCCCACCTGGCCGGCCCAGCTGGCAGCCCAGCCAACTGGCCCAACCCACCACCGCCTCCTCCCTTGTCGCCTTCCTCCTTTGCCAGGAGGACGGGCGCGTGCTCGACGCGCACGCACCGCCGTGCGCCACCTCCTGCTTGCCGCCGAGGGCCCGGACGCCTCCACGACGCCACACACCCCCTCGACCCTCTGCACCTTTCTCCCTCCTCGCAGCTCTCTCCCCTCCCCTCTCTCACGCAACCGAGCGTTGCCGCCACCACTGCTCGCTGCCACCGCGCCCAGAGACATCGCCGCCTCGCCTTTCATGCCCCCGAAGCCAGATCTCGCGTTGAAGCCCTTCGCCGAGCCACCCGTCGCCGGACGCCCCCGAACGGCTTCACCGCCATCTTCGTCAACCTCGGGTTGACCGAGATCGCCGTCACTCGTACATCCCCGTCAGGCCGCCCCCGAGCTCGTTGTCTCCTTCATTCAAAACGCCGTGAGCCCCTGCTTCTTTTCCCCTCTCTCCCATGCTCTTTGCCTCGCCATAGCCGCCGCTTCACCGACGACCGAAGCGCGCCGCCGCTCGAGTCGCCATTGTGGCTAGCCACCAGAAGCGCCTAACCGAAAGCACACCAACGCCCTCACTGCATCACAGAAGCCAGAGGTGCCAACCCCAGATCGCCATTGTTGTAACCTCGAGCCCGAGCTCGACCGAAGCTTCGGCCGCCGAGCCTGTCGCCGGTGCCACTCCGCCACTCCTTGTCGTGCCACCACCACGGTTGGATGCGGACGGCGTCGCATCCGTGTGGTGCTCAAGGCCAAATGGCGCCTCAGAGAAAACCCAGCGCACCGCTGCGTCAGCCTCGCCGGAAGCTAAACGCCGCGAAGTTGACTGCTGATCGAGTTGACCAAATTTAGTTAGTTTAACTAACCATCGATGACGGGACCCACTGGTCGGTTTGACCTGACCGCCCGTTGACCATCGACGTCACCTCGACGCAGGTTGACGACATTCAATTCATCGGAATTATTCTTATACAAGAAATTCCAGAAAATAGTACAAACTTCTAAAAATCATAGAAATTAATCTATAACTCCAAATGTAATAATTTATATATGAAAAATGATCAGAAAAATCCAATCTATCCATCTGTACCACACTCATGCATGTTAGAACAACTTATGGCTGATGTTTAGGCCAAATCATACAAATTGCATTTAAACTCTCACATATGGAGTTTGAATTTGAACCTAGGGTTCAAACCAACTCCATTTAACATGTTGCTAGTTGCATTAGCTCAAAACACAACATATTTCCATGTCATGATCATGCATCACATTGTTGCATTGCATTGATTGTGTTCTTCCTTGTTTGCCGGTATTTGCCCCCTCTCAGTAGACGAGGTTCTGACGATGAGTTCGATGACGCCGATGAAGAGCTATAATATCTTCAGAAGTGCCAGGCAAGCAAAACCCCCTTGTTCATTCCGATACAATCCCACTCTCTCGCTCATGCTCTCTTTTACTGCATTAGGACAACAACGACATATTTGTTACTTGCTGCGGTAGCTGAACCCTTTTCCTCTTCATGACCTGTCATTGCCACAGTAAATAGATGAAACCCACTAGCATGAGTAGGAGTTGTTTGAGCCCTGATGTGCCTACTCATACATGCTTGTTTTTCATGCCTGCTACTGCTTAGAGTTGAGTCATGTCTGATTCATCGGGGATGAATCGGAGGTGTGTGAACATGTCCTACTGTTGAGAGCTAAGTGTGTGAACACGATTTGGTAAAGGTAGCGGTGAGAGGCCATGTAGGAGTACATGGTGGGTTGTCTCATTGCAACTGGCCCTCGTGAACTGAGTTACGTGTTTGTGATCCATGAAACAGTTACTACCACACATTGGGCTCCGGGCACTCCAAGCTCTCTCGACTTATTAATCAACTTGATCTCTGTCCAGGAGTTGCAACTAGTTTCTGGTGTTTGTAGGATATGTGTTGGGGGCCGTGCGTAGTGCTGACCCTAGGGGTGGGCTATGTTGCAGTAGAGACATGTGGCACGGTGTACCGGGACGCCCGTTTGGTGACTCGGGAACCCTGCTCTCATCGTTTGGGGTCGTGAGCGACACCCCGGCTGGATCTCCTCGCGGATGGAACCCGAATAGGCGATAAACCTGGACTAGAGACTTGTGTGGTTAGTCGTCGTGGGCCGACTCCTCGCCAAAGCTTCCGCTTGAAGGTTGCCGAGATACACGACGTGTACATGGTGGTAAGTGGCGAGAGCGTGTGTGAAGAAGTACACCCCTGCAGGGTTAACGTCATCTATTCGAATAGCCGTGTCCGCGGTAAAGGACTTATGGGTTGCCTATAACAGTTCATAGACAAGTGAAAGTGGATACTCTAAAATGCGCAAGATAAGTGTGAGTGCTATGGATGGCGCTCTCGTAGGGAGACGGAAGCGGATCCATAGTGGTGTATTGAAATGGTGAATATGTGGACTCGTGTGCGCCACCTCAAAAGAGTTACTTGCATTCGTAGTTTAGGATAGACACCGAGTCAAAGCTGGCTTGTTGCAATTAAACTCCACCACCCCCTTTGTTGATACCGATGCATATGTAGTTAGTCTGGTGACCACAGCATGATTAGAGGGCATGCAATCAACATGTTGAATTTGTTTGATGTGCCACAGAAATTCAAAGTCATGAGCCTTATGGTTGAAACCATTAAGAGAACTGCAGCAGACCAGAAAAGAAGTTGTGGATATGCCCCTCAGATCCAGGAGTTGATTAACTCAAAGATGGGCACAGGCAAATATCTAGTGGATAAAGAACATTTTCCAATTTATCCAGACTTTGAGGACAATGAGGTTGTCATGAATGAGAATGATCCATCGTTAGTTCAAGCACAAGAGAAGAAGGAGAAGGCAAGGAAGGAGAAGGCTGCCATGATGCCAACTCAAGAGGAGGCATCTGAGTATTTCTTGAAGAACAAGCAGGAGCAGCTTGGATACTTAATAGCATCAACACCGAGGATTGAGAAGGGATTGGCCACCCTCACTCAAAATCAGGAGAGCTTGGAAAGAATCATGGAACAAAAGTTCTATGACTTAGATGTGAAAGTAACTGAGATTCAATCTGCTGTGGAGCAACTACAGGATGACATGCAGGAGAGGAAGGGCAAAACAACAACTAATGCATTTGCCAGAGTGCCTAGAGCCCAGAGGTCATCTGATGTGCCAGTTCCTGACACCAGAGCCACTTCGTCTGCACCAGCTACAGCCTCAGTACCACCAGCTCCAAAGACCTACACCAGCTCCAGCTCCATCTACTTCAACTGAAGCCTTCGTCCTTGGCGCTCTCCGGACACCACCACCTGAAGATAAAGCCTGAGAGTCGATCTAGCACTATGCATTTTCTATGAACTTTTTGGTAACTTGTTGCCAAAGGGGGAGAAAAATGTATAGATCATAGGTTTCGAGAGAGAGTGTGTTGCTTTTGTTCTCTCTTGATTTGGTGGTTTTTAAACTTGTTTGCTTTTGATTGCTTGAGATACTATGTTTGTGAGACATTGATGATCATGTGTTTGATCATAAGCTACACTTATGCATGTTTGATGATATTATCTTATCTATCCTATGTGATCATTCACTATGCTTGGTGATGAGTGCATGTATTCAATCCGTATCATTTTGAGTGCTCCACCAAGATGTATGTGACATGGAAGAGTAACCCATGAGCCTAATTCCTTGTGCATTTGCAGTCCAAAGCAAATCGTAAACTATGCACAAATTTAGGGGGAGCTCTTGCTTATCACATACTTCTCAAAGCGACGATGTTTTTCAATCTTATTATCATTTGTCGAAGCTTTGATCTATATGTTGTCATCAATTACCAAAAAGGGGGAGATTGAAAGTGCAACTATCCCTAGGTGGTTTTGGTAATTCATAACAACATATAGCTCATTGAGCTAATGCTATTCCAAGATGAACATTTCAGGAAAGCTCGAGGAATGGCATGGCATGGATGATGAAAGTGGATCCCTCAAAATGCTAATGACAAAGGATTGGCTCAAGCTCATAAGCTCAAGACTCTTCATTTTATATTTTAGTGATTCAAGATCACATTGAGTCTATAGGAAAAGCCAATACTATCAAGGAGGGATGAGGTGTTGCTTAATGAGCCTCTTGCTTCATGTGCTTAGTGATATGCTCCAAAACCCTCAGCCTACTTTCTCACATCCACATATGACCTAAACTCTAAAGACAAAATCGGTCTCACCGATTCTTCCTATCCAAATACCACCGATTCCAAATGTCATAGCCACTGCCACAAACCCTAGGCAAATCAGTTCTACCGATAGGGATCTCGGTCTCACCGAGATGGGATTGTAATCTCTCTGTTTCCTTTTCGTAACTTTTAGGTCTCACCGAAAGAGCGGATCGTTCCCACCGAGATTTCAATGTAAACTTTCTGTTTCCCTTTCGTAACGTTTCGGTCTCACCGAAAGAGCGAATCGGTCCCACCGAGTTTACCTGACCAACTCTCTGGTTAGCTAATTACCAAAATTGGTCTCACCGAGTTTGTGTAATCGGTCTCCCCGAGATTACGTTATGCCCTAACCCTAACCATATCGGTCCTATCGAGATGCAAGTCAGTCCCACCGAAAACCCTAACAGTCACTAGGTTTACTAAAATTGGTCTGACCGAGTTTGTTGATTCGGTCCCACCGAGATTGGTAAATTGTGTGTAACGGTTAGATTTTGTGTGGAGGCTATATATACCCCTCCACCTCCTCTTCATCGGTGGAGAGAGCCATCAGAACAAACCTACACTTCCAACTTACCATTTCTGAGAGAGAACCACCTACTCATGTGTTGAGACCAAGATATTCCATTCCTACCATATGAATCTTGATCTTTAGCCTTCCCCAAGTTGCTTTCCACTCAAATCTTCTTTCCACCAGACCCAAATCCTATGAGAGAGAGTTGAGTGTTGGGGATACTATCATTTGAAGCACAAGAGCAAGGAGTTCATCATCAACGCACCATTTTTTACTTCTTGGAGAGTGGTGTCTCCTAGATTGGCTAGGTGTCACTTGGGAGCCTCCGACGAGATTGTGGAGTTGAACCAAGGAGTTTGTAAGGGCAAGGAGATCGCTTACTGTGAAGATCTACCGCTAGTGAGGCAAGTCCTTCGTGGGCGGCGACCATGGTGGCATAGACAAGGTTGCTACTGCGTGGACCCTTCATGGATGGAGCCCTCCGTGGACTCAAGGCAACTGCTACCCTTCGTGGGTTGAAGTCTCCATCAACGTGGAGGTACGATAGCACCACCTATCGGAACCACGCCAAAAACATCCGCGTCTCCAATTGCGTTTGGATCCTCCAAACCCGAGATGCAAGTCAGTCCCACCGAAAACCCTAACGGTCACTAGGTTTACTAAAACTGCGCGTTCCCCTACCTGGCGCACCAAAGATGTCGGTGGGAACGACACCTATGGGATCACTGGAATCCCTTCTACGGTCGGCGGGCGCGGGGTTGTGAGAAGAGCAGGTCCAGGAGCCAGCACAAAGATCGTTTACCCAGGTTCGGGCCGCGAGGATGCGTAATACCCTAGTCCTGCTTTGGTGGATGTATTCAGTGTTCTTGAGCTTTTAAACTAGCTACGGTGGCTGCGTAGTTCCAAAGAGCTGAATCCCTCTCCAGTATGCCTCGGGCCTCCTTTTATAGTCGAAAAGGGGTTGCCACAGTGGCACACAGGAGGTGGAAAGGCGTACAGTGCGCGAGCTTATCGCCCGGCACTACGAGACAAAGTGCATTAAATGCGCTACTTAGGTGTCCATGAGCTTTATCGGAGACGGGAACGAGGCCCGTCCTGTCCGTCGCTACTCCGTCTCGCTTCGACACGTGCCCAGGCCAGCGATGCGTACGGTGCCATGTAGGCAGGCAGGCTACTAGGTGGCGCGGTGGCAGGGTCTTCATGAAGATCTGCATGCCACCACGCAGGTGCTTGCTGAGTCGGTCTGGAAGCCGCATGTTGCCATGCAGGTGCCTGCCCAGCTGGTTGGGCTGGCAGCTGGATGCGAATGGCGGTGGAGCCTTGGCTGGTGCGGGCCTGGAAGTGGCCTTGCTGGCGCCCTCGGCAAGGGCCTTGCCGGGGGCCCGGCAAGGGTCTTGCCGTGGCGTCGCAGTTGTCCCCGACAAGGCTCTTGCTGGGGGTCTTATGGATCTCCTCGGCTAGGATCCCGCCGAGGGTCGCCGTCTTCTGGTCCTCATCTGATCTTGTATGTTTATGATCTTGACAAAGATCTGCATGCCACCACGGGGGTGCCTCCCGAGCCCTGGTTCCAATGTGGTTGGTGGGGTCGGAAATCGTGGGCTCAAGGGAGGCTCTCTCTGTTGGCATCAGGCAGGCTGCCCCGGCAAGGCCCTTGTCGAGGCTGCCGAGGCTGCCTCGGCAAGACCCTTGCCGAGGGAGTCTACCTTGCCTCCTTGCCCTCTTGTGTTCTTGGTTTTGGCGTTGCCTTGGCCGTATTGTGCTTTGGCTTCTTTCCGGTTTCCCTCCTCTACTCTGCTTAGCGTGGCTGTTGGCGCGGCTCTGATTGTCCGTGCACAAGTAAAGGGGTACAAAGGAGTGCCCCTACTTTAGTACACCAACATCCAAGCTTTACTTCAGTCGCGTAGCACTTCACACATCCCGGCTTCAATGGCACATTGTCCAAGAAGAGGCCATCTTCCAAGAAGGGTGGGCAAACCCAGGTTGTTGCACATTTTAATGTACCTTCATAATGTGTAAGCACGCCTTCATCATCTTTTCATTCCAGATAGATCAGATATAGCATCATCACGAGCAGCTGCAGTCTCGGTGTCGCTGGGGTCATCTGATGCACAACTACTCTTGTGCAATGTTGTCACGCAATAAGTAGCATCCTCCATGCCCGCCTCCCCTCCCATCTGCTGGCTATCTGTCAGTGTTAGAGTCTTTTGCATCATCATTGATTGCTCAACATCCTTTCGAACAGCTGGATAAATCTCCTTCTTCAACCTTTCATACAATGCATTCTGCTTCATTTCACTCCTCGCTTTTTTCATGCTGAGCCTCTCTTCTTTGCTGAGTGTGAAAGCCCTCTTGTGCGAGACATTAACACCTATACCCCTTGCACGGCCAGGGGGCTCTTTTGTGTCCAGAGCAATGGACAGAATGTCACATGGCCCTGAGTTCCTGTAGAACCTTCCAGGGATCTTGGAAGCCTCTACCATCACTTCATACAGTTTGGCGTCACGTGCATTTTCAAAGTAATAAGTTCCGTCATCACGCCTCTTTGCATGTGCCCACAAGTAGTCTCTGGCGCGTTTGCCCTTGATTTCACTAAAGGCCGGATTCCCACCTGCCGCTATTGCTTCTTTGTCCTCCTGTTCCCATATCAGTTTCATGTCGTAGTATCCTACCACACCCATACGGTGGGGTTGTATGTTCTTCTTTCCAAGTTACGATTGCTTGAAACTCTTCTCAAAGAAACTCTTTAGTTGCCCCGACCCTTTTGAATTCTGCCTACCGCCTTTATAATTTGGGGGTATGCGGGGATTGGGTCCTTGCCTTCACTCAAGTACTTCTTGTACGACACATGCTTCCAGTTTCTCCAAGCATCCCAAGCCTCCTTCAGTGCAGCGTGTTCCACCTACATTCTCCACTTCTCTAGAACATTGAAGTGATCCATGATCTCCCGGACTATCCTTCGCCGTGTTTCTGTGTCAGCCTTTCGAAACCCCGACAGATTAATGTTGAGCCTTGCCCTCTCAACAAATCCACACACACTCCTGAACCTCATGCGTGCTTTATCTGGTTTAGTTTGGTTACCTCATATACACCTTTAGGCTGGTGTGTGGGCTTCCTTGGAGCGTTCCTCCGTGTCCTAACCAAAAGGGTAATTGCTGCAGCTCTATCCCGTTCAAGACTACTTGATCCCTCACAATCTGCTGAAGACCTAGGGTTGTCTGAATCAGATGAAGATACATGGCCTGAATGAGTGATGTCGCTGCTACTCGGCATCTACATAGAACACATGTGAAACTCAGGAAAGGAGGATAAGCATAAAACTAACAACTTGGTATCAAGCTTTCTAAACATGGTATCAAGCATAAAACTAACAACTTGGTATAAGCATAAAACTAACAACTTGGTATAAGCATAAAACTAACAACTTGGTATCAAGCTTTCTAAACATGCCATGCAATAATTAGAAAATGTACGCTAATTTGTTAAGTTTGTGTGACTTGGGCGTCCGCGATCTGTAAATAGGCAGTAACTTATTGGAACAAATATAGCTTATATGTAGTAAGGAAGGTAGATAATGAACATATATACGCTCTCCATTATTTTATAGCCAATTTGGGAACATATAGAACGAAAGTGGAAGAGGGATTGCGAGGAAATATGCCTCACCGTGATGAGAGCAGTAACTAACAGGCTTCTTAATGCAAACCCGGCCAGACCATAGGAGAGGCGAGGGTTACTGCATTGATATGCTCGAGGGTGGCTGGCAAGTAAACGAAGACGGCGAGGCGCGGGCCGCCGCATGTTGGGAACTGCAGTGAAGGTAGGCTTGACGCAGAAGAGCAGGCACACGGCCGGGGTGAGCATGGCGGCGCCGGAGAGGGTTCTGTTGTGGATCTGGAAGAGGGGGAGCTGGCGAAGGAGATCGTGTGGACTAGTTGAGTGAAACGTGGGCGGACGGTTGGGGGTGTTGGGGACTCCGGGTGTTGGCGGCCAAGGTGAAAAGGGTGAAAAATATCCCCGGTCGTCGCGCGTGCGGAAAGGCCTATGCAAACGGTTGCCTCTAAGCGCTCGTGTGCACAAACAGAATAATTTCGTTTGGAATGAAGACATACTAATTTTGAAGTGAAGACGTGAGTTCATTGTTTCGCCTCTACATTTTGCCCACGTAAACCAATCACAATTTTACCACGGGTTTGATTTGCTGGCGCATTTCAGGTCTCGTGTGCTATATGTAAGACATTTTTTGGCATTTACCGTGCATGTTGGCATATAAATCAATTTCTAGCCGGACTACATTTCCTGTCGAAAGGGATGAGGATTGTCGTTTGATCTGGGATCATCCAACGGTGCAGATGTACGATCCGTGGGGTTTGGGTTCTGGCCATTCAGAACGCATGACTCAGATCACGCGCGCAGCAAGGGGGACATCAGCCACGGTTTGGTAGGCACACGGCTTTCATGTGTGAACCGTGTGCTATTTGAAAACATTTTTTTGGGAGGGGCTATTTGAAAACATGTACATGTGTTGTCGAAAGGGATGTGGATCGCCGTTCGATCAAGGAGAATCCAACGGTGCAGACGTATGATCCGTGGGGTTTGGGTTCTGGCCAATCGAAAGCTTACTGACTTCGAGATCGCTTGCAGCGTGGCGAGAGGGGTGGGGGTGCATCGGCCAGGGTTTAGTGGACACACAACTTTCGTGAGTGAACCGTGTGCTCTTTGAAAACATTTACATTACCTAACATCATATTTTTGTCTGAATGAAAACATGAGTTCATCGTTTCGCCTCAAATTTTTTTCCACGATAAGAAATCACAAGTATAGTGGAGAGTGTCATATACTAGTATCATGAATATACAGTATATATGATACTAGTGTATGATACTACCTTTAATTAATTATAGCACATAGTATAATACTTAGAGTATAGTATCATATATATATCATATTTATTGCCATGCATGACACAAATTAGCATCGCATTTAACATGATATGGTATCTACCTATATGTTACTCTAACCCTCTTTATATATATTTAATTCTTTGCCACATCAGCATACTTGTTATTTCCGAGTGCATGACATCGTCGGCTATGATACCACCACTATGGCCAGCCTTATATAGTGGGGAGTATCATATACTATATATATAGTATCATGCACATGATACTAGTTTATGATACTACGTACGTACCTTCATAGTGCATATATAGTATCATAGAGTAGTACTAGCTCCCTCTATAAACTAATATAAGAGCGTTTAGATTACTAAAATAGTGACCTAAACACTCTTATATTAGTTTACGGAGGGAGTATATATCATATATGACCGTATTTATGGCCAAGCATGACACAAAGTAGTATAGCATTTATTAAATATATTACGGTATCTACATATGTCACTGCTTCTTTGCCACATCATCAAATTTTCTATTTCCGAGTGCATGATACCGGCTATGATAACCCCACTATGGCCACCCTAATAAGGTTGGTCGTAATATGGGAGTATCAAGCGGTATGATGCATGCCAACTAGACTTTTTGGATGATGTGGCACACAGTTACATGATGAAAGAGAGGGTGTGGTATCATATCATGATACCGTATCATATTAAATGTTGTACTACTTCGTGTCATGCATGGCAATTAATAAGGAACCTAAGATACTAACTTATGATACTATGCATGCGCGCATTACGGAGGTATTGCCGATCATATACTAGTATCATGCATATATACTCCCTCCTTTCCAGTTTATAGGCTTATCTCAAAATTTTAGTTTTTCCATTTTATAAGGCTCAATTTGGTTGTTCCCCATCACATGTCCAGATTCCAAGGTGCACTAAATCATTGCATGCAAGTATTAAGAGAAAGTTGACCAACGCATGTACTTTATGTATGCATGCATGTATTGTAATTAATACATTGTAAAACATAATTTTTTGAGGAAAACAAAAGCATTAATTGGGTGTTTTTGCAAACTACAAAAAGTATTCCACTACTCACCATCTACCTTGGTTGGTGAGATTTTTGAATTGAGCCCTATAAGGCTGGTTGTAATGGGGAGTATCATATACTAGTATCATGCATATGATAGTGTAGGATACTACTTCCGTAATGCATAGTATCGTAAGTTAGCATCTTAGGTTGCCTTACTAATTGTCATGCATCACACAAAGTAATAGTACAACATTTAATATGACATGGTATCATGATATGATACCAAATCCTCTCTTTCCACATTTAATTGTGTGCCACATCATCCAGAAAGTCTAGTTGGCATGCATGATACCGCTTATGATAATACCATTACAACCAGCCTAAACCGGGAAGGAGGGAGTATGAGACTAGCCACAATGGAGAGTACACTAGTAACATAAACATATCCCTAGACTATATATGTTACTACCTTCATAGTGGGTAGTAACATAAGTGTAGTGTCATGCAAAGCTTCATTTATTAGGTTATAGACTCATATTGCATTGGGACATGTGATGTTACAGTAACTACCTAAGTTATTGAAACTATCTCTCTCCTCATTAACTTATTGCCACATAAGCAAGTTTGTTGAGTTGGAGTCGATGTTACTGCTGAAGTTACTCCCACTGTGGCTAGTCTGATACTAGCTAGTCGTCTATGATATACTAGCTACCTCACTAAGAGCATGGTTAATAATACAGCCAAGGGTCGGCTATAAGAAGTTGCCATGTCATATACAGCCAACCTCTTAGAGGGCATGTACAGTGATAAGTTTTATATGCGTACTAGTTTATCAATAGTTGGCCCACCTTACATCCTCACAAAGTGTCTTGGGTCTCGTGTTGCAGCTGGCTCTACTAACCAAGATCCCGCTTCTCTTCTCTTTCCTCCAACTAATAAGCACATATATATTATTCTATTCCTTACTAGTAGTATGAGTAACATCACACATCTCAAGGCAAGATGAGTCTATAGCCTAATAAATGAAGTGTTGCATGTTACTACACATATGTTACTCCCCACTATAGAGGTAGTAACATAGACTAGTAACATTCTATATTACTACCCATTGTGGCTAGTCTTAATTATGTCACTCTATTGTGTAATTGCTCTAAGACTAGTCACAATGGGTAGTAACTTAGACTAGTAACATGCATATGTTACTAGTCTATGTTACTACCTCCACAGTGGGTAGTAACATATGTGTTGTGTCATGCATCACTTCATTTATTATGTTGTAGACTCATCTTTTCTTGATATGTGTGATGTTACAGTAACTAGCTATGTTACCACATGTCTCTCTTTCTTCATTAATTACATGCCACATCATCTATTTTGCCTAGATAAGTGTGATGTTACCACCTATGTTACTCCCACTGTGGGTAGTCTAATGCATAGTATCATAGAGTAGCTAGTATCATATGTAGTACTTTATTTATATTGTCATGCATGACACATACTAGCATAGCATTTATTATGATACAGATTCATGATATGATACTTAACCCTCCTTTCTTCATTTAATTAATTCTATGACAGCTCATCAAAATTGCCTAGTTAGCATGCATGATACTAGCTATGATACCCCCTTACTATCAGCCTAACAAAGGTGTACACATCATTTGTGCATCGCTTTGCGAGTTTTCATTCTTTTGTTCGAGAAGCGGGGAGAAGTTTCAAACATTTCGGCTGCGAGGTGCGGCCACTGGCATAGGCCTAGTTGGTATTTTAATTACAGGAAATTCAGATGGAGTTCAGACATCACCAAAATTGATATGTGCCTATGGCGTGCTCCCACGACCCCGTGGAAAAAAAAGGGTAAAGTTTGGTACAAGTTTTGATGACCACTCCTTCCAAACCGGAGCATCTCACATGAAGGATCATGGTTTTCCAAAAGGAGATGTGCCAATTCAAACTCCTGTGGCCGGTGACTTCATCGTTTGGCCTCATAAAAATTTCCCCACGGTACGTAATCACCATTATACCACGGGTTTGATTTTCTGGCGCATTTCAGGTATCATTAGCTATATTTAAGACATTTTTTGAGATTAACGTGCATTTTTTGCATAAAAATAAAATTACAACCGGAACTGCATATGATGTCGAAAGGGATGAGGATCATCGTTCGATATGGAAGCATCCAACGGTGCAAACGTACAATCCGTGGGGTTTGGGTTCTGGCCAATCAGAAAGCACGACTCGGATCGTGGGCAGGGTAGCTGTAACATCCCAAATTTTGGAATGTTAATATAATTAATTGAATTGTTTGTTTGTTTGCTTGAGTGAATTAAACTTGAGTGAAATTTGAACCTTTTCAAAAACTTTTGAATGAGAGGGAATAAAATGACTTTCCCTTCTCCGGTAAATTCAATTCATCCTATTAGAATCAATGAGAGAAGATGACATGACTTCTTCAACTATAAAGAATTTGAACGGAGTTTTGCAATTTAATTCTTTCAAATATTTGCACTTGCTTCTCTATTTTTCTTCCCGAGAAATACCCGAAAAATAAATTCTTGCAAGCAAGAAAGAGCGGAGGAAAATGACCCTCCAAAATCAGGGGCATTTTTGAAAATATTTGAGCCAAGAAAAACCAAAGTTTTTATTTAAAAATTATTTGCAAAAAGAAATAAAGCCTTTAGGGATTTTCTGAAAACATTTTTTAAGTTTTTATTTTGGCCGTGGAATAATGCTCATCATCTACATTTTATTTTTCTCGATAATTTTAGTATATAAAAACTCTTTATTCCGAATTGATTTGATTTCCTTTTTATTGTTTTAGTTTCCTAATTTTAAAAATAGGAATGGAATCGTTTTTATTAGGAAAAACCTGCTGGCCCATTAAGCACTTTCCTATTCTAGCCCAACAAGAGATCATCTCCTTCCTCTGCTTTCCTCTCACGTTACATAAGCTTTCCATATCCATGGAGACAGGAAACTCCACCTTCCCGATCTCCTCGTCTTTCCATCCCAGCGCCTCCCGAGACCGCCTATAAAACCCCCTCCTCTCCTCGCTCCATTTTCCCCATCACCACGCCTCCCCGCCTGTAGCCACCTCGCCACCGTCCTCCTTTTCCTGCCTAGAACGCTCACCAGAGCTCTCCGAAACCTCCCCATCGCCCAGCGCCACCTCCCCCAGCGCCGACCCCCTCCTCCGCCACCCCCACCCTCGCCGGCGACCTCGCCCCCTCGCCGGAGCAGCCCTCCACATCGCCGTCTCCTTCCTGCCATCTCTGCCTCACGTACAGGTAACTCCCTTGTATTAGAAGCTACAACAGTTGAAGACTCCGAAGATTTGAAGTTCCTAAAGAAATATTTGACCTTTAGAAGACCAAACCCCTGTTACACACTTACGTTAGATGCGACGATGTGTGAGCTGTCATTTGTTTGATGTTTTTCCGACAGCCACAAAGTAAAACTTGTTTCTTCAAAAACTATTGTTTGTATTGTGTGTATATCCCTCCCACCTCTCTCTCATCTCACCTTAAAACCCTTGAACCCCATAGATGATGAATGAAGTTGGACTGATATTCTTCGGATCAAGACTTCGGAGGCGGAGCTATGGATGCAGAACATGGAGAATCACTTCGGGAACAATTTGGTTTCAAGGAAGTATGAGGTCTAATACGCTCTTCAAGATTTTACGTAAAGTGCTGCAACCTGGTGGAGAATGCATCAATCCATACAAGGATTTAAAGGAGCAAGAACTTGGGAGGAATTCAAGAAGACCATGATGAGATCACGTCTTATCCGGAAGCACAATGATACACCAAGAAGAAAACCTTGTGCCTGCAAGATTTGCGGAGAAATAGGACACACCGGGAGGAACACAAAGATGGATGCCCTCATTGTGAGGAGAAACACCCAAATGAGGAATGCCCAACTAGCTGTGTGACTTGCTTCCTGTGTGAAGGAACCACCCACTACCCGGTGCAAAGTGTCACATTTACTCCACGGTGCAACAAACTATTCAAGGTGAAGATGGAATGAAAGAAGCCCTCAAGGAAGATCTAGAAGAACCAAGAATGAATGAAAGTGTTGAAGACACGGAGGGAGAAGGTCTCGACAGATTTTACTCCAATGCACGCTATTCATGTGGAGAAGAAGGAAATTTTTCACAAAGATTGCACCAAGGAAAGAAAAGAGTATCCAGGATATTTCCGACAGCCAGAAGTGAAGTTTGACCCTCCGAGAAAGAAACTCGATCATTACAGAGAATTCCAGGAAGAGAAAAAGAAGGCAACCGAGAACAACACAATTTTTGTAGAGAAGGACCTAAGTCATATCACTTGTTACAGGTGCAAGGATTTAGGTCATTTCGCTAGTAAATGCCCGTAAAAGAAGCCAAGAATCCAAGGAGCCCACATAATCACAAAGAAGCCCAGACATGTCGGAAGTCATTTGTTTTACATTGCAACGAGGCAGAACATTATGCTATTAAATGTCCCGACAAGATGAAAACTGGAGTTGAGTAGTTGGAATTTTGATATGGATAATAAGAGTAGTAGAAAGCAATTTCATTTTCATGAGCTCAATGAGTTGAGTTATGTAATAGATTACTCGAGATTGTAATAGTTCATGACTCAATAAAGTTGTAATGTCACATGCTGAAAAGACTTTAAGGAATTGTCATATTCTATCTTGGAAATTAATATTCTTGATGAACATGGAAGAAGGTGAGTTGTGATGCATAAACAGGAGATTGGAAATTGAGTTTGAAGTTTTGTTTGGATGATATGAATGTGTGCCCCAGGAGATAAGTACCTTTACTCGAGCATCATTTTTGTTTCACAAACTGCAGATGACGACACTTTACGAGTCTTTCCTTAAGGGTCTGAAACGATCATGACCACGACAAGTGATCACGACACCAAGATCCTGAAGGACATGATGAAGCATATTCACCTTGAAGGAGATGCAGTCTACAAAGGCTACCCTTTCATGCAAAAGGGAGTGGAACTTTGGTATGTGGAGGTACACCTCCACCATTTGAAAGGAGTTTACCCAAAGAGGATGGGGCATTACTTTTTCATCTCACGTGTGCCACAAGCAACTTTCTTCGATGCTGTTCGTGAAGCAGCCATGGAAGCCATACGCCAGATCGGAGAAATACTTGAAGCAAGACTCCGTTATACTCAGGAATACCTAAGCGAAGTGCATGTAGAGATGATGTTGACGAAGCTCAAGACCACCATGATGAAAAAGAAGATTGAAGATTTCAAGGCTCATGTCGCACAATTCCAGTGGATCAAGAATCCTCGAGGAGGAAAAATGAATAAAGTTGGAAGTAATGCATGACCATACCAAATCATGTGGGTGGCAGCATTTGTAACAAAGTACTTTTGGAATTTGGATTTACGAAAATGATTAAGGATGTAATGAAGGATTGATATGAAAATAATGAGATTTTATGGATAAACTTGTGCACTTCTTTTGGTCATAGTACTCTGTGAAGCCACAAGATCAATGGAGAAAAAACATGTTATTCACGACGGTCCATAGAAGGGAGCTGGACAAAATAAGTTGGAGTTTTGTTCTTGATATGATGGTATGAAGTAACAGAGTACTATTGGATTTAAAGGAGATGTAACATGAGAGTTACTCCAAGGATGAGTTAAAGCTGCACCAGTGTTGAAGTGGGCCATAACCCATGTGCCCGTGATTTTGATAAGGAACAGATGTAACCTTGATAAAGGAATAAATTTGGAAGAATCGGTGATCCAATCAGCATACGCTTTCAGAGGAGGTTACGCCAAAAAACCGAGAGTGGTGAAGTAACGATAGATGTTTCGTTTGGCTTGCGTAAACCATGGATTTACTCGAAACCAGTTCGAGAACAAGAGAAATTCTGCAATGCTTGTGAGTATGCCCAAGTGTTAGAATACGTGATTCACTGTTTACATATGTGGTAATGATTCAAGTACGGGATGGATTGGCCCCCATACCGAAGACTTCTATCATGAACTATCATATGTTGATGGAAAATCAGAGAGCCTTGAAAACCTTAGAAGAGTGTCGATGCGATAAGCCATAAAACCATAAAATGGTAGGACGATGGAACCCCATTACAGGCAACCGTTGCCAAACGTAGGTTATACGGTGAAGTTCAACCCGTAACCGTTTCTGCAGGAGAAACCATTAATGGTAGACCACCATGAGTGTTTCGATAGTTGTCTAGAATGGACACAGACCGATCAACTAAGAAGATCCAGTCTCGGACGAACTTCAACTTTGACGAACCGACCCAAGATTCTGAGGAAAACTCTATGCTTCTGACAGAAGAGCTTTAATGAAGGAGCTATTGTAAGATATGTGAAGAGGCATACATTGTCAGCCTCGGAGGAAGTATCTGAGTTTATTGGAACTGTAACCTTGCATTTTAAGTGTGGTAGCACCTGACCTTTCTCGACCAAAACAATTGCTAGAAGACCCCAACCCCTAACCTTTTCTTGTTAGCCTCTTCGAATCTCGAGGACGAGATTCATTCTAAGTGTGGTAGGTTTGTAACATCCCAAATTTTGGAATGTTAATATAATTAATTGAATTGTTTGTTTGTTTGCTTGAGTGAATTAAACTTGAGTGAAATTTGAACCTTTTCAAAAACTTTTGAATGAGAGGGAATAAAATGACTTTCCCTTCTCCGGTAAATTCAATTCATCCTATTAGAATCAATGAGAGAAGATGACATGACTTCTTCAACTATAAAGAATTTGAACGGAGTTTTGCAATTTAATTCTTTCAGATATTTGCACTTGCTTCTATTTTTCTTCCCGAGAAATACGAAAAATAAATTCTTGCAAGCAAGAAAGAGCGGAGGAAAATGACCCTCCAAAATCAGGGGCATTTTTGAAAATATTTGAGCCAAGAAAAACCAAAGTTTTTATTTAAAAATTATTTCCAAAAAAAATAAAGCCTTTAGGGATTTTCAGAAAAACATTTTTTTTAAGTTTTTATTTTGGCCGTGGAATAATGCTCATCATCTACATTTTATTTTTCTGATAATTTTAGTATATAAAAACTCTTTATTCCGAATTGATTTGATTTCCTTTTTATTGTTTTAGTTTCCTAATTTTAAAAATAGGAATGGAATCGTTTTTATTAGGAAAAACCTGTTGGCCCATTAAGCACTTTCCTATTCTAGCCCAACAAGAGATCATCTCCTTCCTCTGTTTCCTCTCACGTTACAGAAGCTTTCCATATCCATGGAGACAGGAAACTCCACCTTCCCGATCTCCCTCGTCTTTCCATCCCAGCGCCTCCCGAGACCGCCTATAAAGCACCCTCCCACGCCTCGTTCCAGTTTCTCCCATCACCACGCCTCCCTGCCCGTAGCCACCTCGCCACCGTCCTCCTTTCCTGCCTAGAACGCTCACCAGAGCTCTCCTGGAACCTCCCCATCGCCCAACGCCACCTCCCCAAGCGCCGACCCCCTCCTCCGCCACCCCCACCCTCGCCGGCGACCTCGCCCCCTCGCCGGAGCAGCCCTCCACATCGCCGTCTCCTTCCTGCCATCTCTGCCTCACGTACACGTAACTCCCTTGTTGTTTTTTTTTCGTTTTCATATTTATTTCCGTAACAGATTTAGTTCCGTTCTTGTTTAGCTTATAACTTTTGATCTAGAAGTCCAATGATGCTGATTCTTTTTGCGTTAGATCACAATTTTCTTGTAGTTTCCAAAAATATATAATTTTTCTATGTTTGGATTTATAAAAATTGAGTTGGATCAGATTTGAATTAAAGCTTGTTTTGCTTATTCCGGGAGTTTAAAAATAGATTTTTATTTGATTCTTTTTTCTGCTGATCACTAGTGATCATATTTACCAGTGGTAAAAAGTTCAAAATTGTTTGAGTATTTTAGCTTATTGTTTCATGTAAAACAAATTCTGTTTTAGTTCTATTGAATAATAGCTACTTCTTTTTCTATAGTTGTTTTTAAATTATTTTATTTTATATTTCAGAAAGTTTATGTTTGGTTTCTATTAGTTAAACAGTAGGTGTTCAACAAGTTTTTTTATTTATTTATTTTTTATTTTGTTATCGTGAAATCAATTCAAGTTCGCTAATAACTTGCAATGGATTTCTCTACTGTTTTAACTCCCAATTGAAAATACTTTCAAAATAGCTTTATGAAAAAATACTTTATTTTTTGTCTTAACTAAATTTATATTTTATTCTCTGTTATTTTAGTGTTTTATTTTCCGTTAGACAAAACTATTTTTGTGAATGTTGTAGAAGAAGACTCCCTAGTTTTATTTGAAGTTCCTTCGGATTCTTATTCGCTCTCTCTTTTGTTTTGATTGTTAGTGTGAGTGCTTATGTGAATGATATGTTTGTTATATATATTTCATCAGAGAGTGACGAGTAGTCTATCAAGTTATTTCTTGAGAACGATAATTCTTCTTCGTCAACATCACCGTGCAAGTTCACTTTGACCATGCTTTCATACCTATGTTTTATTGCATTTAGTGGCATCTTTGCAACCACCCCTCAAAGAGTGATATTGAAATTCTTGTAGTTGAGTAGTATGCATGAGGTAGGAACCCATCACCCTGTTACCAAGCCCGGGACGATATTTTATTTTGATGCTACGCTATAGTAGACGGGGTTTGGTATGAGTGCATGAGAGTGGTGTGAAGAAGGAGGACTCTACGTCAATGACGACAACTCCATGATGGAATCTGCAAGGACTGCATCTTCAAGACCTCAAGACTTCAAGACTCGAGACAATAATTCAATACACACTACTGGGTGAAGGATTTGTTGACGGGCACCATGGAGAACCCAGTGGTTGGCCGGGATGCATGGAGAAGCGCCATGACATCTTGTGGAAAGCTTCACCCAGACTCAAAGAGACGGAAGAATACTTCATGCCCGGAAGCTTACCTGTGCAACCGCAAGTCATTATGGGCTCGCTTGGTTGACCTTAGTGGTGACTCTGGTTGGGACGGTACTAGCAGATGTAGAACTACGGTAGGATGGGATGAGTACGGACGGTGGTCGAGGAACTCTTCGAAGACCATGTTTGATTGCCTTGTTCTCAAACACCTGAAGTGCGAGAACGTAAAAGAGGGATCGAATCTTGCGGGTAAAGTGTACAAACCTCTGCAGAGGGTTTTAAACCTAATCGATTAGCCGTGTCCCGATTTTACGGACAATTTGAGCATCTGGACTTGGATCTATCTCAGAACTCTCAACACCGGATTGATAACTTAATTGTGGGCAACATATGATGAATTTTGGGCTATGAGACATCGGTTGGCGGAACCATGTCATGATAGAAAACTCCATAGTACAGACTTCATTTATTCCTTTGATGTAGGGAAAATAAAATCAGCTTTTATGCAAACAAAACTCGAATCTGAGCCATAAAGCCATATTGCATATAGTATAGTTTTATCATCTGCTTTTCTCATATTGTGATCTTGCGGTACATTCAATGTACTTGACCTACACGGCTGCAACGTATCATGTTGCAGATATTTCCTCGACGAGAAAGAGTACGGCACAGGTTACGGTCTACACTCAACCCGCCGATGGCGTTGATGGGACTCCACACCCGCTTGATTGCTTCCGCTGAGTATTATGAGGTATATATCAGTTTACGTTATTTATGCATGTGATTGCACTTTGATATATACATTGATGTAATGTGTGCCAAAGATATCTTGATCCAGTGGATGGCACAAGAACACGCAGGCTTGATCGCGAGGTCGGGTCGCTAGAGTAGCAGGGTTTGGTCGGCACACGGCTTTCATCAACGAACCGTGTGCATATATTTGTCCACACATACTGTAGTGAGATCAATTGAGTGTGCTACCTCTATGATATAATAATAATAATAACAAAAAACAGTTCATATTCATTTCCTGAGCTGACAGCATATCAAGGTTAACATATTAATGGTTCTCACATCAACAGAAAACCGGGCATAACTCACAAATTCAGTACACGCGACAGTTCCAAATTGAACGAATTAAGTTGCAGGGTAGGCATAAAGACTAGTCTTATGGCTTAATTCCCATGTACATGGGGGAACTAGGATCATTAAATTGACCCCGAATGAACTTGGGGTTTTTGATGATTTTACACTGCTCTGTTACACGGGTGCGTGATCCCTTGGCTGGCAACTCATCAAATTCATCGACTCATCCTGATCGGCAACATCATCGACACCCAGTACCCTTCTCTTCCCATGCATTGCTATGGCCGTTCTTATGCAAGGGGTCTTCCACAAAGAAAATATGGGTAGCATCACTGGCAGAATGAATGCGTCCGCGTGATATGCCATCGTTGTCCTGTTAACACAGGTCTTCCTGTACTCATCAATCCTTACCTGACCAAGAGGGATCCATGCGCACCTAAATAATGCCACCTTAACTTTCACATAGTCAAGCTCCCAAATCTCTTTGATGGTTCTATAGTATACCCTTTTATCAGCTTCATTTACAGTCATGCATTCTATTCGAACAGAGCTGTTCTGATACGAGGTCTTCTTATCATGTTCCTCAGTGTAGAGCATGTGTCCATTTATGTCATATGCTTGGTACGTCAGCATCGTAGGTGATGGCTTTTGTGCCAACCACATAGCAATGTCATCGATGGATCCTTGTGCCAAACGATTCTTCGGCCATTCGGCGTAGTTCTTAGTGTGCTCCTTCCTCTCCACATCTGATGAAGGCACCATTGGTAAGAATCTTTGGCATATCTCCGCCAAGTGTTCTTCGGCATAAGCAATGAGAACTGGGTTGTTAAGCAGTACCGTCAAATGGGCTTTCTCTGCCAATTCTATGGGTGCAGCCATTTGCGTGCCAGCAAGGATCGGCTTACCTTTCAGCCTTCCCTCGTGGCGAGAGAGGGGCAAACCTATAGGTCTTTGTTTCATGTATTTGGTGCAAAACTCAAACACCTCCTCCGCGGTATAACCTTGTAGGATGCTTTCCTCTGGATGGTTTCGGTTCCGACAAAAGCGCTTCAGTATTCCCATGAACTGCTCGAAGGGATACATGTTGCAAAGAAACACAGGACCACAATACTTTATCTCATCGACAAGGTGCACAGTGAGATGGACCATGACATCAAAGAATGACGGTGGGAAAAACATCTCTAGGTTGGACAATATTCTTGCAATATCATCTTGCATATGACCCAACTCTTCTGGATCTACAACTTTCTGCCATGGTTGGTTGAAGAAATCACATAGGTCAATGAGTGTGTTTCTTATATCTTTGTCCATCAGATTCCTAATGGCCACCGGGAGGATTTGTGTCAACATTACATGGCAATCATGTGACTTCATGTGCCCCAACTTCATTTTAGCTGAGCTCACATCCATGAGACTTCTGATGTTTGCGCAGTAGGAAGAGGGTGTCTTAACTGACAACAAATAGGTGAAGAACTGTGTTGCTTATTTTGTACTGAGATTGTAACTCTGGCGAGCTTTGATGAATTTGTCATCATCTTCTGCTTCACTCTTGCGTTGTGATTGATCAGCAAGCATATCGAGTCGTGAACTGTCACCATCCTTTCTTTTACCTTTAATCTTGAGCAGAGTACCAAGGATGCTTTCACATACGTTCTTCTCTACGTGCATGACATCGATGCAAAGGGCGTACGTAGAATCTCCCAGTAAGGTAATTTCCAGAACACCATTTTCTTCTTAAACACTTGATCCTTGGGTGTTAGTTTCACCATCAAAGGGTGGTTCTTGCCAAGCACAACATTAATTTTTTTAGCCATGTTATGGACCACCTCCCCGTCATAGGGTCTTAGGACTACACCTGCCTCTGTCGTACCATCAAATTCATCTTTCATCTTTCGGTATGGGTGATTTTTCTGTAAGAACCTATGATGACGCAAATACATTGTTTTGCGCGAGTTGGGAAGTCTTCTGCTAGCTGTCCTATCCATGCATGTGACACACCCTACATCTCCCCTTGTTTTCTGCCCCAATGTGTTGCCTAATGCCGGCATATCTTGAATGGTGTGCACCAAAGATCGCATGTAGATCAAAATCTCCTTTCTGTAAGCATCATAACATTTTACAAAGAAAGCATCTATCCACACTGTCAGCAGTTCTTCTACCAGTAGCTGAAAGTAAATGTCGATGTCATTTCCAGGTTGCTTCGGGCCTTGGATAATCATTGACATCATAATGTATTTTTCTTCATACACAACCAAGGAGCTAGGTTATATATGCACAGAAGCACCGGCCATGTGTTGTGATTGGTGCTCATATTGCCAAAAGGATTCATCCGTCAGTACACTCCCTGAGCCTTATACTTCTAGGATCCTTGGCAAAATTTTCAAACTTTTTGTCGATTAATTCCCACTAAGCCCCATCTTTCAGGTGCCTCATAAACCTATCCGCAATTCGCTCATCATGATGCCACCGCAACCTCTTTGCCTCTCTAGGGTTTGCAAACAAACGCCTCAACCTTGGAATTAAAGGCAAGTACCAAACAACCTTGAATGGGATTAATGTCTTGATCTCATCCTCCAATTTGTACTTGTCCTTTGCTCTCCTACGCTTGTATCTTGCATGCTTGCATGTGGGATATGCACGCAAATCTTTGTACTCACCACCGTACAATATACAATCATTCACACAAGCGTGTATCTTCTGTACTTCAAGTTCCAATGGGCAAACAATTTTCTCCGCTTCATTCGTGCTTCTAGGGAGCACATTATCTTCCGGAAGAATTTCTTTGAAAAGACCTAACATCTCTGTGAAGCCCTTGTTCGATAGACCGTTTGCTTCTTTAAATCTGAGAAGCACCAGGGTGGCACTCAACCTGGAATATTTCTTTTTGCAACCTGGATACAATTCTTTCATAGAGTCTGCATCAATGGTCGGCAGATCCTTTGTGGCACCCCGGCTCAGAGCAACCAGTTTACCATGCATTGCCAGCCTAGAGACCATGTTTTCTGGCAACACACAACATCTTGGTACAAAAAACAACCGCTTTATTGATGCTAGTGGATCATAGTTTATATTACAACAGGTGGCGAGGCCAAGCGGCACACACGGTGCGGCTGAACAATATGTACATTATTTACTGAACATAAAGGGGCCTCGATCATAACAACTACGTGGCAGCGGAACAACGTCGTAACGGAACTCCATAGCACAGGGACACCGATGTGGACACGATCTAGACTCGGACATCACTCCTTTCAACCGAGACTTTCACGAAAGTCGGCATGACACGCTGTGTCAAGACATTGAATGTACTTGCAAGCTCACAACAAGCATAAGCATAATGACAAACAATATCATGATACTTAACCAATTAGCAATGCAACAACATATCATACATGTTGTGATCATGATCTCGTGATAAAATTCCCTCGGACTTGCTTACCAACGGTGATCGCTCTCGGATCACAAACGGACCAACCTGGTGGTCTTGGATCAGGTTACCTTGTAACCAAACGGTGATCTTTCCGGCGATCACAACCATGACCAACACTAGGTCTTAAACGGTGATCTTTCCGGCGATCACAACCATGACCAACACTTGGTCTCAAACGGTGATCTTTCCGGCGATCACAACCATACACTTGGTCTCCAACATCAAGATGGTTTACCCACCATCATCTTCTCAACAGTGCGACATTCATAACTTAGTGTGCAAAATTTATTTAAACGTTGACCCATGGTGTGACCTACTTTCGAGCGTGTGTGTAACCGTGGATTCGGCTATCGATAGTTTAATACACTCTACAGAGTAGCGCACTGTACCCACACCACGAAATCCATGGCCCCGCACTCCCATTCGGGTGGACCAACGGCATTCCGACGAAACCCCTCCATTGCCATGACACTCTCTAGGCCACTCTGACTCACTCCCCACTGGGCTAGTCCTGGGTGGCCCCGTGTCTACCAAAGACACCAACAGCCACCATCATGGCAAAACATAAACGGTCCCTAACAGGGACAAGGTACCATAACATCAACAATGGGCACACAAGGTTATGTCTGCCTACCAGGCCAGGGTACCGCACGCCCATAACCTTCCCTCGTTGGAGGCACCGACCAGAGGCATGACAACTGTCTGAATAAAGGCCTTCCCATAAAGGCAAATGTGGTTGTACTGGGAAAACTCGATTCAGTGGCACCATGACCCGGTCAATGATATATTCAAGTTGAGTTATTAGCAGGTTCAACTTAACGTGAAAGTAACCAGTGTCATAACATGCCATGAAAATGCAACACAAATATATGCATCATATATTATCGGAAATAATTGGGTCAACTATATCCAAACTAAGCATAGACATCAACACCTCATAACACTTCCCTGGTTATGATTAATCATCACTTTACCAGAATATTTACTTAGCAATTTATCATTTTTCTCCTCCAAGAAAATAACTCAAAATAATTACTTATATCCATAATCATATTACTTCTTCATAACAAATATTACTTCTAGTTACTTAACCAACTTAGTTAGCTTCAAACTTCTGTAAACTAAGCATATCAACTTAAACAAGCAACCAATCAGAATGTAAATAATATACTAGTGATTTAAATGCATGGATTAAATCATTAATTCAAGTTGAAAAATCACAAATATTATAATGGCACCATGAAAATGTTGATGTGGCTTGCCTTAGTGCAGATGAGGTTCACAATCCTCCTGGTGATCCTCAAGACAAGCTTTATTATCTAAAACTAATTATAAACACCAAAAAGAAAACATCAAGAACCCTTCTGAAATTCACCAGAAAATCTAGATAGCAGATAAAAATCTCTTTTTTGGTGAGCTGCTAGATTTCTTCATAAAGAACACAATGCACAAAGAATCAATCCATTTGGACTTATGGTTAAAAAGTTTTGGCTGTTTGAAGCTCTCTGGATATAATTAAATTTGAACTTAAATAAAACAAAACTGAGGGGGGGTGACGTCGAAGGCGTAAACCTCGCGGGCGCCACCACTCGTACCGCTTCACGCGTGTACAGAGTGGCTGACTAGCGGGCCCCGCTAGTCAGGTGAGAGGGAGGGGGAGAGGGAAACAGAAGACGGTGCGGCTTCGCCGGAGCACACGCCGGCGAGGAGGGCTTCTTGGCCCGAACTAGAGGGAGGGATCGAAAGAGGAGACGGAGGCGCACCTGCCCGTACCCGTAGGTTAGCTAGGGGTGGTCGGACAGCGTCGGAAACAACCTCTCCAGCGGCAACAGGAAGCAGAGGTCGCTGGAGTTGAAGACGACGGCGACTAGAGGCAACACCAGGGGCTCCAACCGGGCGGAACGGAACCACCTAGGCACGGCGGAGGCCCTGGAAGGGTGGCCCAATCCTGGGAGGGGCTGCAGCTGCGAAGACGACCTGAGGGGATCGCCCGCGAGCTCGAGCTCGGGGACGGCGGCCCGCGGCCTGCCCGGCCGGCCTACGGCTTTCTACGAGATCATGGAGTGTGTGTGAGGAGTGGATGATGCTCGAGGAGGCTGGGGTGGGCTCTATTTATGGCCAAGCGATGAGGGGGTTTCGGGCTCCGCCGGAGGACACCTAGACACGGCGCCCGACGATGAACGGCGTCAGTGAGCGAGGGGGAAGGCGACGTAGCTAACACGAGCACTGTGGGCGAGCGGAGACGAGCACAGGGGCGAGAGGGTGGCGACGAACATAGTGCGCAGCGCACGGTTGCGTTGGCCGGACCGCGCCCGTGCTCGCTGCGGCGAGCTCCAGCGTCGGTGAGCGCCAGGAGGGAGTTATGAGGGTCGGGACAATGATCGTGGCGAAGTTTGGCAAGGTTTGGCAGGCGGGGACGCGATCACGCGAGCAACAGAGGCGCGGGTGCGACGCAGAGCGCGTCGGCTGTATACCAGCATGCCTGGACGAACGCGCCGCGTGAACTCTAACCTCAGTCCGTCCTAAGCCCAAACTTCATGTCTAGCATGTAGTTCGTGGTAGATTAAGAGGTTACCACCCTTTGGTTTTAGCTCAGACGTAGTAGAATGGATTTCAACTTCCTAGTAAGTTTCTGGTCAGTAACTTTGGGAGCTTACTGTGGTCAAACTACTGAGAGTTGGGAGCTGGGCTTTGGAGGTTAGCAATCATCTACTAAGGTGATGATGCACAAGAAAAATCAGCCACAATAGAGCAAGTAAAATGGTAGTTACTATAGAAACCACCATTTCTATCCATAAAGAAAATATTTTCTATAGCAAAAATATTCCAAAAAGTTAGGAAATATTTTCTCAGATTTTTGTGGGCAAGAAAAATTGGGGTTGCTTTGGAGCACATTCAGCTAGCTAGGGTTTTAGAGAGGGAAATGAATATTTTCCTTTAAGAAAAATATTCAAAATATTATTTTGAGGTGAACCAGAGAGGAAATGATAGTTATAGAGGGAAATGAGACACTTGGGTGAAAGTCAAGGGGTACCCAAGTGTTTAAGTCCATCTGAAAAGATCCAAAACTTCAAATTTCAAAACCAAACCAAATGAAAATCAGGCAAAGAGAAGACGGCAAAAACCAGGCTGTCACAAACCTCCCCCACTTAGGATGAATCTCGTTCTGGAGATTCGGTTGCTTGGGAAAACTATTCTAGATAATGTGCCTTTAGAAATTCTTCTCGTTCCCAAGTCGATTCTGCCTCTGTGTGATGCTTCCAGTGAACTTTGTAAAACTTCCTTGCTTTACTATGAGTGACTCTTTCCATCCAAAATTCTGACCGGTCTCTCTTCATATGTTAAATCCTTGCCAACTCTATTTCAGTCATAGCAGTCTTTTTCTCAGGCGGCGATATGCATCGCCTCAACTGTGAAACATGAAACACATTGTGCACTTCCGACAATTCGGGGGATAGTTCCAATTGATATGCAACAGTACCCACTCTGGACATAACTGGAAATGAACCAATAAATTTGGGTGCCAACTTCCACGAGTCTGGAATCTCTTGACTCCTTTCATAGGAGTGACTCGGAGGTATACGTGTTCTCTGGGTTCAAAACTGATCTGTCAGTGCTTTGCATCATAATAACTCTTTTGTGGTGATTTGGCCAATTGCAATCTGTCTCGGATTTCCTTGACTTGCTTCTCAGCTTCCATCATGAGATCCGTTCCGAAAATACGGCTATCTCCAGTTTGAGACCAATTTAAAGGAGTGCGGCACTTACGTCCATACAAAGCCTCATATGGTGACATCCTTAGACTGGTCTGGAAGCTGTTGTTGCATGAGAACTCGGCATACTGCAGGTAGTCTTCCCATTTCGATCCTTGGGCCAAAGCACAGGCTCGTAGCATATCTTCAAGTATTTGGTTTACCCGCTCAGTCTGTCCATCAGTCTGAGGATGATAAGCGGTACTATATTTTAGCGCTGTCCCCAAGGCTTGATGGAGACGTGACCAGAAAGCGGAGGTAAAAAGTGAACCCTAGTCAAAAGTGATTGTTCGGGGTACTCCATGCAGACTGACTATTCTGGATACATACAGTTGTGCGAGTTGATCTGCTCGATATGTGGTTCTGATCGGGATAAACTGAGCTACCTTGGTTAAGGTGTCCACTATGACCCAGATTACATCATTGCCTCGCTGAGTCTTAGGTAGCCCTGTGACAAAATCCATGCAGACATCATCCCGTTTCCATTGTGAAACTGGCAGCGGTTGGAGAAGTCCGGCTGGCTTCTGATGCTCTGCCTTCACCTTGTTGCATATGTCGCAACAGGCCACAAAATAAGCAATGTCTTTCTTCATTCCATCCCACTAGAATATTTGTCGAAGGTCTTCATACATTTTAGTACCTCCAGGGTGAATAGAATACGAAGATCCATGTGCTTCCGACAGGATTTTCTTCTTTAAATCCGTATGACTGGGTACACAAATCCTTCCATGGAATCGAAGGGTACCAAGTTGTTCCTTAGAAAAATCTGAAGTCTGTCCTTCTATCATATGCTTGGCACGTTTCTACAGGACGGTGTCAGCTGGCTGGGCCTTGCGGATCTCTCCTCAAGTGTAGGTGCAATTTCCAAAATATTAGCAAGACCAGCATCAACTATGACCAGGTTGAGCTGAGCAATCTCCTCTTTAAGTTTAGGAGGCAAGGATTTCATTATGATATTCAGCCGACAAAGCTGATCGAGTGCATCGGCAACCACGTTGGCCTTACCCGGGTGGTAATTTATTCCAAGATCATAATCCTTGACTAACTCAAGCCATCTTGGTCGACAGAGATTTAAATCTGGCTGAGTAAATATATACTTGAGACTTTTGTGGTCGGTAAAAATTTGGCACCTCTTCCCGATGAGGTAGTGTCTCCAAATTTTTAGAGCATGAACCACCGCGGCCAATTCCAGATCATGAGTAGGATAATTTCCCTCGTGGGGTCATTACCACCTTGCCGTCTTGCATAAGTACGCATCCAAGTCCTTGTCTGGAGGCGTCGCAGTACACATCAAAACTGTGGTAGATATCTGGAAGAGGTAACACAGGTGCGGTCGTCAGCCGTATCTTTAGCTCATTGAAACTTTTCTCACAGCCCTCAGTCCATTCAAACTTCTTATCCTTCTTGAGCAGCTCCGTCATGGGTTTAGCAATCTTGTAAAACCCTTCAATGAAACGATGGTAGTATCCGGCTAATCCAAGAAAACTCCGGATTTGCGATACGGTTGTGGGTGGCAACCAATCGAGCACATCCTTTACTTTGCTCGGGTCCACGACTATACCTTCGGCGGATAGCACATGTCCAAGAAATCCAACTTGCTTGAGCCAAAACTAGCATTTACTGAATTTGGTGTATAGTTGATGGTCGCGGAGTCGTTGTAGCACTGCTCGGAGGTGTTCTTTGTGCTCCTCTTCACTTTTTGAGTATATAAGTATGTCGTCGATAAAGACTACTACGAATTTATCAAGGAAGTCCATGAATACTTTGTTCATCATATGCATGAAGAAGGCATGGGCATTAGTGAGACCAAAGGACATAACTGTATATTCATAAAGACCGTACCGAGTAGTGAATGCAGTCTTAGGAATATCTTCCTTTTTAATCTTGAGTTGATGATATCCTGTCCTTAAATCAATCTTGGAGAATACCTTGGCCCCACTGAGCTGATCAAACAAGTCATCAATCCTGGGAAGTGGATATTTATTTTCGATGGTGACATCATTCAGCTGACGGTAATCCACACACATGCGGAGGCTGCCATCCTTCTTATCCACGAAGATAGCAGGTGATGCCCATGGTGAAGAGCTGGGACGGATATATCCTTTCTGGAGCATTTCATCAAGTTGTTTCTTTAGCTCCATTAATTCTGATGAGGGCATCCGGTAATACTTCTTGTATAACGGTGCGGTTCCGGGCACAAGATCTATTGCAAACTCAAGCTCTCGATCGGGTGGCATGCCTGGCAGTTCTTCTGGAAATACATCAGGAAACTCACTGACCACAGGAATTAATTCCAACTCACCAGCCATAGCGGTGAAAACCATTTCTTTCTTGGGTATGCTTCTGCGAGCATAGAATTTGGTAGTCTGCCCCTCTTGACTGGTCAAAGTGACTTCTCGGGTCGCGCAGTTTATGCATACTTGATATTGGGTCAACCAATTCATACCCAAGATAACATCCAACTTTGCAGACTCAATGATTATCAAGGAAGTTGGAAAACGGGCTCCGTTGATATTGATTTCCAGATTACGGCAGACCAGATTGCTCCTGATTAAGGATCCTGGGGATTGTACCAGCATATTTTTGCCCAAAAGCGAACAAGGAAATTTGTTTTGGGCAACAAAACTCTGCAAAATAAAAGAGTGGGAAGCCCCAGAGTCAAATAAAATTGGGCCATTTGCATTTCTGTCCCTAACTCGAACCACCTAATCAGATATACCCCTAATTCGAAAGCCTGCTCAAAAATGCCCCTCCGCCGTTATGTGCACTTATAGAAATGTCCTTCCGCTCCGTTTCCGTCCGGTCAAAGGGGTTTGACCGTCTAACTGGCGTTTTTTGTACAATTTGCCCCTGCCTCCACGTGTCACTTACAAGTGGGACCGAGTGAGAAAAAAATAAAAAGGAATAACACTTTCTCTCACCCCTCACTCTCTCTACCCTCTCTCTCACTTACACGTGGGACCCCACATGTAAGTGTCTAGTTATCTTTTTTAATTAGTTTAGCAGTTTTGTTAACTGGTAGGGCCTGCCGATTAGTCTCGGTAATTAGCATAATATTTAACACACGCTAGGATTAGTGCTAATATAGCTAAGGGGCCCACATGTCATAGGAAGCCCATTAGTACTAATCGAACCACCGGGCGTTAAGCCGGGCGCAGCACACGCCACGGCGAAGGGCAGGGGAGCTCTGTTCCAGCGACCAAACGACTGGTGGAATGGTCCTTTGCTCTCCTGGGCTTGCTCCGCGTTGAATAGAAGTGGTAGGGCGAGCGGGGACGGCCAGAGTGTCGGGCATGGCCGAGGCCGGCGGCGGCGGCGGTCAAAGCTAGGTGGCAGGGGGCTAGAAAGCAGGGGGGAGAGGGGTCGGCATCAGCGTCTCACTGCGAGCATGCCAGAGTCTTCAAAGGGTCTGGGGACGGCCGAGCATGAGCACATGGACCTCGCCTACGGCCACGGAGCAAGGCGTCGTGGGGAGGCGGCTGACGAAGAAGAGCTCGTCGGCGACATGTCCGGCAGTTCCGCAACACCATATGGATCTCACAGAGGATAAGGGAGCACCGAGGGACCACGTATGACAGCAAATCGAAGATGGCGGCGGTGGGCAGAGGTGGCGGTGATCTCGTCGGTTGCGTGAGTTGCAAGGCACCCAAGGTCCAGATCTACGGTGTGGTGATGCTCTATTCTCTGGCGGGCCTTGCAGAACGGCGGTCCGGCTTCTTGCCGTCGTTAGCACACGTTAACGAAGGCAGCGGCGACGGTGGCGCTCTGCACAAGGAGAAAGGGAGAGGGAGGGAGGGAGAGGGAGGGAGGGAGGGAGGGAGAGGGGGAGGTGTGGAGGAAGGGGTGCGGCGCATGGGGAGCTAGCGGCGGTGGCGCACGGTCCTTGGGCAGCCGGCGCTCGCCGGAAGTGTGAGAGAGAGGTCGTGAGGTAGGGGAAGAGAGGTGGGAGGTGAGAGAGACACCGTGAGGGGGCCACATGTAAGTGTGGTAGAGAGAGGAGGTGAGAGAAAGAGATTTTTCTTTTTATTTTTTCTTGAGCGGGTCCCACATGTAAGTGATACATGGAGGCAGGGGCAAAATGTCCAATAAACGCCCCGTAGACGGTCAAAGCCCTTTGACTGGACGGAAACGGACGGAAGGGCATTTTTGTAAGGGCACCTAACGGCGGAGGGGCATTTTTTAGCAGACTTTTGAATTAGGGGCAAATGTGAGTAGTGGGTTCGAGTTAGGGACACAGATGTAAAAGACCCAATAAAATTACGGCAGGTATGTTATTAACAGAAAACATACCAATGATGACTTCGGGGTTCTCTTGGGCTTCATCTGCGGAGAGGTGACGAACGTGCCCAATGATGTTTTGCTGGGTAGGGCATGACTCCATAAAGTTGACTTGTGGCCTGAATAGGGCATTTGCCTTGCCGTTCTTGGGACACTGTCTGGCATAATGTCCGGTTTGTCCACAACTGAAGCAAGAATTGTTGCGCTGGCACTCTTCTCGCACCGGGTTGGTCACAACATTCTTGACTTGTGTGGTGGTCTTGTTAACATTCTGTTGCCAATTGGGCTTGTATTCCACCTGAGTATGCTGCCAGGTACGAGCCTTTTGCACTGGCTGCCCTTCCTTCCTTGGCTTGAACTTGCGCTTATGATCGTTATTGGCAGGCCTATTGTCTTATACGAGTTTGTGCTCCCTTTCAGCAATGAAAGCTTTTTTACCAGAGTTTGGAAATTTGGGCAATCAAACATATTGAGGGTACATCGGAGTTGCGGGTTTAATCCCCCAAGAAATCTGTCAATCTTTCTTTCTTCGGTGGCCGCGTCACAAAGGGAGTAACGGGCCAAATGATTGAATTTGCAAATATTCACCCATAGACTGATTTCCTTGAAGGAGCGCGAGAAATTCACGCTGCTTAACCTTCATAATTCGAGTAGGAATATGATATTTCGGGCCGATCCTTGAATTTTGCCCAGTGATTTCTTCATCAATGAGCCACATGGCTTTTATGCTTTTCCCACCATATGGCAGCAGCGCCTTCAAGATAATGGGTTGCAAATGAAACTTTATCATCTTCTTCAAGACGAGCAATCTCGAGCTTCCTCTCAATGGTTCGCAACCAATAAATGCATCCAAGGGATCAATAACTTTGGCCGAAACTGGCGGCTTGGTTCTCTGAAAATCTGACAGCTTGGAGTGATGACCGTTCTGATTTCCATTTTGTCCAACCACAGCTTGCACACTCCTGAATATTTCAATCAGATCATTATTCCTTCTTTCCTCAAACATATGCAGAATTTGCTCGGTGGAGGGCGGATTTGGCGGTGGAGGCGGTGGTGGAACGTATGGCTCGGGGGAGTGTCCTGCTTGTCGTGCGAAACGACGAACAGGAGTGTCCTCATGAGCGTCGCTACTGCTGCCTCCCTGCGTCATTCTATTGTGGATTTTTTCCAAGATAACGCAACCGAGATGAGAAAGATCCAAAATAAATTGGGGAAAAGCCAGCAACAAATCCCGAGAGAAAACGAAATAACAAAGAAAATATGACGAATAAAATAGAGTTCCAACATAATTATTCATAGACTCATACATGAAAGATAAACAACATGCCAGGTTCAACTACTCTCGTACAGGAAACAGAACATCATGACTCGTACGACTACATCCGTACATCATCCTGACAACTGCGGATACTCGGAAGCTCTACTGCTCTGCTGGTGCTGCGGGGTCCTCTCCTGAAGCGGACTCGGATCCTAAACTGACAAGGTTAATTGAAAAATCCGGGTTAAAGGTAACACGATGATGCTGCCTCGAGGGCTCTCCCTCCGTGGCAGGTGCAGGGTGAAGCATCGGGGCTACAGGAGTAGTGAGAAGTGAAACCCACTCAGCAGGAGCACTGAGAGGATTCACGGTCGAGGTGCCCAAGCTACTCGGAGGAGTAACCGGTGAAATAGGGGAACTAGAACTGGATGGAATATAAGGATTAAATCCCGTAGAGGATGGAACAGTGACAGATCTAGTAGAGGTTAAAGCAGTACGAGCACGAGTCAGCTCTCGAGCCAGCTCGTGGATCATAAGATAGCTAGCAGTGATATAATGGGAAAGGTGGCTAGCAACACTATCAGACTCCGGATCAATGATAGGGAAATGGACACGACCATTGTTGTGCAGAGAGGGATAGTAGTAGAAACCTGGGTGGTTCTGCATCCGGACCTCGTTATAACGAAGCTCGACAAGGACCTCAAATGCAGCAAACTGGACAGCCTGAGAAGCGGTAGAAGCAAAACCTCTCTGGGAGGTACGAGTGTAAATGCTCGAATCGGAACTGGTGCGCAGAGTAACCACTGCGTGATACTCATACACTGAGTCTGCTAGGTGCTCTTGGTACACAGGATAGACTGGGTCGTCACCGAGGGGGTACAGCCGACGCCACACATTACGAAGGAGATGCGGCGACGTGTATGGCATCAGCTACAACTGGCACGGATACGGCACTCGAGCCATCTACACTCACAACCATTAGCAGGTTAGCATAAAATTAAAACGAGTGCATACAATGCAACAACCAGTTGCAAATGCTACCGGCACTCAACTTAGACTCGTAACTAACGTCCAGTTAACACGTCGTAGTCTAACGTGGCCCTACGATCGGTAGCGGCTCGATACCAAGCATTGTGGCACCCCGGCTCAGAGCAACCGGTTTACCATGCATTGCCAGACCAGAGACCATATCTTCTCGCAACACACAACATCTTGGTACATAACACAACCGCTTTATTGATGCTAGCGGATCATAGTTTATATTACAACAGGTGGTGAGGCCAAGCGGCACACACGGTGCGGCTGAACAATATGTACAATATTTACTGAACATAAAGGGGCCTCGATCATAACAACTACGTGGCAGCGGAACAACGTCATAACGGAACTCCATAGCACAGGGACACCGATGTGGACACGATCTAGACTCGGACAACACTCCTTTCCAACGAGACTTTCCTGAAAGCTGGCATGACACGCCAGGTCAGTACATTGAATGTACTTGCAAGCTCACAACAAACATAAGCATAATGACAAACAATATCATGATACTTAACCAATTAGCAATGCAACAACATATCATACATGTTGTGATCATGATCTCGTGATAAAATTCCCTCGGACTTGCTTACCAACGGTGATCGCTCTCGGATCACAAACGGACCAACCTCGTGGTCTTGGATCGGGTTACCTTGTAACCAAACGGTGATCTTTCCGGCGATCACAACCATGACCAACACTTGGTCTCAAACGGTGATCTTTCCGGCGATCACAACCATGACCAACACTTGGTCTCAAGCGGCGATCTTTCCGGCGATCACAACCATGACCAACACTTGGTCTCCAACAACAAGATGGTTTACCCACCATCATCTTCTCAACAGTGCGAGGTTCATAATTAGTGTGCAAAATTTGTTTAAACGTTGACTCATGGTGTGACGTACTTTCGAGCGTGTCCATAACCGTGGACTCGGCTATCGATAGGTTTAATACACTCTGCAGAGGTAGCGCACTGTACCCACACCACGAAACCCATGGCCTCGCACTACCATTCGGGTGGACCAACGGCATTCCGACGAAACCCCTCCATTGCCATGACACTCTCTCGGCCACTCCGACTCACTCCCCACCGGGCTAGTCCTAGGTGGCCCCGTGTCTAGCAAAGACACCAACGGCCACCATCGTGGCAAAACATAAACAGTCCCAAACGGGGATGAGGTACCATAACATCAACAACGGGCACACAAGGTTATGTCTGCTTACCGGGCCAGGGTACCGCACGCCCATAACCTTCCCTCGTTGGAGGCACCGACCAGAGGTATGACAACGGAAAGAATAAAGGCCTTCCCATAAAGGCAAATGTGGTTGCATTGGGAAAACTCGATTCAGTGGCACCATGACCCGGTCAACGATATATTTAAGTTGAGTTATTAGCAGGTTCAACTTAACGTGAAAGTAACCGGTGTCATAACATGCCATGAAAATGCAACACAAATATATGCATCATATATAATCGGAAATAACTGGGTCAACTATATCCACACTAAGCATAGACATCAACAACTCATAACACTTCCCTGGTTATGATTAATAATCACTTTAACAGAATCTTTACTTAGCAAATTTATCATTTTCTCCTCCAAGAAAATAACTCAAATAATTACTTATATGCATAACCATATTACTTCTTCATAACAAATATTACTTCTAGTTTCTTAACCAACTTAGTTAGCTTCAAACTTCTGTAAACTAAGCATATCAACTTAAACAAGCAACCAATCCGAATGTAAATAATATACTAGTGATTTAAATGCATGGATTAAATCATTAATTCAAGTTGAAAAATCACAAATATTGTAATGGCACCATGAAAATGTTGTTGTGGCTTGCCTTAGTGCCGATGAGGTTCACAATCCTCCTGGTGATCCTCAAGACAAGCTTTATTCTATGAAAATAATTATAAACACCAAAAAGAAAACATAAAGAACCTTTCTGAAATTCACCAGAAAATCTAGACAGCAGAGAAAAATCTTATTTTTGGTGAGCTGCTAGATTTCTTCATAAAAAACACAATGCAAAAAGAATCAACTCATTTGGACTTATGGTTAAATAGTTTTGGATGTTTGAAGCTCTCTGGATATAATTATATTTGAATTTAAATAAACAGAACTAAGGGGGGTGACGTTGAAGGCGTAAACCTCGCGGACGCCACCACTGCACTTCGCCAAGACGTCTGAGGTGGCTGACTAGCGGGCCCCGCTAGTCAGGTGAGAGGGAGGGGGAGAGGGAAAGAGAGGATGGAGCGGCTTCGCCGGAGCACACGCCGGCGAGGAGGGCTTCTTGGCCCGAACTAGAGGGAGGGCTCAAAAGAGGAGACGGAGGCGCACCTGCCCGTACCCGTAGGTTAGCTAGGGGTGGTCGGACGGCGTCGGAAACATCTCAGCGGCGACAGGAATTAGAGGTCGCCAGAGTTGAAGACGACAGCGACTAGAGGCGACACCAGGGGCTCCAACCGGGCGGAACGGCACCACCGAGGCACGGCGGAGGACTTGGAAAGGTGGCCCAAGCCTGGGAGGGGCTGGAGCTGCGAAGACGACCCGAGGGGATCACCGGCGAGCTCGAGCTCGGGGACGGCGGCCCTTGGCCTGCCCGGCCGGGCTACGGCTTTCTTTGAGATCGTGGAGTGTGTGTGAGGAGTGGATGATGCTCGAGGAGGCTGGGGAGGGCTCTATTCATAGCCGAACAACGAGGGGGTTTCGGGCTCCACCGGAGGACACCTGGACACGGCGCCCGGGGACGAACTGCGTCAGTGAGCAAGGGGGAAGGCGACGCAGCTCACGCGAGCACTGTGGGCGAGCGGAGACGAGCACCGGGGCGAGAGGGTGGCGATGAACATAGTGCACAGCGCACTGTTGCGTTGGCCGGACCGCACCCGTGCTCGCTGCGGTGAGCTCCGGCGTCGGGGAGCGCCAGGAGGGAGTTATGAGGGTCAGGACGATGATCGTGGTGAAGTTTGGCAAGGTTTGGCAGGCGGGGAAGAAATCACGCGAGCAACAGAGGGCGGGCGCGACGCGGAGCGCGTCGGCCGTATGCCAGCACGCCTGGACGAACGCGGTCATCGTGTGAACTCTAACCTCAGTCCGACCTAAGCCCAAACTTCATGTCTAGAATGTAGTTCGTGGTAGATTAAGAGGTTACCACGCTTTGGTTTGAGCTCAGACGCAGTAGAATGGATTTCAACTTCCTGGTAAGTTTCTGGTCAGTAACTTTGAGAGCTTACTGTGGTCAAACTACTGAGAGTTGGTAGCTGGGCTTTGGAGGTTAGCAATCATCTACTAAGGTGATGATGCACAAGAAAAATCATCCACAATAGAGCAAGTAAAATGGTAATTGCTGTAGAAACCACCATTTTTGTCCAGAACAGAAAATATTTTCTATAGAAAAAATATTCCAAAATGTGATGAAATATTTTTGCTCACGAAGGTGCCCTAGGGTTCAAAGAATATTTGGGAATTTTCTCAGATTTTTGTGGGCAAGAAAAATTGGGGTTGCTTTGGAGCACATTGAGCTAGCTAGGGTTTTAGAGAGGGAATTGAATATTTTCTTTTAAGAAAAATATTCAAAATATTATTTTGAGGTGAACTAGAGAGGAAATGATAGTTAGAGAGGGAAATGAGACACTTGGGTGAAAGTCAAGGGGTACCCAAGTGTTTAAGTCCATCTGAAAAGATTCAAAACTTCAAATTTCAAAACCAAACCAAATGAAAATCAGGCAAAGAGAAGAGGGCAAAAACCAGGCTATCACATCCTTGTACCCAGTCATATCCTTTTCTGGGCCCTCGAAATCTGCAATCATAGCAGCAAAATCTGGCATATCAAGATCATCGTCATCTGCATCGACGTCTTGGTTTTCCAGTGGGTGTTTCGAATTTTCGGTGTTCCATTGGTAGTCTGGCGCCTCTGCCCCGATGTTAGATTCAACATCCATGTGACACTGATTGGGGTTTGGCATCTCGCTGCCCTGGGTATCTTCATCCATGACCTCCTCTTCACCATGTCTGGTCCAACGTGTATATCCATCCATGAATCCCCTAGAGACTAAGTGCATCTGGACATCTGCAACTTCATGTGACTCTGTATTGGCACAATCAGTACATGGACACAGGACGTAATCCGCATCACCAATTATCCTCTTCGTACTTTCAGCCAAATTCATGAACTCTGTCACGACACTGATAAAATCTGTGGTTTTCCAATTCTTCATCTATCAACATCGTTCCATCTACAGCACACGAATGGTAATAAAAGCAAAACAACAACATTAATACATGGATTAACTGCTGCCCAAAGATGCGTGCATAAATCACAAGGTTTTATTTAAAACAAAAAAGAAGCTAGCCAACTCACCTCCAGGAGGCTCCGCCGATTTCAGCCTTCGTTGGCCGTTGGATCGTGGTCAATCTGGTCTTTGACTTCGTTTGGGCCGTTAGATGCTCGTTGCTCTCGCTGGTGGTGTTGACTGCGTGGTAAGTTCTCATGCCCAATGACTAGTGAGCTCGTGTTCTATGCCTGTTGGCTGGGTGGATCGATCTCGGGTGGAAAAGGCTTTCGCCCAATCCCCGCGCGCGCTCTGCTCCCAATCCTGGTCGCGGGGTTCTTGTGCAGAGCCCACACTGCACCAACCCTAGCCGCCACACGCCTCCTCCCTCCCTCCCTCGGCAATCACGCCTCCTCCCTCCCTCCCTCGACAACACAGACCTCCTCCCTCCTTCCTGCTCGTCCGGATAGCCACTGTCACGCATCCCTTCTCCCCTTCCTCCTCTTTCCTCCGTCCCGCTCCCACCGACGAGGGGGCCTCTTGCATGGACGGCCGGGTCTTCAAACCGGGGGTAGAGAAGCAGGGGAGGGCCAAGAAGCCCGTGGTGGGGGTGGAGCAGCCAGGGGGGCCAAGAAGCCGGTGGTGGGGGTGGAGCAGCCAGGAGGGCCAAGAAGCTAGCAGTGGGGGTAGAGGAGCAGGGGAGGGCCAAGAAAGCCGGTCGGGGCGGGCGCGGAGAGGGCCGATGTGGCGGCCGCGGGCGGGGCGGCCGCGGCCAAGGCCAGGGAGGACGAGGTTGCATCCATCAGCGAGAAGCGGCCGATCCGCCTGCGTGCGGTCACTGCTGGGATAGCGAAGGTCAGCGAGAAAGGTCATCGTGGGGGCACACCGCCATCTCCCTCTCCCCTGGTGGCGCCTCCCTATGTGAGCTCCTCCTTATCTTCCTGCTCCTTCACCTCCTCCTTCCCATCCCATGTATTTTAGATTTGTTTGTTCAATTTTACTCCATAGTGCTTGCACGCTCATGAATCTGAAGTAACCCATAAAAAAGAATCTGGAAGTAAACATTTTAGTGTTTTTCCTATTCCATTATCTGCTTTTTTTGTTGCTAAGAGTACAGTTTTTTTTGCATGGGGGTTAATTAGGCTGGTTATATAGAATGATAATTGCCTCAAATGATTCAGATTAAGAGTTCTGCTCAAGATATATGTGCTAGAGAACTAATTATTTTGTACTTGACCACTCTGCAGATGTTGAGGTTTGTCCTGGAATGGTTGGCTTTGGGACTTTTGGTGGCAGTATATTCTTATGCCGACGACAAGCATTTGCATGACGATTATGTGGTTATTTGTGGTAGTGTGCTCCTATCCTCCCCGCCTCCATACTTCATTTTTGGAAAACTAATGATTTTGATTCCTGGATGTCATAGGTACCATTGATTGTGCCTCGGCCGTGGCCGATCTTCGATCGTCCATGGCATCAACACACAAATTGATAATGGAAACCTCAGCTCAATACCTCCCCTATTTGATTTCTGCGGCAGAGTGCTAATAACTTTTATTGTTTCTGTTTTTGGATAAGATTTTCATGGTATTTCTATGATTGGTTGATTGCTTGGATACTTTCACTATAGTAGTTGTTCTACCTCATCTATCACTATCTGTGGGCTTGCTTTGATTATGTGTCTCCCAACTTTCTGTAACTAAAAAGCAGCCTCAGAATATAAGCTTGAATAAAAATGGAAATTCCAGATGACATGTACATGTAAGGATTCAGTTTTGTGCTTGTTGGTTTGGATGATTTTGCAGGTTTCTTCAAAGCACTGGGGTTGTTAAGAAGAGGGTTGGGATTGCCTGGCAGATGCTTAAATTCCTGGATGTAAACACACACTTGCATCCTACATGTGCCAAAATACTATTGGAGGTGTGTGTGCAGTTCTAATTTACTAACATTATTTTTTCTTTTACCACCGTTGCATCCAACAAATGAACTATGTGGTTGCTTTTAGATAAGGATACTTGTTTTGCATATTTGCATCTCAAGAAGCTTGCCCACTATTGTAAGTCGACATTTTCTTGGTAAGCACCATGTACATCGAAGAAGGCATCTTGTGCATGTTTTGTTTTTATAGTATATCCTTCTCTTTTATTTTGACACTCGCCATGCTTAACATTGTACTATGTTTTACATGGGAGAAAGGTAGAAACATTAGAGAATATTATTGATATACTTGGCAGCTTGCAACTAGAATAGTTCACGGCTTGAGGCATGTACCGATATATGCTTTTTTAGTAGCTCCATATATCTGGTCTTATGTTTGAAATGTAGTTTTCGCTGTCCTTTTTACATTTGTATGAGTGTTCAGTGTATCAAGTTCCAGCTTGTCTCATTATCTTCTGTGTTTTCATTTCCTTCCATTAACATGGCATTATGTTTTCTTTTTCACTTGCTTGTGGAAAACGGGTTCTCGCTCGCTTATGCCTCGCTACCGATAGAAGATGGACACCCTCTTCAAGTTGGTTTATGGGCTTGCGAGTGTCGTAAGTAAGTTACTACTGGATCCACTTTCTTGTCACCGGCCTTGCTTGACATGTTCATTTCTCACGCTACACTTACCATCGGACTTCTGCACGCCCATCCTTCGTCCCTTGCTCCGTGGCCCGAATGTCAAGGGAGAGCAAGAGGCGGTGATATGCAGGGGTGAGGGAGATGGAGGCGGTGACCTGCAGCTCCTATTGAAGGGCGGAGAAGAGGGGGTGCTCGTGTGGAAGAACGGTTTTAGGTTCTCTCTTTACCTGTTTATTTCTTGTCATTGGTCTTGATTTCCTGATATACAATTTATCTAAAGACCACAATCTTCTAGATCTCAGAAAGAAGATTTAACCAAAGAATCCAATAGAAGATTTGGTAAAGAACAAGGTGACCAACTCACTCTCGTGTGAATGTTCGTCTCTCTTTTGTAGAAAATTGGTAGGTGACCTCATATTTGTGTTTCAGGTTACTTGGCTTCTTCTTTCAACCAATCTGTTAAAGTTATAGTGCATTTTTTGTGGGGCAGGTTAAAGAGCCCATGTTATTTTTCTTGGCTTATATTCAGAAGGTACGATACAATGCTCTTTGGAGTCAAGTTTTTTTAATAAATTCTTATTTTTTTATTATTATTATTTATCAATTGAGGCATGATTGTTGTGTGCTCTTCTTGCTGAAGATTATCCTGGTGTTATTTGCTTAGTGAAAAAAGAAAGAGACGAATTGATTTGCATTTCTTATCAATCTCTTTTATAATTATTTATCTATGTAATCTCCTGTTATTAGATGATGAAGTTATGTTTGCATTTGTTAGTAACTTTCATGGATCATCTGTGCTTGTGCAGATTTTATTTACAGACGCCTACAAGGTGTTCGACGAAAATCCTGTATAATTTGGCAGGGGAAGAATGATCTATGTAAGCCATGTTTATTTACCTTACTTAGCAATTGTAAGGGTATCCTGTCAAACTACTTGCTGAAATTTTGTATTCTAATCTTGTTAAAGGTCATCCGCAAGTAGAACATTCCAAAGGAAACGCTTCGGTTTCATGGCATGATAGTATCTAGACAGAACGACCTTTTAGTTTGTAGATAACAAAGCATAGAGTTAGATGAAAGACATATATGATTCACATCTTTGAAGAGAACTGATCACATATGGACAAGCACCTCAAAATGTCTTTTTGTACAATGCCGCAAAGAACCACTGGCTACTCAAAGATACACATATTGGTTTCAGAGTTTTATTCTTCGTGTTCTGAATGAGCTGACGGGGAAGAAATCTTGGTCTCAAAGTTCTCTCTGTCAGTGGCCAGCTGAGTCTCGTCTACTTTTCTAACTTTGCTATCTGGCAGATATAGATATTTGATTTTCCTATTCAATTAGGCAGTCTTTTGAGGAGGTTGAAATGAGTTATATTTTTGGCATGATTGATGGCTATTTGTAGTATAGGACTGTGATTAGCTTTGTAGTATAGGACTGCGATTTCCTGCAAAAAATAGTATAGGATTGTGATATTTTAAGAATTCACAAGAAGAAGTATTTGATATGTCCACATTTATATGATTACATAGTCATGCATATCTCATCTCTTTTCCCGATCAAATGAAGCACAGGTCGTGGTAACTTTATCGATTCCTTACATCTATTTGTGTAATGTCGATTCAGAAATGAAAAACTTAATGTGGCTGGAGTTCTACGCGGATTAAATCTAATTATCCTTATATTTCAACTCCAATGACTCGGCCTCACATGGTAAGGCATGTTTTGTACAGCAAAGGAAAATAGGGTGTTCATTTTGATCTTGCTGATTTGGATTTTGACAAAGAGAATGCGGTTTTGGGCATGTGTTTCGGTTCATTCGATTTCGACGGAATCGAAGGTCGTGAAAATATATAGGTGTTAGTTCATTACTTTTCAGGTTTCTTAATTATTCATACATTTGCATCTATGTTACAGGTGCTAGCTTTCATGGCTAGGATTTTTTTAGCATATTCAAATCTGTATTAGAATAAGGTTTCCCCCTTGGATGTTCCTTATGTATCCATATATTAGATTTTTGTGTGGTTCATTTGTTGCAAATATATAAATAATAATATGATTGACTATATGCAAATTTGGTTTGAAATCTTAAAGCAGTCTCTGAGAAGTTGTAGGTGAAGAAGATCATGTCCTAGCAGTTATATGCACGTGGAGTACATTTATCGTATGCTTTCTGTTTAGAAGTATTTAGTTTCATAGCATAATCAAGTGTTTTTCAATACTCTCTCTCACACACACATAAAATGTCTTTAATTTCTGTTTTTTAATGTATTGGCCTCTGAATGATCTACATGGTATATATCTATATCACTGAATGACCTCGACTTGTACCTTTGTGGTTTGCAAACACTAAAACATGTGTTGCTACAGAGTTATCTTAGTTTTGACGTTGATCGGTGCAGGTGGGTTCTCATGGTAGGATTTGATCCACTCGGATATAAATGGTACTGATACTTAAGTTGGCTTTCTTTAAAAAAATAAAGTATGTCCTGTGTTAGTTTGGGTGCAAGCCTGTATCATGAACACATACTGCTCACAGTGCGTTTGCATGAGAAGCCCTTCACAAGAAAAACTACATTTACATTTTTTCTGCGGAAACTATACATTTACTTATTATTCAAAGCTCACTGTATGAAATCTGAGTGGTGCTCAAGATGTTAATTAACTAGCTTTGTGAATGGGGTGGTGAAAAATACTGCTCACTTTATTTGTTTGGTCGCAAGCCTATATCATGTACACATACTGCTCAATTTATTTGTCCCTTCAGAAAATAAATCAATTTGCTCAAGCCTTTCTGCTGATGATTCCAGTTCATTGGAGTAACTTTAATATTTCTTCTTGTTGCATCAATTAACATGAATGCAAAATAGATTTATTGTCTTATGCTATCCCGTATCAGGGATGATGCCACTAAGTTTTTATAATTATGCTTGTAGTCCTTGTCGGAGTTTGGGTACTGCACTTACTTTATAATGCAAAGGAATGGTATAAACTATAGCTGGTTCTTTCATGCAGTATGCCTTTTTCTATAATGTAAGTTATGGATGAGGTACTTCTTTGAAACCTTCATAATGCTTTTTGTCATGCAATAACTTGCTAACGAGTCCTGGTCTGTCACAGTTGATTGCACATGTGGAGGGCTTCTGGATGCATTTATTGTCTCATGTCACAAGGATTTACAAATTTTACTAGAATGCGGGAGTAGAGTATTGATAATTCCAGATGGTTCACTTTGTACAATAGAGCACCCTTTGATTACTATCAATTATTCAGTCAGAGAACCACACTATGCTGAATATATTGGTGGATCAGGTACATTGATAAGCACCCAATGTTAAGTCAGATGAAGAGAGTGAAAACAGCGTTTACTCTGAATTTTCAGACAGATTGGTGTTGCAGCTGGAAGTTTGAGGCGCTGGATTCCCCCTGACGGAGGAACAGTCAAGTTAAATTTAGATGCTTCGTTCTTTGCTGAGACTTGGAGGAGCTATATCGGGGCCATTGCCGGGGAGTTTTTTGGTGTTTCTTCTATTTATCCAAGAGCATTGACAAATGTAGTTCTGTGGAAGAGGCTGAGGCTCAGTCGATGCTAGATGGATTGACAGCTCTGACATCTATGTACAACAATGTCTGTTTCCCAACTTCATGCGACATTAAGACCAGCTCTTCTTTTGTTCCTGTCGAAGTCCCGCAGCGTAACCAGTATACCATCGCCCATGCCCTTGGTGTGTGTGCCAGAACTAAAGAGAACTTACTCAAGATTGCAGATATTTCCAGCGGAGCTACATGGAGCAGTTAAATCTGATTGTAAACAAGGTTCCGGAGTAGTTTCTACTCTGTATCTAAAAAATGCATCGTTGGAGAAAACTTTTAATATTGCAATGTATTTCAGGAAGCGGATTAGGAGCACTCGGGTGCTCCACCCCCCCTATATTCAAAAATATAGGGGGGCGTAGCACCCGAGAGCTCCTATGCATTTTCGTGCATTTCACTCCTTTTGTCATGGAAGTAGATAAGGCCTCACTGGTTCGGGTGTGACCGTGCTGTTGTGTCGCGTTCGTGTGATTTGATTTCTTAGGTGTGACCGTGTTGTTGTGTCGTGTTCGGGTGTGACCGGATCCATCTGAGCTGCTGTCCGAGTTTTCGTCAGAGCCATTGTGGGCGCTTCCATCAGAACTGATATCCACAGGCTCAGTTTGAGATCCGCTCATGCTCAACCGTTGCACTGACCTACGACACCATCGATTCTCAATCAAAACAATGGCATCTTATAAATAACCATCAATTTATTTCCATATGAGTGCATCCCTAAACAGAAAGGACTGCAACACAAGATCTATAATGCCTAAAAAACCAGCCAAAAGGGGTGGGAAGTGCCACAAAAAAGAGGGGAGATGCAAGATCGAGATAGATGTAAAGTAAATCCATGCATGCAGAAAAATCTGAAATCAAAAGAGGTGAGAAATCGCACCGGTCACGGCTGACGAAACGCCTCTGTCACCCAGTTGAGGAACCGAGAAAGAAAGGAAGGGGATACACAGTCTTTGCTGGCTCCGTCCCCTGCCGCTTCATATTCAGCTCCTCACGGGCCACAGACATCGCTCTACGTGGGCTAGGCTAAATAATATATGGGCTATTCTAATACCTCCTGATCCCTATATCTCCCTATATGCACAACAAAGACATGTTTTTTTTCTTAGGTTTTTTATCTTTTCCCCTCTTTTTTTGCAGGAAATATATGCATGGCCAGGTTTCTCATCATGATAACCATGTTTTCAAACTTGCTAAAAGAATACAACCATGCCAACTTTACTCTCTCATCATAGTGGCCATATTTTCAAACTGAACATATTCATATCATGCAAAATTTCCCTTTTCCCAGACTATTATTTAACAACGTAATAAACATGTTTACAAAATAGCATGATTTAGTTGAAGGTTCTTGCAGCATGAAACTATTTTCATCGACAACATGTCTTCAGCAGGTCTCTGCGCCATTTGGCGCAACGGGTCAACTAGTTTTAATAATTACTGAGGGCGCTCCATGTTGTTATCCAGACATGCAATGACAAAAATTAATGGCCAGTCAATTTACATGCAGAGTACTAGTACAACACCACACTTAGGAATTGAATAACTTAATTAAGCCACTCATGAAAAGAATACCTTAATTAATTAGCCGCACGGCGACCTCCACCCAGCAGACAGACAAACGCGATGTGGCGGCACGCCGAGACAACAGGGTCGAGGAGCAAAGCTTAGTGCGGCTGCCGCCTGAAGTTTGACCTCCACTATCCCGCCATCGACCCGATGGATGTGCTCGAATCACGCCGCCGCCGACCTTGATGGTTGAGCTCCTCCTATCTCCCGCCGCAGACCGAGGATTGACCTCCTATGACGCCGCCACCACCCACCGACCGAGGATTGACCTCTTCTCCGATAGCCGCTACCTAGGCCGCCGCCGCCATCTCTATATGCAGAGCGGCTGTTTTTTTATGGATATCCGTAGAGCGGCTATTCACACAGTATCTCACCGTAACTCAATTATATGGACAGGGTAGTACATCACATATGGTTATGTAACGGCAACCGTGTCTAACCTACGTTGTCTTCTCACACGGTTTGGTGCGGAAATCGTGTGTGACGTTGTAATACTAACACAAACGACATGTACAAACAGTGTGTCGTATACAACATATATATAGTGCCATTAGTAGTTCCCGACCGTTAGCTTATCTCCACAGATTCCCCATTTCCCCCAAATCCCTACATAGCATCCAAATTCCCTCGCGTGGCGCTGACATTGGGGGAATGCGGACGAGTGGTGCTGATGGTTTCGGTGCGGCTACTCCTGCTTGTATCGCTGCCATGACGGCGGTCGCTGCCAAGCACTTGCATAAGGTCATCAGAAGGCAGGTGTACTACGGATCCGAATCGTCCTGTGAGGTTCTAATCTATCCCGATCGTTTTTAGCATGTCCAAAGTATAGCTCCTTGCTGAATCCATCCTGAATGAAGCCCCACCCAGGAAAGCGATTTGCCGCCGAATCCGGAGCTTGACTCCAGACTCCCGCAACACGAGTTAGACTCCGAGTTTTGCGCCACCGAGAAGTACCAAAAGCTGAGTTGTGTGCACGGGCACACTCCCTCTCGACGTGTATGCACGGAGGGATTCGACATTGGCAGGCGGTTTCTCAGTTGCCCCTTAGAGGTTAGTGCTAATTAAGTTCATCATTTTACTTCAGTTAATGCCACCGCTTATCCAGAATACTATTTAACATTGGCAGGGATATGAGGCTTGTGCCTTTGTTAACTGGCTGGATGAAGAATGGCATGGCAGGGCTGGGAGTGTTATCACAAGCTGAAGAAGAAACTGGCTGATCTGGAATGTACAATTGCTACCTCTTGAGCACTACGTTGGTTTTCCCTTGAAGAGGAAAGGGTGATGCAGTAAAGCAGCGTAAGTATTTCCCTCAGCTTTTGAGAACCAAGGTATCAATCCAGTAGGAGGCCACGCACGAGTCCCTCGCACCTACACAAACAAATAAATCCTCGCAACCAACGTGATGTCTACTGCGCAACCTTCTCCTTGTAGACGTTGTTGGGCCTCCAAGTGTAGAGGTTTGTAGGACAGTAGCAAATCTCCCTCAAGTGGATGACCCAAGGTTTATCAATCCGTGGGAGGCGTAGGATGAAGATGGTATCTCTCAAACAACTCTGCAACCAAATAACAAAGAATCTCTTGTGTCCCCAACACACCCAATACAATGGTAAATTGTATAGGTGCACCAGTTCAGCGAAGAGATGGTGATACAAGTGCAATATAGATAGTAGATACAGGTTTTTGTAAACTGAAACTATAAGAACAGCAAGTTAACACATGATAAAAGTGAGCGTAAACGGTATTGCAATGATAGGAAACAAGGCCTAGGGTTCATACTTTCACTAGTGCAAGTTCTCTCAACAATAATAACATAGTTGGATCATATAACTATCCCTCAACATGCAACAGAGTCACTCCAAAGTCACTAGTAGCAGAGAACGAACGAAGAGATTATGGTAGGGTACTAAACCACCTCAAAGTTATTCTTTCCAATCAATCCGTTGGGCTATTCCTATAAGTGTCACAAACAACCCTAGAGATCGTACTAGAATAACACCTTAAGACACAAATCAACCAAAACCCTAATGTCACCTAGATACTCCAATGTCACCTCAAGTATCCATGGGTATGATTATATGATATGCATCACACAATCTCAGATTCATCTATTCAACCAACACATAGAACCTCAAAGAGTGCCCCAAAGATTCTACCTGAGAATCAAGACTAAAACGCAGCCAACCCCTATGCATAGGTTCATGGGCAAAACCCGCAAGTTGATCACCAAACCATACATCAAGTGAATCACGTGATATCCCATTGTCACCACAGATACGCACGGCAAGACATACATCAAGTGTTCTCAAATCATTAAAGACTCAATCCGATAAGATTACTTCAAAGGGAAAACTCAATCCATTACAAGAGAGAAGAGGGGGAGAAGAAACATAAGATCCAACTATAATAGCAAAGCTCGCGATACATCAAGACCATGCCAAATCAAGAACACGAGAGAGAGAGAGAGAGAGAGAGATCAAACACATAGCTATCGGGTACATACCCTCAGCCCCGAGGGTGAACTACTCCCTCCTCGTCATGGAGAGCGCCGGGATGATGAAGATGGCCATCGGTGAGGGTTCCCCCCTCCGGCAGGGTGCCGGAACAGGGTCCCAATTGACTTTTGGTGGCTATAGAGGCTAGAGGCGGCGGAACTCCCGATCTAATCTCCGTTCTGGAAGTTTTAGGATACGCAGGTATATATGGGTGCAGGAAGTACGTCGGTGGAGCTTCGGGGGCCCCACGAGGCAGGGGGCGCGCCCTAGGGGGGCGCGCCCCCCCACCCTCGTGAGCACCTCCCTTGTCTCCTTACGTGGGGTCCAAGTCCATCCGGTAGCTTTCCTTCCAAAAATAACTTCTCCAGTTGATTTCGTTCCGTTTCAACTCCGTTTGATATTCCTTTTCTTGGAAACACTGAAATAGGCAAAAAACAGCAAATCTGGGCTGGGCCTCCGGTTAATAGGTTAGTCCCAAAAATAATATAAAAGTGGATAATAAAGCCCAATATGGTCCAAAACAGTAGATAACATAGCATGGAGCAATCAAAAATTATAGATACGTTGGAGACGTATCACAACGCGATAAAGGGTTGTCAATCCCTACACGGTCACTTACAAGAGTGAGATCTGATAGATATGATAAGATAATATTTTTGGTATTTTTATGATAAAGATGCAAAGTAAAATAGAAGGCAATAAAAATAACTAAGTGTTGGGAGATTAATATGATGGAAAATAGACCCGGGGGCCATAGGTTTCACTAGTGGCTTCTCTCAAGAGCATAAGTATTACGGTAGGTGAACAAATTACTGTTGAGCAATTGATAGAATTGAGCATAGTTATGAGAATATCTAGGTATGATCATGTATATAGGCATCACGTCTGAGACAAGTAGACCGACTCCTTTGCATCTACTACTATTACTCCACACATCGACCACTATCCAAAGATGCATCTAGAGTATTAAGTTCATAAGAATGGAGTAACGCTTTAAGCAAGATGACATGATGTAGAGGGATAAACTCATGAAATATGATATAAACCCCATCTTGTTATCCTCGATGGCAACAATACAATACGTGCCTTGCTGCCCCTCATCACATCGGGAAAGGACACCGCAAGATTGAACCCAAAGCTAAGCACTTCTCCATTGCAAGAAAGATCAATCTAGTAGGCCAAACAAACTGATAATTCGAAGAGACTTGCAAAGATAACCAATCATACATAAAGGAATTCAGAGAAGATTCAAATATTGTTCATAGATAAACTTGATCATAAACCCACAATTCATCGATCTCAACAAACACACCGCAAAAGAAGATTACATCGAACAAATCTCCACGAGAGAGGGGGAGAACATTGTATTGAGATCCAAAAAGAGAGAAAAAACCATCTAGCTAATAACTATGGACCCGAAGGTCTGAGGTAAACTACTCACACATCATCGGAGAGGCTATGGTGTTTATGTAGAAGCCCTCCATGATCGATGCCCCCTCCGGCGAAGCTCCGGAAAAGGCCCCAAGATGGGATCTCACGGATACAGAAGGTTGCAGCGGTGGAATTAGGTTTTTGGCTCCGTATCTGGTAGTTTGGGGGTACGTAGGTATATATAGGAGTAAGGAGTACGTCGGTGGAGCAACATGGGGCCCATGAGGGTGGAGGGTGCGCCTGGGGGGGGGGGGGGTAGGCGCGCCACCCTACCTCGTGCCCTCCGGGTTGATGTCTTGGCGTAGGGTCCAAGTCCTCAAGAACACGTTCTGAAAATCTCGTTCCCGAAGGTTTCATTCCGTTTGGACTCAGTTTGATATTCTTTTTCTGCGAAACTCTGAAATAGGCAAAAAAACAGCAATTCTGGGTTGGGCCTCCGGTTAATAGGTTAGTCCCAAAAATAATATAGAAGTGTATAATAAAGCCCAATAATGTCCAAAACAGAATATAATATAGCATGTAACAATCAAAATTATAGATACGTTGGATACGTATCAAGCGTCCCCAAGCTTAATTCCTGCTCGTCCTCGAGTAGGTAAATGATAAAAACAGAATTTTTGATGTGGAATGCTACTTAGCATAATTTCAATGTAATTCTTCTTAATTGTGGTATGAATATTCAGATCCGAAAGATTCAAGATAAAAGTTCAATATTGACAGAAAAATAATATTACTTCAAGCATGCTAACTAAGCAATTATGTCCTCTCAAAATAACATGGCCAAAGAAAGTTCATCCCTACAAAATCATATAGTTTAGTCATGCTCCATTTTTGTCACACAAGAATGCTCTCATCATGCACAAACCCGATGACAAGCCAAGCAATTGTTTCATACTTTAGTAATCTCAAACCTTTTCAACTTTAACGCAATACATGAGCGTGAGCCATGGATATAACACTATGGGTGGAATAGAATATAATGATGGGGGTTATGTGGAGAAGACAAAAAGGAGAAAGTCTCACATCAACGCGGCTAATCAATGGGCTATGGAGATGCCCATCGATTGATGTTAATGCAAGGAGTAGGGATTTCCATGCAACGAATGCACTAGAGCTATAAATGCATAAGAGCTCAACAAAAGAAACTAAGTGGGTGTGCATCCAACTTACTTGCTCACAAAGACCTAGGGCATTTGAGGAAGCTCATTGTTGGAATATACAAGCCAAGTTCTATAATGAAAAATTCCCACTAGTATATGAAAGTGACCAAACAATAGACTCTCTATCATGAAGATTATGGTGCTACTTTGAAGCACAAGTGTGGTAAAAAGGATAGCAACATTGTCCCTTCTCTCTTTTTCTCTCATTTTTTGGGCCTTCTTCTTTTTTTATGGCCTTTCTTTTTTTCTATTTTTTAAATTTTTCCTCACTTAGGACAATGCTCTAGAAAATGATGATCATCACACTTCTATTTATTTACAACTCAATGATTACAACTCGATACTAGAACAAAGTATGACTCTATATGAATGCCTCTGGCGGTGTACCGGGATATGCAATGAACCAAGAGTGACATGTATGAAAGAATTATGAATGGTGGCTTTGCCACAAATACTATGTCAACTACATGATCATGCAAAGCAATATGACAATGATGAACGTGTCATGATAAACGGAACGGTGAAAAGTTGCATGGCAATATATCTCGGAATGGCTATGGAAATACCATAATAGGTAGGTATGGTGGCTTTTTTGAGGAAGATATAAGGAGGTTTATGTGAAAGAGCGTATCATATCACGGGTTTTGGATGCACCGGCGAAGTTTGCACCAACTCTCAATGTCAGAAAGGGCAATGCACCTGCATCAAGAGGCTAGCAATGATGGAAAGGTGAGAGTGCGATAATCCATGGACTCAACAATAGTCATAAAGAACTCACATACTTATTGCAAAAATCTACAAGTCATCAAAAACCAAGCACTACGCCAAGATGCTCCTAGGGGGGTAGATTGGTAGGAAAAGACCATCGCTCGTCCTCGACCGCCACTCATAAGGAGGACAATCAAAGAACACCTCATGTTTGAAATTTGTTACATAGCGTTTACCATACGTGCATGCTACAAGACTTGCAAACTTCAACAAAAGTATTTCTCAAATTCACAACTACTCAACTAGCACAACTTTGATATCACTACCTCCATATCTCAAAACAATCATCAAGCATCAAACTTCTCATAGTATTCAACACACTCATAATAAAGTTTTTACTAGTCTTAAATACCTAGCATATTAGGATTATTTAAGAAAATTACCATGCTGTTTATGACTCTCAAAATAATCTAAGTGAAGCATGAGAGAATAATAGTTTCTATAAAACAAAACCACCACCGTGCCCTAAAAGATATAAGTGAAGTACTAGAGCAAAAACTATATAACTCAAAAGATATAAGTGAAGCACATAGAGTATTCTAATAATTTTCGAATCATGTGTGTCTATCTCAAAAAGTGTGTACAGAAAAGATGATTGTGTTAAACTAAAAAGAAAAGACTCAAATCATACAAGACGCTCCAAGCAAAACACATATCATGTGGTGAATAAAAATATAGCTCCAAGTAGAGTTATCGATGGAAGTTGACGAAAGAGGGGATGCCTTCCGGGGCATCCCCAAGCTTTGGCTTTTAGGTGTCCTTAGATTATATTGGGGGTGCCATGGGCATCCCCAAGATTAGGCTCTTGCCACTCCTTGGTCTATAATCCATCAAATCTTTCACCCAAAACTTGAAAACTTGACAACACAAAACTCACCAGAAAATCTCGTGAGTCTGCTAGTTAAAAGAAAACAAAAGACCACTTCAAGGTACTGTAATGAACTCATTATTTATTTATATTGGTGTTAAACCTACTGTATTACAACTTCTCTATGGTTTATAAACTCATTTACTAGCCAAGGATTCATCAAAATAAGCAACCAACACACGAAAAACAGAATCTGTCAAAAACAAAATAGTCTGTAGTAATCTGTAACTAACGCAAACTTATGGAACAAAACAAAATCTACCAAAATAGGACGACCTAGATAATTTGTTTATTGATCAGCATTAATTGGAATCAATATTTTATCACGTTCTGGTGATTTTTAACAATTATTTTCGTGAATAGAAAGTTTCTGGAATTTTCAGCAAGATCAAATAACTATCATCCAAGAAGATCCTATAGGTTAAACTTGGCACAAACACTAATTAAAACATAAGAAGACATCTAACCAGAGGCTAGATCAAATATTTATTCCTAAACAGAAGCAAAAAGCAAAAATAACTAAAAATAAAATTGGGTTGCCTCCCAACAAGCGCTATCGTTCAACGCCCCTAGCTAGGCATAATAGCAAGGATAGATCTAGGTATTGCCATCTTTGGTAGGCAATCCATAAGTGGCTCTCATAATAGATTCATAAGGTAATTTTATTTTCTTTCTAGGGAAGTGTTCCATGCCTTTCCTTAACGGAAATTGGAATCTAATGTTCCCTTCCTTCATATCATTAATTGCACCAATCGTTCTAAGGAAAGGTCTACCAAGAATAATAGGACATGTAGGATTGCAATCTATATCAAGAACAATAAAATCTACAGGAACATAATTCCTATTTGCAACAATAATAAAATCATTAATTCTTCCCATAGGTTTCTTAATAGTGGAATCGGCAAGGTGCAAGTTTAGAGAGCAATCATCAAAATCACGGAAACCTAGTAAATCGCATAAAGTTTTTGGGATCGTGGAAACACTAGCACCCAAATCACACAAAGCATAGCATTCATGATCTTTAATTTTAATTTTAATAGTAGGTTCCCATTCATCATAAAGTTTTCTAGGGATAGAAACTTCCAACTCAAGTTTTTCTTCATAAGATTGCATCAAAGAATCAACGATATGTTTGGTAAAGGCTTTATTTTGACTATAAGCATGAGGAAAATTTAGCACGGATTGCAACAAGGAAATACAATCTATTAAAGAACAATTATCATAATTAAATTCCTTGAAATCCAAAATAGTGGGTTCATTAATATCTAGAGTTTTGACCTCTTCATTCCCACTTTTATCAATTTTAGCATCAAGATCTAAAAACTCTGAATTTTTGGAACGCCTTCTAGGTAAAGGTGGATCATATTCAGTCCCATCATTATCAAGATTCATATTGCAAAACAAAGATTTAATAGGGGACACATCAATAACTTTTAGATCTTCATCTTTATTTTCATAGAAACTAGAAGAATACGCTTTCACAAAGCAATCTTTCTTAGCACGCATCCTAGCGGTTCTTTCTTTGCACTCATCAATGGAAATTCTCATGGCTTTGAGAGACTCATTGATATCATGCTTAGGTGGAATAGATCTAAGTTTTAAAGAATCAACATCAAGGGAAATTCTATCAACGTTCCTAGCCAATTCATCAAATTTAAGCAATTTTTCTTCAAGCAAAGCATTGAAATTCTTTTGCGAATTCATAAATTCCTTAAAACTAGTCTCAAATTCAGAGGGCATCTTATTAAAATTTCCATAAGAATTGTTGTAGGAATTACCATAATTATTAGAGGAATTACTAGAGTACGGCCTAGGATTAAAGTTTCCTCTATATGCGTTGTTACCAAAATTATTCCTACCAACAAAATTCACATCCATAGATTCATTATTATTCTCAATCAAAGTAGACAAAGGCATATCATTAGGATCAAAAGAAACACTTTTATTAGCAAATAATTTCATAAGTTCATCCATCTGTCCACTCAAAACATTAATTTCTTCTATCGCATGCACTTTTTTATTAGTAGATCTTTCAGTGTGCCATTGAGAATAATTAACCATAATATTATCTAGGAGTTTAGTAGCTTCTCCTAAAGTGTAACATCCCAAATTTTCAATTTGGAATGTTATACATAGGTCATCCATGCATATCATATTTTATGGCATCCTCGTTCAGCAAACATCGAAATCCTAAGCAACTCAAGTACCCTCGGAGAGAGTTGGGAATTTTCCGGTTTTCATATTTGATTTTTATCAAATAGCGAAAACGAGGATCTTTGATTTTAATTATTTTTCTCTCTGAAAAATATTCCATAATAATAAAATAAATGAGGGGAGATAATATGACTTCTCCAAAACAATTGAAATATTAGAGGAAAAATGTTAAAATCATTTGTTGGGTTTTATTTGGATTTTATTTGCATTAGAAAAATTGCAAGTTTTCAAAAATTGCATTTTAGGGCAGAGAAAATATTCATCTTGTTCTAAATATTTCATTTAGACGGTGAAAATTTGTTTTGGCATTTTTAGATTTTTATTTTATTTTATAGGATTTATTTTCTGTCTGCGGAACTGTTTAAAAAAAAAGTTTCCCATACTCGATCGGGCCTAAGGCCCAGCCAGCCAAAGCCGCCGGCCGCTGGCCGCCTCACATGAAGGCCTTGGCCCGCTGACTCGGACTGGAGTCCGAGCCGGACTCCGCCTCGGCCGCCTTGCCCCTCCTCCAAGCCGCCTCTCTTTAAATAGCCGCCACCCCGCCGCCACACACCACCACCACCCGCCACCACCACCCGCCACCGCCACCTCAGCCCGAGCCGAGCCGCCTGAGCCCGAGCCGCCGCCGCCGCCGCTACCGGAAGCCGCCGGAGCCTGCTGATCCGAGCCGAGGTAGCCACCACAAGATCGTTTTCCCGAGAAAACCGTTCATTTTTTTAGAAATCCCTAGATTTCGTTTTTTTAATAGATCGGTTTTTCTCCGGTTTATTTATTTAGCGAAGCTCGCCGTTTTGCTCGCTTTTAACGAACGCGTTCTTCGCTTAGATTCAGATAACGAACGCTCGCTCGTTAGTCTGTTCGTCGCTTTTCTCTTTTCTCGGATTTATTCCGCGATTTTTCTGATCGCGATTTCAGATCCGATCTTAGTTTCTGTTTATCTTTTCGCTCGTTAGTCGGAATCAGGCGATTCAAGCGCCTAGATCTTCGTCTCGAGACCCTCTTTCTGTTTAAACAACTTAAAAAAGATTTTGATATTGTAAAATTTGACCCTAGTTCAGATTAGTAAACGGATCTTGTTTCTTTCGCCGTTTGAGTTTCGCTGTTCGCTTGGTTTGATTCTTTTTGCGAACCGGAGTTCTTAAGTTGAACTTTCTGGTCAGCCTCATTTATTTGAGTTTTGCTTGTGCATCTTTGCTTGTTGCTTATGTATGTTATTGTTTGCTTGTGACAGGATTCCCGGAGTGCGAAGCGTGTTACTACGAGTCTCTAGGATTCGCGGATCGTCAGCAAGGCACGTAACACTTCCGTGTGCAGCCACAAGATTCATGCTAGAAACTTCCGTGTGCAGCCACAAGCTACTATGGGCTCTAGCATAGTTGAGTAGGTTACGTGAAGCTCTTGAAGAGGTAGATCAACAGGTAGTGGGTTTTGTAGGTTTGGTATGGTCTACCCGAGTAGAGAGTTAATGTTTCGAAAGATCGTGTCTCGGTCATCCGTTTCTCAAACACCATGCAGTGCGAGAAATCAACGGAGGCGATCGGGTCTTGTGGGGAAAAGTGCGCAAACCTCTGCGGAGTGTACTATCTAATCATGGTTAGCCGTGTCCCCGGTTATGGACAATTTTGAGTATCTAGTACCTGAGTTATCACATGTATCTCATCATTCTTAATTAATATTGTTGGGTTGTTAACTACTTTAATTGGGATTGAGTTGGGGTTATACCTTCTCAATGTCTCAACCACCATGATAGTTAAATTAAAATCTATTCCTTTGTTGTAGGGGGAAATTGGCTTTTCGCAAAACTATAACCATAGAGCTTTCCACCAGCCAAATATGCATGTAGTGATAGCATTATTCTATTCTTGCTCTAGTGTGTTATATTGCCAGCATATTCCATGTGCTGACCCGTTCCCGGGCTGCAACGTATTATGTTGCAGACTTTTCAAACGAGGAGTAAGGTTCGTTAGGTTGTTGCCGTGCAGCTCAGTTATGCCATTGGAGTTGATGGACTCACTTTATCTTCCAAGCCTTCCGCTGTTATCGCATTAGATGGCCTTAAGCCATATTATTGTAATAAGTTCTCTTCTGAGACATTTGATGTAATAAGTGTGTGATTGCTACTCTGTTATAAATCCCTCGAGTAATCGTGTGTGTCAAGACATCGATCCAGGATGACATCGAACACAGAGACTTGACCATCTGAGATCGGGTCGCTACATAAAGTGATTTCCATAAAAGTGCCTCCCGTGACCGAATCTAAAAGATTTCTAGAAGCAAAATTCAATCCGGCATAATTTTTTTGTATAATCATCCACAAATTCAAACCATGCGTAGGGCAATTACGTATCATTAATTTCATCCTCTCCAAAGCTTGTGCAACATGTTCATGATCAAGTTTCTTAAAATTCATAATATCGTTTCTAAGAGAGATAATCTTAGCGGGAGGAAAATACTTAGAAATAAAAGCATCTTTGCACTTATTCCAAGAATCAATACTATTTTTAGGCAAAGACGAAAACCAAGCTTTAGCACGATCTTTAAGCGAAAAAGGAAATAGCTTCAATTTAACAATATCATTGTGCACATCTTTCTTCTTTTTCATATCACACAAATCAACGAAGCTATTTAGATGGGTAGCGGCATCTTCACTAGGAAGGCCGACGAATTGATCTTTCATGACAAGATTCAACAAAGCAGCATTGATTTCACAAGATTCAGTATCAGTAAGAGGAGTAATCGGAATGCTAAGAAAATCATTGTTGTTGGTATTAGTGAAATCACACAATTTAGTATTATCTTGAGCCATCGTGACAAGCAAGCAATCCAACACGCAAGCAAACAAGAAGCAAACAAAAAAGAGGCAAACAGAAAAGAGAGGCGAATAAAATGGCAAGGGTGAAGTGGGGGAGAGGAAAACGAGAGGCAAATGGCAAATAATGTAATGCGGGAGATAAGGGTTTGTGATGGGTACTTGGTGTGTTGACTTTTGCGTAGACTCCCCGGCAACGGCGCCAGAAATCCTTCTTGCTACCTCTTGAGCACTACGTTGGTTTTCCCTTGAAGAGGAAAGGGTGATGCAGTAAAGCAGCATAAGTGTTTCCCTCAGTTTTTTGAGAACCAAGGTATCAATCCAGTAGGAGGCCACGCACGAGTCCCTTGCACCTACACAAAAAAATAAATCCTTGCAACCAATGCGATAAGGGGTTGTCAATCCCTACACGGTCACTTCATTTAGAGTGAGATCTGATAGATATGATAAGATAATATTTTTGGTATTTTATGATAAAGATGCAAAGTAAAATAGAAGGCAATAAAAATAACTAAGTGTTGGAAGATTAATATGATGGAAAATAGACCCGGGGCCATAGGTTTCACTAGTGGCTTCTCTCAAGAGCATAAGTATTACGGTGGGTGAACAAATTACTGTTGAGAAATTGATAGAATTGAGCATAGTTATGAGAATATCTAGGTATGATCATGTATATAGGCATCACGTCCGAGACAAGTAGACCGACTCCTGCCTGCATCTACTACTATTACTCCACACCTCGACCGCTATCTAGCATGCATCTAGAGTATTAAGTTCATAAGAACAGAGTAACGCTTTAAGCAAGATGACATGATGTAGAGGGATAAACTCATGCAATATGATATAAACCCCATTTGTTATCCTCGATGGCAACAATACAATACGTGCCTTGCTGCCCCTCATCACATCGGGAAAGGACATCGCAAGATTGAACCCAAAGCTAAGCACTTCTCCCATTGCAAGACAGATCAATCTAGTAGGCCAAACCAAACTGATAATTCGAAGAGACTTGCAAAGATAACCAATCATACATAAAGGAATTCAGAGAAGATTCAAATATTGTTCATAGATAAACTTGATCATAAACCCACAATTCATCTGTCTCAACAAACACACTGCAAAAGAAGATTACATCGGATAGATCTCCACGAGAGAGGGGGAAAACATTGTATTGAGATCCGAAAAGAGAGAAGAAGCCATCTAGCTAATAACTATGGACCCGAAGGTCTGAGGTAAACTACTCACACATCATCGGAGAGGCTATGGTGTTGATGTAGAAGCCCTCTGCGATCGATGCCCCCTCCGACGGAGCTCCGGAAAAGGCCCCAAGATGGGATCTCATGGATACAGAAGTTTGCGGCGGTGGAATTAGGTTTTTGGCTCCGTATCTGGTAGTTTGGGGGTACGTAGGTATATATAGGAGGAAGGAGTACGTCGGTGGAGCAACATGGGGCCCACGAGGGTGGAGGGCGCGCCCTACCTCGTGCCCTCCTGGTTGATGTCTTGACGTAGGGTCCAAGTCCTCTGGATCACGTTCATTCCGAAAATCACGTTCCCGAAGGTTTCATTCTGTTTGGACTCAGTTTGATATTCTTTTTCTACGTAACTCTGAAATAGGCAAAAAAAACAGCAATTCTTGGCTGGGCCTCCGGTTAATAGGTTAGTCCCAAAAATAATATAAAAGTGTATAATAAAGCCCAATAATGTCCAAAACAGAATATAATATAGCATGGAACTATAAAAAATTATAGATACGTTGGAGACGTATCAACAATCAGTATGATGAAGCAAGAGATAATCAATCACAGGCAACATATGAAAGCAAGAGACAATAAGGAACTAGCATGTGTAGTTGTGGTTGTCGCATTAGCCATGTTCTATGCGCTGTTTGCAATGATGATTAAGGGTTTTGTTTGACAGTATTGCTAAAGCACATCTAGATGTGCTCTAAGTAATGCACATCTAGGTCCTATGCCATTGATGTTATGCGAAGATTCGTGCATATATTTTTCTTTGTCTTTTTTCTTTTCCTTTCTAGTTTGATTATTATTGGCTTTATCAATAAGAAGAGCTCAATGTATTGCTTGCCAACTGTCCTACTTCGTTCATACCGGTATCGGTGCATGCTACCTCTTGAGCACTGCGTTGGATTTCCCCGAAGAGGAGAGGATGATGCAGCAAAGTAGTGTAAGTATTTCCCTCAGTTTTTGAGAACCAAGGTATCAATCCAGTAGGAGGCTACACACGAGTCCCTCGTACCTACACAAAACAAATAGCTCAACGCAACCAACGCGATTAGGGGTTGTCAATCCCTTCACGGTCACTTACGGGAGTGAGATCTGATAGAGATGATAGATAATATTTTTGGTATTTTTGGTATAGAGATGCAAAGTGAAAAGTAAAAGGCAAAGTAAAAAAGCAAAGCAATAATAAAGTGATGGAGATTGATATGATGAGAATAGACCTGGGGCCATAGGTTTCACTAGTGGCTTATCTCAAGAGCATAAGTACTCTACGGTGGGTGAAAAAATTACTGTTGAGCAATTGACATAATTGAGCATAGTTATGAGAATATCTAGGTATGATCATGTACATAGGCATCACGTCCGAGACAAGTAGACCGACTCCTGCCTGTATCTACTACTATTACTCCACTCATCAACCGCTATCCAGCATGCATCTAGAGTATTAAGTTAAAAACAGAGTAACGCCTTAAGCAAGATGACATGATGTAGAGGGATAGTTTCATGCAATATGATAAAAACCCCATCTTGTTATCCACGATGGCACAATACAATACGTGCCTTGCTGCCCCTTCTGTCACTCGGAAAGGACACCGCAAGATTGAACCCAAAGCTAAGCGCTTCTCCCATTGCAAGAAAAACCAATCTAGTAGGCCAAACCAAACTGATAATTCGAAGAGACTTGCAAAGATAACCAATCATACATAAAAGAATTCAGAGAAGATTCAAATATTATTCATAGATAGACTTGATCATAAACCCACAATTCATCGATCTCAACAAACACACCGCAAAAAGAAGATTAAATCGAATAGATCTCCACGAGAGAGGGGGAGAACATTGTATTGAGATCCAAAAAGAGAGAAGAAGCCATATAGCTACTAACTATGGACCCAAGGTCCGAGGTAAACTACTCACACTTCATCGGAGGGGCTAGGATGATGTAGAAGCCCTCCGTGATGATGGCCCTCCGGTGAGCTCCTAACAGCGCCAAGATGGGATCTCGTGGATCTGAGAAAGTTGCGGCGGTGGAATTAGGTTTTTGCTCAGATCCGATTGCTTGGGGTAATGAGGTATATATAGGAGGAAGGAGTACGTCGGTGGAGCTTTGAGGAGCCCATGAGGCAGGGGGCGCGCCCTAGGGGGGGGCGCCCTCCACCCTCGTGACTGCCTCGTGGCTTTCTTGACGGAGGGTCCAAGTCTCCTGGGTCTTATCTGATGAGAAAATCACGTTCCCGAAGGTTTCATTCCGTTTGGACTCCGTTTGATATTCTGTTTCTCCGAAACACTGAAATAGGCAAAAAACAAGAATTGCAGGTTGGGCCTCCGTTAATAGGTTAGTCCCAAAAATAATATAAAAGTGGAAAATGAAGCCCAATATAGTCCAAAACAGTAGATAATATAGCATGGAGCAATAAAAATTATAGATACGTTGGAGACGTATCAGGCATCCCCAAGCTTAATTCCTGCTCGTCCTCGAGTAGGTAAATGATAAAAACAGAATTTTTGATGCAGAGTGCTACTTGGCATAATTTCAATGTAAATATTCTTAATTGTGGTATGAATATTCAGATCCAAAAGATTCAAGACAAAAGTTCGTATTGACATAAAAATAATAATACTTCAAGCATACTAACAAAGCAATTATGTCTTCTCAAAATAACATGGCCAAAGAAAGTTATCCCTACAAAATCATATAGTCTGGCTATGCTCTATCTTCACCACACAAAGTATTTAAATCATGCACAACCCCGATGACAAGCCAAGCAATTGTTTCATACTTTTGACATTTTCAAAACTTTTTCGATCATCACGCAATACATGAGCGTGAGCCATGGATATAGCACTATATGTGGAATAGAATGGTGGTTGTGGAGAAGACAAAAGAGGGGAAGATAGTCTCACATCAACTAGGCGTATCAACGGGCTATGGAGATGCCCATCAATAGATATCAATGTGAGTGAGTAGGGATTGCCATGCAATGGATGCACTAGAGCTATAAGTATATGAAAGCTCAATAAAAGAAACTAAGTGGGTGTGCATCCAACTCGCTTGCTCACGAAGACCTAGGGCATTTTGAGGAAGCCCATCATTGGAATATACAAGCCAAGTTCTATAATGAAAAATTCCCACTAGTATATGAAAGTGACAAAATGAGAGACTCTCTATCATGAAGATCATGGTGCTACTTTGAAGCACAAGTGTGGTAAAAGGATAGTAACATTGTCCCTTCTCTCTTTTTCTCTCATTTTTTTATTTGGGCCTTCTCTTTTTTTATGGCCTCTTTTTTTGTCCGGAGTCTCATCCCGACTTGTGGGGGAATCATAGTCTCCATCATCCTTTCCTCACTTGGGACAATGCTCTAAAAATGATGATCATCACACTTTTATTTTTCTTACAACTCAATAATTAGAACAAAATATGACTCTATGTGAATGCCTCCGGCGGTGTACTGGGATATGCAATGAGTCAAGAGTGACATGTATGAAAGAATTATGAATGGTGGCTTTGCCACAAATACAATGTCAACTACATGATCATGCTAGCAATATGACAATGATGGAGCGTGTCATAATAAACGGAACGGTAGAATGTTGCATGGCAATATATCTCGGAATGGCTATGGAAATGCCATGATAGGTAGGTATGGTGGCTGTTTTGAGGAAGGTATATGGTGGGTGTATGATACCGGCGAAAGGTGCGGTATTAGAGAGAGGCTAGCAATGGTGGAATGAAGGAAAGTGCGTATAATCCATGGACTCAACATTAGTCATAAAGAACTCATATACTTATTGCAAAAATCTAGAAGTTATCAAAGCAAAGTATTACGGGCATGCTCCTAGGGGGATAGATTGGTAGGAAAAGACCATCGTCATTCCCCCGACCGCCACTCATAAGGAAGACAATCAATAAATAAATCATGCTCCGACTTCATCACATAACGGTTCACCATACGTGCATGCTACGGGATCACAAACTTTAACACAAGTATTGCTCAAATTCACAACTACTCAACTAGCATGACTCTAATATCACCATCTTCATATCTCAAAACAATTATCAAGCATCAATCTATTCTTAGTATTCAACGCACTCAAAAGAAAGTTTTACAAATCTTGAATACCAAGCATATTATTATTAAGCAAATTACCATGCTATTAAAGACTCTCAAAATAATTTAAGTGAAGCATGAGAGATCAATAGTTTCTATAAAACAAAACCACCACCGTGCTCTAACAGATATAAGTGAAGCAATAGAGCAAAACTATAAAGCTCAAAAGGTCAAATTCCAAATTATGTATGGCTCTCTCAAAAAGGTGTGTACAGCAAGGATGATTGTGGCACACTAACAAACAAAGACACAAATAACACAAGACGCTCCAAGCAAAACACATATCATGTGGTGAATAAAAATATAGCTCCAAGTAAAATTACCGATGGAAGTAGATTTAAAGAGGGGATGCCTTCTGGGGCATCCCCAAGCTTTGACTTTTTGGTGTCCTTGGATTATATTGGGAGTGCCATGGGCATCCCCAAGCTTAGGCTCTTGCCACTCCTTGTTCCATAATCCATCAAAAGATTTCACCCAAAACTTGAAAACTTCACAACACAAAACTCAATAGAAATCTCGTGAGCTCCGATAGCGAAAGAAAACAAAATGCCACTTCAAGGTACTGTAATGAACTCATTATTTATTTATATTGGTGTTAAACCTACTGTATTCCAACTTATCTATGGATTATAAACTATTTTACTAGCCATAGATTCATCAAAATAAGCAAACAACACACGAAAAACAAAATCTGTCAAAAACAGAACAGTCTGTAGTAATCTGTAACTAGAGCAAACTTCTGGAACTCCAAAAAATCTACCAAAACAGGAAGACCTAGACCATTTGTTTATTGATCAGCAGCAATTGGAATCAGTATTTTATCACGTTCTGGTGATTTTTAACAATTGTTTTCGTGAACAGAAAGTTTCTGGAAATTACAGCAAGATCAAATAACTATCATCCAAGAAGATCCTATAGGTCTAACTTGGCACAAACACTAATTAAAAGATAAAACCACACCGAAACAGAAGGTAGATGGATTATTCATTCCTAAACAAAAGAAAAAACAAAAAAACTAAAAATAAAATTGGGTTGCCTCCCAACAAGCGCTATCGTTTAACGCCCCTAGCTAGGCATAGATAATTTTAATGATGCTCGCATGAAAGACAAGAATTGAAGTGCAAAGAGAGCATCATAAAACACGTGACAAACACATCTAAGTATAACATACTTCCTATGCATAGACATATTATAAGCAAACAGATTATCAAGGCAAAAAAAAGCTAGCATATGCAAGGAAGCAGAAAGAAACAATAGCAATCTCAACATAACGAGAGGTAATTTTGTAACATGAAAATTTCTACAACCATATTTTCCTCTCTCATAATAATTACATGTGGGATCATAAGCAAATTCAACAAAATAGCTATAACATAACATATTTTCAACATGATCCACAAGCATGCGAAGTTGACACTCTTCCAAATAGTGGGATTATCATTAACTAAAGTCATGACCTCTCCAAACCCACTTTTATCAAAAAATTCACAAGATTGAAAATCCTCCAAATATGTGGGAAATAAAGTTGATACTTTTCCAAACCCACTTTCAATATTATTGCAAACACTCTTATCAATCTCATATTCATCATGGGGCTTAAATAAATTTTTAAGATCATAAGAAGAATCACCCCAATCATGATCATTGCAACAAGTAGTAGACATAGAAAAACTAGCATCCCCAAGCTTAGGGTTTTGCATATTATTAGCACAATTGACATCAAGAGATTTTATAGTAAAATCATTTCAATCATGCTTTTTATCGAAGGAACTATCAAATATGGGTGCAATAGAAACGATCTCATGTTTAACATACGGAACTATAGCAAATTCATCTTCATAAATATTGGCATCATTGCCACAAGAATAGCAAGCATCATGTTCATCAAGGGATATTTCAATCAAATCATCGGAATCATCATTATCTATAGATTCATGCGTATCATTATTCTCTTCCAAAGCAACGGTCATTCTCTCAATAAATTCTTTGACATAGACATTATGAGCATAATTTTCATAGCAATATTTAAGTATGTCAAAATTTTCAGATTCGTAGAGAGTGGTATCATACTTTTCAATCAAAGAAGCAACTTCATAAGCACCCTTAAAAGCAACAAATTCTTCAATTTGTTCATATCATAGTAACTATAAACACCCTTTGCATAAGAAGATAATATTTCATTTTCATTAAACTCACAAAGGTAGGGAAGGTGTTTTTTAGGGTTCTTAGAGCAACAAGTAAAATCACAAATTTCATAAAGATTCCAAGAATATCATAGCAATCTGTTTATTTGATTCCATAAGAGTCTCCTTTTTCAGACAAACGGTGACGCACAAAATGAGCATGCTCATCTAAAGATTTCCCATCAACTAGGCTAGTTGGGGTTTCAGCACGAGCGCATAAGGATCGAAGATGATCCAAGTAGAACACTTTAAGTGGATCCATATCAATAGATTTTTAGCAAGCAAAGATGCAAGCAAATAGAAGGCACATGGAAACACAACAAAGATACATACGGGAAAAAGGCAAACAAAAGAAGAGGCGAATAAAACGGCAAGAGTGAAGTGGGGGAGAGGAAAACGAGAGGCAAATGGAAAATAATGTAATGCGAGAGATAAGGGATTGTGATGGGTACTTGGTATGTTGACTTTTATGAGACTCCCAAGAACGGCACCAGAAATTCTTATTGCTACCACTTGAGCACTGCGTTGGATTTCCCCGAAGAGGAGAGGACGATGCAGCAAAGTAGCGTAAGTATTGCCCTCAGTTTTTGAGAACCAAGGTATCAATCCAGTAGGAGGCTACGCGCGAGTCCCTCGTACCTACACAAAACAAATAGCTCAACGCAACCAACGCGATTAGGGGTTGTCAATCTCTTCACGGTCACTTACGGGAGTGAGATCTGATAGACATGATAGATAATATTTTTGGTATTTTTGGTATAGAGATGCAAAGTGAAAAGTAAAAGGCAAAGTAAAAAAGCAAAGCAATAATAAAGTGATGGAGATTGATATGATGAGAATAGACCCGGTGGCCATAGGTTTCACTAGTGGCCTCTCTCAAGAGCATAAGTATTCTACGGTGGGTGAACAAATTACTGTTGAGAAATTGACAGAATTGAGCATAGTTATGAGAATATCTAGGTATGATCATGTACATAGGCATCACGTCCGAGACAAGTAGACCGACTCCTGCCATACTACTATTACTCCACTCATCGACCGCTATCCAGCATGCATCTAGAGTATTAAGTTAAAAACAGAATAACGCCTTAAGCAAGATGACATGATGTAGAAGGATAGTTTCATGCAATATGATAAAAAACCTCATCTTGTTATCCTCGATGGCAACAATACAATACGTGCCTTGCTGCCCCTTACATCCGGAGGAAAGGACACGACATGATTGAACCCAAAGCTAAGCACTTATCCCATTGCAAGAAAAACCAATCTAGTAGGCCAAACCAAACTGATAATTCGAAGAGACTTGCAAAGATAACCAATCATACATAAAAGAATTCAGAGAAGATTCAAATATTATTCATAGATAGACTTGATCATAAACCCACAATTCATCGGTCTCAACAAACACACCGCAAAAAGAAGATTACATCGAATAGATCTCCACGAGGGAGGGGGGAACATTGTATTGAGATCCAAAAAGAGAGAAGAAGCCATCTAACCCGAAGGTCTGAGTTAACTACTCACACTTCATCGGAGGGCTAGGATGATGTAAAAGCCCTCCGTGATGATGGCCCTCTCCGGCAGAGCTCCGGAACAGACCCCAAGAAGGGATCTCGTGGATACAGAAAGTTGCGGCGGTGGAATTAGGTTTTTGGCTCCGTATCCGGTCGTTTGGGGGTACGTAGGTATATATAGGAGGAAGGAGTACGTCGGTGGAGCCGAGGCCCACGAGGCAGGGGAGCGCCTGGGGGCGCCCTCCACCCTCGTGACCGCCTCGTGGCTTTCTTGACGGAGGGTCCAAGTCTCCTTGGTCTTATCTGATGAGAAAATCACGTTCCCGAAGGTTTCATTCTGTTTGGACTCCGTTTGATATTCTGTTTCTCTGAAACACTGAAATAGGAAAAACCAACAATTCTGGGCTGGGCCTCCGGTTAATAGATTAGTCCCAAAAATAATATAAAAGTGGAAAATAAAGCCCAATATAGTCCAAAACAGTAGATAATATAGCATGGAGCAATCAAAAATTATAGATACGTTGGAGACGTATCAGTGCATAATCCCAAAACTCGTTCCTTGTTTTTGTCCTAAAAAAGGAAACAATCCAAATAGCCAATAGGAGTCCTGCGCAACCCCGGGAATTTGGAGCGACTGGGTACAAATAATTGCGGTTGATTATATCAGCGGTTAGATAATACGTCAACCCCCGCTTCAATTGGCAGTTCCTCTTCTCTGCATACCCCGCTTAAGTGTCCACCATCTTCATCGTCCCCGGCAGGCCGCGCTACACACTGGCACACACTCTACAGCCATGTCGAGCGACAGCGAGGACGATTCGCCAAGACTCTAGCGCCCGATGATAGGTCAACATCGGAATCATCCCGCTCGTCTTCCATGAGTCCGGCATCGAGCCCAGACCTCGATTATATCCGATTCATGGAAGGGACGCCACCTCTGGAGTCGTCAGACAACAACCAGACGGACGAGGAGCCGTCGAAGGACAAAGAAGAGGACGACGATGATGATGAGGAGGAATGGTTGAACGAGGAAGAGGACGAAGACGACAGCAACAACGATGACGACGGCGGTGGCAATGAAAAGCCAACGGTTAGTGGCAAGAAGCGTCCTCGCCAAGACGATGTCAGGGCCATCCAACAAGAACAACAACAAGAAGAAGGACTAAATTAAGTAGACTGTATATATCTCTGTTTATCCTGCCAATCTCATCGCAGATGGTTACTAATATGTATTTGATAGAGATCTTCTACATTATCGCCAACAAGTTGGTTTGTTGAACTGTGTACCCTGACGAGCACACAATTCACAAAAAAAGACCGTATGGGCTGTCTATAATGATCGCACACAATTATGATTACCGACCTGTTTGCCGGGTATCACACACATCTTGCTACGCCGAATCGTTTGTATTCACCTCACTCATCGCAAACGGTTCATCGGAGTGAAATGTATGTCATATATCGCACACACCTTGATCTGGCTGCCCGTTTCTGTTGTTTTGTCTCATCGCAAACAGTTCGTGCAGATCAACCGTATGCCCCTCATCGCACACGCAACTAAAATCTGAACCATGTTTGATGTATCATTCATCGCAAACGTTTTGCATCATTTTTACGGTTGTTTTACATCACCGTTTGCGATTAATGCATCGCACATAGTTTCGTCAAAGGGTATCCGATCGTAGTGTCGCGTTAGCAACATCCTACAGTAGTTACATATAGCTCATTGAACTAATACTCTTTCAAGATGATCATTTCAGAAAGTTCAATGATTGGCATGGCATGGACTAGAGATGTAGACCCCTCAAAATGCTAAGGACACAAATTGGCAAAAGCTCAAGAATCTACATTTTCATTTTAGTGATCCAAGATCACATTGAGTCCATAGGAAAAGCCAATACTATTAAAAGGGGATGAGGTATTGCCTAATGGCTTGCTTGCTCAAAATGCTTAGTGATATGCTCCAAAAGCCCTCAACCACTTTCTCAATTCCACATATGACCTAAACCTAAATTCAAACTTGGCCCCACCGATTTGATCTATCCGGTGCCACCGAGTTCATTTGACATAGCCATAGCCAGAAACCCTAATCAGTTCGGTCTCACCGATAGGGATCTCGGTCTCACCGAGATGGGATTGCAAACTCTTTGTTTCCCTTTGTAACATTTCGGTTTAACCGAAATGAGCGATCGGTCCCACCGAGTTTGCAATGCAAACTCTCTGTTTCCTTTTCATAACATTTTGGTCTCACCGAAATGAGCGATCGGTCCCATCGAGTTTTCCTGACCAACTCTTTGTTTGCCTATTACTGAAATCGGTTTCACCGAGTTCATGTGATCGGTCTCACCGAGATCAAGTTATGCCCTAACCCTAGCACATTGGTCCCACCGAGTTGATCTTGTCGGTCCCACCGAAAAGCCTTACGTTCACATTTTGAACTGAACCGGTCTGATCGAGTTTCACTATTCGGTCCCATCGAGTTTGGTAAACTGTGTGTAACGGTTAGATTTTTTGTGGAGGCTATATATACCCGTCCACCCATCCTCCATTCGTGGAGAGAGCTATCAGAACATGCATACACTTCCACTACTCATTTTCTGAGAGAGAACCACCTACTCATGTGTTGAGACCAAGACATTCCAATCCAATCACAAGAATCTTGATCTCTAGCCTTCCCCAAGTTGCTTTCCACTCAAATCATCTTTCCACCATATCCAAATATGTGAGAGAGAGTTGACTGTTGGGGAGACTATCACTTGAAGCACAAGAGCAAGGAGTTCATCATCAACACACCATCTATTACCTTTTGGAGAGTGGTGTCTCCTAGATTGGTTAGGTGTCACTTGGGAGCCTCCGTCAAGATTGTGGAGTTGAACCAAGGAGTTTGTATGGGCAAGGAGATCGCCTACTTCGTGAAGTCTACCCAAGTGAGGCAAGTCCTTCGTGGGAGATGGCCATGGTAGGATAGACAAGGTTGCTTCTTCGTGGACCCTTTGTGGGTGGAGCCCTCCATGGACTCGCGCAACCGTTACCCTTCGTGGGTTGAAGTCTCCATCAATGTGGATGTACGATAGCACCACCTATCGGAACCACACCAAAAATCACCATGTCTACATTGCGTTTGCTCCCTCTAAACTCCTCCCCTTTACCTTCATATGCAATGATTTACATTCCGCTGCTATACTGTTAGAATTGCATGTGTAGGTTGATTACTTGACTTGTGCTAAGTTGCTAAAATCTTCCAAGACTTAAAATTGGGAAAAGGCTAGATTTTTATTTGGTCAAGTAGTCTAATCACCCCCCCCCTCTAGACATATTTTTGATCCTACAAGTGGTATTAGAGTTTTGGTGTCCATTTGCCTTGATTTCCATAGCTTTGGTGATCATAGCCTTGGTTTCACAACCTAGGAGAGTATGGCGTCTAGCGAGAGAAATTACCAAAGTGGAGGTCCTTACTTTGATGGTACTAATTTTGCTAGTTGGAAGCATAAGATGAAAATGCATATTCTGGGACATAACCCTGTCGTTTGGGCCATTGTGTGTATTGGGTTGCAAGGTGAATTCTTCAATGGGAGAGAACCGAATCGTGAAGCGACCGCGGAAGAATTGAAGATGTTGCAATACAATGCTCAAGCTTGGAATATCCTCTTCAACGGACTGTGCCCCGAAGAATTCAACAAAATCAGCCGTCTTGAGAAGGCAAAGGAAATTTGGGATACTTTGATTGATATGCACGAAGATACCGACTCCGTCAAGGAATCCAAATTGGATGTGCTTCAAATTCATCTTGACAAGTTCAAAATGAAGGATGGTGAAGGTGTCGCTGAAATGTACTCTAGGATTGCTCTCATCACAAATAAGATTGCCGGCTTAGGAAGTGAAGAGATGACCGACGGATTCATCATCAAGAAGATCCTTAGAGCCTTGGATGGAAAATATGATACCGTGTGCACATTCATCCAAATGATGCCCAATTACAAAGATCTCAAGCCAACCAAAGTCATTGGAAGAATTGTTGCTCATGAGATGTCACTCAAGGATAAAGAAGAGCTTCACAACAAGTCTAGTGGTGCTTACAAAGCCTCATGTGATGCTCCTACATCATCAAGTGAGAAACAAGCCTTCAATGAGGAATTGAGCTTAATGGTGAAGAACTTCAATAAGTTGTACAAGAGTAGAAGCAAAGAAAGAAGTTCCAAGTCAAGGTCCTACAATGACAAAAGACCTTCTATTCGTGAGCGTAATTGCTACAATTGTGGAAGACCCAGACACTACTCCAATGAGTGTACGGCTCCCTACAAAATAAGAGAAGACTCACCTAAAAGGAGAAGCAAGAGAGAAGAATCACCACCAAAAGAGAGAAGGAGTAGAGATGGCCATTATGAACGAAGAACCTCTCGCAGAAGCAAGGATTTGGAAAGAAAGGACAAGTCATAAAGGAGCTACAAAAAATGGAGACATCAAGCTCACTTTGGTGAATGGGTATCCGATTCCGAATCCGACCACCACTCCGAGAGAAACTATCACTCTGACTCTGAATATACTCAAGATGAAGGTGTTGCTGGTATAGCACTTGTGCCAACCAACTCCTATGACATATTTGACTCACCAAATGAAGGGATTGGAAGATGCTTCATGGCTAAAGGCCCAAAGGTATCACACCCCGAGTATGTTGATTTCAATAGTGATGAAGATGATTTGCTAGGTGATGATGATTTACTTGTTGACAACTCTAGTGTTGAAAACTATGATGAACTTGCTATTAATCATGCCACACTACTGCAGGATGCTGCTAACGTGACACTACGATCAGAGACCCTTTGATGAAACTGTGTGCGATGCAATAATCGCAAACGGTGGTGTAAAAGAACCATAAAAAAGGTGCAAAACATTTGTGATTGTGGAGCCATCAAACACGGTTCAAATTTTAGTTGCGTGTGCGATCCAGGGCATATGGTTCAGTCCAATGAACTATTTGTGATAAGGTGGAACAAAATAAACGGGCAGCCTGATGAAGGCATGTGCGATATAGAGCATACGGTTCACTCGGATGAACTGTTTGTGATTAGGCAACACAAAATAAACGGTCAGCCAGATCAAGGTGTGTGTGATTGAGGGCATACGCTTCAGAAGGATTAACTGTTTACGGTTAGGCAACAGAACAGAAACGGGCCAGCCGGATCAAAGTGTATGCGATTGATGGCATACACTTCACATGGATGAACTATTTGCGATTAGCCATAATAAATTGAAACAGTCATATAGATCAACCTGTGTGCGCTAGACGGGCACACACATTCTAATTAAAGGAAGCGTGCACCATGGTAATAACGAGCGCGCATGGTTGTTGGAACAAGATGTGTGCTGACATTGCCTATTGCGGTGCAGCCTATGGTGCAAACGCCACGTACGCGGCCGAGAAGGCGTACGTGCCCACGTTACGCCTTCCGGGAATAGTGTCGCACTTATAACCATCAGTAAATTTTGAGCATGCGTCCCGTCACATTCCAAATTGCAAACCTGTTCACACCGATCAAAACCTAAACGGTTTCCCACTTAGGAGAGTATTACTACGCGGTTATAAATACTACTACTCCAAGATGACTGCACATTCCTCCTCAACTCCTCATCCACAAAAAGTCAAAAACAAACAAGTCATTCATCATCGTTCCCTTGAGTCCGCCATGGCCAGCATGAGTTCTGGGTTGAGAGATTGCCACCAGGGAGAGGCGAGCCTAGAAGCGGAAGCACGAAAGATGTCCCGCCTCGCCGCGAAAGCAGCCAACATGTCCCGCCGCACGGCCGTAGCAGCACAGAGGTCCCGCCACACGGTCGATGCAGCAGACTTGGCCGGCCGCACCACGGAAGTAGAAGAGATGTCCCGCCGCGCCGCGAATGCAGCAGAGATGTCCTCCCGCACCGCGGTGGCCTGGGAAAATGTCTCGCGGGCAGGCGAGGACTCTTACAGGCGCATGCGTGCCCCTGTCCTTAGGCAGATGGATCAGACCTCCAGGTGGGCGAGGTTGCAGGATGACCTGAAAGCCTTGTTTGAACAGTCTACCGGAATCATCCGGCAACTAAATGAGAGCAATGCGAAGCTCCAGGCAGAGTGTGACCTGCTGAGGGCGAAGATCGTCGAAAGTGCAGAGCAGCAGGAGCAGACCACTACCTTGTTGAAGAGGACCGGCGTCATCGTCGAGAAACTTATGGACGAGAATCCCATGCTGCGCATCGAGCGTAGAAGGATGGTGAAGGAATCCGTGGATGCTCTCAAGCAGCATCTTGAGGACAAGAAAGAGCTCATCACCGCTCGCCACAGAGACTAGTTCCCGCGGCCTGCAGCAACGCATCAAGAAAGTAGAGATCAGCGAGCCAGATCGGTGTCTTCCTTCTTCTTTTGCCCTTCTGTATTTCGGGCGTTGTCGCATGTGGCTTTTTTAATTATGTTTCTAAATATGTAAGACAATTATTATCCACTGTCATCGTCCTTATATTCATCATGCTTGCTATAAGTCGCAGTCGATGCTATATAGATCCTTCGGATCTTCATTAAGATTCGTGCAAAACTTTATTTTCAGATTTTCATTTTTCTCTCTTAAATCTCAGTCCAGTGAGACATATAGCCACGCCGTAGAACAGGTGCTCGGGCGCCATTAATGGAGACGTTGGGAAGGAGGTGCGTGGCGGGTAGTGGACAAAGGGATCTCCTCCCAATGAGCACGCTTAGGGGTCTGATCGCACACCTCCCGTACTCAAATAGCTACCCCGCACGACACCTCCTTGTCGGTGTCAAAACCGGCGGATCTCGGGTAGGGGTCCCAAACTGTGCGTCTAAGGTCGATGCTAACAGGAGACAGGGGACATGATGTTTACCCAGGTTCGGGCCCTCTCTACGGAGGTAATACCCTACTTCCTGCTCGATTGATCTTGATGAATATGAGTATTAAAAGAGTTGATCTTGTCGGATCAGGGGTTCCGGCAAAACCCTTAAGGTTCGAACTCTGGGGTGCGCGCGAAGTTCTTTCCCTCCTACCAATCTATGCCCTAGCTCGCTAAGTTCTCGCGGACAAACTCAACGCACTCGCAACACAGAAAGACACAAGATTTATACTGGTTCGGGCCACCGTTGTGGTGTAATACCCTACTCCGGTGTGTGGCGGTGGATTGCCTCTTGGGCTGATGATGAACAGTACAAGGGGAAGAACAACCTCCTGACGTTGAGGTGTTCTTGTACGAGCGTGGGTTGGCTCCAGACCGGATGATCTATCCCTACTGTGGTACCTAGCTCTACTTATATAGGCCCTTGTCCTCTTCCCAAATATTGAGCGGGAAGGGAGCCAACAACGGCATACAATTTGAAAGGGGACAGCTAGTACAAGCTATCCTGACAAAATTGGTCTTCGCCTGCGAAAGGGCTCTGGTGGTGACGCCGTCTTGGGCTCCACGGTGACCTCCGTCTTGCCGTCCTTCCAGTCCTGGTCTTGTTGCACCGATATGGAAACCTTTGCCTAATGCCTCGGTAATCCGCGCCTGCGCTTGCCTCCTTAGCACCAAAGAGGAAACAAGGACGCTGCGCGCGCTGGCGCCCGCCTGGTCTCGATCGTCATGGCTCACGTCACGAGAGCCTCGTGAGGTTTGCCCCACCTTCATATCTCCGCTCCTCGTGAGCCTGCCTGGCTAGGCCGCTCCTGAGGAGGTCTTGAGTCGTCCGCCTCGCGAGGCTTGGCCCCTCGCAAGGGTCTTGAATGCCTTGTTGATGAAGATGGGCCGTACAGGCCCGCTAGCTTAGCCATGCCATGGGCCGCAGGCAGGCAAGTCTGGGGACCCCCGTTCCCAGAACGCCGATAGTAGCCCCCGGTCCCAAGGTGCGCTCGGGCTTGTCTTCGAGGCGCAGCCAAGGGTCAAGTACGGAGCGCCGCGGGCTCCAAAAGCCTGCGGCCTTGGTCGACGCGTGGTGGTTAATTGATCATGGGCGTCTCCGCTTCCCCACGCTGCCTCGGCAACTGCTCGACTTGACAAGTCCCTGTGACATGCAAGGAAAACCATCATTACCTGCGATCGTGGGAGGCGCCGGTTGGCCTTCTTCCGCTATAAATGGGGAGGAGCGGAGCCCCCGTCGCCCATCTCTTCCTTGCTTCACTCGCTTCTTCCTCCTTGCTCCCCTGCTAGCAGCGCCACCCATGGCGCCACGAAGGAAGTTCTATGCCGCCGAGAAGGGGGAAACCCCTCACGAAGGACCCGGCTCCCCGGCGCCCAAGCGCAGACGCAGCCGTCGGCGCAAGCACGTCGCGACCCCCGCCGCGGCCTGGGGAGGGAGTCGTCCAAGCCATGGCGGCCTAGTTGACGAAGGGAGGCGCGCCATAGTGGCGCGGCCTCCCCGTCCGCGCTTCCATTCGGCGGAAGTGTCGCCGGAGTTCGTTGTCTGGTCGGAGAACCCGGCCGGCAACTGGCTCCAGCTTCCGTGCTTCTTCGCCGATGAACTGCCGGCCACTGGTCCAGGCGGGCTCTGGTTGTAGGCGGATGGCTGCTGCAGCAAGGCCTCATGGGTCGCAGTCGAGACTTCCGCCGCGGGCAACATAGCCCTGGCCCGCGGCTGGCAAACGTTCGCCCGCGCGCGCGACCTGGCAGGCAGTGCACCCTCCACTTCAAGTATGATGGTGGATCGACCCTCTACGTGAGGGTGTTTGGGGAAGATGGTCGCCGCGCCGGGTGCTGCCTCGAGGTGAACGACGGTGAGGAGGTGCTCGGCCTTGGTGACGGTCGCGACGAGGATGGGGGTGAGCCTGCCCTCGGCGGCACCGTGTCTCGTCCAGCTGAAGCGGCTCTTCCTCCGGCGACAGCTCCAGCAGTGGTGGCTACGACCAGCCGCCGCGCCGCGCGCCCGCTTTGAGGGCGGCGGCGGGTCATCTTGTCGCCGCGCCTCCGTGAAGCGCGAGGAAGGGTCTGGCTAGGCTCGGGGTGTCGCTAGGGGCCTGCCTCCACGGATCGCTGCAATGCCGCTTTTGTTTTGTTCTTCTTCCTGCATAAAAAACGAAACCAGCATGGGCCTAGAGGGGCATGTATCGAACTGTGGTTCCTTGGTTATTGCACTGTGCGTGTCGTTATTTTGCTCAAAGATAACTTAGCCTGATGCATTCGGGGCGCCCTCTTCCTTATGAGGCGTTGCTTCTTCGTGTCCATCTTGACCTGGTGGTCTGTGTTTGCTCAGGAACTGCAAAAATTTGTTAGGAGGTGCGCTAGGAGATTTGCCATCCACCTAAGCCTTGATCTAGTGCTTTGCATCGTGGTACCCGAGGGGCACGGACTAGGAGAGATGCGCCAGTTTTGGGCTCAAACGAGGGTGGCTCGCGAGAAGGCAGAGAGGAGAAAATGCTCGCGAGGGCACCTGCCTAGCCCCCTCACGAGGTATGCGAGAGAGAGAACACGAGGGAACCAGAGCCGGAAAATGCAGTAAGAGGCGAGGGAACCGAATCAGCAAGGAACACCAAAAGCAAACTTCGATTGAGGAAAAACGAGCCAACTACAAAAAGCGAATGAAAAGCCGTGTCCGGCACCTAGTCTAGTCTTCAAGTCTTCTCACCAGCGCGGAGCTAAGTCCTGCCACTAGGCGTGGGCGGGAGCCCCAGGGCCTGAGACCGGCACTCCTGAGACTCCGGGGCGTGTACAACCCCACTCATTATTACGTGAGAGTGTCACGGGCGGTGATTCTTCATAGGCACCATGCCTTCTTCACAGGCTCTGGGCCTTTCTTCACAGGCTCTGGGCCTTGCTTCACGGGTAGAACTTCTGGAGGTGATGGATGTTCCAGGCATTCTAGATGGGTATTCCATCCTGCGTCTCCAGGCGCGCAGCACCAGGCCTGGAGACATGGACGACCCTGAACGGGCCCTCCCACATGGGTGAAAGCTTGTGCAGCCCTTTCCTGGAGAGGACCCGCCTTAGGACGAGGTCGCCTACCTAGAGTGTCCGATGGATGCTGCAAAGAGTGGTATCGCCCAGCCGCTTCTTTGGTACCTTACCGCCCTCGGTCTTGACCAGATTTCGTCCCTCCCCCAGCACGAGGTCCATCCCCCGCGTGGCGTCCTGCTGCGTTTCATCGAACGCCAGGACCCATGCGGAGCGATGCTTGACCTTGTGAGGGAGGACCGCTTCAGCTCCGTAGACAAGGAAGAATGGGGTCTCACCCGTTGGCTTGGTGGCGGTGGTGCGGATAGACCACAACACGGACTGGAGCTCGTCATACCAGCCCCTGCCACAGGCCTCGAACTTCTTCTTGAAAGTCCTGGTCTTGAGGCCCCTCAGGACCTCCGCATTGGCGCGTTCGGCATGACCATTGCTCCTGGGGTGCGCCACCAAAGCGTAGCAGATCTGCGTTCCAAGGTTAGCATAGTAGGTTTTGAAGAGGTTACTAGTAAACTGTGAGCCGTTATCTGTGATGATGCGGTTGGGGACCCCGAAACGGCTTACGAGGCCCTTGATGAACTTGACAGCAGAGCCGGCTGGGATGGTGCGGACGGCTTCCACTTCCGCCCACTTGGTGAACTTGTCGATAGCAATGTAGAGGTAATGGTAGCCCCCAGGCGCTCGAGGGAACAGGCCCAGGATGTCCAACCCCCAAACCGCAAACGGCCACGTGAGCGGGATGGTCTGCAGGCCCTGGGCTGGCTGATGAATATGCTTGGTGTGGAACTGGTAGGCTTCGCAGGACTTCACCAGCTCAGCTACGCCGTTGAGCGCAGTGGGCCAGTAGAACCCACTGCGGAATGCTTTGCCGACGAGGGTCCGCGACGACGAATGGTGCCCGCAGTCACCGCCATGTATGTCAGTTAACAGCTCCTTCCCCTGGTCCCTGGAAATGCAGCGCAAGGAAACATCGTTGGGCCGCTCCCTGTACAGCTCGCCATCCCTGATGCAGTATGTCGTTGCTTGCCAAACCACACACTCTGCATCCTCCTCCTTCTCTGGCAGCGCCCCTTGCATCAGATACTCCTTGAATTCCGAGGTCCAGCATCCCTCCTGAGGTTCAAGCGCCAAGAGCAAGCGAGCTCCTGAGGTCGGGCCATAGGCCGGGGCTCCTGAGACGGGAGGCTGTGGAAGTTCCTCCCAAGGCTGAGCTGTGCTTGAAAGTGGTGGTGTAGCTGATGGCTTGAAGAGTTGTTCCTCAAAGACGTCGGGCTCTTGCGGATGCCGCTTGGATGCTCTCCTGGTGATGTCCTCTGCTTCCTTGTTGGTGCCCCGGGGCACGTGCTACAGCTCCAGGCCCGAGAACTGCTTCTCCAACTTACGCACCTCCGCGAGGTATGCCTCCATATGCTCGTCCTTTGGCTCGTATACCTTGTTGGAGAAGTTGACGAGGAGTTGCGAGTCGCCTCTGACGGTAAGGCGCTTCACCCTAGAGCTGCCGCGGCCTTCAGGCTAGCTATGAGGCCTTCGTATTCTGCGATATTGTTGGAGACCTTCTCGCCATGCTGAAAGCAGAGTTGCACGGTGTAGTAGAGCTTGTCCTGAGTGGGCAAGATGAGCACCGCCTGCCCCGCATACGGTGCGCTGAAGCGCCATCGAAGTACATGACCCAGCCGTCTGGTACCTCGCTCCCTGGTGAGGTGGATCGGTCTTCACCTTCTTCAAGTGTCGGGGCATCCGTCCATTCCGCCACAAAATCAGCAAGCGCGGCCCCCTTGATGACCCTGGTAGTGCTGAACTCCAACTGGAATGCTTGCAGCTCGATGTTCCACTCAGCGACCCTTCCAGCTGAGTTGGGGCTCCTGAGCACCCTCTCCAATGGGTAGGCCGAGACGACCTTGATGGGGTGGCCCTGGAAGTAGTGCCGCAGCTTGCGCGAGGCCACCAAGAGCGCGACCAGGAGCTTCTGAGGCATGGGGTAGCGTGCCCTCGTGTCCCACAGCACGGTGCTGATGAAGTACACCGGGTGTTCGACGAGGGCTAGCACACTGTCGAGGCTCGGGTCCTACGGAGATTGGGGCATCTCCTGAGGTGGAGGGGTTCCGGAGACCTGATTGTCTTCGGCAGTTTCGGCGGCGTCGCCCTGCCGAGCTTGGCCTTCTGCTGCTGAGGCCTTTGCTGTGTCTTCCTGAACCTGCACTACTTCAGCTGCGGCTTGGCACAGCGCGCCCTTGGCTTGGCGCGCCTCCCGAATCGCCACCAACGCCGTGCTGGCGGAGTACGGGGTGGCGGCAAGGTAGAGCACTAAGGGTTCGAGAGGTCGTGGTGCCACCATCACCGGAGTGCTGGTCGGGTATTTCTTGAGGTCTTGGAAGGCCCGGTCGGCCTCTGGTGTCCACTCGAACGGTCCCTTCTTCTTCATGAGCTTGAAGAAGGGTAGGGTGCGCTCTCCCATCTTGGAGATGAAACGCCCAACACGCCACCGTCCCCGCCACTTCGCATCTCTCGAGGGTCTGCGCGTGCTCATGTCCTCGATGGCCTTGATCTTCTCCGGGTTCGCTTCGATCCCTCTGTGGGGTACAAGGAATCCCAGCAGCTTGCCGGAAGGGACACCAAACACACACTTCTCCGGGTTAAGCCTCAAGTTCACCTAGCGCAGGCTCTCGAAGGTCTCCCCAAGTCTTGAATTAATGTTCTTGCCTCCCGAGACTTCACCACTATGTCATCGACGTAGGCCTCTGTGTTCCTCCCGAGCTGCGGCCCCAGGGCGATGTGCATCAGCCACTGAAAAGTCACGCCCGCGTTGGGCAGCCCGAGGGGCATGCAGGTGTAGCAGTACACCCCACATGGTGTCAGGAAGGCTCTCTTCTCTACTTCTTCCACCGCCATCTTGATCTGGTGATACCCTGAGAACGCATCCAGGAAGCACAACAGGTCGCACTCGGCGGTGGAGTCGACGATCTGATCGATGCGGGGGAGCGGGAACGGATCTTGGGGTCAAGCCTTATTAAGGTTGGTGAAATCGACGCACATCTGTTCCTTCCCGCCTTTCTTCGGCACTACAACGGGGTTCGCCAGCCATGTGGGGTACCAAACCTCGTGAATGGCACCCGCCGCCTCAAATGGCGGGTCTCCTGGATGATGAAGGCTTGTTTCTCCGTGGATTGCCGCCTCGCTCGTTGCTTGACAGGGCGCATGTTGGGGCACACCCTTAAGTGATGCTAAATCACCTCTCTTGGAACCCCCACTAGCTGATTGGGCTCCCATGCGAATATGTCCTTGTTTGCACGCAAGAACCTCACCAATGCTTCCTCTTGACCTGGGTCGAGACTGGCTCCTATAGTAAAGGTGGCCCCTAAGGATCCATCCTTGTTGACCGACACCTGATTGGTTTCTGCCTTGTCTTGGGTGAACAGCTGCTTCTTCTTGGTGGGCACGGCCTCCTTGGCCTCAGGGGTATCGGCGCCGGTGGGCCGTGCTGCCGCCGTGGTCTTGAAGGCAAGCCTGAGTGCCGTCACAGCTTCCCTGGTGTCCCCCTTGATGGTGAGGACGCCTCTACTCCCAGGCATCTTCATGAGGCTGTAGGTCGGATGAGTCGCTGCCATGAACTAAGCGAGAGCTGGGTACTCGAGGATGGCGTTGTACGGGAGACTGATGCGGGCGATGTCGAAGTCAACCAGCTCGGTGCGGTAATTTTTGCATGTGCCGAAGGTGATGGGGAGACGGATCTGCCCCAGAGAGTGGACAGCGCCACCACCAACTTCTGAGAAGGGCTTGCTGAGGCCGAGCCGCTCAGGCAGTACGTGAAGAAGGCTGAAGGCCTCTACGGAGAGAAAGTTGAGGCCAGCGCCGCCGTCGATGAGGGTCTTGGTGACAGCCACGTTGCAGATGGTGGGCGTGCAGAGCATCGGGAGCATGCCCGAGCCGGTGGTGGAGCCGGGGTGGTCTTTTGAGCCGAAAGTGAGGTCGGCCTCTTGCGCAACCCAACCCGGCGGAGCCCCCGGGCGCCTGGAAGCGGCCCCAATCTGACGGAGGAACGGTTTGATGTGGCGGTCTGAAGGCGGTGCCTGAGAGCCGCCCAGCAGGGCCGCGACTGCGTGGTGCGCCGGCACCGCATAGCGAGCAACGAAGAGGTCGCGGAGCTCCCCCAGGATGCCACCGTGGATCTAGGGAGGTTGAGCAGCCAGGTGCGTGGCTCGCCGGCGAGGGCCATGGGGAACAAGTTAGCCATGACCTTGTCGTCGCCCCCGGCCTTGAGGACAGCCTCCTCGTACGCTAGCAGGAACGGCGATGGGTTCCTCGCGCCGTCGTAGCGCGGTGGCATCTCCGGTCTGAACTTGGGTGGCCATTGCACCCGTCGCAGGGCGGGGGCCAAGGCTCGGAGCCCCCTGGCCCTGTCGTCAACACCGGCCGCAGGAGCGGATGGCGGGGCACCTGCCATGGGGGCGAAGTGCGGCGGTGCAGGACGTAGGCCGGTGGAGAGAAGCTACGGCGCACCCCTACCTGGCGTGCCAAATGTTGGATCTGGGGTTCGGGCAAAACCCTTAAGGTTCAAACTCTGGGGTGCGCGCGAAGTTCTTTCCCTCCTACCGATCTATGCCCTAGCTCGCTAAGATCTTGCAGACGAACTCGACGCACTCGCAACACAGAAAGACACAAGATTTATACTGGTTCGGGCCACTGTTGTGGTGTAATACCCTACTCCAGTGTGTGGCGGTGGATTGCCTCTTGGCTGATGATGAACAGTACAAGGGGAAGAACAACCTCCTGAGGTTGAGGTGTTCTTGTGCGAGCGTTGGTTGGCTCAAGACTGGATGATCTATCCCTACTGTGGTACCTAGCTCTACTTATATAGGCCCTTGTCCTCTTCCCAAATATTGAGCGGGAAGGGAGCCAACAACGGCATACAATTTGAAAGGGGACAGCTAGTACAAGCTATCCTGACAAAAGTGGTCTTCGCCTGCGAAAGGGCTTTGGCGGTGACGCCGTCTTAGGCTCCATGGTGACCTCCGTCTTGCCGTCCTTCCAGTCCTGGTCTTGTTGCACTGATATGGAAACCTTTGCCTGATGCCTCGGTAATCCGCGCCTGCGCTTGCCTCCTTAGCACCAAAGAGGAAACAAGAACGCGACGCACGCTGGCGCCCGCCTGGTCTCAATCGTCATGGCTCGCGTCACGAGAGCCTCGTGAGGTTTGCCCCGCCTTGATATCTCCGCTCCTCGTGAGCCTGCCTGGCTAGGCCGCTCCTGAGGAGGTCTTGCATCGTCCGCCTCGCGAGGTTAGGCCCCTCGCGAGGGTCTTGAATGCCTTGTTGATGAAGATGGGACGTATAGGCCCGCTAGCTTAGCCATGCCGTGGGCCGCAGGCAGGCAAGTCTGGGGACTCCCGTTCCCAGAATGCCGACAGATCTACCACGATGTCGTAATAGCTAAACCCTAGAATCTAGCCTGTATGACTATGGTAATGAGTCTCTGTCCTTTCCGGACTAAGTCCTCCGGTTTATATTGGCACCGGGAGGATCTAGGGTTACACAAGGTCAGTTACAAAGGAAAAGAATCTACATATTCGGTCGCCAAGCTTGGCTTCCATGCCAAGGAGAGTCCCATCCGGACACGGGTGCAGTCTTCGGTCTTCGTATCTTCACAGCCCATCAGTCCGGCCCATGGCTAACAGGCCGGACGCCCGAGGACCCCTTAGTCCAGGACTCCCTCAGTAGCCCCTGAACCTGGCTTCAATGACGAGGAGTCCGGCGCACAGATTTGTCTTCGGCATTGCAAGGCGGGTTCCCTTCTTTCCGAACTCCAAGGTAGTCTCCAGACGCAATGATTGTATCCGGACTTGTCACACACCACACATAACCGTAGAGAGAATATAATACACAACTTTTAACAACGTGACAACACGTCTGCTCGGTCATAATTTCGGACTGTTTTGTTCTGTCGTTCCACGTTTCAAGACGCGGTTGCCATTGGCATGTCTTGTCAAAGCAAAGATTGTGTCCCCTTATTGCGGGATTCCCATCAATACGGGTATGGGTAACCCAACCGTGATGTTTACACAGCCCTTGGGAATAGGCGAGTTTTAAGGCGAGTGAGGAGGCGCTTGATATTCGCGACCCTTTATAAGGGGATAAGAATTAAACCTTATCTACTCACGCCTTCCCCTTCCTCTGCCCTTCCATCCTTGAGCTCCAGACCAAGTCCCCATCTTTCTCCATCTCCGAAAAGCATCCGACCATGTCTGGATCCGGAGGTCAACGCAAATGGATGGTCTCCTCCGTCAAGGAGGAAGACATTGCCGAGCTTCGAGCGACCGGGTATCTGGCGAAGGAAATCGCCCACCGTCTTCTAGCCCAGGGGCAAGTCGTCCTCACGTCGAAGCCCAACGAGAGGGTGGTATTCATCCCTCATTTCCTCCGCGGGCTAGGGTTTCCACTCCACCCTTTCGTCCGCTGGCGATGAGGAGCAGTGGAGAGCGATGGTTGGCTGGTGGCTGAAATCGAGGAGGGGAGGATTTGGATCTGGGAAGATCCCGAGGTGGTAGGAGAGACCGGGTGGAGTGGCGGTGCGGTGATGGGATGGATGGGACATCTCCCTAGATTTTAGGGTTAGGCAGTTTATATAGGTAGGGGACTAAGGTTGGGATTAACTCGGTACGTCCGATCGAAATCGGGCGGTCGAGAAAAAAAGGCTAGGGGGTCCAAATAAGAAAACGGAGATGTTTTATAGATGTTAGGGGATGAACCGAATGCAATGGTGATGACTGAGCAGGTTGGGTTCGGGTAAGTTTCGGACACGCACACAAGGGTGCTGAAATGGCAAGAGAGGTTAGGTGGTTGTGCAAAGAGGTAATCGAAAACACGGTTGGTCCCGGAACGGTCAACAAACGCAACAGAGAGAAGCGAGGAGCGGCAACTACGAGCGGATGCATGTTTTATGAAAACATGCAGATGCAATGCGCATGATGCTATGAGATGAGATGCATGACATGAACACAATGCAAAAAAACAGACAAAAACCCAACCACGGAGGAAATAATATATCGCATCTCCGTAAAAGGCAAGAGTTGGAGTTACGAATATGGAAAATTGTATCCGGGGCGTTACAACACTCCACCACTACAAGAGGATCTCGTCCCGAGATCTAGGATGGCACCTGAGGGAAAAGGAAGAGGAAGATAAGAGGTAAACTAAGTTGCTTCTTGACAAAAGAGTGAAACCACGAACCTTGAGAGGTTAAACAATTTAAAAGAAAGAGTACAACAAAGATGAACGAGATTGCAAACAAACCTTAGAAAAGAGGAACAAGGAACATTACGAGAACTTGAAGGTTGCAAAGACATGAATCAAGAGTTTAATGGACAAGATAGAATTCGAAACCACTCCGGTTAAAACAAGATGAGAGAGGAAGAATGATATAATTTGGGCAGCACTCCGACTGAAAGAAGAAGGAAAACTTGATAAGATGAAAAGAACTTGAAGAGATGACACAACACTCCGGTTAAATGGATAAGCATGAAAAGAACACGATCCTCACAATTCGAGATGATGAGTGAAGAGAGCAACAACACAATGCCTCCGGAAGAAAGAATAGAAGATAGATCATTGGAATAATAGAATGGAGAAGAAAATGCTAACTTCTGCCACAAATAATCTTGGAAAGCACCCTTCCAAGAAGGTTAGAACGGAATTGTTGGAAAACCGACAACGAAATGAATAAGCTTGTTGTGGGCTTATGGAAAACATCTCGAGACTATGAGGTGACAACCGGCCACTAATGGAAAACCATTGATTTGATTGAGAGCACCAAAAGGATGAAAAACTTCTTCCACCAAGATGATAGAGAGATAACTTGGATCATTGATAAACACCATAATAGCAACATTCCTTAGGGAAGGCTTTAGGTGAAATCTTTACCAAGATAACTCCAACGAAGAGATTGAAGGATTTAAAATACCTCATTCTTGACAACATGTGAATCACGAAACATGAATGCAAATTATCAAGAGTGACATATCACCATCTCAAAAGATAAGGTAGAAAGAATTGCACTTCAATGCAAGAAGAAGAATACTTGAACTCCTCAGAAAAAAACATGTGTTGGGCACCCATGTTTAATTTTGAAGTATGGCTTGACGGGTCATAACTTCAAGAGAAATCTTGAAGAACAAATCGAGAATGAAAGGAATCCTTGATGAACCATCATGTTGAGCCTCCATGAAGAACTCCGGTAATAGAAGGATGATGAAAAGAAAGAGAAGTTGAAAACACAAGGTGAAGCCTTGCAATGAATTAGATGGATCTTCGCGATGAGATAATGCCAAAAACTTGGAACTCCGGAAAAGAAAGATGAATCAACTCGAACCGAGAATGTGACATGATGAACAACTCTGGGAAGAAGAAACTAGACCACTTGGATGAAACAATAATAAGAATTACGTTATGCGTATCCTTCACCAATTTAAATGACAAGCAACGGATTTGGCATACTACTTATTCTTCTTGAGGGATTAAGGATAGAGATAGCGCAAACTTGAGAAGGTATTGATGGAACCACCGGTGGGATTGAAACAATGAAAGAATGAATGAATTGATACGATAACGAAGGAAAAGAAATCTTGAACGAACCACCGGGAAGAATGCGAAAACGAATGAAGAAACTTGAGGGGATTTAGATATATGAGAACGAAGAGATCATGAACTGATTAGAGGATATTTGAACGATTCACCGGTAAGATTTGGAGAATGATAGCTACGCGCTGAGAATGAAGAATTATGACATGATGGCCTTCGGAGGAAAGAAATGGAAACAACTCATGAAATGCTCGGATGGGTGAAAAGAATTCCCACAATAGAAAAAAATTATGAGAGGATGGCATCAAACTTGAACTACGCATCTTTGGAAGAACGGGTAAGGATTTAAGATGAACTCTTCTTCGGTCTTCACATGCTGAGAATGTCGAGGAGAAACACCACCAAATTGTTGAGAAACTCCGGAAGGATTAAAAGAGGAAAGGTTGAGCCAAAGATGAAAAGAATTTGAAAGCGGCCTAGGAGAAGGCATGTGACTGATGAAAATTCATTCTTACGTCAAACTTTGAAAATAATAATTTGAGAATAACTCTGGGAAAATTAGAAGAGTCAGGTAAGATCCTGGAAAAGACCTGTGGGTTAGGGCCCACTCAAAAGAAACATCGTTGAAGGATTTTAAAGAGAGGTTGCACCGGTTGAATTAAATGGCTTGAATGAGATAATTATCTCCAGATAGCTTGAACGGATTGGGAATGGAAATGCGAACCTTCTGAGATATCTTCAACACTCCGGAACAATTGAATAACAAGAAGTGAAAGATTAAGAGGTGCATCGGCATGAGAAAGCATTAGAAACGAGGAAAGGAATATGATGAATATCGAAAGCTTGAATTGGATCCACCGGAGAAGAAACAACAATGAAGGATGATGAACTTGAAACTGTTGAGCATCTTCATGGGAAATCACCGGATAAGAACATTGAAAGAAAAGAATGAAGAGACTTCCCACAGATAAAAGGATACATGATTAAGAAATCTGAGTCCTTGAAGAAAAAGGGGTGGGAGGGCGGGAAAACAAAGACAACTTCGGAACGGATGAAACAAACACCGCTCAGAAAACTTAGAATTGAACTCGCAAATGCTGAAATGATCGGATCCACTTGAATAGAAGCACGCCGGTTGGGAAAATTCAACATTTGACTTCAAAGCAACTCGAATACCACAAATAAAACAAAACAAAGGATTTGGCTTGCAGGATAAGCTGGAACAACATATGATAGAGATTTACCCAATCTCATATCATGCATCTGTCGGAAAGATATTCTAGGAGCTACTTGAATTCCCACCTATAAACTCCCGAAACTTCCTGGTTATGCAATCTAGTGTTGGGGATACAGGGGACACAAAATATATCACCCAAACTAACAATACCTAGATCCAGCTGTTTCCATCCTTCAACACATAACCAAGAAAACTTGAAATCGTGTACCTCAACCTTGAAAAGCATCCGTTATACGAGTTATGGCAATACTCCCGAACTCCCCAGTACTGGGTGGCGTCGAGGTTATCTCACCAACAACTGCACAAAAGAGATTTTCGATGTCGGCAAAACTCAGGTATTCCAGAACTACAACTATAAAATTGTGACGACAACACCATGGAGCTCAACTCCCCGGGACACTGCCACAACCCCTAAATGTCAGGAGGCACCAAGAACAATGTTCTCGTCACAAGACTATCGGAACGATCCCAAGATACCCGCGTGATCCTAAAATTTTTTCGTGAAATTTGAGGAGAGGAAAGACAAAACATCTACGTCGAGAGGCCTCACCAGAGCGACGAAGGGACTGAGGAGTAAAAAGAATCCTACTCTCCGATATATATAATCCTAAGACTCAAAATAGGTTTCTTCTAGACTCGACAACGGCCAACAATCAAGGGGGCTCCTATGGTCGGTCGAGGCTCTTATACCAACTTGTTACGCCCAAGATGCGGCCCTATCCTAAAGGAACTCGAAGGTCCCACTAAGGATAGAAGCGCATCTTGAAGACGCTTTTGCAAGGTGGATATCATTACATCAACATTACATAATAGTGGGGATACATCCAAGACATACAATGTCACATGAATACAACAATACAACATACATAAGATCAACATCCGACTACGGATGAAACATAAACAGAAACTCAAACAATATCCACCCTGCTAGCCCATTATAAGCTCTCACGGTCAACGAAGGATATTCCTTCTCCCGGGAAGACCCGATCATTCTCGGAATCCCGGTTTACAAGACATTTCGACAATGGTAAAACAAGACCAGCAAAGCCGCCCGATGCGCCGAAAATCCCGATAGGAGCTGCACATATCCCGTTCTCAGGGCAACACCGGATAGGTCAGCCTACAAGTAAAACCAGCCCTCGAGTTGCCCCGAGGTGGCCCCGCAGTCTGCCCGGTTCGAAATAGCACTTAGAGAAGCACTGGCCCGGGGGGCTAAAATAAAGATGACCCTCGGGTTGGCCGACCCAAGGGAAAGGTATAGGTGGTGGTGAGGCAAATGGTAAAACCAAGGCTGGGCCTTGCTGGAGGAGTTTTATTCAAAGTGAACTGTCAAGGGGTCCCATAAATCACCCAACCGCGTTAGGGACGCAAAATCTGGGAACATAATACCGATGTGACGGAAACTAGGGCGGCAAGAGTGGAACAAAACACTGTGCATAAGGCCGAGCCTTCCACCCTTTACCAAGTATATAGATGCATTAATAATATAAGAGATATTGTGATATCCCAACATAAACATAATCCAACATGGAGCAATCTTCATCTTCACCTGCAACTAGCAACGCTATAAGAGGGGTTGAGCAAAAGCGGTAACATAGCCAAACAACGGTTTGCTAGGAAGGGTGAAAAAGGTTAGAGGCTGACATGGCAATTTGGGAGGCTTGAAGAACAAGGGATAGGTAGCGCAGCATAGTGAAAGAACGAAGCAACTAGCTTAGCAATGATAGTAATGAGATCCAAGGTGACGGTCATCTTGCTTGAAATCCCGCAAGGAAGAAGAACGAAACCATGACGAAGACAACCGGGAGTAGTCGACGAATCCTCACAACTTCGGAACGAAACCGAAGCTAACGAGAGAAGCAAACCGGAAAGAAGCAAACAACATAGTAAACAACCATAACATAATCATGGCATGATGCACAACCAAGTATGATGCATGTCCGGTTTAATGAGGCATGGCATTGGAAAGTGCAACAAACAATGCTACAAGTTAAGTGGAACTCAATATGCAACGAGTTGCATATTGACAAAACACCACATTGACATATTTAGTTTAATCTCGTTTAAGCTACCAAACAATATTAAATTTTGTTAAACATGGAAAGAAGTGGAGCATAAGTAAACTAACTATTTAGGCAAGTTTAAATGAGGCCGGAAATAAGAAACAACAATTCCGGAAAATCCCCATGTGCAATATTTTAGATTCGGTACTGTTCTGCCCTAAACCATATTTTATTGTTGTTAAACAGGAAAATAAACTGCACCATGTTAAACTAGGCATTTTTCCACCCCATTTACATATAAAGTTTATTAAAATTGGAGCTACGGTTATTTAGTTATGAAATAAATCATTTTAACATGGCATTTATACAAATTTAAACAAACAACAAGTTTAAACATTTTTAACATGGATGAAAGCAGCATATTATGAAACTAGACAAAATTCTAAGCATTTTACATGTATAAATTATTTACATATGATACATGGTTATTCAGTTATTAAATGCATGAACAGCAAGGGGTAATATGTAAATATGCAGTTTTTCTGGAAATAGCGAAATTCGTTCATAGCAGGAAAAAATATACATCGGGCGAATCTGGAGCTACTGTGAACTGGCGGCTCACAAGGCCTCATGGGCCGGTTGATGAAGGAGGCCCGACAAGGGGCGCACTGGGCTTGGTGCGATCTGGCTGTCACCTGTCAGCTGGGCGCTCCAGACGAACAGGGACGCGGTCAACGGTGATGCGGTCCTTGCTCGGGCACAGGCGTGCGCTTGAGGCAGGGTCATCCTCCTCCTGCTCCAAGCAGAAGCAGAGGAAGAAGGCGCTGGCGGCCGGCTGCAGGACTCCGGGACGGTGCGGCGGCGGATCTGGGTGATGCAGGAGGTGGCTCCCGTGCGTTCTGGCTGCGGGGTTCTCCTGACCATGGGAGAGAGACATAGATAAGACAAAACAAAGGGAGGAGGAAGGAGATACGAGAAGGAGAGGGAAGGGCGGAGGGAGGCGGACCCGGATCCGGTCGTAGGAGGTCGCCGGGGTGCCGTTCCCTGCCGGATTGAAGCGGAGGCGGGCTGGCGGACTTGGAGCTCCAAGCTTCGGTGGGGCGTAGCCATGGCGTTGTGCTTCTGCGAGGAAAACACAGAGAGGGGCGAGACATGAGAGGAGAAGGAAGGAACCACAGAAAGGAAGGGAAGGGAGAGGTGGCGCGACGGGACCGGCCTGGTGGTGGTGCTGCTTGCGGCCGGCTCGAGGAGAGGGCAGAGGAGGCCGCGGGGTCCTGCTGGTGTTGCTCCGGCGAGGGGCAACGGGTGGCGATGGAGCTCGGGCGTGAGCTCCTGCTCGAGGAAGACGATGGGGAGCAGCAGCCTCGGGCAGTGAGGAGGTTCGGCGGGAGTAGCGGCTCCACGTCCGACGCTGGGACGAGACGAAGGAAGTCGGCAGTGGCTGGATTGATGAGGAGCAGTGGAGAGCGATGGTTGGCTGGTGGCTGAAATCGAGGAGGGGAGGATTTGGATCTGGGAAGATCCCGAGGTGGAAGGAGAGACCGGGTGGAGTGGCGGCGCGGTGATGGGATGGATGGGACATCTCCCTAGATTTTAGGGTTAGGCAGTTGATATAGGTAGGGGACTAAGGTTGGGATTAACTTGGTACGTCCGATCGAAATCGGGAGGTCGAGAAAAAATAGGCTAGGGGGTCCTAATAAGAAAACGGAGATGTTTTATAGATGTTAGGGGATGAACCGAATGCAATGGTGATGACTGAGCAGGTTGGGTTCGGGTAAGTTTCGGACACGCACACAAGGGTGCTGCGAGCTGGCAAGAGAGGTTAGGTGGTTGTGCAAAGAGGTAATCGAAAACACGGTTGGTCTCGGAACGGTCAACAAACACAACGGAGAGAAGCGAGGAGCGGCAACTACGAGCGGATGCATGTTTTATGAAAACATGCAGATGCAATGCACATGATGCTATGAGATGAGATGCATGACATGAACACAATGCAAAACAACAGACAAAAACCCAACCACGGAGGAAATAATATATCGCATCTCCGAAAAAGGCAAGAGTTGGAGTTACGAATATGGAAAATTGTATCCGGGGCGTTACACCAGCACCTCATCGGTGAAACATAGGGGTTGTGCGGCACCCCTATATTTGGGTGTACCGTGATGTTCGGATACTTGATGCGTTGCATTGCTTACTAGAGCTTGCTTTCTTGTCTCGTAGATAGATCTAGCTGGGCCATCTTTTTGATGCGAATCCTTGTGCGAATCGCGTGCCGGATTGTGTGCGGCGCCATTTGTCGTACTATGTAGGCCATGGGGTCGTTTATCCGACCGGGTGGTTTCCTTATTTTTTGATTGCGGAGGCTCTAAGGCCTCATCGTCAAATTCCGGCAGTAATTTTCGCTTCGGATAACTCTTTGTGTGGCGATTGTCGCCGTATTTGTCTATGGTGTTGAGTACTTTGCTCCATCTAATTCTGAGTGCATCTTCCGCTGTTTTGAGCTTCCGCTTCTGCTTTTTCAGGCTACGCGCAGTGGCGACGAGCCTTTTTTGGAGGTTCTTCTGCTCCAGCAACTTGTCCGGCGTGAAGTCGTCCGGACTGTTGTCTTCGCCGGGAACGGGTTGTTTATCCAAGTTGCCCTGTTCGGAAGGTTGCTCGATGGCATGTTCGTCGTCCACCGGTTCGCCCTGCTCTATTGCTGGGTCTGTATCGCTGCTTTCTCTGTCGAGGTGGGGTTTGGAGCGGCGCATACGCCGCCGCTTTGACTGCTTTTCGAGGGAACGGTCCCTCGTTGCGTCCCTTTGTTCCTCTTCGTCGTTTCCTTTAGGTGTGTCCACCATGTATACATCGTGAGATGGGGTGGCTGTCCAGTGCCCTATAGGCGCTGGTTCCTGCTCGTCTCCTACATCGTTGCCCATACCGTCGATGTCTTCGGAGTCAAAGTCAAGCATGTCGGTTAAATCATCGACAGTGGCTACAAAGTGGGTGGTGGGTGGGATTTGAATTTCTTCGTCGTCCACATCCCAACCTTGCTGACCATAGTCCGGCCAGGGCTCTAATGATAAAGAGAGAGACTTTAATGAATTCAGAATGTCGCTGAAGGGCGAGTATTGAAAGATGTCCATGGCGGTGAACTCCATGATCGGTGCCCAATCGGATTCGATTGGCAGGGGCGCGGAAGGTTCAGAGTCCAGAGAGGAGTTCGGCACTTTGGAGTCACGGGCTTCGCAAAGGACAGGTATGGTGTTCGGCTCGATCACCGTAGAGATGCATCCCCTGAGGCGGTGTCCAGCCACCCGTCCTCGATTGGCGCAGTCGGCTCCGAGCTGAGGGTTGAGCGGAATCGTGCGACCTCGAGTGGCACTGTTTGGCGGCAGAGCTAGATCATGCCCATCGTGACAGTGCGGCGCGCTTGGCTGTGGCTCGAACCCGTCGAAGATCAAGTCTCCGCGGACGTCAGCCGTGTAGTTCAAACTTCCAAATCTGACCTGACGGCCAAGGGCGTAGCTTTCGATCTGGTCCAGATGGCCAAGCGAATTGGCCCGCAGTGCCAAGCCGCCGAATACGAAGATCTGTCCGGGGAGAAAAGTCTCACCCTGGGCCGCATCATTGTTGATGATCGGAGGAGCCATCGGGCCTAAAGATGACGCATACGCAGGAACTCCCAATGAAAGCACCAATGTCGGTGTCAAACCGGCGGATCTCGGGTAGGGGGTCCCGAACTGTGCGTCTAGGCGGATGGTAACAGGAGACAAGGGACACGATGTTTTTACCTGTGTTCGCCCTCTCGATGGAGGTAAAACCCTACTCTGCTTGATTAATATTGATGATATGGGTAGTACAAGAGTAGATCTACCACGAGATCGAGAGGCTAAACCCTAGAAGCTAGCCTATGGTATGATTGTTGTTCGCCCCACGGACTAAAACCCTCCGGTTTATATAGACACCGGAGAGGGCTAGGGTTACATGTAGTCGGTTACAATGGGAGGAGATCTACATATCCGTATCGCCAAGCTTGCCTTCCACGCCAAGGAAAGTCCCATCCGGACACGGGAAGAAGTCTTCAATCTTGTATCTTCATAGTCCAGGAGTCCGGCCAAAGGTTATAGTCCGGCCATCCGGACACCCCCTAATCCAGGACTCCCTCACCCACGGTTTCAATAATACTTGTGTTTCCGATTTGTAACATGACAGCAGTTGTTCCAAAATGACTTTGTTGATTGTTAATGTGTGCGCCTTTGCAAATCGGACAGAAAAATTACCACATCATGTTGGTGCCATGTCATGACACCATGCCAAGTTCCAGGCGTGTTTTGGAATTAATGGAATTAAAAAACCAAGTCTCTCAATCTTTCCGTCCGAGCCACGACGCCCAGATGTTTGAATTTCACTCCCATCTCTTGCATGGGACCTAGAAATTCACCCAAGGACACAATGTGATTTTTCAAACAACTTTGGTGCACTGGAGCCTGTGCTTGTAGTTGAAATTTGAATTATGCACATTAAATGCGCAGAAACTCACTTAATGTATAAAAAAGGTCAAACGAACCTGGAATAATTCCAAATTTTAGCATGATACTTCTATTTGGTCTAATCTGCCTGTGTAAAAAAATTAAGGCGTGAGAAGGCGGTGTTCGTATGTCGTTTCGCACACGGAGGTTGCACGTTCCCTCTCGGAACCACAAGCCTTCTTGAGGGAAGCTCCGGTTTGCCAGAAGCTTACACCAAAGCTTGTCCCAAGTCGGCCAAAAAAATTACCGCAGCATGTTGGTGCCATGTCATGACACCATGCCAAGTTTCATGATTTTCAGGCGTGTTTTGGATTTACAGGAATTAAAAAACCATGTTTCTCAATCTTTCCGGCCGAGCCATGATGCCCAGATGTTTGAATTTCACTCCCATCTCTTGCATGGGACCTAGAAATTCACCCAAGGACACACATGTGATTTTTCAAACAACTTTGGGACACTGGAGCCTGTGCTTGTAGTTCAAATTTGAATTATGCACATTAAATGCGCAGAAACTCAATTAATGCATACAAAAGGCCAAAAGAACCCGGAATAATTCCAAAATTTAGCACGGTACTTTTATTTGGTCTAATCTGCCTGCATAAAAAAATTAAGGCGGGAGAAGGCAGTGTACGTATGTCGTTTCGCACACGGAGGTGATACGTTTCCTCTCGGAACCACGAGCCTTCTTGAGGGAAGCTCCGGTTTGCAAGAAGCTTACACCAAAGCTTGTCCCAATTCGGCCAAAAAAATTACCGCAGCATGTTGGTGCCATGTCATGACACCATGTCAAGTTTTAGGATTTTCAGACATGTTTTGGATTTACTAGAATTTAAAAACCAAGTTTCTCAATCTTTTCGGCCGAGCCACGACGCCCAGATGTTTGAATTTCACTCCCATCTCTTGCATGGGACCTACAAATTCACCCAAGGACACACATGTGATTTTTCAAACAACTTTGGTGCACTGGAGCCTGTGCTTGTAGTTCAAATTTGAATTATGCACATTAAATGCCCAGAATCTCAATTAATGCATAAAAATGCCAAACGAACCCGGAATAATTCCAAATTTAAACATGACACTCATGTACTAGTTGCATGTTCACTGTACGTAAATGTTCTAGCAATTTAAACACTATCCTTTCCCTTCGTAACACCATTTTGTCTTTCAAAACATAATGAAAAAACTAGGTATACCACAAACAGTTTACTAGAAAGAATCGTGTGGGATGCAATATAAAATATCTTGGCGCACCATCTTGTCTGGCTTACGCAGGAAACTTCGTCGTCTACAGTCCACCGCCCCCGCTTGAAACCCACTTACGTGCCAGTTTCTCGCGGCACCGAGCGAAATTTTTTGGCAACCGCGGAAATATCTATCTCCCCGCCCCCTCCCTCCTACCAAAAGCCACATTTCCACTATTCCTCCTTGCTTTCCAAGTTCAAACCTTCATCGCTTCTTCTTTGCTCGGCCTCCTCATGGCGACCCTTCTTCTTCTTGCAGCGCCGCCTCCTTGCCGGCTACCCTTCTTCTTGCAGCGCCGCCTCCTCGCCGGTGACCCTTCTTCTTCCAGCACCGCCCCTCGCCGGTGACCCTTCCTCTTGCTGTGCGGTCTCCTCACCGCTGACCCTTCTTCATGCTGCGCGGCCTCGACGATATGGTCAGGTAATCCACACCCCACCCACACCATCCTCCTCCTTTCCCGTCCCACATGCCCCGACCGACGGACCGACACCTTCCACCGAAATCACTGCCCCCTCCTCCAATTAAGCGCCGCCCACATCCATTTTACACGCAGTATAACGTGGAGCTGAGTAACATGCGGCTGCACGCGCGAACGAGGTCACTATGGCTGCCATGCGTGTCGACCGCCAGATCTTGGAGGAGCACCTCGTCTTCGAGGCCACCGTTGACACCGCCACGCGGTTGTCTACTTTAAAATACAGTTCGTGCTGTTTTCTCGAGGCCATCGCTAGTGCCTTCTAGTGATTTGTCCTATGTAATGTTAATATGCAATCTGATGTTCAGTTAACAGTTTGGTCCTCTGAAATGTAATGTTCAGTTAACACTTTGGTCCAACAATTGCTACATTTTGTTGTACTGTTCTCAAGCATTCTTTGTTTTGTTAACTGTCTTATCTTCTAGTACATGTTTCTACTCCGCAATGTCGTGCTCAGTTAACTATTTTGGTTCATTTGGTTTGCTGTCCATTTAACTGTTCGGTTCAGTTCTGCAATTTGATTTTCATTTGTTGTGGGTACAATTTTGTATGTTATGCATGTGACACCAATCGAATTTGGCTGTACTCAATACATATTCTACTGATAGCATGGCAACTCTCATTTAACCTGATCAAGATCTTCCTTATGTGTGTTGCAGGGAAACAATGGGAGACACTGTGGTTTACCATCGAAGTTTGTTCAAGCAGGGTCCTTTGGCTAATATCACATTATTGTGCAGTTGCAGGAATCGTTCTAATATTTAGGTTTCTTACAATTTGGTCTTGCACATGTAGGTCCTGCTGTCAGAGGCTTAGACCCACTGTTCGACCCATTTTGCATATGGGGAAATGAGATGTCCATGAATAAATATCAGTCAAGTCAAAAAAACTCAGAAAGATTGTTAGGATGAAGAGACTTGCGACGAATAATAGCAAGATCTTTGTTTGCACAATGAAGAAGACGTCAGTCAACTATAGGATGGCACCAACTCTTTTACCTTGTTTTTACCCCTTGCGCCATTTCAAAATTTACAACAGCGATTTATGCATAGCTTTGTTTTCAATACTTTTCAAAGCAGTTCACTGATGATTACCTCTTAAACCACCTGCATGGTCAAGAGGCGAGGAAGGTATTCATTCAACACCCACGGTACAATATTATGTCTTGCTGAAGAGGACGAAGGTTCGGCTGGCAATTATCCATAGCCACTAGCCTAAAGTTGCAAGGACATTCAACATCACTGAAGGCCGAATATTTGCCTTCCGCTTCTGCAGTTTCCCAGATGAGATTCATCTGTCTATCTACCGTGTATGATGCTACTTTCCAAAGGTTTTTGATGCTGCATGTGAAACTTGGTGCTGTTGTGTAATGGCGTAACTGAGTGCCGAAGCTATCTGATGTAATTCGATTATGAAATCCTGGTTGCTTTTATACGGATATAAAATATCTGGCATGTTTTATAAGAAATATCAGTTTGATTAGTACATGGATTATCAATAATAGGCTAATTACCCTCCTTATTGGGGTTTTCCATTGCAGACGGTTACTCAGACAGCACCGTGGGCGATGAACTCAAACAACCCACACGGTTTCTAGAAATTAGGCGTGTTTGATCAACTAACAATCACACACGGCTTCCGGCAGCGAACTGTTTGTGTTAGGCCACCTTGCACAAATGTTTCCACACAAAGAACTGTGTGTGATATACATACCTACGGAAATGTTTCTCTAGGATTCACCGTGTGGGATGTAGATACCTACGGAAATGATTTTCTGGGATTAACCGTGTGGGATGTACATACCTACGGAAATGATTTTCTGGGATTTACCGTGTGGGATGTACATACCTACGGAAATGATTTTCTCGGATTACCGTGTGGGATGTACATACCTACGGAAATGATTGGGTTTCGATGCCTCGCCCGATCACACACGGCCCCAGCCTGGGTCCCAGGAGGGCCTATCCCCGACGATTTCTGGGTCATGTGGGAAGGACACCCTATCGCACACACTCACTTGGTGACGGTTCCAAATGCCGTCATGGAAAGGGGTTAAAAACTGTTTGTTTAGCACGTCCCTGTACCAGTGCCAATCAAGATAAAATGAATGGCAATGATGAGAAGGAGATTGAGTGTCTAACTAAAGAACTAAACACTCTTAAGTTAGCTCATGAAACTAACTTAGAAGATCATCGAGAGCTTTTAAAGACTCATGAGAAGCTACGCTTTGAAAAGCTCAACCTAGAGCAAGAGCATGGGTTATTAAAAGCAATCAATGATGATCTTCGTAAGAGAAGTTCTTCTTACATTGCCAAGCGTTTACTCTTGTCTACTTACATGCCACAAGTAAAATCTAGCAACAAAAGTAAGAAATATTCTTCATCTAGTAGTAACAATAAGCATGCTAAATCCAACATTGATGCTTCTAGTAGTTCTCTTGATTCCACTAATGATTCTCTTAGCCAAGTTACACTTGAGCAAGAAAATAGCTTATTGAAGGGAATTATAGAGAAAGGTGTTTACAAGAGCCTTGCCAGAAGTAAGCAATTTGAGGAAATTGTACGCAAGCAAGGAAGGCACCGGAAGAATCAAGGTGTTGGTTTTGAACAAAAGTTCAATGCCAATGGAGTTGAGTAGGAAGAAGATCAACACCCCAAGACAAAGTTTGTTCCTCAACAAGAGAAGTATGATCCTACTTACTTCAAGGGGTCACAAGCTCAAGATGATCCTCCACCACAAGACCACAAGCAAAAAGGCAAGGACAAGCTTCAAGAGGAGATTGATGCATTTGAAGAAGCTCCCAAGGCCTTGATCAAGTGGGTTCCCAAGACTATATCAAGTTCTACTTCATCAAGTACGACAACAACTCCAAGGATTCCCATCAAATTGATGTGGATCCCGAAGAAGAACTAGAGAGTTCTTGAGGGTAACTCGGCCAACATACTTCACTCATATCATTTTGGCAAGGATAAGTGGAAACAACTTCCACATCTTGTACTAGTTAAAGGAGTCACAAACCCTCTTGTTGGTAAGACAAGGGACAAGGTAACCTAATGCTTTCATGGACATCATCTTGAATGTACTTCACTCTATGCCTATGGACATCCTTGTTTGTTCCTTTTGGGACTAACCCATATGTAGGTATTGAAAATGCAACTCACTCCAATGGATTTCTCCAAATGATCTACATCAACATTGAGCATCCACATCTTCAACATCTACATGAAGTCATCATCGACAAAACCCTAGGTTAGTTCATCCCTCTTAGGGGGATGTCACATCTAGGGGGAGCTTTACTCTAAGTATTGAGCTAAAGCAACTCTAATGGTGTTAACACAACAATGCTTTATGTAAAAGTGGTAACCCCACTTGTGCTTAAACGATGAGTATGACCTACAATCAAATGTTCTCATTTCACTCCTCGGTCAATATACTCATATATGGATGACCTAGTCATCGCCAATTGCTTGATAGATGCTAGAGTGTTTGTGCATGCTTTGCCACATATTTCATTTCCCATCTTATTGTGTGAGCATGTTGATTGCATATTTCTCTCATTCGAGGACATCCATTTGTTGCTTTGATTGTTTGGTATTTTTCTTTTGCCAAATGGATGGACAAGAATGCCTAAGAACTTCCTCTAACTATCTATGCTTTTCTCGTCTCAGACTCTATTCATGCTACATCACAAAGTTTGATCAAGTCAAATTCAAACCCTTGGGTGAGGAGCACTCGGAGCCACCGATTCGTCCTGGACTTAAACTTCCAAAACCTCTCTGTGTATTTTGGTCTGACCGATTCATCCCTTTCGGTCATACCGAGTTCATTGAGTTGATCTAGGTTTTCAATCTCGGTGCAACCGATTTGAACAGTTCGGTCACACAGAGTTGCAGTAACCGCTTGCGATTCTGCATCTCGGTGCCATCGAGTCGTTCCACTCGGTCACACCGACAGGGTCAGGATATATATAGTCACGGGTCAAATTTTGGAAATTCCTCAAAAACCCTTCGCCCGCACATATCCTGCTCTGCCGACTCAAGTCTCCGGATCGTCTCCTCATCGCCAGCGTCCTCCCGCCGCTGGAATCTTCACCGTTGTTGTCGCCGTAGCGAGTTCACCGCCAAGTTAGGGTATGAACTCGACCCTATGTGCAATCTTTACCTCCGATTCCTGCACTTAGCTCAATGCCATGATTCTTACCATGTATGAGATTACTCTATCCAGCAAAAACTTCCTTTAGATTAGTTTTGATTCGAAAATTTAGGGTTAGGTTTCCGCTGAACTCATCTCGGACTGACTGAGTTGTAGAAATCGGTCTCACCGATTTGGCCTAGGCCATTGCACTTGTAATTTTCGGTCTTACCGAAACTTACGAATCGGTGTGACCGAGTTCAACTCTCAGTGAAGCCCTAGCAATCTCGGAGTCACCGAATTGTGTCTCGGCCTGACCAATTTCACTAGTTCAGACTCTAATATTGCTTCGGTGTCACCGAGTTTAACAAATCGGTAGCTCTGAAATGCTTTCTGTAGAAAACTAAAACTAAGTTTTTGACTCAATTGTTTTGCAAAATCTCCGCACTTTGTTATGCTCATCCACTCCATCTCAACTACATCTATTCACAGGGTCAACTTTCAGTTTGCAGTGTCAGCTATGTCAGATCAGAGTGACAGCCAGAACAAGTCTGAGGAACAGCTCAATTTGAGTGAGGGCACTAGTCCCTCTGGCAGCTATGATGAGGGTAGCAGAAGCACCCCAAGCAACTTGCCAAAAGAAGCTACCAGGACAAGGAGAAAGACAAACTCAGACTCTGAGGATGAAGATTATGTTGCTGCTGAGGAGGTGGTCAGCTCGAAGAAGAAAGTTGTCAAGAAAGAATTTGGCACTGTAGCTTCAACCAAGCCTGGTTTGAACAAGAAAGCTCCTGCCAAGAGAGTGCTAATGTTTAAGGCCAGAGCCTCAACTCTTGAAGCCTCCAAAACAACTGTTGTAGAGGCTGCTGGCGAGGGCAAGAAAAAGAAGGAAAGGAAGAGAGGGAGATGGTGCAAGCGTGTTGATCCCATGGCTGAATTTGAGAAGCACTCTTCATATGAGGAAGAAGATGAAGAAGAGGATGCTGTACCAGCACCCAAAGCTCAGAAGCTGATGGGGGATGCCATCAAGTTTGGGGATGCTCCATCAAAGCCCAAGACTACCCCCAAAGCTACTGCTCAAGCTTCAAAGTATGCACCAAAGAGAAGCACCAGAAACATACCTACTGCAGAAAAGAACAAGGCCCCAGTGCCTGAAATAGAAGAAGAAGAGGAAGCCCAAGTGCTTAGAAAATTGAAGCCCAAGATCCCAGATCATGATGATACACATCTAGTGGCTGAAAACATGAAGATAAGGAAGGATTCAGGTCTCAGATTGTGGAGACAGTCAGATCCCTATGCCACAAGAAGAAGAACTGCTGTAGACTACAGGTTCCACACTAAGGAACAACAGGACTTCTATGAGACTGTGCTCCTGGATAAGAATCCCATAGTCAGTAACATGAAATGGGTTGATTGGTCATATATTGATGACAATGAAGATCACTTTCCTGGAGTTCATGAGAGCTTCAGAATGAATGGAGTTGATACTTTTGTGGGTCAGAAATTGACCAAGTGGAATGATGAGCTTATCATGCAGTTTTATTCAATGACTCACTTCTACCCAGATGGAAGAATTGTTTGGATGACTGAGGGTACTAGGTACCAGTCTACTGTTGCCGAGTGGGCCAAGCTTATCAATGCCCCTGAAGAGCATGATGATGATACTGATGTGTATGCCAAGCCAAGGAAAGGACACAACTCCATGGCACATATGTACAAGGAGATTCCTGATGCAGCCTTGGAACATCACAAGTTTGGCTCTGTCTGTTATCTTCTGTCAGGACTACCCACAATCAATACTATCCTCAGGCACACATTGTTGCCTAAGTCTGGAGATGACAGGATGATAAGAGGACATTCCATCAATTTGCTGCATATGTTTGATGTGCAAGAAAAGTTCAAAGTGATGACAACGATTGTAGAGACAATCAAGAGGACAGTTGCTGATCAGAAGAGATCATGTGGGTATGCTCCACACATCCATATGCTCATCAACTCCAAGATGGGCAAAGGCATATATCTATTGGACAAATAGAACCTTCCCTTGAGGCCTGATTTTGAGGGCAATATAGTTGTCATGGATGCTACAGATCCTACTTCAGCAGAGGCTCAGGAGAAGAGAGCAAAAGCAAAAGCAGAGAAGGAAGCCAAGATGCCAAGTGTCGAAGAGGCATCTCAAGTTTTTCTCAAGTCAAAACAAGACCAACTTGGCTATCTCATTCAGGCTACTTTGAGGATTGAGAAAGGAGTCGCCACCCTGAATCGGAATCAAGAGAGTCTTGAGAGAATCTTTGAGACAAAACTTCATGACTTGGATGTCAAGGTGACAAAGATTCAGACTTCTGTGGAGAAGATCCAAGAAGAGCTTGAGGATAGGAGTGACAAGACCACTACTGATGCTTACCAAAGGGTGCCCAGAAGACAGAGGTCTGCAGCAGTGCCAGTGGAAACACTAGAGCCACAACCTCAGCTCCTGCAGCCACAGCTTCAGTTGCCCCTCCAGTTGCAACTCCACCAGCTCCTACAACATCTTCAGATGCTTTTGTTGCAGGACTCCTCTCCGCGCCACCTTCGCACTCATAAGCTCCCGAAGATCAAGCTTAGCGAGCCGCATAGCACTATGCATTTTCAAGTTTTTTGGTAACTTGTTGCCAGAGGGGGAGAAAGTGTATAGATCATAGGCTTCAAGAGAGAGAGAGAGAGAGAGAGAGAGAGAGAGAGAGCTTTGCTTCTTTTGCTTGCTTGGATGATACTCTATGGTTGTGTGTGTGAGATACTTGTATGGTCATGTGCTTGATCATATCATAATTTAATGTTTGTGCTTGGATGATAATAGTCTCTATCTCTCATGTATGATCATTCACTTTGTCTTGGTGATGAGTTTATATTTCATATTCTATCATTTTGAGTGCTCCACCAAGATGTATGTGACATGAAAGAGTAACCCATGATCCTAATCGATTGTGCATTTGCATTCAAAAGCAAATTTTAAATAATGCACAGATTTAGGGGGAGCTCTTGCCTATCATGTACTTCTCAAAGCGACGGTGTATTTCATTCTTATTATCATTTGTCGAAGCTTAGATCTATATGTGTCGGCGTCCTGGGAACGGGGGTCCCCAGACCTGCCTGCCTACGGCCCACGGCGTGGCTCTCTAAGCGGGCCCGTACGGCCCATCTTCACCAACCAACACTCAAGACCCTCGCGAGGGGCCAAGCCTCGCGAGGAGGACGACACAACACCTCCTCGGGAGCGGCCTCACCAGGCTAGCTCGCGAGAGGCGGAGAGATTGAGGCAAGGAACACCTCGCGAGGTTCAAGTGACACAAGCCATGACGACTGGAGCCAGGCGGGCGCCAGCGTGCAATGTCCTCGCTTCCTCTTTGGTGCTAAAGGGGCAAGTGCAGGCGAGGAGTCCCGATGCATCAGGCAAAGGTTTCCATATCGGTGCAACGAGACCAAGACCAGCAGGACGACAGGATGGAGGTCACCGTGGAGCCCAAGACGGCGTCACCACCAGAGCCTTTGGCAAGCGAAGACTACTTCTGTCAGGATAGCTTGTACCAGTTGTCCCCCTTCAAACTGGCCATTGTGGCATCCCTTCCCGCTCAATACTTGGGAAGAGGACCAAGGCCTCTATAAATAGGACTAACCACCACCATAGGAGGCAACTCATCTCAGGATCCACTCCATCCTCACACCCACCGAGTACAAGAACCCCTCTCCTCAGGAGGCTGTTCTTCCCCTTGTACTGTTCATCATCAGCCCAAGAGGCAATCCACCACCACCACACTGGAGTAGGTTATTACACCACATCGGTGGCCCGAACCAGTATAAATCTTGTGTCTCTTGTGTTGCGAGTTCGTCTAGCTAGACTTCGAGGTTGCGGTGAGGGTGAGGGCGTGATTAGGTGGGGAGAGATCTTCGCGTGCACCCCAGTGTTCGAACCTCAAGGGTATTGCCGGAACCCGAAATCCGACATTTGGCGCGCCAGGTAGGGGTGTGCCGGAGTTTTCCTTTCGCCGATCTGTGTCACATCGCTTCATCGCCCCCATGTCGGATGCCCGTCGAGCCCGCGCTGAGCGCAGGGCCGCCCTCGCCACCCGCGTCGCTCAGACAGCTCCTGTCGGCGGGCCTCCCTATCGTTCTCCGTCGCCTGCCGCCAACACCGCCACCGGGCCGGCGGGGAACGAGCAGCAAGCTTCCTCGTTGCACCCCTCCGTCCTGCCGCACCGCCACTCCATCGCGGACCCCGGCCGGTTCGTCATCTCACGCTCGCCGCGCTCCCACGAACGCACAGGCCGCGCTGCTCATGGCACGCGAGCTCCTGCGCTACTGCCCCGTCGACGACCTCTACGAGGACTGGCTCGACCGCATCGCCGAGCTTGTCAGCGCCGCAGGGGGCTCTCCCGTGCCATCTCTCTCGTTGCCTCGCCCTCCGCCAGCTGCGGGCGACGTGGCCCACGGAGCGCCTCCACCACCTCTGCCCCAAGACAACGTCCTAGCGCCAAGGCGCGTGGCCCCCTGGCGTGAGCCACCACATCCGGCGCCCGCACAAGAAGAAAGAAGCTGTCAAGAAATCCCTCGGCCGTGAAAGAACGTTCCCGTGCTCCCCGCACCACCACGGCGATGCGCGGACATCAAGGGCAGGCTCCACATCAGCAAAGGGTCCCGGTGGCCACCGCGGGCTGCCGCGCCTTCACCCCCGAGCTGCGTAGCGTCGCATGGCCGCGCAACTTCAAGCCAGACCTGCCTCCTCGCTACGACGGCACCCCCGACCCCACGGAGTTCCTGCAGCTCTATGAGCTGAGCATCGAGGCGGCCAACGGCGACAAGAAAGTCATGGCGAGCTGGTTCCCTATGGCTCTCAAGGATGGTGCCCGCTCATGGCTCCTGAACCTGCCTCCGGGCTCGATCTCCTCCTGGGACGAGATGCGTAACCGCTTCGTCGCCAACTTCCAGGGCACTCGCGACCGCCCCCGGGCCGCAGGTGACTTGCGCCGCATCAAGCAGCAGCCAGGAGAGACCCTCCAGAAGTACATCCAGCGCTTCAACAACGTCCGACTCAAGATCCCCAAGGTGACGGACGAGGTCATCATCTCCGCGTTCTCTGATGGCGTCCGCGATGTCAAGATGAAGGAGGAGCTCGCCATCCACGAGGAGTTGTGCACGACCCTGGAGTTGTTCAACCTGGCGACCAAGTGCGCAAGAGCTGAGGAAGGGCGCCTTTCCCTCCTCGAGCTCCCAGCTGCTGACCCCGAGGAGAAGAAGGCCAAGGCCAAGGACGTGAAGCGCAAGGGAGTGGCCGTGCTCGCGGCAGAGCCGGACACGAAACGTGGCTGGGACCAGCCCGAGTCATCCAAGAGCAGACGACCATTTTGCGCCTTCCACAATGTTCACAGCCACAACACCAACGACTATCAAGAGCTCAGGGCCATTCGAGATGGACGCTTCAGTCGACGCCCTGATAACCCACAAGTATAGGGGATCGCAACAATTTTCGAGGGTAGAGTATTCAACCCAAATTTGTTGATTCGACACAAGGGGAGCCAAAGAATATTCTCAAGTATTAGCAGCTGAGTTGTCAATTCAACCACACCTGAAACTTAGTATCTGCAGCAAAGTGTTTAGTAGCAAAGTAATATGATAGTGGTGGTAACGGTAACAAAAGAGTAGTGCAAGCAATAGTAAATATTTTTGGTATTTTGTAGTGATTGTAACAATAGCAACGGAAAAGTAAATAAGCGTAAACCAGTATATGGAAAGCTCGTAGGCACCGGATCAATGATGGATAATTATGCCGGATGCAGTTCATCATGTAAATGATCATAACATAGGGTGACACGGAACTAGCTCCAATTCATCAATGTAATGTAGGCATGTATTCCGAACATAGTCATACGTGCTTATGGAAAAGAACTTGCATGACATCTTTTGTCCTACCCTCCCGTGGCAGCGGGGTCCTAATGGAAACTAAGGGATATTAAGGCCTCCTTTTAATAGAGAACCGGAACAAAGCATTAGCACATAGTGAATACATGAACTACTCAAACTATGGTCATCACCAGGAGTGGTCCCGATTATTGTCACTTCGGGGTTGCCGGATCATAACACATAGTAGGTGACTATAGACTTGCAAGATAGGATCAAGAACACACATATATTCATGAAAACATAATAGGTTCAGATCTGAAATCACGGCACTCGGGCCCTAGTGACAACCATTAAGCATAGCAAAGTCATAGCAACATCAATCTAAGAACATAGTGAATACTAGGGATCAAACCCTAACAAAACTAACGCGGTTACATGATAAATCTCATCCAACCCATCACCGTCCAGCGAGCCTACGATGGAATTACTCACGCACGGCGGTGAGCATCATGAAATTGGTGATGGAGGATGGTTGATGATCAGGACAGCGATGAATCCCCCTCTCCGGAGCCCCGAACGGACTCCAGATCAGCCCTCCCGAGAGCTTTTAGGGCTTGGCGGCGGCTCCGTATCGTAAAACGCGATGATTTCTTCTCCTCTATTTTTTTCTCCCCGAAAGCAAATATATAGAGTTGGAGTTGGCGTCGGAAGGTCTCCAGGGGGGGCACGAGGTAGGGGGCGCGCCGTAGGGGGGGCGTGCCCCCCACGCTCGTGGACAGGGTGTGGGCCCCCTGGACTTCATCTTTGGCGAGGATTTTTTATTATTTATTGTAAGGTATTCCGTGGAGTTTCAGGTCATTCCGAGAACTTTTGTTTTCTGCACATAAAACAACATCATGGCAATTGGCTGAAAACAAATCGATCCGGATTAGTTCCATTCAAATTATACAAGTTAGAGTCCAAAACAAGGGCAAAAGCGTTTGGAAAAGTAGATACGACGGAGACGTATCAACTCCCCCAAGCTTAAACCCTTGCTTGTCCTCAAGCAATTCAGTTGACGAACTGAAAGAGAAAGAAAAACTTTTACAAACTCTGTTTGCTCTTGTTGTTGTAAATATGTCAAGCCAGCATTCAGGTTTTTAGCAAAGGTTATAACTAACCACATTTTCAATAATTCTCAGGTCTCATAATTACTCATATCAATAGCATGATCAACTAGCGAGCCATAATAATAAATCTCGGATGACAACACTTTCTCAAAACAATCATAATATGATATAACAAGATGGTATCTAGCTAGCCCTTTTTGAGACCGCAAAACATAAATGCAGAGCACCTTTAGAGATCAAGGACTGACTAGACATTGTAATCATGGTAAAAGAGATCCAGTCATAGTCAAACCCAATATAGATTAACAGTGATGAATGCAAATGACAGCTGCGCTCTCCAGCTAGTGCTTTTAATAAGAGGGTGATGACTCAACATAAAAGTAAATAGATAGGCCCTTCGCAGAGGGAAGCAGGGATTTGTAGAGGTGCCAGAGCTCGGTTTTAAAATAGAGATAAATAATATTTTGAGCGGTATACTTTCATTGTCAACATAACAACTAAGAGATGGTGATATCTTCCATGCTACACACATTATAGGCGGTTCCCAAACAGAATGGTAAAGTTTATACTCCCCCTCCACCAACAAGCATCAATCCATGGCTTGCTCGAAACAACGAAAGTGCCTCCAACATACATCGTGTCCTGTGGGAAGTTTTGTTTGCAATTAATTTTGATTTAGTTTGCATAAAGCATGGACTGGGCATCCCGTGACCAGCCATTTTCTCGTGAGTGAGGAGCGGAGTCCACTCCTCTTGAGAATAACCCGCCTAACATGGAAGATAAGGGCAGCCTTGGTTGATACATGAGCTATTCGAGCATACAAAACAGAGTGTTTATTTGAAGGTTTAGAGTTTGCCACATACAAATTTACTTGGAACGGCAGGTAAATACCGCATATAGGAAGGTATAGTGGACTCATCTGGAATAACTTTGGGGTTTAAAGGATTGGATGCACAAGAAGTATTCCCGCTTAGTACAAGTGAAGGCTAGCAAAAGACTGGGAAGCGACCAACTAGAGAGCGACAACAGCCATATACATGCATTAAAATTAATAAACATTGGATGCAAGCATGAGTAGGATATAATCCACCATGAACATAAATATCGTGAAGGCTATGTTGATTTGTTTCAACTACATGCGTGAACATGTGCCAAGTCAAGTCACTCAAATCATTCAAAGGAGGATACCACCCCATCATACCACATCATAACCATATTAATAGCATGTTGGCACGCAAGGTAAATCATTATAACTCATAGCTAATCAAGCATGGCACAAGCAACTATGATCTCTAATTGTCATTGCAAACATGTTTATTCATAACAAGCTGAATCAAGAACGATGAACTCCTCATATTTACAAAAAAAAAGAGGTCGAGTTCATACCAGCTTTTCTCATCTCAGTCAGTCCATCATATATCATCATAATTGCCTTTCACTTGCACGACCAAACGGTGTGAATAATAATAAGAGTGCACGTGCATTGGACTAAGCTGGAATCTGCGAGCATTCAATAAACAGGAGAAGACAAAGCAATATGGGCTCTTGGTTAAATCAACAATAATGCATATAAGAGCCACTACAACAATTTAATCATGGTCTTCTCCTATCGACCCCCAAAGAAAAGAAAAGAAAAGAAAAGAAAAGAAATAAAACTATTTACACGGGAAAGCTCCCAACAAGCAAAATAAGAACGGGAAATATTTTTGGGTTTTCTTTTTAACTACTACTACAGCAGAAAACTAAACTACTACTAATTTTTTTGGTTTTTCTTAAGGTTTATCAAACACACAAGAAGAAAGCAGGAAAAAGAAAATAAACTAGCATGGATATTACAGTGAAAGAGTATGAGCACCGACATCTAGCAATGAGTGTGCGTGAACATAAATGTAATGTCGGTGAGAAATACGCATTCCCCAAGCTTAGGCTTTTGGCCTAAATTGGTCTATTGCGAGGATAGCTGGCGGATACCCGTAGGGTGTAGCCGGGTCGATCATGACGAAGAATAGCTGGGATCATACTGTGATGAAGAAGACTCTGACTGCCATTGGCTGACAGCCATCTCTGGATCCCAAGAATAAACTGATTGTCGTGGAGGCTCATCTTGTGGTTCCGGTTCCGGGGCTGGTGCAGGATTCTTATAAGCTTGGACGGCAGCCCACGTAATGAGATAAGGGCTGAGAACGTTGGTCGCGGACGAAGTTGGTGAGGCCAGCATTCTCAATCAATGAATAGAAATCCTCATAAATCCCGGCCTCTCTCAAGAAATTATCAGAAGGCCATTCACACGGCCGGATCTCCGCGGTACGAGGCAAATTATATTTGGGCCTCTGTGCTTCCTCATTTTGTTTCTCCTTCGAGCTTCGGCTTGATGAGCCCCTCAAGAGTCTCTTCATTATTTTCTGAAATATTCTGAAAATTTTAGTAACTTCAAACAAAAGTGAACCAACTTCAATAAAACTGATAGCAACTACTCCTACAAGTGCCTAAAACCTATATCAAGCATTAGAACTACTTGGAACCATATAAATTTGACATGCAAGCTCAAGAACATGGTCACCTATGCAGCACAAATTTGCAATGAATAAAGCACTAGAACAAAAACTAATTGGACCAATGGAGGAGTCACATACCAAGGAACAATCTCCCCAAGCAGTTTTGCGAGAGGTGCTTTGAGCAAGGAGATCGAAAATCACAACAAAGTGGCCTAGAATTCGTGCTTGAGTTGGTTTTTCGTGTTTGTGGGAGGAAGAAGAAGACGATGGGTGCTGGAATAAGTGGAGGAGGGCCACCGTGGGCCCACGAGGCAGGGGGCACGCCTAGGGGGTAGGGCGCTCCCTCCACCCTCGTGACCGGGTGGCAGCTCCTCCCGCGGTGATTTTTGCACTATAAATCCTCAAATATTCCCGAAAAAATCATATTAAATTGGCATGGCATTCTGAGGACTTTTATTTTCGGAATATTTTTATATTGCACGGATAAGTCAGGGAACAGACAGAAAAATACTATTTTTACTTTATTTCAACTAAATAACAGAAAGTATAAAGAGGGTACAGAAGGTTGTGCTTCTAGTTTCATCCGTCTTATGCTCATCAAAAATAATCCACTAACAAGGTTGATCAAGTCTTGTTAACAAACTCATTCCGATTAACATGAAACCGGAGAAATTTCGAATAACACTAGGTTACCTCAACGGGAATATGCACATCCCCAATAACAAGTATATCATATTTCTTCTTGACAGTAGGAAGAGGTAATTCAAAACCTCCAAATATAATCGATGGAATTTTTCCAATGAGTTGATACTGTGAACTTGAGGTTGTTTCCTCGGAAAGTGTACCGTATGCTCATTACCATTAACATGAAAAGTGACATTGCCTTTGTTGCAATCAATAACAGCCCATGCAGTATTAAGAAAAGGTCTTCCAAGAATAATAGACATACTATCATCCTCGGAAATATCAAGAATAACAAAGTCCGTTAGAATAGTAACGTTTGCAACCACAATAGGCACATCCTCACAAATACCGACAGGTTAGCAGTTGATTTATCAGCCATTTGCAAAGATATTTCAGTAGGTGTCAACTTATTCAAGTCAAGTCTATGATATAAAGAGAGAGGCATAACACTAACACCGGCTCTAAGATCACATAAAGCACTTTTAACATAATTTCTTTTAATGGAGCATGGTATAGTAGGTACTCCTGGATCTCCAAGTTTCTTTGGTATTCCACCCTTAAAAGTATAATTAGCAAGCATGGTGGAAATTTCAGCTTCCGGTATCTTTCTTTGTCAGTAATGATATCTTTCATATATTTAGCATAAGGATTAGTTTTGAGCACATCAGTCAATCGCATACGCAAAAAGATAGGTCTAATCATTTCAACAAAGCGCTCAAAATCCTCATCATCCTTTTTCTTGGATGGTTTGGGAGAAAACGACATGGGTTTCTGAACCCATGGTTCTCTTTCTTTACCATGTTTCCTAGCAACAAAGTCTCTCTTATCATAACGTTGATTCTTTGATTGTGGGTTATCAAGATCAACAGCAGGTTCAATCTCTACATTATTATCATTACTTGGTTGAGCATCCTCATGAACATCATCATTAACAATTTCATTAGGTTCATGTTCATTACCAGATTGTGTTTCAGCATCAGACATAGAGATATCATTTGGATTATCAGGCGGTTCAGCAATAGGTTCGCTAGAAGTTTGCACAGTTCTATCATTGTTCTTTTTCTTCTTTTTAGAAGAACCAGGTGCATCAATATTATTTCTATGAGAATCTTGCTCAATTCTCTTAGGGTGGCCTTCAGGATACAAAGGTTCCTGAGTCATTCTACCAGTTCTAGTAGCCACTCTAACAGCATAATCATTTTTCTTATTATTCATTTCATCAATCAATTCTTTTTGAGCCTTAAGTACTTGTTCTACTTGAGTGGTAACCATAGAAGCATGCTTGCTAACAAGTTTAAGTTCACCTCTAATATTAGCCATATAATCACCCAAGCGTTTAATCATATCGGAATCATATTTAAATTGTCTACCAAAATAAGCATTGAAGTTTTCTTGTTTGACAATAAAATTATCGAACTCATCAAGGCATTACCTAGCAAACTTATAATGAGGAATATCACCTTCATCAAATCTATAGAGAGAATTTACCTTTACTACCTGTGTCGGGATATCGAGGTCTGGAGGTTCTTCAATAAATAAAGAATTAAGATCATATGTTTCTTCAAAAGGCGGTAGATTAAGACCATGTATTTCTTCAATAGGAGGTAAATTCTTAACATCTTCAGCTTTAATACCTTTTTCTTTCATTGATTTCTTTGCCTCTTGCATATCTTTGGGGCTGAGAAATAGAACACCTCTCTTCTTTAGAATTGGTTTAGGAATAGGCTCAGTAATTGGAGCAGGAGCTGGCTCAGGAGGTTCCCAATTATTTTCATTTGTCAACATATTATCCAATAGAATTTCAGCTTCATCCGGTGTTCTTTCCCTGAAAAGAGAACCAGCACAACTATCCGGTAATCTCTTGAAGCATCGGTTAGTCCATTATAAAAGATATCAAGTATTTCATTTTTCTTAAGAGGATGATCAGGCAAAGCATTAAGTAAATTGAGAAGCCTCCCCCAAGCTTGTGGGAGACTCTCTTCTTTAATTTGCACAAAGTTGTATATTTCCTTTAAAGCAGCTTGTTTCTTATGAGCAGGGAAATATTTAGCAGAGAAGTAATAAATCATATCCTGGGGACTACGCACACAACCAGGATCAAGAGAATTAAACCATATCTTAGCATCACCCTTTAATGAGAATGGGAATATTTTAAGGATATAAAAGTAACGAGATCTCTCATCATTAGTAAACAGGGTGGCTATATCATTTAATTTAGTAAGATGTGCCACAACAGTTTTAGATTCATAGCCATGAAAAGGATCAGATTCAACCAAAGTAATTATATCAGGATCAACAGAAAATTCATAATCCTTATTGGGAACACAAATAGGTGAAGTAGCAAAAGCAGGGTCAGGTTTCATTTTATCTTTAAGAGATTCTTTGTTCCATTTAGCTAATAACGTCTTGAGCTCATATCTATCTTTGCAAGCTAAAATAGCGGTAGAAGATTCCATATCAAAAACATAACCCTCGGGAATAACAGGCATATCTTCATCATCACTTTCATCATTATAATTAGATTCAATAATTTCTTTCTCTCTAGCCCTAGCAATTTGTTCATCAAGAAATTCACTAAGGGCACGAGTATCGAGCATAGAAGCGGTTTCATCATAAGTATCATGCATAGCGAAGTGGCATCATCAATAACATGCGACATATCGAACGAATAGCGTAAGCAGGTTTAGGTGTCGCAAGCTTACTCATAACAGAAGGTGAATCAAGTGCAGAGCTAGATGGCGCTTCCTTACCTCCCTCGTAGTTGAGGGATAAATTTTTGTTTTCTCGCCTTTCAAGTTCTTCATAGTGTCCAGCAGATATAAATCCCAAGTGACTCAAAGAATAGAGCTATGCTACCCGCAACGGGCGCCGTAAAAAGGTCTTGATAACCCACAAGTATCGGGGATCGCAGCAGTTTTCGAGGGTAGAGTATTCAACCCAAATTTGTTGATTCGACACAAGGGGAGCCAAAGAATATTCTCAAGTATTAGCAGCTGAGTTGTCAATTCAACCACACCTGGAAACTTAGTATATGCAGCAAAGTGTTTAGTAGCAAAGTAATATGATAGTGGTGGTAACGGTAACAAAAGAGTAGTGCAAGCAATAGTAAATATTTTTGGTATTTTGTAGTGATTGTAACAATAGCAACAGAAAAGTAAATAAGCGTAAACCAGTACATGGAAAGCTCGTAGGCATCGGATCAATGATGGATAATTATGCCTGATGTGGTTCATCATGTAACAGTCATAACATAGGGTGACACAGAACTAGCTCCAATTCATCTATGTAATGTAGGCATGTATTCCGAACATAGTCATACGTGCTTATGGAAAAGAACTTGCATGACATCTTTTGTCCTACCCTCCTGTGGCAGCGGGTCCTAATGGAAACTAAGGGATATTAAGGCCTCCTTTTAACAGAGAACCGGAACAAAGCATTAGCACATAGTGAATACATGAACTCCTCAAACTATGGTCATCACCGGGAGTGGTCCCGATTATTGTCACTGGGGTTGCGGATCATAACACATAGTAGGTGACTATAGACTTGCAAGATAGGATCAAGAACACACATATATTCATGAAAACATAATAGGTTCAGATCTGAAATCATGGCACTCGGGCCCTAGTGACAAGCATTAAGCATAGCAAAGTCATAGCAACATCAATCTCGTAACATAGTGGATAATAGGGATCAAACCCTAACAAAACTAACTCGATTACATGATAAATCTCATCCAACCCATCACCGTCCAGCAAGCCTATGATGAAATTACTCACGCACGGCGGTGAGCATCATGAAATTGGTGATGGAGGATGGTTGATTATGACGACGATGATGAATCCCCCTCTCCGGAGCCCCGAACGGACTCCAGATCAGCCCTCCCGAGAGCTTTTATGGCTTGGCGGCGGCTCCGTATCGTAAAACACAATGATTTCTTCTCCTCTATTTTTTTCTCCCCGAAAGCAAATATATAGAGTTGGAGTTGGCGTCGGAAAGTCTCTAGGGGGCCCACGAGGTAGGGGGCGCGCCCTAGGGGGGCGCCCCCCACCCTCGTGGACAGGGTGTGGGCCCTTGGACTTCATCTTTGGCGAGGAATTTTTATTATTTATTGTAAGGTATTCCGTGGAGTTTCAGGTCATTCCGAGAACTTTTGTTTTCTGCACATAAAACAACATCATGGCAATTCTGCTGAAAACAACGTTAGTCCGGGTTAGTTTCATTCAAATCATATAAGTTAGAGTCCAAAACAAGGGCAAAAGTGTTTGGAAAAGTAGATACGGCGGAGACGTATCACGCCCCGAGTGCAACGACCGGGGCTACGGACGAGGAGGAGGACGAGGCGGAGGACGCTGGGACGATCGTGGCCCACGCCAGAAGTTGCACGACCGGCCTCGTGAGGACCGCTGGCAGGACCAACCTCGCGAGGGCGCCTGGCGTGATCAGCCTCGTGAGGACCGCCCTCAGGGTAATGCTGGACTTCCACCGCTGCCTCCACCGCCAAGAAGGAACGACGACCACCATCAAGATGAAGGGGCTGGGGGCTTCCAGGAGCCGCGTGCTATGGCCTGCATCTTGGGCGGAGCTCAAGCCCCAGCCTCTCAGCGTATCTTCAAGCAGTTTGCTTGCGAGGTGAACGCAGTCCTCCCCAGGCTTGAGGCCACGCGCCCGCTCAGGTGGTCCAAGTGCGCCATCACCTTCAGCTCGGCAGATCAGCTCAAGTGCGCGGCCACCGCTGGCGCCCTCCCGATGCTTTGCTCGCCCGTCATCAGCAACGTACAAGTCACCAAGACCCTCATCGACGGCGGCGCAGGGCTTAATGTCCTGTCCGTCGAGACGTTTGACAGCCTCCAAGTGTCGTACGATCAGCTTGAGCCTACCAAGCCCTTCTCAAGAGTAACCGACGGTTCCACCACCCCGATACGGCAGGTCCGGCTCCCGTCACATGGCAGTGACACACCATGGCTACAACGTCCTCAAGATGCCAGGGAGCGGCGGGATCATCACAGTCCCCTGCGAAGAAAGAGATGCGGTGTGCTCCCTCGAGCGCGCCTTCCAAGCTGCGTCAATTGAAGACCCCGACAACAATGCAGCGCAGTACCCTCCTGAGGTTGTCCCCAAGAAGAAGAAGCAGCTGCTCCGCGTCGGGCCTCAGGAGAGCGGCGCCACAAGTGGTGCCTCGTCAGGATTAGCACCCGCGCCTGGGGCGCCTCCCACCCTTGCATAGGAAGGCGCGCTCGGCGCCCTCTTCGGGCAGGACTTGGGGGCTCTCTTCTGGAGGGCCTCCGACCTTGCCAACGTCACGAGGGAGGCGCTCGGGCACCACTTGGAGACGTGCTTCGCAGCACGTTTCCCTCAGGAAGACATCGGGCGAGGAACGCTCAACGCTCAGGAGTTCATTGCCAAGACCACTCAGGAACTGCAGGAAGCAAGGGCCATGCGTCGCAATCACCGCTCACCTGGCGCGGCTCCCCATCCAGGTGAGGATGGTGGGTTGCGCGTCTGCATCGACATCCCAGGGCTCAACAGAGCCGCGTCTCAGGAGCTCTTCTGGCCTTCACACATGGGACGCTGCGAAGGCCCACCTCACAGCTATGTTTGCATGCCCTTTGGCCTGCCGAGCGTGGCGTTCGCCTTCTAGCGCAGCCTGCAGAGCATCCTGGTGGCCCAGGAGGCCAGGCACCACGCGGTCCTGGCGGAGATGGAGATGGTCCTCAAGGAACCGCTTGGACCCCCAGAGCCTCTCGAGGCTCAGGATCCCGGTGGCTCGTCAGCAACGACCCCTACACCACGTATGTTCAGCTGCCCCAACATGCCTTCAACAATAGAACCAGGTGACATTTTCCAAGTTCATTTAGCTGGGAGCCCCCCTTGGCTGCATCATTCCCAGGCCGCGTGGGTCCGTCCCTGTGGCATGTATCCCTTTATGTTTTTAGCTTACCTTGTTGGGGCGCCCCTCGAGCTGCATCATCCCCAAGTCGCTCGGGTCCAGCCCAGTGGCAGGTATCGTCTTGCATTTATCTGAGCTAGTCCGCTTTCCATGCGTAATCTATCTATGGCTATCACTTGCTTGATAGACACTTACCACGAGAGCTGCTCACGCTGGCACGGCGCTTGTGCTAGGGTCCGTCCCTGCAACGTCGACAAATCTGAGCGGTCAAACTCTGACTCGCGGCACGCCCCGCGCGCGTCACCTCACCAGGCCCTCAGTGCCTTCATCCTCTTGCAGAGTGACCAGTGGTCGGCCGGCAATCATAATGGCAAACTGTGCCCTTCCTCATGCTGACTTGCAGGTAGCTCCTGAGGACAACAGCAGGCGGCACCACGGGCTCCCTCTTCTCCCATGCGATTCGCTTGCACGTTAAAAGGGGGCTCCTGAGCATCGCGACTTAGGAGCTCCTACTGGCTCTCCAGCCCTCACCCCTGGCCTTGACAACGACATCGCGACCTGGCATACCAGCGACAGCTGCAGCCTGCCTGGGGACCGGGACCTATCAGCGTAGAGCACCAAGCCGTTGCGAGGATAGAAAGGGGAGACTGAGCCGAAACAGGACACGCACCCACACAATTTCATAATAAGGATAATATCAACAAAAGACATTGCAGGCCCTTTACACATCCCCGCGGGGCTCTTATCGATTCCTCGCAGGGAACAAAAGAAGGGAAACTCAAGGAGCCCTATCTACACACGCCAGCGCGGCCGACGCCATCATCAACAGTGGGCATGGGAGGCCGGCGCCAACCCCATCCAGATCAGCGACGGTGGCGGCCGGACCCTGCAGCCTTGCCCCGAGCGCGTCGAAAGCTCGGGGGCACGTAGCTGTCATCGCTCGTCTCCGGAGTCTCGTAGAGCTCGGGAGAGTCACTGGACTCCCAAGCCTCGCTGCTGCTGCTGGAGAAACCACTGGCGGGGCGGTCCTGACGGCCTCGTCCTGCGCAGCACTACAAGCGGCGGCCTTCCACGTCGAACACCTTGAAGAACATGGTCGAGGCGCCGTCGTACTTGAAGTGGATCACAAGGGCGCCTTCTGCACGGCAAACCCGGGCGACCACACCCCAGCCTCGGGTCATGAAGATCTTGCCCGGGGAGATGGCTTCAACTTCCGCTCCGGTCGCCAGGGCGTCCCAGTCGGCGTGTTGCAGCCACAACTCCAGAGGGCCCCTCGGCGGCATCTCCGCGGAGAAGAACTGAGGGAAGCGGATCCAAGTGCGCGGAGGCATCACCGCCCACAGCACGAGCTCACGCGAGGAGTCCGCGGCGTGGACTCCTGGGGTGACGGCGTGCGTCACCATGGCGCGGCGACCACGGCCACGGCGCGGGCGGTGGCGCTCGTCGCCTCTTCCTCTGGAGCCCTCAGCTTGGGCGTACAAAGGCAGCAGATACCCTGGGGGTGGCCGCTCGCACCAAGGCCTCGTCACCTCTAGCCTCATGACCACGTCGCGGCGGTGGCTCAGCCTCTTCTTCGACGGAAGCGGCCCGAGATCGTCGCGGGGGGTTTTCCCTTCTCTGCGGCCGAAAACCTCCGAATGGGCACCATCGGTATCTCAACTAGCAATGGAGCAATGAAGACGAAGTGGGCGGAGCAAGAAGAGATGGGCGATGGGGGCTCCGCCTCCCTCCTCATTTATAGCCCAAGGGAGGCCAACCGTCGACCTCCACGATCGCAGGTAATGATAACCCTTTTTGCATGCAGCAGGGACTAGTCAAGTCGGGCAGTTGCCGAGGCAGCATGGAGAAGCGGAGACGCCCACGTCCAATCAATCGCCACGCATCGACCAAGGCCGCAGGCTGTTGGGGCCCGCGGCGCTCCAAACTTGCCATTTGGCTTCGCCTCGAAGCCAAGTCTGAGCGCGCCTTGGGCCCTTGGGCTACTATCGGCGTCCTGGGAACGGGAGTCCCCATACTTGCTTGCCTGCGGCCCATGGAGTGGCTCTCCAAGCGGGCCCGTATGGCCCATCTTCACGAACCAACACTCAAGACCCTCGCGAGGGGCCAAGACTCGCGAGGCGGACGACACAAGACCTCCTCGGGAGCGGCCTCACCAGGCTGGCTCGCGAGGGGCACAGGGATCAAGGCAAGGAACACCTCGCGAGGTTAAAGTGACGCAAGCCCTGACGACTGGAGCCAGGTGGGCGCCAGGCGGGCGCAGGCGCGCGTAGTGTCCTCGCTTCCTCTTTGGTGCTAAAGGGGCAAGCGCAGGCGAGGAGTCCCGAGGCATCAGGCAAAGGTTTCCATATCGGTGCAACGAGACCAAGACCAGCAGGACGGCAGGACGGAGGTCACCGTGGGGCCCAAGATGGCGTCACCACCAGAGCCTTTTGCAGTCGAAGACTACTTTTGTCAGGATAGCTTGTACCAGTTGTCCCCCTTCAAACTGGCCGTTGTGGCATCCCTTCCCGCTCAATATTTGGGAAGAGGACCAAGGCCTCTATAAATAGGACTAGCCACCACCATAGGAGGCAACTCATCTTGGACAGGATCCACTCCATCCTCACACCCACCGAGCACAAGAACCCTGGGATGCCCTCAGTTCAATCGTACACTAATCATACACGCAAATGTGTACGATCAAGATCAAGGACTCACGGGAAGATATCACAACACAACTCTAGACACAAATTAAAAAAATACAAGCTTTATATTACAAGCCAGGGGCCTCGAGGGCTCGAATGCATAAGCTCAAAAACACAAGAGTCAGTGGAAGCAACAATATCTGAGTACAGACATAAGTTAGACAAGTTTGCCTTAAGAAGACTAGAACAAAAGCAACACGATCGAAGAGGCAAGGCCTCCTACCTGGGAGCCTCCTAACTACTCCTGGTCGTCGGCGGCCTCCACGTAGTAGTAGGCATCGGCGGTGGCATCTGGCTCCTGGGCTCTGACATCTGGTTGCATCAACCAGAAAGAAGAAGAAAGGGGAAAAGGGGGGAGCAAAGCAACCGTGAGTACTCATCCAAAGTACTCGCAAGCAAGGATCTACACTACTTATGCATCGGTATCAATGAAAGGGGTAGTGACGGTGTCCTGGACTAGGGGGTACTCACCACGTCATCTCCCGATCTGTTAGATTGGGCCGAGGACCCCCATGGCCGTATACTCATGGGCCAGTCCGGATAGCTGCCGCATACAAGGAAGATTCTGCAAGACTTGGCGATCAAGACAAGGACTCCTCCCCACCGGGCGATTCGGGTTAGGACTCTTGTTATCCTAGGCCTCCGGTGCATTATATAAACCGAGGCCAAAGCTAGTCGATAGAGACGAACAACAATCATACCATAGGCTAGCTTCTAGGGTTTAGCCTCTCTGATCTCGTGGTAGATCTACTCTTGTACTACCCATATCATCAACATTAATCAAGCAGGAGTAGAGTATTACCTCCATCGAGAGGGCCCGAACCTGGGTAAAAAACATCGTGTCCCTTGTCTCATGTTACCATCCACCTAGACGCACAGTTCGGGACCCCCTACCCGAGATCCGCCGGTTTTGACACCGACATTGGTGCTTCCATTGAGAGTTCCGCTGTGTGTTCGGCAAAAGGTCGATGGCTCGCCTGCAGATCAACTGCGACTTCAGCATCTTCGTCACCAGCTCAACTGGTCACCTTGGATCGACCAAGGGTTGCGCCCTACCTCCGATCGTCATGTTCAGATGAGGGCCTTCATCAACATCAACTCCGATCTCTATCAAGATCATGGAGGAATCATCCAGGAGCCCGGGCTCAACGTCAACATTGCCCTCGGGCGACCGTACTGTTTTTCTGGACAGCGGACTCGTGTCCGCCGCCAGCGCCTTATCAAGTGTCATTTTAACGATTGCTTTGGTGGAATTGTGCGGAATTAATTCTACAACAACCCTGGAAAATTTTGTCGAGTTCCGACGGAGGAATCTCTGGCAATCTCCGATATACCGGAGCCGCATTGAATATGGACGAGAATCCGGACGAGTTTAGGGCGTGGTGTCCAGCTTCTAGCTCGGACTTCCTTTGGAAGATCCAACCGTTGATCGGCTGCGGAATTCCTATATCTACCACCCCTCAAAATTTCAGCTCGATCTGACCGTCCAAACTCCGGGAACCTTCCGATTAGTGCATCACTTTTCGGGTCTGTTTTCTGCGCGAAAACGAATCCGACTCGAGTTCGTCTTTTTTATGAACGGGATTTCGGACATCCTTTTTGAAGGAAGTTTTGTACGGGGTATTGTGTTTTTTTTCCGGACACATCCCACTAACTTTCAGATCTTTTGAACATGATCTTCAACGTAATGCTGGTGTCAAACCAGTCCGCAATATTGCTCCACGGCTGCCGACCGCGCTTAGACATCGTCGTCACTTTGTTGAGCCGAGCTCAACTTCTTTGGATCATCATCTCGGCAAGTCGAACAAGAGTCCGGCATCGCGAAGGATAAATCATCACCAACATCGCTGCCCCACGGATTACACGGAGCGGGCATACCGGCATCGCCGCACGGTCGCTTCATCAAGCCGGCATCGACCACGTCACGACCTGCATCGGCAGGGCCGCACTATTGCTTCTTCAAGCTGGTGTCCATCACGCCGACCTACTTCGACATCTCGGCTGGACCGGGGGCTCCGCCATCTCTTCATCAACCTACTCCGGACACTTCGGCGTCACTAGCCGACCAGGCAATGGGTGCGCGATCGAGTCCCAATTTTGGGATCACCTTCCTTCGGATTGCTACAACAAATAAACCAGGTGCTATTAATCCTAGTATTTTTTTTGCTTGTTTGGGTTAATTTTTCCAAGGAATTATTACTCTGGTTTGTCCATCATATGTACACAGGTCTATCAAATGGTGGCGCATTATCGACGGTCGCATGATGGTTCGGTCAGTTTCCGACATAGTCCGTGAACGCCGCATCCGAACTCGGACCGACTGTGAATCCGTGCTTTGCCACGCCTTTATTGCATTACCGACGACCTGCATCGACATTGACTTCAAGGCCAGGCCATATTTCTTTAATACTCACTTTGCATAAATTATTTATTATGCAACGATTTTTTAATTATCATTATTACTATTATCTCCGGTTTGCACCATTTATTGTGCATAGGAAAATGATCCGGGACTTCGTCACTGGCCGGGTCTGCATTGACCGTGCTATATGTCACCACTTCGGGCGTGTCGAGCTCTCCGCTCCGCCACCTCGGGACCGGCTTGGGGGATGGAACCTTGTCCCGTATCAAGCTCGGACCGCGTCATCAATACCGAACACATTAACCAGCTAAGCCGCTTTCATGCTCAAAGCTTTAGTTTCTAACTTGTGTTCGGTTCGACCAAGCATTATAATTTTTCGGAAAAAATTTGCTTGTAAAAAATTTCCTTTTCCAAACTTTGTTTGTGACGCATAAATTCAAATACCCAATTCATTTGGGGCTTCCTTCATGAAGCTTTTCCTCTTGCATATGATTATACTTGTACGGCTTCGTTCCTTGTTCGTGTATTATGCCACAATATGCACCATATTGACTTAAACGATTTGCAAGCTGGGTTGCCTCACTCCTGTGTTTACCCCTACGTTCCCGATTGTTCGGCTAGGGAGTAAAGGGAGCACCTCTGCGATTGTCACAATCGGGTCACCCGAGCCGGACCTCAGACTGGGTGAAGCCGAAAGCTAGCGCTCTTACTGTTTTCAATAATGGTCGACACACAACGGAACTCATGAGTACAAAAAATCTATTGCACAAGTCTCATATTAACAATGAGCACCGAAGAAAGGTATCGGTGGGGGTACTATTTTCTTCGAAGATGCTTCTTACACTTTATCAGTAATATAGCATAAGTTCCCTGAGCGCTTTATCCTGTTATGTACCTTATGACCTGATTGCCTGGTTATTGGAAACACCGTCGATATTCTCGACAGATGGAGTACATAACACTTTTCGGTCCTTGACCGAAGAGGGAGAAGCCGACGGTCGGTTAAGACGCGTTTAAAGTTCGGTTGAACATAGATATGATACAAGTACTTCGGTACATACAATCATTCTTTTACCCAAGTCACTTGGGGGCTCTTATGTTTATTTGAGCCGTTTTATAATAAGTCTTTTTCTTCTTAGTCGTTGCAAAGTTTTTATTATTATTTATCACTCCTTTTTTCGACACAAGTGTGCGGTCACTAGCCGGGAGCCTAATTTCTCTCTCAAAGCCGCTTAGAGTTTAGTTTGCCAAACCGGCCTAGTAAGAAGTACTCCGCCTTCGGGATAGGAGGTTGAAGCCAGAGGTCAATTCGCTTGAAGTTTTGAGATAGGATGTGTCATGTTAAAGCACCCATGTAAGCACCTTTTTTCTAAAGTCCAATTTTCGGATTGGCACCGAACACTTGATCTAGTTCGGACATTAACCTTTTGAATAAGTTTTTGGCTTTTCGAGCCCATGGCACTTTTAAACTATTTGTGTGTTTTCAGAAGTTTAGCAAGGCAATGCCGACACCTTTAGAGATTCGCAAAAACATTCTCGGATATTGCTATATATGCTTCAGTTTCAAATTGTGTCTTCGGTCAATGGTTGGGTTGCCTGGCTCCTGCACTTGCCTCCTACGTTCCGCTTTGTTCGGCTAGGTGTGCAAAGGGAGAACCACTGCGATTGTGCTTCCAGCTCACATGGTTAAGCACCTCAGTGGAGAAAGCCGAAACCGATCTGTCACAATAAGCGTAAACCGGTCACGCTCCGATGACGGTGTTAAACGACGTGCCATTCATAACAATGGGTCAAGTGTTTACGGCTTGACCTCGATCGCCGAACACTACCGGGGCTATTAATCGGCCTCCCAAACTAAATCCTTGATATTTTGCTCTTACATTGGAGCCGAGGTTTCATGATCATGCTTAGCATGACAACCCAAAGAAAGGAACCGAGAAGCGGGACTATTTTCTTTGGAAGACATTTCTTACATTAAGCGGTGATATAACATATCTCTCTGCGTACCTTTGTTTATAAAACCGTATGGCCAGATTGCCTTGTTTGTTGTAAATCTTAGCCCTCATAAAGGCTTTATAAAGTCGGACAAACACTCCTCGGCTATTGGCCGAGGAGGTGGAAGCCGATGGTCGGTCAACAAAGTTTTGTACAAGGCGGATCCGAGCATTAATGACGTAAAATACTTGGATACATAAAGTCATTACACATAATTTGTGATTTTACTATGGATATCAATCCTTAATTCGGCCACCCGTGCCCGCATTAAGGCTCGGGGGCTACTGGGCTTCGGGCTTATTATTTACAAATATTAGTACATCGATCCTCGATCCGGTGTTGCCACCCGACCGTTGTCTCGAGGGCTACCGCATTGCTCGCTCAATGCGTAAAATTTTAAGTGCAATACAGTTTCGAGGAGATTTTGATCCTCGGGTTGGTCGGCCGCACTCAACCCGAAGTCTCGAGGACTGAGCACGCCGCTTTTGTGTCCCAAGTATTCTGCCGAAGTTAGGACTTGATCCTCGTGCCGATTTTGCAAATCAACCCGAGTCTGTGACTCTTTGGGATCAACGGTCTTACGTCATCCTTCAGGTGCATCTCGGGTTTTAGACCGATACCCACCTTGAGGGCTACTGGTTATGTATCTCGGCAGAGAATAAATTGCATCAATTAGAAATATTGACAAAAATCGCCCACATTCGGGTGGTGCACCACCTCGAAGCGATCCGGCATAAAGCTCGGGCGCTAGTGGCTGGCTCCATAGAGGGCATTTCCGGCATTAAGCTCGGCTAAACTCCTTCAAACTTCTTTGAACCAAGGTGATTTACGACACCTCGGATACAGTCCGACGTTGGAGCTCGGATACATAGTCCGGCGTTAGAGCTGGGAAGCAGTCCGGCATTGGTGCTCGGCTGCAAAAGATACCTTAAATGCAGTCCGGCGTTGGAGCTCGGACGCAAGAGGACGCTGCCGCCCGGGAACAACTTCAAACCCGAGGTGTGGCATAAAAATAGCAAGGCATTGATAAAGTCCGGAAACTTAAAGGGGCTCCTCGGATACCCGACGTGTAAACTCGTCGAATGCATTTCGGCGATCCTCAAGATCGTAGATGAGAAGATTTGTTGAACCAGTTTTCAAGACCGACGACTGAAGATGAAGAACGGTTCGGAAAAATCGAGGAGTGTCCCTAAACTTGAAGACCGGTTCAGGGGGCTACTGACGGTGTCCTGGACTAGGGGTACTCACCACGTCATCTCCCGATCCGTTAGATTGGGCCGAGGACCCCATGGTCAGATACTCATGGGCGATCCGGATAGCTGCCGCATACAAGGAAGATTCCGCAAGACTTGGCGATCAAGACAAGGACTCCTCCCCCACCGTCGTATTCGGCTAGGAATCTTGTTATCCTAGGCCTCGGGTGCATTATATAAACCGAGTCCAGGCTAGTCGATAGAGACGAACAACAATCATACCATAGGCTAGCTTCTAGGGTTTAGCCTCTCTGATCTCGTGGTAGATCTACTCTTGTACTACCCATACCATCAATATTCTCAAGCAGGAGTAGGGTATTACCTCCATCGAGAGGGCCCGAACCTGGGTAAAAACATCGTGTCCCTTGTCTCCTGTTATCATCCGCCTAGACGCACAGTTCGGGACCCCCTACCCGAGATCCGCCGGTTTTGACACCGAAAGGCAGTATCTGTGGACTAACTGCAGAATGCCAGAATAAGAGGGGGGAAGCCTAGCCTATAGAAGACTAGCATCTTCTGGAAACCACCATCTTGCAACAACAGGAGGGAGTAGAGTAGCATAAAGTAAAGTAGTAGAAATGTTATCAACCTCGGCCAGAGATCCTTTCTCGACTCCCTGCGAGAGAGCAATCCCAGAGCCGTACTATCCAGTTCTCATCTCCATTTCTCATATCCATTTCTCATCTCAGGTATCCAGTTCTAGTTGTATCGATCGAGATACAACTCCAAGTGTCCGTTACCGTAGGACAGGCTATCGATAGATGTTTTCTTCCCTGCAGGGTGCACCAACTTACCCACCATGCTCGATTAACTCCGGCCGGACACACTTTCCTGGGTCATGCCCGGCCTCAGCCAAACAATACGCCGGAACCCGACCTAGGCTTAATAGACAGGCCAGCACGCCGGACTAAACCTATGCCCCCAGGGGTCATGGGCCATCTCCCCGGGAACTCCTGCACGTTGCTATGACTGGCCGGTGAGCAGACCTAGCTACCTCCTTCAACAAGGCAGGTGCTTACTCAGTCCAACCCGGCGCGCACCGCTCAGCCGCTAACGTCTATTAAGCTTCGGCTGATGCATACGACACATAACGCCCATACTATGCCCACGTGATGGTTAGTGCTATCAGGCCAGAGGCCCCTCGGATCAAATATCCAAATCGTAGTTGATTAGGAACGCGCGGTAACAAGCAGAGACTCACGAAAGATGTGACCCCGTCGCCCCGTCTCGAGGATTTGCGACAAGGGCTAAGAATGCCCGACCACTCCTCGTAATTATCTCGCGGGCACCCTCCAGGTCAACCCGACTCCACATCACTCGCAATTAAGCTCGTGCGGGTACCCCTCAACGCCGACCCGTCTTTCCAAGTAACAGTGGTAAAGTCCAAGTATCCGTGTGTCCAAACATCAAGGGGAAAACCCGAGGAATCACCCCCGGTGAATTGCACTCGATGTAATCATCAAGGTGAACGTAAGAGGATCCACCCCCGAGGTTCACACTTGAGGGGTTGCACGACAGAGTCGTATCGGAAGTGGTTAAGGAGGAATCACCCTCTATGACCCCGACCGAATAGCTACACTTTAGGGTTAACATCGAAGTCGAGAGGTCTCACCTCGGCACTCGATAGTAACCCAAAGAGTGTCGAGCAACTAAGGGGAAAGTGATGTGCGGTGCCGGGGCCTGGTCTTTGATCCCGTTGATCAGGTCTTCAATGATGAAGCAGGGGCAACAAGGACAAGGTGGGGGTCACTGATGGATCACTAACCAACCTATACTAAGCAGTTTAGGATACACATGTAGGTAACAATAAGCAGGTTACAAAAGCAGGCTATGCATCAGAATAGGAGCAATCAATTACAGTAGCAAAATCTAATGCAAGCATGAGAGAATGGAACGGGCAATATCGGGATGATCAAAGGGGGGCTTGCCTGGTTGCTCTGGCAAGAAGGAGGGGCGTCGTCGATGTAATCGATCACGGGGGGTATCGGCAGTGGTCTCAGGGTCTACCGGCAAGAAGTAATAGAGGGGGAACACAATAAATAATAGAGCAATCAAAGCATCACAAAGTAGAACATGGCAATACGCCATGCTAGGGGTGACCTAACGCAGTAGGAGGTGATACCGACAAATCGGGGAAACATCCGAGAAAGTATTCCCTGTGTTTCGCGTTTTTGCACAAATGAAACGGATCTGGAAAGTTGCATGTTCTCTATGCTAGGGACGCGTGGCGGAAGAACGGGCTGCGTATTCGGATTTGTCTCGCCGTTCTGAGCAACTTTCATATATAAAACTTTTTCATCCGAGGTACGGTTTATTATCTATGATTTTCTAAAGTTTTAACCATTTTCTGGAATTTATTTAATTCGAGAATAAGTATCTAAATACTTTTGTCACATGGGGGCTGTGTAGCAAGGGGGTATGACAGTGGGGCCGGTGGGTCCAGTCAGCAGTAGTTGACCAGTCAAAGTTGACTGATCAACTGGGTCAATGGACCCACATGTAAGTGTAACATGTGTTAAAATTATTTAGTTGAACAATTTACCTAGTGGGGACCACATGTAATAGACGAGGGGTGGCTAGTACTAAAGAGGGATTAGTCCCTAATTGATTTTTGGGCGGGTTTGGTGGCAAAGTGAGGTTGTGCACCACACGCACATAGCATGGCCTCGGCCATGGCCATTTTTAGCGGCTAGAGCAGCAGCTAAGTAGCGGCAGAATGAGGTAGTAGCAGCGGCAAGCAAGCAATACCAGCAGCAGCGCGCGGCAGGCAACAGCAAAGCAGCGGAGCGACAGTAACAATCAACGATGGTCGGGCAGCAGCGCAGCAGCAAGCAGCACCGGCATGAGCAGCAGCAGCCGCATCAGGGCAGCACAGCAGCAGGCACGTGGGGAGGGCGTGGGCACACGCGAGGACCAAGGGTGCGGCGCGGGCGCGTGTGGCCGGCGGGTGCGCGGCCAGGAGCTAGAGAGCTCGTACGCGGACGCAAAGCTACGACCATGGCGACTACAACGGGCACAAGGCGAAGGCTACGACTACGGATCGAAGGGGAAAACAAGGGGAATCGGTCGAGGAGCTCACCCCGGGGCTTGTGGACACCTCAGTTGCCGCGGGGACGGATCGGAGCAGCGGCAACCATCGACGAGATGTGGCGGCCGTGAGCGAAGACGACGGCGATGGCGAGCGTACGGAGCGTCTCGGCTCGGGTTCCTCGATGGAGAGGAAGGAGACGACCACGAGGAGGCTGCTGGATGTCTCCTTAGGTGTCGGGGAGGTCGGTGGCCACCGGATCGACGAGGTGGCGGCGATGGTGGCGGCGGACGGCTTCTGTAACGGGAGAGGGAGAGCGGGGAAAGGGGGAGAAGAAGCTAGGGTTCAAGGAGGGGCACGGGGCGACGCCTTATCATCCCAGGAAGCCGTGGGATCGTCGGCACGTCGCCCAGGGGGCGCGGCCATGGCGTGGATGCCCGCCACGACCCCCCTTCCTCCCTGTAGCAGGAGGTTGGGGATGAGTGCGGGGGGTTGTGTGGGCTGGGCCTCCACTTTGCACTAAGGTCTGGCTGCAGTGAGGCCTTTTTCTTTTAAACTTTTCTAACTTCTGTTTTACCTTTTCATCAATGTTTTGCATTTAATTTCATACCAAATAAATTTAGTTGACTAAGAAACTTGTCACACAAATATTCGTTATTATTTTGGAGAGGCACACAAAGTTTCAAGTCAATTGGAACTACAATAAACATTTGTTTATTTTGAAACGGTTAATTTTGTTGCTGTCGGACCGCTTTATATTTTATTAGGGATTAATTGGTGAGTCAAATGATGTTGGTTTCAACATGAAAAACGATCAGGGGAATTTTTAGAATAATGCGAACGTTTTATTTTGCATATTTGAGAAGTTTGAAATTTGACTTTAATTTGAATTTAAAATTTGGACTGGATTTGAATCAAAGTGATATTAGCAATAGTAACAATGATGACAAGGCATCATTAGAAGGGGGTTACTGTAGCTGAACTATCGGGGTGTTACAAATCTCCTCCACTACAAGAAATCTCGTCCCGAGATTTAAGTGGGGAAGTAAAGAGTAACTCGGGTGAATCGACCCTATAGGGTTAATTGTCTGGTGAACAATGCAGGGAATGTGACAGAAGTATCTCTCGAGTTGAAATTAACAAAACGTCGAGAGCAAAATATGAAGGTACCATGAGAAGTTTTAACGGGCAGGCAATCATTCGATGCCTAATCAAAAGGTGAATGGGGGTCAGAGCAACAACAACAAAAATTATTGCGTGTGATACTAGAATAGATCACTAGGAAGGTGGTTCATGAATTACATACGAAGGCAAGTGAAAAAGGATACTTCGGAATCAAGGATGTACAGGAGTCGGGTTTCAATCATGTGGAACTGTGGGTTATGGGCCCACCATGGGGTTCAAAAGTAGGAAGGACGCTGACATATTACACGGTCATGGTAGCAAGGCATGGCAGAGGATAGCCTGTCAGTTATGTTGGCAACAACGTTGGTACCAAAGGCGAGGGACGAAGAGAACCATTTTCACCTTTCGTTGAACGAGGCGGACCAATAGGCAAAGTTCTCGTCCATCGGGGGTTACGAGGATGTCGTCAGCAATAGTAACAGGGTCACACTGACAGAGTTGTAAACCGAGGTGTTTTCATAAGCAGGGATTTATTTCTGCTTATAACATATATAGATCACAAGAAAGGTTAAGCAAACCAATGGAACGGAAAATGTGTTTATACACAAGATTTAGGAGTGTAACTTTTCCCAAGGAAAAGTAGAGCATGATATACATGTTAGATCAACAAGTACATCACCATTTGGATAAAGGGGCAAGGGAATTCATGATGTTATCAATACAATAGTGTTTGGATAATAGAGCAAGAAACATTTGGCAATGCACTTCCAATGTTCTTGTTGTTGTTCGGCGTACCATAGTCATGCTTCGAGGTAACATTAACATGGTGTTACAAGCAAGATTGAATCTGCAGGTCACAAGAAGTACAAAGGAACAATTCCAGGAATGTCAAGGAATGTAAGATATAATCAAAACATGACCAAGTCTGTATTGGCAGGAAGTCAAGGATGGTGTCGATGACAACACGAATCATCGACGGGCAGGGATGGTATTTCTCCTCAAGAATTCGATTGATATCTTAGAACAAGGTAGTATATTGATGGTGATCACAACCAATTTGTCGAGAGGCTCTATGAAGATGCCATCGAGCAGCAAGGACATCAAGCAAAAGGAATGATGAAGCAAAGGCTATTGGAACCACGTATATGACAAAAGCTCGGATTCAAGCTTGTTGTTCAAGGTGGAATGATAAGATGAGGAAGATCGACGTAAGCTTCGCCTCATCGTCGAAAAGTTGTCCTCCGGGAATAAGGACCAGGTAGCACAGTTAAAATTTAGCACGATAATGATATAGCTAATCAGGCTAGGAAGGACTTGAAGGATTATTAAACTCGTAAGCAACAAAATTACTTAGAGTTGTTGAATTCAGAGAGCGGAATCGATCCGCTCATTGGTGTTCTTGAGTGACTAATAACCCAGAACCCGGGGAAAATTGGAATCGATGAGAAGCAATACTAGAAGAAGACTCACAGGAAGCAACACAGATGTTTGATATTCTCGAGATACCAGAGGGTAATACTTGAAGGTAGAGTAGAATAGATGCTTGATAGGTGAAACGATCTGCAGAAGACAAGTACTTTAACTTGTTCGAGAAAGGGGATCAAAGAAGAACAATATGGCCAGAACCATGACTGCAAAAGATCAAATCATAGATACCGTAAGAACTAATAATAAGGGGATTATTATATCACAAGAAGCTTCCATGATAAGATCCACATTAGGTCCATGGGCATGAACACAAAGTTCAAGGTCGACTCCCACTTCTCCAATGCATAACCTTTCATTCATTTCTCGCGTTCAATGAAGTTGTAGTGTTGAAATGTTATCTGGCAAAACACCAGAAGAGTATGACTCGTGAAAACTCTCGGGTTCACATGGATAAAGGAAAGCATAGGTTCAACCCATAGGGGCATCTTGGGAACATATACCACAAACTCCACGAATAAAATAACACAAGCTCGAAGGCAGAGCATGGTTGAGAATGCAGAGGATACAATTTACCAAAGGCTTTATGTATCTGAGGAAAGGCTCCAATAGGTTATGAATATGAAGGACGTTGTCGGATAAAATCCAACAAAGGATCTGGCGGTCCACATAGGATCTGATGTGAGTATCAGTACTCAACCATAAGAAGAAAGAATGCAAAGGCTTCGGATTATAGAAACATCTGAATAATTCGATGCTTAAATGCAAAGAAATCATGATTTCAAAAATAGAAGATCAGAAGCAGACGCTCTGATCAAAAGATAAGTAAGTTGAATAGCCTTAGGGATACAATCGATAGCAATTTGATTGGTCGAGATCCTGCACATGCTGAAAATGGCGTCTGAGCTGGAAAGATGAATTCTAGGATCTGATTAAGGATTGCAACATTCGCAACATATTGAATCAAGGGACCCAAGATGATAAAGGCAAAGGACATCCATGAATATTGCTAGTCATTTGGAATTAACCAAAATGCAAGTAGACAAGCATTTCAAGAGTCATAGGCTAATGAGGATTCTTGAAAGATCAGATAGTATTTCGAAGAATTTTGTGAAACACATGAACAACTGTGGACGAGCGGATACTCGGTCAGAGCGAGGAATTATCCGTAGGGGTATTCAGGTGACAAAGAACTGCAAGGCAGTAGGCACGAAGTATTCTCGGAACAATAGAGAGAATTTTGGTGTATCTTGTAATAACAAGATCAACTGGGGATGAATGTATGAACGACAAATGTAGGTAGTTATCCATAAGGATACATTGGTGGTAGGGAATTGTAAAAGCGATGGCACATAGTCTCAAGAGAACATCGTAGGGTGTCTTCGGAATCTTCTGGTGAAACAAGCGATCGTTCGGACCAAGGGGTTCTCCGGGAGAAAGTAGTTACGAGATCCTAATGTTAGAGTTAGCAAAATCGCTTAACCCGAATGGAAGAGAAATCAGTCCCAGAGTATAGACGAGGAATAAAAGATCCTAATACAACCCATTGGTGACGTGGGCCCATAAGACACACAGCCATGTTAGTAAAAGTTTTTGTAGTGACTAGACTCGACTTCGGCCAAGGAGTTGGAAAGGGGGCTACCTAGAGGCAATCGGCTCTGATACCAACTTGTGACGCCCTCGACTCAATCGTACACCAATCATACACGCAAATGTGTACGATCAAGATCAAGGACTCACTGGAAGATATCACAACACAACTCTAGACACAAAATATAAAAATACAAGCTTTATATTACAAGCCAGGGGCCTCGAGGGCTCGAATACATAAGCTCAAAAACACAAGAGTCAGCAGAAGCAACAATATCTGAGTACAGACATAAGTTAGACAAGTTTGCCTTAAGAAGGCTGGCACAAAAGCAACACGATCGAAGAGGCAAGGCCTCCTGCCTGGGAGCCTCCTAAATACTCCTGGTCGTCAGCGGCCTCCACGTAGTAGTAGGCATCGGCGGTGGCATCTGGCTCCTGGGCTCCGACATCTGGTTGCATCAACCAGAAAGAAGAAGAAAGGAAAAAAAGGGGGAGCAAAGCAACAGTGAGTACTCATCCAAAGTACTCGCAAGCAAGGATGTACACTACTTATGCATCGGTATCAATGAAAGGGGTAGTATCTGTGGACTAACTGCAGAATGCCAGAATAAGAGGGGGAAGCCTAGCCTATCGAAGACTAGCATCTTCTGGAAACCACCATCTTGCAGCAACAGGAGGGAGTAGAGTAGCATAAAGTAAAGTAGTAGAAATGGAATCAACCTCAGCCAGAGATCCTTTCTCGACTCCCTACGACAAAGCAATCCCAGAGTCGTACTATCCAGTTCTCATCTCCATTTCTCATCTCAGGTATCCAGTTCTAGTTGTATCGATCCGGATACAACTCCAAGTGTCTGTTACCGTAGGACAGGCTATCGATAGATGTTTTCTTCCCTGTAGGGTGCACCAACTTACCCACCATGCTCGATTAACTCCGGCCGGACACACTTTCCTGGGTCATGCCCGGCCTCGGCCAAACAATACGCCGCAACCCGACCTAGGCTTAATAGAGAGGCCAAGACGCGGACTAAACCTATGCCCCTGTGGGTCATGGGCCATCTCCTGAACTCCTCAAGACGCTATGTGACGTGGTCGGTGAGCAGACCTAGCTACCTCCTTCAACAAGGCGGTGCTTACGCAGTCCAACCCGGCGCGCCGCTCGATCGTGACGCCTATTAAGCTTCGGCTGATGCATCTGACGCAGAACGCCCATACTATGCCCACGTGATGGTTAGTGCTATCGGGCGAGGCCCCTCGGATCAAATATCCAAATCGTAGTTGATTAGGAACGCGGTAACAAGCAGAGACTCACGAAAGATGTGACCCGTCGCCTGCCTCGAGGACTTGCTACAAGGGCTAAGAATGCCCGCCACGCCTCGTAATTATCTCGCGGGCACCCTCCGTGTCAACCCGACTCCACATCACTCGCAATTAAGCTCGTATGGGTACCCCTCGTACGACCCGTCTTTCCAAGTAAGATGGTAAAGTCCAAGTATCCGTGTGTTCAAACATGAAGGGGAAACCCGAGGAATCGCCCCCGATGAATTCCACTCGATGTAATCATCAAGGTGAACGTAAGAGGAACCACCCCCGAGGTTCACACTTGAGGGGTTGCACGACAGAGTCGTATCGGAAGTGGTTAAGGCGGAATCACCCTCGATGACCACGACCAAATAGCTACACTACATGGTTAACATCAGAAGTGCTATAGAGGTCTTACCATCGGCACTCGATAGTAACCCAGTAGTGTCGAGCAACTAAGGGGAAAGTGATGTGCGGTGTCGGGGCCTGGTCTTCGATCCCGTTGATCGGGTCTTCAATGATGAAGCAGGGGCAACAAGGACAAGGTGGGGGTCACTGATGGATCACTAACCAACCTATACTAAGCAATTTAGGATTACCAGGTAGGTAACAATAAGCAGGTTACAAAAGCAGGCTATGCATCAGAATAGGAGCAATCAATTACAGTAGCAAAATCTAATACAAGCATGAGAGAATGGATGGGCGATATCGGTATGATCAAAGGGGGGGCTTGCCTGGTTGCTCTGGCAAGAAGGAGGGGCGTCGTCGATGTAGTCGATCACTGTAACATCCCAAATTTCCTATTTGGAATGTTTTACAATTATAGCTAAGCATCCTATGCATCCTGATTGAATTTGAATGCCATTTGAAGTTTCAGAGCAATTTGAGTTTTGAATTTGAATTTCAAACTTTGGCATGTGGGAAACATTTCAAAAACTAAGCCTGATAAATACTTGATCAAAAGTATGAGAGGAGCAAACATGACACTCCAAAAATATCAGAGGAAACATTGCCAAAAGATTTGGATTCAAATCTGAAATTTATTTGAATTTGAAAAAAATAGCTTTTTATGAAGTTTGGATTTTGCCTTTGGAAAAATGTTCAAATGAAAGGGAATATTCTGATCATTTTGGTATATATATACCCTATATAAATTATTTATAGATTTGGTTTTATTTTTGTTTTAGTTTTATTTAAAAAATAAAAGAAAACCCCTCGGGCGCCATGACTAGGCCACCTGTGCCCAGCCAGCGCCACAACCCCGCTACTGGCCCAAGCCAAATGAGCTGCCTAACTGGCAGCCCAGGCCACCAAAGCCAGCCAGCACAAGACCTCGCTCGCCCAAGGCGCTTAGGCCTCGCCACCCACCCCTCGCCTCTCTCTCTCCTGTGACTCGTGGGACCCGCCCGTCTTCCTTCCCCTCGCCCACGCCACGAGCTCATTGAGATCCACCGGATCTCAAGGATCCGGGATTCCCCGACCGCCCCGATGCCCTTCCGAAGCCACCCCGAGGCCCGGGCTATAAAGCCGAGCCCCTCCGCACCCCATCCCCCCCCCCCCCCCTAGCCTCGCCGGAGCCCCTCTCCCTCTCTCTCCCGAAGCACGCCGGAGCCCGAAGCTCTCACCGCCGCCAAAGTCGCCTGCCGACGCCTCTACCACTCCCGACCACCCCGACCCCACCGAACCACCCCCCGTGGTCCCCCGCATCTCCCCGACGAGTCGCCGGAGCTCGCTGACGCCTTGGACGCCTGCGACTTTCGCCCGTCGCTGCCGTCAGCCGGAATCCAGTAAGTCACTGCATCGCCCTCCTCGTCCGATCCTAGATCTAGGGCTAGGATTAGAACCTCAAGGGTTAGGTTTTAGTTAGAAAACCGCCGGTTCCGATCGGTTTAGTTTTTAGTTTAGGTTTTTATTTTTAGGCGGTTCGTTTAGTTTAAACCTAGGGCCCGTTTAGACTATTTAACGCCTTTAGTGCATGTATAGGCCCATTAGGCCTTTTTCTTTTATTTTGATTTTCTGTTTTAGCCGAATAGTTTCTGTTTTCAAAAATGTATATCTTTTATTCTGTTTAATATTTTTTGATGATTTTTTTTTGTTGGATTGAAAATTTTATGTAGTTTCTGTAGAATACATATTTAGCTATGTTAAAAATAATTAAAAATGCTTTAATATTGTTTTAGTCAGAATAGTAAATCTGCTATAACTTTAGTTAGAAAAATTATTTTTGCATGATTCTTTTTGTCACCACTTTATTTTGACATTGCCAAACCCTAGAAATTAATTTGGGTATTTTAGGATTAATAAATAATTAGTTCTAAGCAGAATCCTATTAATCCTAATTAATTAACTAGTTCCTGTTTTCCTATTAAATTAATTAGTAAATTAATTTATTTTTAACTTGTGATTAGTTATTCTAGGTTAGTTTCTGTCATTCTAGTAGATGAACTTTTATTTATAATTAATAAAAGTTTTAAATTATTTTTCTTAATAGAAATTGGATTAGGCCTAGAATGAGTTTTATAATAGCTTTTAATTAATTCTTTTTGCTCCTAGTTGCTTAGTGAATCCTTTTCTGTTAAGTTAACCTAAAACCATGATTAGGTTATATTAAGGAATTTTGTTATATAAAACTATTTTTGTTATTGTTTGGAGTAGGAAAAAACTTTGAATTGGTTTCTTTGAGTTTTTCTTTTGGATTTGGTTTTGATTGTTTTGTTGTGCTATGTTACTATTGTTATCTTGTGTGATCCTCTTGCTTTGTGCTTATTGTGTTATTGTTTGTCTCGGTAGAGTTTTCGGAGTGCGAAGCTTGCTACTACGACTCTTTAGCTTACGAGGATCATCAGCAAGGCAAGTTTTGATCATGTTATTTCTATACCTATGTTTTTGTGCATTAGTAGTTGTCACCACCCCACCATGCATGCAGTAGTGAAATCTTGAAGTCATTAAACTTGAGTAGTATCATGTGGTAGGATGAACCAATCCTTGTTACCATGACCCCGGACGTAGTAGTTATTTTGCTATGCTCAGAGACGGGATTTGGTATGAGTGATATTCATAAGCAAGATGTGAGAGTCAATGATGATGATAACCCCATGAACTACAATGATCAAGATGGACTTCGAAAATCACTACTTGGGTGGAGGACGGTTGTGGGCACCTGGAGCACCCAGTGGTGGCCGGGATGCATGGAGAAGCGCCATGACATCCTGCGGAAAGCTTCACCCAGCCACGAAGAGAAGGATGGATGCCCCATGACCGAAGCTTACTCAGGCAGCCGCAAGCCATTATGGGATCTGGCTGGGTTGACCCTAGTAGTGACGCTGGCCGGACGGTACTACGAGAAGTAGACGAACGGTAGGATTGGATGGGTACCGGCGGTGGCGGAAGAACTCTTTGGAAGACCCTGTTTATCTGGTCCCGTCTTCAAACACCATGAAGTGCGAAGACTCTAAAGGAGGGAATGATTCTTGCGGGAAAGTGCGCAAACCTCTGCAGAGGGTTATAACCTAATCGATTAGCCGTGTCCCTGATTCACGGACATTTGAGCCTCTGGAACTTGGAAGTATTCGGATATCTCAACACTAAAACTAATGAATTAATTTGAGGGTTTATGACTTAATAATTGGGAACGAGATATTGGTTGGCGGAACCATCTCAATAACTACCAACAATTTGTAGTAATTTGCAAATAAGTCCTTTGTAGTAGGATAAAATTGGCTTTTCGCAAAATGATGAAACTTAGAGCTCCACAGTACCAAAATGCATATAGTGTAGTAACTTTATTATTGTTATTCTTCATGACTTGCCGCCTTATTCCAAAAGCTGACCTACATGGCTGCAACGTATTATGTTGCAAGTAGATATATTCCGATCAGAGTGAGGCTACGCCCGCGCTTGGCGATTGCCCTTTGGAGTCGGATGGACTCGCTTTACCTCGGCCTTCAAGCATTAGTAGTTTATTTCTCATGAGTTGGCCTTTGAGCCGAATTTATTCCCTTGTAATAAAGACTCTATATGAGAATCGTGTAATAAAATTCAGGTGTGATTGAACTTTGATTACTTTATCGATGTACTGTGAGTACCAGCATGATCTTGGGATGGTACAGACACAGAGACTTGACCGATGTTGGGTCAGGTCGCTACAATCACGGGGGTATCGGCAGTGGTCTCGGGGTCTACCGGAAAGAAGTAAAAGAGGGGGAATACAATAAATAATAGAGCAATCAAAGCATCACAAAGTAGAACATGGCAATACGCCGTGCTAGGGGTGACCTAACGCAGTAGGAGGTGATACCGACAAATCGGGGAAACATCCGACAAAGTATTCCCGGTGTTTCGCGTTTTCGGACAAATGAAACGGAGGTGGAAAGTTGCATGTTATCTATGCTAGAGACGTGTGGCGGAAGAACAGGCTGCGTATTCGGATTTGTCTCGCCGTTCTGAGCAACTTTCATATATAAAACTTTTTCATCCGAGATACGGTTTATTATCTATGATTTTCTAGAGTTTTAACCATTTTTTGGAATTTATTTAATTCGAGAATAAGTATCTAAATACTTTTGTCACATGGGGGCTGTGTGGCAAGGGGGTATGACAATGGGGCCGGTGGGTCCAGTCAGCAGTAGTTGACCAGTCAAAGTTGACTTGTCAACTAGGTCAATGGACCCACATGTAAATGTAACATGCGTTAAAATTATTTAGTTAAACAATTTACCTTGTGGGGACCACATGTAATTGACGTGGGGTGGCTAGTACTAAAGAGGGATTAGTCCCTAATTGATTTTTGGGCGGGCTTGGTGGCAAAGTGAGGTTGTGCATCACACGCACATAGCATGGCCTCGGCCATGGCCATTTTTAGCGGCTAGAGCAGCAGCTAAGTAGCGGCAGAATGAGGTAGTAGCAGTGGCAAGCAAGCAATACCAAAGAAATAGCCCGGCAGCAACAACAAAGCAAATGGAGCGACAAAGAATAATCAAGAACGGCCGGGCAAGAGCGCAAAGAAGCAAAGACCCGGCATGAGCAGCGATAGAGTCGCATCGGGCATCACAAAGAGCAGGCACGTGAGGAGGGCGTGGGCGCACGTGAGGACCAAGGGTGCGGGCGCGTGTGGCCGGCGGGTGCGCGGCCAGGAGCTAGAGAGCTCGTACGCGGACGCAAAGCTACGGCCATGGCAACTACAACGAGCACAAGGCGAAGGCTACGACTACGGATCGAAGGGGAAAACGAGGGGAATCAGTCGAGGAGCTCACCCCGGGGCTTGTGGACACCTCAGTTGCCGCGGGGACGGATCGGAGCAGCGGCAACCGTCGACGAGATGTGGCGGCCATGGGCGAAGACGAAGGCGATGGCGAGCATACGGAGCGTCTCAGCTCGGGTTCCTCGGTGGAGAGGAAGGAGACGACCGCGAGGAGGCTGCTGGATGTCTCCTTAGGTGCCGGGGAGGTCGGTGGCCACCGGATCGACGAGGTGGCGGCGATGGTGGCGTCGGGCGGCTTCTGTAATGGGAGAGGGAGAGCGGGAAAAGGGGGAGAAGAAGCTAGGGTTCGAGGAGGGGCACGGGGCGACGCCTTATCGTCCCAGGAAGCCGTGGGATCATTGGCATGTCGCCCAGGGGGCGCGGCCATGGCGTGGATGCCCGCCACGACCCCCCTGCCTCCCTATAGCAGGAGGTTGGGGATGAGTGCGGGGGGTTGTGTGGGCTGGGCCTCTACTTTGCACTAAGATCTGGCTGCAGTGTGGCCTTTTTCTTTTAAACTTTTCTAACTTCAGTTTTACCTTTTCATCAATGTTTTGCATTTAATTTTCATACCAAATAAATTTAGTTGACTAAGAAACTTGTCACATAAATAGTCGTTATTATTTTGGAGAGGCACACAAAGTTTCAAGTCAACTGGAACTACAATAAACATTTGTTTATTTTGAAACGGTTAATTTTGTTGCTGTCGGACCACTTTATATTTTATTAGGGATTAATTGGTGAGTCAAATGATGTTGGTTTCAACATGACAAATGATCAGGGGAATTTTTAGAGTAATGCGAACATTTTATTTTGCATATTTGAGAAGTTTGAAATTTGACTTTAGTTTGAATTTAAAATTTGGACTGGATTTGACTCAAAGTGATATTAGCAACAGTAACAATGATGACAAGGCATCATTAGAAGGGGATTACTGTAGCTGAACTATCGGGGTGTTACAAACCCCTCTCCTAAGGAGGCTATTCTTCCCCTTGTACTGTTCATCATCAGCCCAAGGGGCAATCCACCACCACCACACTGGAGTAGGGTATTATACCACATCGGTGGCCCGAACCAGTATAAATATTGTGTGTCTTGTGTTGTGAGTTCGTCTAGCTAGCCTTCGAGGTCGCGGTGAGGGTGAGGGCGTGATTAGGTGGGGAGAGATCTTCGCGCGCACCCCAGTGTTCGAACCTCAATGGTTTTGCCGGAACCCGAAAATATGTTGTCATTAATTACCAAAAAGGGGGAGATTGAAAGTGAAACTAATCCCTGGGTGGTTTTGGTAATTCTTCACAAGATATAGCTCATCGAGATGGGATTGCAAACTTCTTGTTTCCCTTTGTAACGTTTTGGTTTCACCAAAATGAGCGATCGGTCCCACCGAGTTTGTAATGCAAACTCTCTGTTTCCTTTTCGTAACATTTTGGTCTTACTGAAATGAGCGATCGGTCTCATCGAGTTTGCCTGACCAACTCTCTGTTTGCCTATTACTAAAATTGGTTTCACTGAGTTCATGTGGCCAGTCTCACCGAGATCAAGTTATGCCCTAACCCTAGCACATCGGTCCCACCGAGTTGATCTTGTCGGTCCCACCGAAAAGCCTAACGTTCACATTTTGAACTGAATCGGTGTGACCGAGTTTCACTATTAGGTCCCATCGAGTTCGGTAAATTGTGTGTAACGGTTAGATTTTGTGTGGAGGCTATATATACCCCTCCACCCATCCTCCAAACAAGTCCTTCGTGGGCGATGGCCATGGTAGGATAGACAAGGTTGCTTCTTCGTGGACCCTTTGTGGGTGGAGCCCTCTGTGGACTCACGCAACAGTTACCCTTCACGGGTTGAAGTCTCCATCAACGTGGATGTACGATAGCACCACCTATCGGAACCATGCCAAAAATCTCCGTGTCTACATTGCGTTTGCTCCCTCCAAACTCCTCCCCTTTACCTTCATATGCAATGATTTACATTCCACTGCTATACTCTTAGAATTGCATGTGTAGGTTCATTACTTGAGTTGTGCTAAGTTGCTAAAATCTACCAAGACTTAAAATTGGGAAAAGGCTAGATTTTTATTTGGTCAAGTAGTCTAATCACCCCCCCCCCCTCTAGACATACTTTTGATCCTAGAGATAGTTTTCCTAACGAACAACTAGCTGCAATACATGTTTCTCGCAATACTCCTTGGTATGCTAACTATGCTAATTACATTGTTCTTAAATATATACCACCTAGTTTCACATACCAACAAAATAAAAAATTCTTCTATGATTTAAGACATTGCTTTTTGGATAACCCACATCTTTATAGAGAAGGAGTAGATGGTACTATTAGACGTTGTGTACCTGAGCATGAACATGAAAAAATCTTACGGAAATGTCACTTCGAAGCCTATGGAGGACATCATGCGGGAGATAGAACTGCTCACAAGGTATTGCAATCTGGTTTTTATTGGCCTACTCTTTTCAAGGATGCCCTTAAGTTTGTCTTATCTTGTGATGAATGTCAAAGAGTTTGTAATATCGGTAAGCGTCAGGAAACGTGCTAGTGAACCATTTGATGTTTGGGGTTTTGATTATATGGGACCTTTTCCTTCCTCTAATGGGTATACTCATATCTTGGCTGTTGTTGATTATGTTACTAAGTGGGTAGAAGGTATTCCAACCAGTAGTGTTGATCACAACACTTCCATTGAAATGCTTAAATAAGTTATTTTCCCAAGGTCTGCAGTCCCTAGATATTTAATGACTGATGGTGGTTCACACTTTATTCATGGTGCTTTCCATAAAATGCTTGCTAAATATGATGCTAACCATAGAATTGCATCACACTATCATCCTCAATCTAGTGGTCAAGTAGAACTTAGCAATAGAGAAATAAAACTAATATTACAAAAAAATTAATAGGTCTCGAAAGAATTGGTCTAAGAAATTAGATGATGCACTTTGGGCTTGCAGAGCAGCATATAAAAATCCTATGGGACGTCTCCTTATAAAATGGTTTATGGAAAAGCTTGTCATTTGCCTCTTGAGTTAGAACATAAAGCATATATTGGGAAATTAAAGAACTCAACTATGATTTCAATCTTACCGATGAAAAGTGGTTATTTGATATTTGCTCACTAGATGAATGGAGAACCCAAGCTTATGAAAATGCCAAATTATTCAAAGAAAAGGTTAAAAGATGGTATGACAAAAGAATCCAAAAGCGAGAATTAAAAGTTAGAGAATATGTTATTTTGTACAACTCTCGTTTTAGATTCTTTGTAGGAAAACTTCTTTCCAAATGGGAAGGACCATATATTATCGAAGAGGTTTATCACTCTGGGGCTATCAAGATTAATAATGCCGAAGGTACTAACCAGAAGGTGGTCAATGGACAAAGAATTAAACATTATATCTCAGGTACGCCTATTAATGTTAAAAGCAATATTATCCAAACCATGAGACCGGAAGAACACATAAAAGAAACCTTCCAGAGTACTCCACAATCCTGAAAAGGAGGAGGTACGTGATACGATAAGTAAATGGACTCCAAAAATCCATAAAAATATTTTACATCGGTTTTGAAATATTAGAAAAAGTAGGAAAAATAAGAAATAACCAGGAAGGAAACCGAGGAGGACACGATACACCAGGGCGCGACTGCCCTCCCTGGTGTGCCCAGGTGGGTTGTGCCCACCTCGGGAACCTTCCCGACTCCGTTTTCCTCCCGTTTGCTTGTTTCCCAAGATAAAAAATCTTTATATACCCCCCAAATGTATTGACCACCGCATCAGGGAGAAATTTTATGTTCTTGTTTCTTGATGTTTTCTGACAGATCTAGATCGCCATGGCCGCATCGAGCTCCTCCAAGGACAAGTTCTTAGAGAGGGTAATCAACCCCTACTTGTCGGAGGTGATGAAGCACCCTCAAACCATTGAGATGCGTGAGGGGGTGCTCCACATCTGGGATGTTCAAGGGCCCAAGAGGACGGGAACCGTGGAGGCCAAGCTCGAAGCCATGGAGCGGGAGGTCTTCAAGTGCAAAGGGATGGTGGAGCATGGACTCAGTGCGAATCACCTCAGGATTATGGATTTCACGTGTCATCACAAAGTGGATGGCCGGTCCATGAAGGACATCGTCTTCACCCTCAACGAGCAAATCAACTTTTTATAAAGCCAAATCTATGATCTCCAAAATCAAGTCTTTGAATACGAGGCAAGATTTAAAGGTATGAGTTTACCTGCCAGCTGCAGGACTCGTGAGACTTGTGCTTCCTCTTATGATGGTGAGGCGCTGCCATGGAAGCTAGAGGATAAGTTCGCTACTACCTCTTCACCACCACCATCATCATCTCCCCCACCAAAGGAGACTTGAGTACATGGGTACGGGCATTCCCCTTGGCTTTTGTCAAGCTTGGGGGAGATGCCCCAGTATCGTATCACCATCACTTTTATTACCTTTACCAATTTTAGTTCGATCTTTAGTTTTATCATGAATTAGTTGAATAAAAGCTTAGTATGATCTATCTCCGAGTATTAGTTTTCATGATCTATCTATCTATCTATGTAATCAAGTGAGAGTTGTATAATAAAGTTTAGTTTGTGTTTTTTCTTCTTTACTTTTATGTTGCAATCAAGTAAAAAGAAATAATTGAAAAAGACCATATGCTAACCTTAAGTTAAGTAGTGACATCACATAAGGAAAAGTATAAGTGGTAAAATTTATTGGAGATTGACAAACATAGCATTGGTCAATGATGCAACTCATGAAAGAATTAATAATGGGAAGAGAAGATTCACATGCAAATACACTATCTTGGACATCTTTTATGATTGCGAGCCCCATTAAATATTATATGTCAAAATTGTTGATGTTGGACAAGGAAGACAACGAATGATTTATGTTTGTTCATATTCACACAGAAGTTATATTGTAATTGATCCTTCAACATGTGGTGCTTGCTTAATATCTTTGCTAGCCAAAATTCCGCACTAAGTAGAGATACTACTTGTTCATCAAAAAACCCTAAACCTAAACTCATGTTTTGAGAATCCACCATACCTACCTATGGATTGAGTAAGATCCTTCAAGTAGGTTTTCATCGGTGCAATAAGGCAATAAAAATTGCTTCTAGATGTGTTTGATCATTTAGTTTAAGAGAAAATTGAGCGTTGTACGAACTTGTGATGGAAAAGTAATAAAAGCGACATACTGCATAATAAAGGTTGCTATCATAAGGGGGCAATATAACGTGACGTTCTTTTGCATCAAGGGGTTTGGCATACAAACCAAAAAGCGCATGACAAACTTTGCCTCCCTGTGCGAATGACCTATCTTTTACTTTTATGTATTTACTTTTATGCAAGATTCAAAGTATTCTTCCCTATTCCTTTTTATTTTCTCTTTTTGCAAGCATCATGTGGATACGTTGGATATGAGTGAGCATGAGTTACTATTGTTGACATCACCCTTGAGGTGAGTACGTTGGGAGGCGAAACAATAAGCCCCTATCTTTCTATGTGTCCGGTTGAATTTTTTTGCTCATGGGTATGTTGTGAGTGTTAGCAATCATAGAAGATTAAATGATGGTAGAGTATGTAGACTTGCCAAAAGGCTCCGATACGAGACCCTTCCTGAAAATATGATGAATTGTAGTTGCAAAGTTGACTGAGAACACATTTTGTTGGTTTTCAATAGAGTTTATGCTTTTACTTCGATGTTGTGATGAATTTCTACTTGTTCATGAGAACTTATATGATAATTTAATATGATAAATTTTTTGCTATTATAATAATAAGCATGAGGCTGCTATGTCCGTATTTGGTTTTTATCGACACCTCTCTCTCTAAGCATGTGGACATGTTTTTCGGTATCGGTTTTTCGCTTGAGGCAAGCGGGTCTAAGCTTGGGGGAGTTGATACATCCATTTTGCATCATGTTTTCCTACTGTTATTTATAATGTTTTATGCATAATAATGCTTTTGGAGTAATTCTAATGCCTTTTCTCTAACAATATGCAAGGTTTACACAAAGAGGGAGAATGGCGGCAACTGGAATTCTGGACCTGAAAAAGCTACATCAGAGATACCTATTCTGCACATCTCCAAATGAGCTAAAAATTTATGGAGAATTATTTTGGAATATATAAAAAATACTGGAGCAAATAACTACCGGAGGGGGCCACCTGGTGACCACAAGACACCAGGGCGCTCCAGACCCCCGAGGCGCGCCCTGGTGGGTTGTGGCCAGCCCCGCCAACCTCAGGTGCCCATCTTCTGGTATATAAGTCATTTTGACCTAGAAAAAATAAGGAGCCGACTTCTGGGATGGAGCGCCGCCGTCTCGAGGTGAAACTTGGGCAGGAGCACTTTTGCCCTCCGCGGAGTGATTCTGCCGGGGGAACTTCCCTCCCGGGGGAAATCGAAGCCATTGTCATCACCAAAAACCCTCTCATCTTTGGGAGGAAAATCTTCATCAACATCTTCAACAACACCATCTCCTCTCAAACCCTAGTTCATCTCTTGTGTTCAATCTTCGTACCGGAATCTCAGATTGGTACCTGTGGGTGACTAGTAGTATTGATTACATTTTGTAGTTGATTACTATATGGTTTATTTGGTGGAAGATTATATGTTCAGATCCATTATGCTATTTAATACCCCTCTGATCTTGAGCATGAATATCATTTGTGAGTAGTTAATTTTGTTCTTGAGGCCACAGGAGAAGTCATGTTGCAAGTAATCTTGTGAACTTGATATGTGTTTGATATTTTGATGATATGTATGTTGTGATTCCCTTAGTGGTGTCATGTGAATGTCGACTACATGGCACTTCACCGTCTTTGGGCCTAATGGAATGCATTGTGGAGTAGTTATTAGATGATGGGTTGCTAGAGTGACAGAAGCCTAAACCCTAATTTATGCGCTACTTCGTAAGGGGTCGATTTGGATCCAAATGTTTAATGTTGTGGTTAGATTTTATCTTAATACTTTTCTCGTAGTTGCGGGTTCTTGTGAGGGGGTGATGTCAACTACACAACCTTCTTCTTGTAGACGTTGTTGGGCCTCCAAGTGCAGAGGTTTGTAGGACAGTAGCAAATTTCCCTCAAGTGGATGACCTAAGGTTTATCAATCCATGGGAGGCGTAGGATGAAGATGGTCTCTCTCAAGCAACCCCGCAACCAAATAACAAAGAGTCTCTTGTGTCCCCAACACACCAATACAATGGTAAATTGTATAGGTGCACTAGTTCGCGAAGAGATGGTGATACAAGTGCAATATGGATGGTAGATATAGGTTTTTGTAATCTGAAAATATAAAAACAGCAAGGTAACAAGTAATAAAAGTGAGCGTAAACGGTATTGAAATGCTAGGAAACAAGGCCTAGGGTTCATACTTTCACTAGTGCAAGTTCTCTCAAAAATAATAACATAGTTGGATCATATAACTATCCCTCAACATGCAACAAAGAGTCACTCCAAAGTCACTAATAGCCGAGAACAAACGAAGAGATTATGGTAGGGTATGAAACCATCTCAAAGTTATTCTTTCCAATCAATCCGTTGGGCTATTCCTATAAGTGTCACAAACAGCCCTAGAGTTCGTACTAGAATAACACCTTAAGATACAAATCAACCAAAACCCTAATGTCACCTAGATACTCCAATGTCACCTCAAGTATCCGTGGGTATGATTATACGATATGCATCACACAATCTCAGATTCATTTATTCAACCAACACATAGAACCTCAAAGAGTGCCCCAAAGTTTCTACCGGAGAATCACGACGAAAACGTGTACCAACCCCTATGCATAGGTTCATGGGCGGAACCCGCAAGTTTATCACCAAAATATACATCAAGTGAATCACGTGATATCCCATTGTCACCACAGATACGCACGGCAAGACATACATCAAGTGTTCTCAAATCATTAAAGACTCAATCCGATAAGATTACTTCAAAGGGAAAACTCAATCCATTACAAGAGATTAGAGGGGGAGAAACAACATAAGATCCAACTATAATAGCAGAGCTCGCGATACATCAAGATCGTGCCAAATCAAGAACACGAGAGAGAGAGAGATCAAACACATAGCTACTGGTACATACCCTTAGCCCCGAGGGTGAACTACTCCCTCCTCGTCATGGAGATCGCCGGGATGATGAAGAATGCCAACGGTGAGGATTCCCCCCTCCGGCAGGGTGCCGGAACAGGGTCCCGATTGACTTTTGGTGGCTACAGAGGCTTGCGGCTGCGGAACTCCAGATCTATTCTCCGTTCTGGAAGTTTTAAAGTACGCAGGTATATATGGGTGCAGGAAGTACGTCGGTGGAGCTTCGGGGGTCCCACGAGGCAGGGGGCGTGCCCCCCACCCTCGTGAGCACGTCCCTTTGCTCCTGACGTGGGGTCCAAGTCCATCCGGTAGGTTTCCTTCCAAAAATAACTTCTCCAGTTGATTTCGTTCCGTTTCGACTCCGTTTGATATTCCTTTTCTTCGAAACACTGAAATAGGCAAAAAACAGCAAAGCTGGGCTGGGCCTCCGGTTAATAGGTTAGTCCCAAAAATAATATAGAAGTGGATAATAAAGCCCAATATTTTCTAAAACAGTATGTCGGGGATATACCCCGCGATATGACTCGGCCGGAGATATGACCCGGCTGGGACTTGATGTTTTGATGACCCGGCAGACTATAAGCCGGCGGGAGCAGTTAAGCATTGTAACCCGGCAGACACAGTCATATAACCCGGCAGACACAGTCATGTAACCCGGCAGACACAGTCATATAACCCGGCAGACACAGTCATGTAACCCGGCAGACACAGTCATGTAAGCCAGATCGTAAGCCAGACCGTAAGACAGATTGTAAGCCAGATTGTAAGAAGCCCAAGACGTTAAGAAGCCCATGGTAAGACGTCAAAATAGGTTAAGTCTTAAGTCCGAGTTGGACTCTACATGTAACCCGCCCCTTCAGCTTATATAAGGAGGGGCGGGGCACCCCAAGAGGGAGAGGTTGAATAATGTCTATGTTAGACATAACTAGGAGAGCCGGCTTATGGCGACTCCTCTCATGAGCATAATGAGACCTGGCCACAAACAACATGTAGGGTTGTTACCGGATTATGTTTCCCGGGGCCCGAAGCTGTCTAAATCCTTGTCTTGTTTGTCGCGTCCTTCGTCCCGATCAACCCCTCTCAAGCTACTACATAGATGCGTTGGCCTCACGACTAAGTCCTTACACTGGGACATCTGCCGTGACAATTCCACGACAGTTGGCGCCCACCATGGGGCCTGCGCACAGTGGTGTTGAGTTCTTGGAGGGATCTCTCTTAAGGATCGAGGGGCTCGCAATTTTTCGGGTGAAGAAAAGCTGGTTTGAAAGGATTTGCATCAGTGACGAGTTCATCGGTCCAGATTTGTGAGATTTAAGGTTCAAAGGAATTAGGTTGCGAGCTGTTCCACCGCCGTTTTATTGAAAAGTCGCCGAGACCGATGGAATTTTAGATCAGGTGCATCAACGTCCAATTGATTCAAGTACTTGTTCAGATTTGTTCTATCGGTGGCTCAAAGTTGTTTTTACCAAAAGTCAAGCCAAGACGATTGCATACTGCTCCAAGCTGGATTCGGTTCAGATGATAAAAAGAAAAGAAAAGGAAACAACTCACGACTCGTAAGTGGATTAGACAGGGGAGACTCGGTCTCCGCCATCGAGCCGGTTTCGCCTCACCAATCACCTCCGCGACTTCCCGTGGGCGGCGACTTGATTCTGCTGAGAGCCATATCGGCCTCACTCTGCCGGCCTCCGCCAAGGCCTGTCACCACAGCCTCAATCAGCCGAATCGCCGGCGTCCCTCTGCCGCGGTCTCTGCCGTGGTCCGGCACCTCCGTCTCTGTCTTCGCCTCCGCTCGGCCTCACTGAGAGCTGCCGTCCGTGAACCGTCGCCTTCGTCACCCGTCGGCACCACCGCCAATCCGCCGGATTCCGCTTCTTCCACGAATTCAACCCGCCAGGCTCTGCCCGGCCGCAGCTTCTCTCCGCTGAGCCACCGCTGCCGAAAGTCGCCACCTCAGCGGTCTCATCGAGTCGCCCCCGACGAGCCGCCGTGACTGCTACTCCTGAACCGCCTCCCGTCCGAGTTGAGTTTGGACCTTGCCGCGCCTGAGTCACCCGATAGCCTCCTCTGGCCACGGCTGGTCTCGCGCCCCTGTTTTGTCGCTTGCATCTGTGGTATGTAGGGGAGCCTTGGTCGCTTCCGCCTGAGAGACGCCCGCGCAAAGCTCTGTGCTGCCTGCTGAGCCGCCGTCGGAGAGCCTCCCCGCGTGGACCTTGTGTTGAGCCGCCGGCAGTTGCTGCTCATGAGTCGGCGCCTCTCCGCTCAGAGCCGCGGCCCTGCTTTAAATTGAAGGTTCTGCCCGCTGCCGCTGCGTTGACCTGCTGCTTCGTTCTGAGCCGGTCCCCCGTGTGTGCTTCCTAATCCGTAAATGCCTTTGAAAAATCTGAGTGTATATCCTGAGATCGAGCAGTGGTGAAAACAATCTCAGGCAGCAGTTCTCTTTAGTCTTGGTGCACCCGCTTGTTGAAAAGATTAAGTCAAGCCATATTCAGAGTTCAAAAACTTGTTGAAGGAACGTGTTTGATGAATTATGATACGCTGTTGTGGCCTTCCCATGGTTGACCCGCCGCGTTGCTTTCATCTTCTACTAGGGGTTGCGTTGGGTCGCCCTTGACCGAGCGGTCTCGCTTTCACATCTTCGTGGTTTGCCTCGCCTTGAGCTGTCAGCATCTTTCCAATAGCACAGTCAGGGAACGCAGCAGATATCAGTCTGTTAAGGAATTAATACAGGAGGTCCTGAAGTTTCCTGAGGAAATCTCGTCTGCCTCATGTGATTATAGTGGTCAGAGCATAACAAGGCTGAACTATGGCGAGAATCGATTGGTTGGGCATGTTCAAAGCAAAAATCAATGCATGTCCTACTGGCCTTGGTCAATAACGGATTCAGCTTTCATCTTTGAGCCGCCCACTGGCTGTGACCAGACCTGGTCCACCTCCGCTTTGACCCATCGCGGTTCTGTCTGGTTGGCTCTGCCTCTGCATATCCTTGCCTCAGCTCTTGGTCGTGTACCCGTGCTGTCTCCACTGCCGCGGATAACTCTAACCGCCTCTGCGCTTCCAGCTGCTTTAAGTCGCCGACCGCCGTCTTGCGCTTTGAGCCGTCGTAGCTGACCCGCGGGCCCTAACATTGGCTTCAACTGTGCGTGGCTGTGGCCTGAGCCGCCGGGTCTCACCTGCCATCCGCCTCTCCCTCTGCTGTGAGAGCCGCCCCGTCAGCTGCGGGTACGATGCTGGCCTTCGCGAGATGCTGTTAAGTTGCCGCATCTCCGGTTGTTGCCATGCTCCGGGTAATCCCCGCGGCTGCAAGCCGGCCTCCCTCCGCCTTTCACCACGGCCGGTTATGGACCCCGCGCGGCCGTGCGCCTCCACAGCCACGGGCCCCCACGGCCTCGCACTGGAATGTCGAGCCACCACCTATACGCGGCTTCACACCGCTGTAAGTCGCCACCGAGTCGCTACAAGCCCTGGTTTCGGTTGAAAGAACTGCATATGAAGCAATCGCATCCACAGCGGCGGGTTCGTTTCAACTTCTAGGTGTTTTGGGTGATCCAAATGTCATATCAGGCGCCCTTTGGCCAAGCCCATATTAACATGAGTATATCAAGGAGTTGCTCCTATGCACTGACGCACCATTGATCTGCTCCAAGCATGGTGTCTACAGACGGAAATACAGCAGTCACCGATCAACCTCCGTGCATGATGACTAGGCCCGGTAGTTCGGTTGACTTATGGTTGATTGCTTGATTTGCAGCTATATGCAGCAGTGCCTCACGTGCACAGAGTGTTATATGCCCCGTCCAAATCCATGGCGTGAGGATCAAAGAAAAAAAGGGGCCATTAGTATTTACACAAGATTGCACATCCATGGTTTCCACAGGTTTGACTGGCTCTAAGTGGGGCTTGAGACGGGCATGGATTTGGCAAAATGCACAACTCGGAAACGGACTTGTCCGCAGACTCGGGCATCCCCAAGTCGCCGCTCCTCGCCGGTTTTGACTCTACTTCAGTCCACCTCCGTCACTGTGGCCACTGTTTCAAGTCGCGGACACCATCACATTCTGAGCCGTGGGTTTACCAAGTTACCCCGTTGCAGCAATCCACCTTTGCATCACTGGACTCCACTGACGAGTCATCATGAGCCACCCTGCCGGCTGATTCTAAGTTACGAAACTACTGCTACACTCTGGCACTGGTTCTGCTACTTGGTTTATTAAACATCAGGCCAGATGAGGTACAAGTTCCACCGTGAGTAAAACTTTTGTCCAAGCAAAGGTCATCTACTGTCTGGCAGAGAACAACAACATCATCTGTCGGGGATATACCCCGCGGTATGACCCGGCCGGAGTTGTGACCCGGCCGGACTTGGCGATTCACCAGAAGACTCGGCTGGAGCTAGGCGACTCATCGGCGATCTGCCTGGACATGGCGGTTTACATATAACCCGCCTGGACATTATGACTCATTGGAGACCCGGCGGGCGGGTCAAACGGATGACAAGGCCCAAGGCCCAGTAGGCCGGTTCATGTGATGGTGGGCCGACTTAAGAAGAAAGGTGTAAGGAATATTTCTCTTACAAGGAATCAAGACCTGGACTTGTATCCGGCTTGTAGTAGAAGATAGGCTAGTCCTAGTCCTACTAGGACTCCACATGTAACCCGCCTGTAACACCCCGAGAATCATGCTACAGTAATCACCTTTAAATGATGCCTTGTCTTCATTGTTACTGTTGCTAATCTCACTTTGATTCTATTCCAGTCCAAATCTCAATTTCAAATTAATGTCAAAAATTTAAATTTCTCAAACATGAAAACAAAAATGTTCATCATGTGCCAAATATTCCAAAACTAATATTGGTGGTGAACCAACATACTTGCAAAAGGTTTAAGTGGCCTAAGCTACTTGAAACGGTGACCTAAGCACTAAATTAAATGCCTTTTTAATTTATAAAATTGGCAACTATTCCAAAAGCCTCCCACCCTTTTTGTGGCAGTGCAATATACTTCTTTGAAATTATTTTGGCCAATGGCATAATTTTTGCAAAGACTTTATTGGCTAAAAAGAAAAGGCAAAAGTCATTGGAAAATGAAAAGGGAAAGCTAAAAAAGAGAGAACAAAAGAAAAAGGCCGGGATGCACTTGCACTTGGCCCGGCCCGGCCTGTGATGCAGCCCAGCCCACCTAACCTGTCGTCCCCTACCTCTGTTCATCGGGGCTGGGTGGGCCTTGTGGCCGTCCGTGGCTGCCAATGGCCACGAGGCGGCCATCCGGCGGCTCCCGGCGACTACTAGGTCGCCTGACCCGACGAACCCTAGCTGCCCCCACTTGCCCCACGCACCTCGCCTCTCTTTTCCCCACCTTGCCCGAGAGTTCGTCTGTCGCCCTCTCCGTCGATCTCGCGGTCCCAGCGCCCTCGATCGTGCTGGAGGCTGGGAGGAGCGCCGTCCTTCGCTCCGTCGTCCTCGACCATCAGCGGGAGCTGGGAGGCCCTGTAGAGGCCGCTCTCCTCCACCCCCTTCCGCCTCTGTCGCCGGCCATCTTCGTCGTCTCCGGCGAACCCTGCGCTCCTAATCTGTCGACGGCTCGTCATAGCCGCTCGGTGAGCCTTCCCCCTCTCCGTTCCTCTCCTCGCGTCGCATGCCCCGTCCTAGCTAGCTCGCCGCCTCAACGTGCTATGTCCTCCATCAGACCTCACCGTCCGGCCACTTCCGGCCACCTCCACAGCCTCGCGCCAGCTCCACTTGACGCAGCGCTCCCCTCTGTCTCGAACGCGACCGAAAGCGTGCGCTAGTTCACACCGTAGCCGCGCGCCCGGTTTTGCCCGAGCGCCACCGCCGCCTTGCTCGACGCCCGGCGATGATTCGATCGAGTCGACTCGCCACCACCCGATTCGACTCGTTGTCGCTTTCGTTGAACGGGCCCGGCGGCCAAACGGTTGTGCAGAGGCGAAATCCGACCACCTCCCGAGGCCTCCGCCACCTTCTGGCGTCGCCGCCGGTGAGTCGCCGGCCCCGCTAAGCTGGCGCCGCGTGGGACCCACCCACGGTCGCTGACGAGTGGGCCCCCTGCGCCCTTTTGACCGCGTTGACCCAAGTCAACGCGGGGCCCTGTTCATCCCTCTCGCTGACGTGTGGGTCCCCCAGTAGTTAGGCTAATTAATCACGTTTCAAATTAAAATCTAATTAGTTAAACTCTAATCAGGCACTGACACTGGGGCCCACACCTCTAACTATCTCTGCTAGATTAGTTTTATTCCACTGTTAAAATAACAGAGGCTGACATGTGGGTCCCATCGACCCACATGTTAGGTTTGACTCGGTCACCGTCTGTTGGCCTGCTGATGTCACTATGACATCAAGGCCGACGTCATATATCTTTTTCTGTAAATAAATAATTCTAGAAATTACTTTAATCTTTAAAATTTCATACAAATTAAACCGTTCCTCGGATGAAAATGTTTTCTATATGAAAGTTGCTCAGAAAAATCGAACGAATCCGAATACGTGGTCCATTCATCTGTCACATGCCCCTAGCATGCTGAACATGGAACTTTCCCCCTCTTTTCCTTTGTCCGGAGTCCACCTAACGTCGGGAATTCACCCTCGGATGTTTCCCCGCCAAATGCACGCAGCGTGTAGTACCTCGTTAGAGCAAGCCTAGCACTACGTATCGTAATGTCATGATTATTGTTACCTCTATTTGATATGTATTTACTGTTTCTTCCCCTCTTCTCTCGGTAGACCCGAGGCCAGCCGATGCCCCGGTGATCGACTACGTCGTCGACAACGACCCCTCCTTGCCAGAGCTACCAGGCAAGCCCCCCCTTTGATCATCCCGATATCGCCCATTCCATTCTCTCATGCTTGCATTAGATTTTGCTACTGTTTTTGTTTGCTCCTATTCTGCTGCATAGCCTGTTTATTGTAACCTGCTATTGTTACCTACCTGCTTATCCTAAACTGCTTAGTATAGGTTGGTTAGAGACCCATCACTGACCCCCCACTTAACCCGGATCGCCTGCTGGATTATCAGAAGACCCGATCAACGGGATCGAAGACCAGGCCCCGACACCTCACGTCACATCACGCCCCTTTGTTGCTCGACTCTGCAGAGTTACCATCGAGTGCCGAGGGTGGAACCTCACACATCACTCCTGATGAAATCTCTGTAGAGTAGCTATTCTGTCGTGGTCATCGAGGGTGATTTCCTCCTTAACCACTTCCGATACGACTTTGTCATGCAACCCCTCAAGTGTGAACCTCGAGGGTGGTTCCTCTTACGTTCACCTTGATGTTTACATCGAGTGGGAATCCGACAACGGTGATTCCTCAGGTTTTCCCCCTTGGTGTTAGACACACGGTTACTATGGTTACTATGACTTTGCACTGGACCATGTTACTAAAGACGGGTTGGCCCTGAGGGGTACCCGTGCGAGCTTAATTGCGAGTGATGTGGAGTCGGGCGGACCTGGAAGGTGCCCGCGAGATAATTACGAGGCGTGGCCGGGCATTCCTAGCCCTTTCCGCAAGTCCTTGAGACGGGGCAACGGGGTCACATCTGTCGTGAGTCTCTGCTTGTTACCGCGCGTTCCTAATCCACTACGATTTGGATATTTGATCCGAGGGCCTCGGCCCGATAGCACTAACCATCACGTGGGCATAGTATGGGCGTTACGTGTTGTATGCATCACCGAAGCTTAATAGACGTCGGCCCGGCGGCTGGCCGGAGTTGGACTGCGTAAGCGCTGCCTTGTTGAATAAGGTAGCTAGGTTCCGCTCACCGCCGCCCACACAACGTGCAGGAGTTCCCGGGAGATGGCCCATGACCCTCGGGGCATAGGTTTAGTCCGTGCTGGCCTCTCTATTAAGCCTAGGTCGGGTTGCGGCGTATTGTTTGGCCGAGGCCGGGCATGACCCGTGAAAGTGTGTCCGCCAGAGTTAAGCGGCGTGGTGGGTAAGTTGGTGCACCCCTGCAGGGAAGAAAACATCTATCGATAGCCTGTCCTACGGTAACGGACACTTGGAGTTGTATCCCGATCGATACAACTAGAACTGGATACTTGTGATGAGAATTGGTTGGTGATGAGAACTGGATTGTGATGATAACTGGATAGTATGGCTCTGGGATTTCTTTCTCAGAGGGAGTCGAGAAAGGATCTCCGGCCGAGGTTGACAACACTACTACTACTTTACTTTACGCTACTCTACTCCTTCCGGTTGCTGCAAGATGGTGGTTTCCAGAATATGCTAGTCTTCGATAGGACTAGGCCTTCTCTCTATTCGGCATTTACGCATTGATCCACATATCTGACCTTCCTTTGATAATGTTGCATATGTAGTGTAGATCCTTGCTTGCAGTACTTTGGATGAGTACTCACGGTTGCTTTGCTTCCCCTTTTCCCCTTCTTTCTTCTTTTCCGTTGTCGCAACCAGGATGGTGGAGCCCAGGATCCGTGACGACACCACCGGCGACTACTACTACCCCGAGGGTACCTACTACTTCGTGGAGGCCGACCACTGTGAGTAGTTAGGAGGCTCGAGGCAGGAGGCCTTGCCTTTTCGATCGTTCTTGCTTTTGTGCTAGCCTTCTTAAGGCAAACTTGTCTAACTCATGTACGTACTTTCAGATCACGGTTGCTTCACTGACTCTTGTGTATTCGAGCTTATGTATTCGAGCCCTCGAGGCCCCTGGCTTGTAATACAAAGCTTCTTTTTTTTATTTGTGTCTAGAGTTGTGTTGTGATATCTTCCCCTGAGTCCTTGATCTTGATCGTACACATTTGCGTGCATGATTAGTGTACGATTGAGCCGAGGGCATCACACCGCCCCTCTAACTTATATAAAGAGGGGCAGGGATCCCCAAAGAAAAAACAAGAAACAATCTCTAGGGCTAGACACAACTAGAGGAGAGCCGGTTTACGGTGACTCCCTCATGAGCATAATGAGACCTAGCCACAAACAACATGTAGGGTTATTACCGGATGATGTTTCCCGGGGCCCGAAGCTGTCTAAAACCCTTGTCTTATGCGTTGATCCGCCCTGTGTCTCTCGTCCCGATCAACCCCTCTCAAGCTACTACATAGATGCGTTGGCCTCACGACTAAGTCCTCACACTAGGACATCTGCCGTGACAAATCCACGACAGTTGGCGCCCACCGTGGGGCTCGCGCACGGTGGTGTTGAGTTCTTGAAGGGCGCTATCCCAGGGATCGAGAAGCTCCGCCCAGCTTATTCAAGAAGTTTCGGTCGACTTGTCGGAGAGTTCCAGCTGGCTCACCGAAAAAGTTCCGACCGCCTTGACAAAAGTTTCCGTCTAAATCGCCGAAAAAGTTCCGACCGCCTTGACGAAAGGTTCCGTCTAAATCGCCGAAAAGGTTCCGACCGCCTCGACGAAAGGTTCCATCTGGATCGGCGAAAAGTCCCGACCGCCTCGACGAAAGGTTCCGTCTGAATCGGCGAAAGATTCCGACCGCCTCGACGAAAGGTTCCGTCTGAATCACCAAAGAGTTCCGATTGCCTCGACGAAAAGTTCGGTCTGAATCGCCGAAGGGTTCCAGCCGAATCGCCGAAAGGTTCCGTGTGAGTCATCAAAGAGTTCCGACTTAGGCAACAGAAAAGTTTCGGATTATCAAGAGGTTCCAGTTCAAAATTTCTGAATTATCAAAAAGTTCCGGCCGGATTATCAAGAGGTTCCGGTTCAAAAGTTCCGGATTATCAAAAGTTCCGGCCGGATTATCAAGAGGTTCCGGTTCAAAAGTTCCAGATTATCAAAAGTTTCGCCCGGATTATCAAGAGGTTCCGTTTCAAAAGTTCCGGATTATCAAAAGTTTCGGCCGGATTATCAAGAGGTTCCGGTAAAAAGTTCCGGGTTATCAAAGGTTCCGGGCGGATTATCAAGAAGTTCTGGTTCCAAAAATTCCGGTTCAAAAAGTGTCACCGGGTTATGTGGAGAGCTCTGGCACTAGAAGACACAGAACCAATTAACTCTTTTGTCAAAAAACAAAAGCAGCACTATGCATTATCCAGCGCCAGCATCCGGCAAAAAATACCAGGTGATATCCATCCAGTTTACTTTTATCAATATTTATTAATTTTTTGAAAACAACCACTCTACCTATAGTGTTGTTATATACGTACCATCGCCCTGCGTCCGGTTTACATCAACGCGCCGACCGGCTCGCCCGTCAGCACCACCTTACAACGCCACGGACGACTCGCCCGTCCGCCCTCGTGGCCGGTTCACGCGTCCTCACCGGCTTACAACGTGGAGGACAACTTGCTCGTCCGCACCGTCTTACAAACACCATGGCCGGCTTATCTGTTTGTTCCCGTGGCCGATTCACCCGTGAGGGATTTCAGTTTCACCTAGGGATCATCAACTTCATGGCAGATTATTTTCGGCCTAAACAAATCAAGTGATATCCATCCAAGTTTGTTTTATTATCACATGTTGTTTTTGTCAAAGAACAAGTTTATCTTTGCCTTGGTCTGCAATATTGTTTATGCAGGGCAATTATTTATGACAAAAGTGATATTATACCGCTGGAGGTGGAGGCACGCCAACATCTTTTGGCATTGTGTGGTCGTCGTTACTCTACGGACTCAGACCGGCTTACAACGTCGTGGCTGTCTCTCGCGACCACGCTGGCTTACAACACCGTGGCCATCTCTCGCGATGCGCCCGGCCTAGCATACAGCCATCTCTTACGACCACGCCAGCTTACAACAAGGAGGACAACTTACCCGCCCGCACCGGTTTACAGCACCACGGTTGATTCATCTGTCTGAGCCGCCTTTGATGTTGCGGTCGTTTTTACGGTCCGTCTCTCGCGGCCTGGTCTACATCAACACACCGGGCCGCATTTTTCTGGATGAGCTGTTTATTGAGTATGAGCAAGTCACTACTTGGGAAGCCCGGTTTCTCTTCCAACAAATTGGAGGCAAATTATCATATATTATCAACCGTAAATGCTGCCTTTGGATGTCTCAATGGATAGGTGCACAAGTCGCTTGACACTACGGTTTGGTTAACTTCAAACAGCCAGTTGGAAGGAACCATTGGCGAGATTCTTGGCACGGTTCATACGAGATCATTTATAACCCGCCGCAATCACCTCAACCTTACGTGGATAATCACTAGCCCTAACATATCGGTGAAATCCATCCAATATATTTGATATTACATATTATTTTCTTCAAAAGAGCAATTATTTTGGTTTGCAAGTTGTCCCATGCGATTCAAACCGGTCTATATCACGGTTAATTATGGAGAATCTCAAGCCAACTCCTCAAGTCGTCTTGAGACTCGGGGCTACAATGATATGACTCGGCAAAATTAGCTGGTTTCAATGAATTCAAGAACTCCGGTGTCATTAAAGGAAAAATAACCCGGCCCCGGAGATTACCGCTAGATCGATGAAAATTTAAAAGCTGCGGAAGATTTCCGGCTCAAAATAAGGACTCTGGTTTAAAATCCGGTTCAAGAGACATCTTTCTCCCACAAAGCAAAATTTGTTAAATCCGGTTCAAAAGCCGGCCCAGGTAAATTTGTCCCTCACAAATTTTGAAGCTCTCAAATCCGGTTCAAAATCCGGCTCAAGGTAAATTTGTCCTTCACAAATTTTTAAAGCTTTCAAATCCGGTTTAAAGTTCCGATTCAAAAAGCATTAATCTCTCGCAAGTTCGAGTTCTCACAAAAATTAAAGGTTGCCAAAAAGACTTGCTGCCATGATGCGTGGTTCAAACTTGGGTATCCTGCCTTACGGCTTATCTTATTATGATCACTTGGGGGCTTCTTGCTCATCGAGCATAGCTATCAGTACCCTCTTGATCGGCACAATGCCAAAACTTATATGATCACTTGGGGGCTTCCTGTTCAAACATAGGTCGTATTCAAACCAAAGAGAACATAGCTGTCGATACCCTCTTGATCGGCATACTGCCAAACCCACTAGGGGGCTTCTTGATCATATCTGAATCATAGTGAGGGAGTCCTGGACTAGGGGGTGTCCGGATAGCCGAACTATCATCACGGTCGGACTCCAAGACTATGAAGATACAAGATTGAAGACTTCGTCCCGTGTCCGGATGGGACTTTCCTTGGCGTGGAAGGCAAGCTTGGCGATCTGGATATGTAGATCTCCTACCATTGTAACCGACTCTGTGTAACCCTAACCTATCCGTGTCTATATAAACCGGAGGGTTTTAGTCCGTAGGGACGAACAACAATCATACCATAGGCTAGCTTCTAGGGTTTAGCCTCCTTGATCTCGTGGTAGATCTACTCTTGTACTACCCATATCATCAATATTAATCAAGCAGGAGTAGGGTATTACCTCCATCGAGAGGGCCCGAACCTGGGTAAAAACATCGTGTCCCTTGTCTCCTGTTACCATCCGCCTAGACGCACAATTCGGGACCCCCTACCCGAGATCCGCTGGTTTTGACACCGACATTGGTGCTTTCATTGAGAGTTCCTCTGTGTCGTCACCTATAGGCCCGATGGCTCCTTCGATCATCAACAACGACGCGGTCCAGGGTGAGACTTTTCTCCCGGACAGATCTTCAGATTCAGCGGCTTTGCAATCGCGGGCCAATTCGCAGGCCATCTGGAGCAGATCGAAAGCTACGCCTGACCATCGTGTCGATTTGGAAGTTTGAACTATATGGCCGATGTCCGCGGAGACTTGATCTTCGACGGATTCGAGCCACAACCGAGCGTGCAGCCTTTGTCTCGATGGGTATGATCTAGCTCTGCCGCGAGCGGTGCCACGAGGCTGCACCAAGATCCGCCCGACCCTTAATCCGGAGCCGGATTCCCGATCGAGGACGAGTGGTTGGACACCGCTGGGGCTACGATCTCTACGGCGATTGAGCCGAACTCCATCCCTGTCCTTTGCGAAGACCTTGACTCCAGGGTGTCGGACTCCTCTCCGGACTCCGAACCCTCCGCGCCCTTGCCAATCGAATCCGATCGGGCATCGGTCATGGAGTTCACTGCCGCGGACATCTTTCAGCACTCGCCCTTTGGAGACATCCTGAATTCACTAAAGTCTCTCTCTTTATCCGGAGAGCCCTGGCCGGACTACGGACACGAAGGTTGGGATGCGGACGACGAAGAAATTCAATGCCCACCCACCACCCACTTTGTAGCCATTGTCGATGATTTAACCGACATGCTAGACTTCGACTCCGAAGACATTGACGGTATGGACGACGATGCCGGAGACGACCAAGACCCAAATACCAGTGGCCTTGGAAGGCCACCTCGTCATACGACATATACATGGTGGACATCCCAAAAGATGGGAACGGAGATGGAACAACGGAGGATGACCCTCCAAGAAGCAACCGCCGACGCCCGGTGGCGCCGCTCTAAATCCCGCCACAGCAAAACGGTGATTCCGCATGGGAGATAATAACACCCCGGACGGTTGAAGACAACCCTCCAGCAGGACTCAGCGCAGAGGAGGGAGAAGCACGCACGACGGCGGCAAAAAAGAGAGGTAGAGGACGATAATTATGCGCCTCCTCCGAAGATGAGGCAAGCCTCAACGGCGGCAATTAAATGCGTGCTGAGGATCCCGCCGAACAGGAGGCGTTTCAAACGCAGGGCTTATGGCCACGGCAAGCAGCCTCAAGAAAAAGCAACAGCTCAGAGCTGACCAAGACACTGCTAGAATGATGATGGATCAAGTCCTTGCACCAAGAGTATGAACTCAACGCCCCTCCAAAAGCTACCCCAAACGCAGGCCGTTGCCTCGATCGAGGAGGAAGCACCCAAGTCACCGGCGACGACATGGCAAGACCCGGCCACCCGTGGTCATGACGAGAGAAGCCTCTCGGCCCTCCGCTCAAGCGACACCCCGACGCCGCTCAAGAAGTACCAAGGCACGGAAAACACGCGGACTTACGAGATATATTGGAGGATAAGGAAAAACATACAAGATCGATCTACGGATCGGCGTGGGCCTAACGACTCGGGATGATTACCGTCGCGCGCCGGATACAAAGAAACCGGCCGGGCGAACCACGATGAGACAAAGCTCATATGAGCTACGTCGTGATATAGCCCAATACAGAGGTGCCGCACACCCACTATGCTTCACAAATGAAGTAACGGATCATCAAATCCCTGAGGGCTTCAAACCCGTAAACATCGAATCATACGATGGTACCACAGATCCCGCGGTCTGGATCGAGGATTATCTCCTCCACATCCACATGGCCCGCGGTGATGATCTACATGCCCCCACTCAAGCTTAAAGGACCAGCTCGGCATTGGCTCAATAGCTTGCCAGCAGAATCAATTGGTTGTTGGGAGGACCTGGAAGCCGCATTCCTTGATAACTTCCAGGGCACATATGTGCGACCACCAGACGCCGCTGACCTTAGCCATATAATTCAGCAGCCAGAAGAGTCGGCCAGACAATTCTGGACACGGTTCCTAACAAAGAAAAATCAAATCATTGACTGTCCGGATGCAGAGGCCCTTGCAGCCTTCAAACATAACTTCCTCGATGAGTGGCTTGCCCGGCACCTAGGACAGGAAAAGCCGAAATCCATGGCAGCCCTCACAACACTCATGACCCGCTTTTGTGCGGGAGAGGACAGCTGGATAACTCGAAGCAACAACTTGACAAAAACCACGGTAGTTCGGATACCAAGGACAGCAATGGCAGGTCGCTGTCGCAATAAGAACAAGCGCCCGCATTAACGGGCGACAATGATGAAGATACGGCAGTCAATGCCGGATTCAGAGGCTCTAAACCCGGTCACGGAAGAAGCCATTCAAAAGAAATACCCAGGGCCGTCCAACTTGGACCGAATACTCGATCGCTTGTGCGGATACATGGCACCCCCGAAAAACCAGCCAATCACACCAACAGGGATTGTTGGGTGTTCAAGCAAGCAGGCAAGTTAAGTGCCGAACTAAATGACAAGGGGCTGCATAGCGACGACGAGGAAGAGCCCCGACCACCGAACAATAGAGGACAGAAGGGCTTTCCCACACAAGTGCGGATGGTGAACATGATATACGCAACCCATATACCCAAAAGGGAGCGGAAGCATGCACTAAGGGATGTATATGCGATGGAGCCAGTCGCCCCGAAGTTCAACCCATGGTCTTGCTGCCCGATCACCTTCGATCGAAGGGACCACCCCACTAGCATCCGTCACGGCGGTTTTGCCGCATTGGTTCTTGACCCAATTATTGACGGATTTCACCTCACCGTAGTCCCGATGGACGGCGGTAGCAACTGAACCTGCTTTATCGAGGATACGGTCGTAAAATGGGCATAGACCCCTCAAGGATTAAACCTACAAAGACGACCTTTAAAGGCGTCATACCGGGTGTAGAGGCCAATTGTACAGGCTCAGTTACACTCGAAGTGGTCTTTGGATACCCGGATAACTTCCGAAGCGGAGAGTTAATCTTCAACATAGTCCCGTTCTGCAGCGGCTATCACGCACTGCTTGGACGAACCGCATTTGCAAAGTTCAATGCGGTGCCGCACTACACATACCTCGAGCTCAAGATGCCAGGCCCTCGAGGAGTAATCACGGTCAATGGAAACACCGAACGCTCTCTCCGAACGGAGGAGCACACGCCGGCCCTTGCGGCGGAGGTGCAAAGCAGGCTCTCACAGCAATTCTCGAGTCCGGCCACTAAGCGTGCGGACACTGTCAAGCGCACCCGGAGTAACCTACAACAAGACCGCCTGGCATGATTCAAGCATCGCCAGAGTAATCCGCCCCAACCCCAGCCCTCGCGAAATTGCGAAGCCAGTACTATGTGTACATAACTACGCTCTGGAGATACCATGGGCATAAGGGGAGGGGCACGACCACGGCACGCCTAGAATGCGGCTAAACCGCACCAGGGGCTCCCGATTGTGTCATTCTTTTTCTTTTTCTTTTTTCTTTTTTCAGGACTCCGTTTTCCAGAAGTCATGTCCGGCACTAGAATCGCCGAACTCACGATGCAACAGCCAGGGAAGCAGAAAGCTACGCCAGTGTCTCGTGTGGTCTCTATTACGAGCATTATACCTGCTTTTACATACCATCCCACAGCCTTACCCACGAGGGGGACATGTTAAATAATCCCATCCCTTGCTTATCGCACTATTTGTATCGTTCTGCTTTCATTACAGTACCTTTTTGAATAAACAATACATAGCTTTTGCTTATTATTGCACTCCTTTCTTTATCTATATATATATATGTTCATTTCATGACATGTTGCACCCGTACACTTTGGTACGGCCAATACACCAGGGGCTTAAGTACCCCAAAATTATGGTGTGATAAGTCCGGACACTTTCACAAGTGCGGCACCCCGAACTTATAGCATTATATGCATCGGCTCTGAATCATGTCTTGGGTCAATAGTTGGGTTTGCCTGGCTCCTATGTTTTGGTACCTTACGTTCCGTTATATCGGCTAACGTAGCACTAGGAGAACCACTGCGATTGTGCCCCGGTTGAGCTGGGTTGAGAACCTCAGTGGAGAAAGCTAAAACTGACCGTCATGATAGGGCGAGAGCCGGTCGCTTTTCGAGAGGTTTTTTCGGGTCCCTAAAGACTTATGCTGCTTAGAGCGAGGAACCGGAATTGTCCGGCCAAGGCGTGGATAGCGCCTAACTCGGTCTTCCGAATACTAGGGCTTCGCCGAAATTTAAAATTATAGAATTCTATGGCTAAGTGAGAGTGTTCAAGCATTATAAGTCCGGTTTCCTTGTTCGCTATGCGTTGAGCGCCTCCTAGATGGACCCAAGAATGGGAACAAGAGTGCTCAAGTTTATCCCAAACACCCCAAAGACTTTCGTGGCATGGGGGTGAAGCCAACGACTTGCCATCTCTCAAATTTGATAAACGGCCGCACAGAAGGTAATATTTTAAATTAACAAGCGTTGCTTAGTGCATATGAACAAGTTTTCAGCGTACAGGATAACAAATGCGAGTCTATTCAAAAATTACATCTTTGGAGCACTCATCCGCTATTCGGCGGGCACCCTTCAGGAGGCCCTCATAGTACATTTCGGGCGTGCGATGCTCCTTGCCCTACGGTGGCCCGTCTGTCACAAGCTTCTCCGCATCCAGCTTGCCCGGTGCACTTTAGCACGGGCAAGGGCCCGACAGCACCTTCAATGCATTTAAGCGCTTGATGACTTCAATCCGTGGACAAAGGCGTCCACCGGCTACAGACTAGCCCAAAGTAGCTCCTGTGCATGGCTTCCAATGGCCACCGAACTATGAGGCCCCTCATGGCCTGTTCGGCGACCTCAGGAGCTCGACCACCGCTTCACTGGTCGCTTAGGGGCACTGGATGTCCGGCCTCAAAGATACCGAGACCAGAACACCTTCTCCGCCGAGCTCCCTCCTTGGCGCGGTAGAATGCGGCAAAGATCGTATACACTTCGGGCAGATCTGCGAACGCCTCCCGGAGAGCTCAATCCGGTAAGTAATAGGTAATTCACTTTCACATGCTTGCTTTGCATAAAGAATGCCTTACCCGCCGCTATCTTCTTTAATGATTCAATTTCTTGGAGGGCTTTTTGGGCTTCGCCTTAGCGGCTTTGCATTCTCAAGAGCCGAGGCGAGCTCGGACTCTCGAGTCTTCGAGTCACGCTCCAAACTCTCGTGTTTTTCCACGAGAGCCTGGAGCTCTTGCCGTACCTTCGCCAGCTGCGCCTCCCCCTTCTCTCGCTCGGTGCGCTCTGCGGCCGCTTTGTTTTCATCCACGGACAACGCTTCCTTCAGGGTCGCCACCTCGTTCGTGGCCCCTGCAGTACCCATGTTATTCCTGTTATTTTTTGCAACCGAAACCTTTCTATAAGGTATTTCTTTAATAAGGTATTACTTACCTTCCTTGTCCTCGAGCTGCTTCTTGGCAAGGCCGAGCTCGTTCTCGGACCGCCGAGGCTTTGCTTCAATGCATTGACCTCCATGATCAGTCTGGCAGAGGTCAGCAGAGCCTGCATTCCCATATTGACATACTTATGTTAGACTCCTGCGTATATCTTTTTAGATTCTTATTCCGGCTTTCCTTTCCGAACACCGAACTAAGCATCAGGGGCTACTGTCTATGCGGTAATATTTTTACATATTCTAAACTTACCTCAAAGCCTATTAGAAGGCTGGTACAGATTGATCGGCCCGCTCTTGGCGGATGAACTTTCTCGATCACCACACTCATAACAGTGCGGTGCTCCTCCTCGATGGAGGCGCTGTTAAGCGCCTCCAGTAAGCTATCCGGTGCCTCCGGTTGGACGGAAGACACCGGCGTCTTACCCTTCCTACGAAGGGACCGCTTGCCGGACTCCGGAACCGCTGAAGGTTCCGGTATGGAGTCCGGACGAGGGTCGGGCTTAGAGCCCCTGGGGGTCTTGCTCCCCTCGAGCCTGGAGTCCGGGAGGTTGCCTTGCGGCGCCTCCTGCGCCACCTCCTCTTGACTAGGCCCCCCTTGGGGCACCACCTCGGCGTCGTCCGCAGCGTGAGGCGAGGAGGTGGCCGGAAGTGAAGTACTCTCCATTTCCGACGAACTCAGTGACCCGCTCGACGAAGCGGCGAACTCGCCCTTGGGTGGGTTGCATGATTGTTCAGCATTAGAGAACACTATGCAATAAAAAAGCCATGGGTATCCGGACACTTATGATCTCGCCAGGGGCTTCGCCCTTGTTGGCCACTCCTCCTAAATGCGTTGTCGGCGTTGGTGGAAGAAGTCCAGGAAGGGTCCTTCCTTCTTGGACCCTCCGGCCTCCCTAGTTGGAGCGGCCTTCCTTTCTCTCCTCCCCGGGGAGAGGCTTATTTTCCTCCTCCTCGTTCTCGGGAGAAGATTCGCTTGAATCTGACAGACCAGCGCCGGGAGCTCCTTCGAGTTCCGTTGCCTCCTTCTTAACCTTCTTCTCCGGCACCACATGAGGTACCGGAGCCAGCAGCCCCGTCAATCAAGGCGTCACTGGTCTTCGGCAAAGGAGCCGGACAGTTAATCTGTCCGGACGTCTTCAACCCGATCCTCCAAAGGTTAGGGAGTTTTAGATCCCAGATAGAGTCAATCTATGAAAAAAGAGTCCCGTAAAGGGTAAAATAACTTACCTCGGCGGCTTGATGTCTGAAAGCTGAATCCGCGATCTTCGGTAGCGGATGTGGGAGCCTCGGCACCCTTGAACGGCACCTTCCAGGCATCTTCGTACATAGTGTCGAAGAGCCTTGTCAGAGTTGGGTGATGTGCCGGATCGAACTCCCACAATTTGAAGGCCCGTTGTTGGCATGGGAGAATTCGGTGGATGAGCATCACCTAGATTACGTTGACAAGCCTGAGATTCTTGTCCACCAGGTTTCGGACGCATGTTTGGAGTCCGGATAGCTCGTCCGAATTCCCCCATGTCAGGCCCGTCTCTTTCCATGACGAGAGCCGTGTGGGGAAGCCAGCTCTGAATTCGGGGGCCGCCACCCATTTGGAGTCGCGCGGCTCAGTGATGTAGAACCACCCCGATTGCGACCCCTTTATTGTCTCCACAAAGGAGCCCTCGATCCATATGACTTTGGCCATCTTGCCAACCATGGCGCCTCCGCACTCCGCTTGGCGGCCGCCCACTACCTTCGGCCTGACATTGAAGATCTTCAGCCATAAGTCAAGTGGGGCTGGATGCAGAGGAAGGCCTCGCACTGACGATGAACGCCGAGATGTTGAGGATGAAATTCAGGGCCAGATCGTGGAAGTCCAGGCCGTAGTAGAACATGAGCCCCCGGACAAATGGGTGAAGTGGAAAACCTAGTCCACGGAGGAAGTGGGGGAGAAATACCACCCTCTCATGGGGCCTGGGGGTTGGAATGAGCTGCCCCTCGTCGGGTAGCCGACACGTGATGTCGCCGGACAAGTATCCGGCCTCCCACAGCTTTGTGATGTGCCCCTCCGTGATGGAGGAGGCCATCCACCTGCCTCCCGCTCCGGACATAGTTGGAGAAGGTTAAGGTGGGATGTGCGGACTTGGGCGCTGGAGCTCGACTGCGCGGAAATGGATGAGCAAAGGAGGAAGAAGGCGTAGGTGAAAAAGTGGATCCTTATCCCCTTATATGGACGGACGAAGCTATGAGTCCCCCACCAGCCTGGTAAAACTCGCTTATCTCCCAAGCGCCATAATCAATGGCGCGGATGGGTTACCCACGTCTGTATTGATGAGAATCCCGGAATAAGGGGGCACGATCTATGCTTTGATAAGACGTGCCAAGGAAACCGCCTCGCTAAACGCGCTAAGGTGGAACAGTAAAAAATGATTCATATAAAGGCCTGGCCGTGGTGTGATGTCACGTCGCAGAATACGTCAGCAAATCTGTGTAAAAGTTATTCTCTCTACGGTGGTATGTGGAACTTGTTTTGCAGAGCCGGACACTATCCTGGTGTTCAAAACCTTCTATGAAGTATTCGGAGGAGGAACCCGCCTTGCAATGCCGAAGACAATATGCGCGCGGACTCGGCCATCATTGAAGCCTGGTTCAGGGCTACCGAGGAGTCTGGACTAGGGGGTGTCGAGATAGCCGAACTATCATCACGGCCGGACTCCAAGACTATGAAGATACAAGATTGAAGACTTCATCCCGTGTCCGGATTTGACTTTCCTTGGCGTGGAAGGCAAGCTTGGCGATACGGATATGTAGATCTCCTACCATTGTAACCGACACTGTGTAACCCTAACCTATCCGGTGTCTATATAAACCGGAGGGTTTTAGTCCCAGAGGATCTAACAACAATCATACCATAGGCTAGCTTCTAGGGTTTAGCCTCCTCGATCTCATGGTAGATCTACTCTTGTACTACCCATATCATCAATATTAATCAAGCAGAGTAGGGTATTACCTCCATCGAGAGGGCCCGAACCTGGGTAAAAACATCGTGTCCCTTGTCTCCTGTTACCATCCGCCTAGACGCACAGTTCGGGACCCCCTACCCGAGATCCGCCGGTTTTGACACCGACACATAGCTTAACCCCTTTGGGTCTGACGTGGGTCGTATTCGAACCAGCGTCATTAAACAACTCTTATGGTCACATGGGGGCTTCCTGTTCAAACATAGGTCGTATTCGAACCAAAGAGAACATAGCTGCCGATACCCACTTGATCGGCATCGCCAAAGCCACTGGGGGCTATATGATCGTATTCGAATCTAAGCTTAACCCCTTTGAACGGTTTCATCGATCGTATCCGAATCGAAGCCTCAAAATGTTTTATTCTATCTCTGGTAAAGTTTATTGTAGCCACAATTACTTAACTTGAGACCTTTTGGGGATTATATCTCAGATGTATATAAGTGTTTTATGATTAACCCGGCTTGACTTTTGACTATAAGTCGCCAAATTTATGACAACCATCATTTATATGGAAGCATTGGCTTCTAAGGATTGGGTTATCACCCTTACTACACAGGTCATGTAAACCGGCAGTACAAATTCAATATCACGGTGGTTATATGTGAGGTATCATGACCTCATACGCGTAAACCGCCAAGGGTTCTTGTGATCTACTTGTGTGCGTGATAAGACTACATTGGGTGGTTACCCGCCATACGGTTTTGACGATAAGTCGCCAGGGCATATGTTGTTTAAACTCTTTGCAGGATTTGCAGAAATATGACATATAAATGATTAAGTTCAAGCTCATTACCAAAGTTGATACTTCAAAATGATGATCCGTTCTGGATTTTTCTCAAAGGCTATAAGCCGCCGGGTTATAAAAATTCCAGCTTACAATGGAGGCGTATTAAATCGCCATTGGCCAAGAGCCTCCGAGTATTTAAACTCCAGATTTACTTGTCAACCGATGAGGTATTCAAATCTTTAATAGCCAAAACTGGCTGGATTTTCATGATGATATTGAATGATTGAGGTTTTCATACCGTATTATATTATTCGAATCTTGAATAGCCAACATGGCTGGATTTCTATTGTGATTATCAATAAGCAGTGCTATGATTGAGGTTTTCAAAGTCGCTTTAGCGCAACGGCTATTATTTTTATCAATGGATATGATTTATTCTACAATGGAAGGAATAGTCCCGAGTCGCTGCAGGCTTACAACCCGGCACTTGGGGGCTATATTATTCAGATTGGGATTATATCAAATAGGCAAGTCCCATGTCACCGCCAAAGATGCACCATGGCACTTGGGGGCTAATGTAAAGTCATTTTGATCAACTTATTGAAGACCCGACTCATCCCATTGTAATGAGCCGGCCCTTGGGGGCTACCAATTGCTCCTGTCAAAAATTCAAGGTACACAAGCATTAATCCATTATATTGAACGGTCCGCTATTTAGTTGGTGGAGTACAAAGCTCTTAACCTTGTGGATGTGGGTTCAAGCCCCATGGTGGAGACTATATTATATGATGTTATTATCAATTATATACAAAGTCCCACCAAGATTATCTTACTAAGCCGGCCCTTGGGGGCTACACATTGCTATTCAAGTTTACATGTTAATATTTACAAAGTCACCGCTCATTATTGCATAATGACCCGGCCCTTGGGGGCTACACTGGTTGAAGTTTTTATGAGCATAAGGCAATTTCAAGTCCCAGGTTGCTGCAAGCATGACAACCCGGCACTTGGGGGCTACATATATGGAGTATTCAGTTTTACTAGTGACTGAGATGAACATGGATTTCTTCAAAGTGGCAGTAATTATATGGAAACAAGTCTCAAATCATCACTTTGTTCTGTTCAAGACTTGGAGGCTACGGGTAATATGGATATAAGGGAGAAAAAATCTTCAAATTATCAGTTTTGAGCAAATCAGGAGGATCAATTACATAAACCGGTGTCAACAACAATTATGACCCGGCATCGTCTGTTTTATAATCAGGCAGTTTTTGGTAATGATAAACCGGCAAGTTTTACATCTTCAAGCCGGCTGAATATCAGATGATTATTTGAAGACCAAAATGATTTAACCCGGTGCCTTGGAAGCCGACTCAAGTGGATTATTCTTCACAATATTTTTCTGTGAGAAACCAACATCAGCAAATTGAGTATGAAGCTAGCTTATTTGACCCGGATTTTTCTAGACGAAGGAAATGACAATTGGACTTAAGGATAATCAGGTCCTGTCTCAGGAGAATATTTAACCCGGAGCGCAAGGAATTAAGGATGATCAGGTGTCGGCTTACAAGAATTTTTAACCCGGAGCACAACCTGTCAAAGTTGTTCCGGTGTTTATTTTGCAGGATCAGTTTAGCATGGATAAATCCAAATTAAACCGGGGGCTAATATCGGGGATATACCCCGTGGTATGACCCGGCCGGAGTTATGACCCGGCCGGACTTGGCGATTCACCAGAAGACCCGGCTGGAGCTAGGCGACTCACTGGCGATCTGCCTGGACATGGCGGTTTACATATAACCCGCCTGGACATTATGACTCACTGGAGACCCGGCAGGCGGGTCAAATGGACGACAAGGCCCAAGGCCCAGTAGGCCGGTTCATGTGATGGTGGGCCGACTTAAGAAGAAAGGTGTAAGCAATATTTCCCTTACAAGGAATCAAGACCCGGACTTGTATCCGGCTTGTAGTAGAAGATAGGCTAGTCCTAGTCCTACTAGGACTCCACATGTAACCCGCCCCTCTAACTTATATAAAGAGGGGCAGGGCTCCCCAAACAAAAACAAGAAACAATCTCTAGGGCTAGACACAACTAGAGGAGACCGGTTTACAGCGACTCCCTCATGAGCATAATGAGACCTAGCCACAAACAGCATGTAGGGTTATTACCGGATGATGTTTCCCGGGGCCCGAAGCTGTCTAAAACCCTTGTCTTATGCGTTGATCTGCCCTGCGTCTCTCGTCCCGATCAACCCCTCTCAAGCTACTACATAGATGCGTTGGCCTCACGACTAAGTCCTCACACTAGGACATCTGCCGTGACAAATCCACGACATCATCGGTTATTCAAAGGCATCAGATACATGCGTGAATCGCTGCCTCCGCTACATCAACACAACATGATTGACTCGCCCATCCGCACTAGCTTACAACTCATGACCGACTCATCCGTCTCGATCCATGATCGACTCGTCCATGATTGATTTTAGCTTCACCATGGTGATTATCAACTCCACTGTGGATAAATCACTGGCCTAACATATCAGGTAAAATCCATCCAGTATATTTTATATTACATATTATATTCTTCAAAAGAGCAATTACTTTGGTTTGCAAGTTGTCCCATGCAGGATTCAATCCATTGGTCATATCATGGTCAAGCATGGAGAGTCTCAACCCAACTCCTCGAGTAGTCTTAAGACTTGGGGGCTACGATGACATGACTTAGCAAACATTGTGAAAGTCAAAACCCCGGGTCATTGGAGGGAAAAATAACCCGGACCCGAGGCTACTGCCACATTGGTGCAAAATTAAAAGGCCGTCAGAAAATTTCCGGCTCAAAATGAAGATCCCTTTTGGGTCCGACTTGGATCATATTCAAATCAGGGTCGTTAAAAACCTCTCAAGGTCATTTGGGGGCTTCCTGTTCAAACATAGGTCGTATTCGAACCAAAGAGAACATAGCTGTCGGTACTCTCTTGATTGGCGCAACGCCAAAACCCACTAGGGGTCTTCTTGATCGTATCCGAATTATAGCTCAACCCCTTTGGGTCTGACGTGGATCATATTCGAATCAGCGTCATTAAACAACTCTCAAGGTCATTTGGGGGCTTCATGTTCAAAAATAGGTCGTATTCGAACCAAAGAGAACATAGCTGTCGTTACCCTCTTGATCGGCAATGCCAAAGCCACTGGGAGCTATATGATCGTATTCGAATCTTAGCTTAACCCCTTTGGAACAGTTTACTGATCGTACTCGAATCAGAAGCCTCGATTTTTCTTTCTATTTGGCTTAAGTTTTTTGAAAACAATCCTTTGGGTTTGTCTTGAGACCTTTTTGTTCATATCTGAAGCATATGTGGTTTCGATTAACCCGGCTTGACTTTAGATGATAAGTCACCATATATGATAATCATAAACATTTGTAAGTTTTTGGCTTCTAAAGATTGAGTTATCACCCTTACTGCACAGGTATCCTAAGCCGGTAGTATGATTCAGTATCACAGGAACCGGTTTTCCAAACTGGATTATATTATTCAAATATTTAATAGCCAACATGGCTGGATTTTTATTATGGTTATCAATAACCAGTATTACGATTGAGGTTTTCAAAGTCGCTTTAAGCGCAATGGCTATTATTTTATCAATGGATATGATTATTATACAATGGAAGGAATAGTCCCGAGTTGCTGCAAGCTTACGACCCGGCACTTGGGGGCTACATTATTCAAGTTGAGATTACATAAAATGTGCAAGTCTCATGTCGCTGCAAGCATGCAGCATGACACTTGGGGGCTACACTAGTTGAAGTTTTTATGAGCATAAAGCAATTTCAAGTCCCGGGTTACTGCAAGCATGACAACCCGGCACTTGGGGGCTACATATGTGGAATACTCAGTTTTGACTAGTGATTTAGATAAACAACATGGATTTCTTCAAAGTGATAATATTTTTTATGAAGCAAGTCTTAAGTCATTACTTTGTTCTGCTCAATACTTGGGGGCTACAGGTAATATGGATATGAGGGAGAGAAATCTTCAAAATTCTCAGCTTTGACCCGGCATCGGCAACAATTATGACTTGGCATCATCTATTTATAAACCTGGCAAGTTTTTTCATCTTTAAGCCGGTTGAAGGTCACATGAGTATTTCAAGACCAATATTTTGAAGCATTGGGAGCTGAGTCAAATGAGTTATTCTTCAGTCTTCCTCTGTGAGAAACCAACGTTAGCAAATTGATTATGAAGTTGGCTTATTAACCCGGATTTTCGAAGGAGGAAATAACAAGGAGTTAAGGATGATCAGGTTCCGGCGTACAAGAATATTTAACCCGGAGCATAACCTGTTAAAATTGTTCTTGTGTTTTGTTTACAGGATCAGTTTAACATGGATGAATCCAAATTAAACTGGGGGCTAATGTCGGGGATATACCCCGCGATATGACCCGGACGGATATACCCCGCGATATGACCCGGCTGGGACTTGATGTTTCATTGATGACCCGGCAGACTATAAGCCGGCGGGAGCAGTTAAGCATTGTAACCCGGCAGACACAGTCATATAACCCGGCAGACACAGTCATGTAACCCGGCAGACACAGTCATGTAACCCGGCAGACACAGTCATATAACCCGGCAGACACAATCATGTAACCCGGCAGACACAGTCATGTAAGCCAGATGGTAAGCCAGATCGTAAGCCAGACCGTAAGACAGATTGTAAGCCAGATTGTAAGAAGCCCAAGACGTTAAGAAGCCCATGGGGAGAAGCCCATGGGGAGAAGCCCATGGTAAGACGTCAAAATAGGTTAAGTCTTAAGTCCGAGTTGGACTCTACATGTAACCCGCCCCTTCAGCTTATATAAGGAGGGGCGGGGCACCCCAAGAGGGAGAGGTTGAATAATGTCTAGGTTAGACATAACTAGGAGCGCCGGCTTACAGCGACTCCTCTCATGAGCATAATGAGACCTAGCCACAAACAGCATGTAGGGTTGTTACCGGATGATGTTTCCCGGGGCCCGAAGCTGTCTAAACCTTGTCTTGTGTGTCGCGTCCTTCGTCCCGATCAACCCCTCTCAAGCTACTACATAGATGCGTTGGCCTCACGACTAAGTCCTTACACTAGGACATCTGCCGTGACAATTCCACGACACAGTAGATAATATAGCATGGAGCAATCAAAAATTATAGATACGTTGGAGTCGTATCAGGGGGTTAATCATAAGTGGTAGGTTTTTTCAAGTAAGAACAACACCCAAGCACCGGTCCACCCACATATCAAATTATCAAAGTAGTGAACGCAAATCATACCAACATGATAAAAGTGACTAGATGAAATTCCCCTGTGCCCTCAAGAACACTTTGCTTATTATAAGAAACCGTTTTGGCCTGTCCTTTGCCACAAAAGGATTGGGATACCTTGTTGAACTTTATTCACCTTTGTCAGTGATGACCTCCCTCATGCCGTCCTGGCGGTCTTGGTCTCGTCACACCGGAATGGAAAACTTTGGCTGATTCCTCGGGACTCCGCGCCTGCGCTTGCCTCCTTAGCACCAGAGAGGAAACTGGTACACTGCGCCCGCTGGCGCCTGCCTAGCCTTGGTCGTTATGGCTCACGTCATCCGAGTCTCGCGAGGTGAGGCTTGCCTAGAACTCTCCGCTCCTCGGGAGCCAGCCTGGGGAGCTCGCTCCTCTTGGAGGTCTTGGTGTCGTCCGCCTCGCGAGGGTCCTGAGTCGTTGATGCTGAAGCTGGGCCGTACCAGGCCGCCGATGGAGCCACGTCATGGGCCACAGGCAGGCAAGTTTGGTTACCCCCGTTCCCAGAACGCCAACAGTAGCCCCTGGGCCCAAGACGTGCTCGAACTTGGCTTCGAGGCGAAGCCAAAGGGCAAGTGCGGAGCACCGTGGGCCCTAACCGCATGCGGCCTTGGTCTACTCATGGCGATTGATGGGACATGGGCGTCTCCGCTTCCCACACTGCCTTGGCAACTTTTTCAGGCCTGACAAAAAGGCTGGTGCTTGGTGCCGAGCCTTCATTGCCCTTCCTTCACCTTGCTCCAGATCTCCTTTTCCCCTGCTCAGAAAACCTCCAGATCTGCCAAATCACTTCCCCAAGCTTGCGGCCGATGGCCACCGACAAGACGAAGTCTTCGGCCGCGGCTGCGCACCCGGCTTCTTGGTTCGAGTCGGCCCTGAGCGCGTCCACCATCGCTGAAGAGAAGCACCTCGCCGCCGTGCTTCCGCTGACCGCGTGCAGCTGCAACGAGGGGGGAGAGATGGCGCTTCGGGTCGGCTCCGCCAAGCCGGGAGCCTTGGGTGACACCTTCTATCCCTTCTTCCTGCACAACGTCCTTGCTGGGTGGGTTCCCCCTTTCTCTAGTTTCATCTACGCCATCCTTCGCCATTATGGGCTCCACGCCCTTCATCTTCATCCCAACTCCATTCTCCTGTTGTCGATCTTCGCCTTCTACTGCGAGGAGTTCGTGGGGGTGATGCCCTCCGTTGCGCTGTTCCGCCACTTTTTCTACCTCCGGATAAGTGGCAGCCAGTGCTCGGGGTGTGCCAGCTTCATCGCGGCCAACGGTAGCAACGCGATCTCTCGAACCGGGAAGAAGGTGGAGGTCTTCCGGAACAAGTGGATCTTCATGGACGCCAATCGCACCCATGCCCGGCTGGAGCTGCCGACCGCACCGCCAATGCCCCTCGAAGGATGGGCTCACGAGAAGCTCACCGACCCCTGAGCGGAGCTGTTGCTGGAGAGGATGACGACTGACCTAAAGGCGGAGGACCCGAAGGCAGAGAAGCTGACAGGGGCCATGATGATCAAGGAGTTCCTGATGCAGCGCCTGGCTCCGCTCCAGGCGCACTCGCGCCCCCTGTGGAGATTCAAGGGCGCGGAAGACGACCTCCGGTTGTGACCGGACAACTTGCCCGGTGAGGAGCTGGGCATGGTCATGCGCACCTTGCTCGGGAAGGACCAGGGCTGCCCCCCGGACTCCCATCTCCCGCTGTATCGCCGCACCGATGAAGAGAAGGTGGCCGCTACCATGCCCACCTTCAACGAGCGTGGGCTTGCGCCGCTGAAGCCTTCCCAGCCCTTGGGCTCCTCGGTGCCGGTGTCCTCCGGCAAGCTCAAGGGGGAGGAGGAGGCAGACTCAGAGGAGACCTTGGAGGAGGTGGAAGAGACCTCACGCCCATGGTAGAGCGAGCTCCTGCGGGCCTTCTCTGACGATGACGACGCCGGCTTACACCCAACCAGGGAGTCACCATGCTCTACCGGGGTCACCACGGGGTCTGGGGGCACCCCCCCCCCCGGAAGAGGTTGAGGCAGGGGATCCCGAAGAGGGATAGGTCAACACTGATTCCTCTGGGCTGCGGCTCCACCTCGCCGCCGACGCAGAACCGGCCGCGCACACGTCCGCCCCTGAGAGCGCGGCGACGCCCGTGCCCAAAAAACCAGCGGGCGTCCCGCTCCTGGGCCGAGGCGACTCTGGAGGCACTCACCCTCAGCGCGCCTGTTGAGGACCCAAGGGCTCCGGAGCCCCCGACCCTCTCTGCTGCTGCCGCCTCGCCAGGCTTGACACCGGCGCCGTTTCCTCCCCTAGCCATCGCGTTTATGGACCGTGATTCTTCTGTCGTGCCCGGTGCCCTAGAGGAGGCCTTCTCCATGCTGGACCAGCTTCGGGACGATCTTCAGGGCCCCGACCAGCGCAGGGCGTCGGGGTGCCTGGAGTTGGTCTCAGGGTGGCTTCAGGCCGACTCGTCCGTCGGCTGGCTCGCCCAGGCCGTGGCGGCCTCAGAGGAGGGCCAGAAGGTGGTCGGCCTGGCCTTCAGCCGCCTGCGACGTGGCGTTGAAGGACGTCGAGGCCACCGGGGAGCACTGCCACGCGGCAGAGGCCGAGCTGAAAACCCTTTGCGACGAGCAGGCCACCCGCGCCCGCCAACTCGAGGAGCAGGAGGAGAAGCTGAAGACTCGGGAAGCTACGGCAGCCAACCGTGATACCGAGCAGGAGCAGGTAGCCCGGGAACAGGCTTCGGAGCATGGCCGCCTGAACAAGCTGAACGAGGAGGTGGAGGCGGCCCAGGCATCCCACACCAAGCTTGTCTCCGAGGATAAAGCTCGACTGGAGACCAGGGAGAAGCTCCTTGTCGCAGCTGAGGAGACAGCTGCCGCAGGGCGCACCGCCTTCAATTCCCTTGAGTTGCAGTCCCGCAAGGCGCTGAAGGATCTCTATGGAAGAGGGTACAAGAAGCCGCTGGTGACTCTAGAGGAAGGCCTCGCCGGTCTGTTCCTCAAGCTCACCACGGCGCTCGGGGGCATCATTGTTGGAGTGGGCCCCATGGTGGAGGGAGAAGCCCGCGCGCTCTCCACCTCGGTTGTGACGCGTGTCTTCAGCCACCTCTACCTTTGGGATCCCAGCTTCGATCTTGGTGCCTTGCTCGAGCCCGTGGACCCTGAGTTCTATACTGTCACTGCTCGGGCCGTGAAGGATCAGGTGGAGGCCTTGCTGCGGAAGTTTCTCACCGTAGACCCCGCGACCACGGCTGACGGCAAGGACGGCGGCGACGTCGTTGACGATGGGGCTCCCCAAGCGGGCGATGGTGGCGGCCAAGACTGAAGAAGAAGCTTGATGGATGCGCTCCCCTTTGTTCAAGTCCGGCAACATGTATCATGCCTCGTGGAGGCGTAAGAACTTGTGCATGGTACTTTTAAGAAACAGTATGTTTTGTAATAATTTGCTAGGGTTCTACAATTTCCTTTCTGTTTGCTTTAGTGTTCTGCGTCGGCAGGGCTCGGCCCCGCGCATACCTCGGTCGTCGTTGGATCGTCCGGATCACTAGGACAGGACTAAGGGGTGAGGGGCTACGTGACCAGTTAGGCTCCTGAGTCACGATGCTCAGGAGTCCCCCTTGACGTACAAACAACCCTTGGGAAGGAGATACAAGAGTGGGTCTTAGCATTCTGCGTCGGCAGGGCCCGGCCTCGCGCATACCTCAGCCGCCGTTGGGTTGTCCGGATCACCAGGACGAGACCAAGGGGTGAGGGGCTACATGACCAGTTAGGCTCCTGAGTCGCGATGCTCAGGAGTCCCCCTTGACGTACAAACAGACCTCCATACCTTTCCTCGCCGAGGTCCTGCTCGGGAGGGGTGCGCGAAGACCAGGTCCGAGGGACCTGGCAGGGTGGCATACGTTAGGCGTGACCTGAGCGTAGCCCCCGTGCCCAGCCCCCTCGCGCGACTCTCCTGAAGGGAAAGCGTTGCAGTGAGGCTAAACACCAAGCCTGGAGGCTCCCTGAGGTTATTGCAGCCGTGATGCCGCCCTCAGTTATTTGTCACCAATGCGGAGCATGGCACTTCCGCTCTTGCACGGGCATAGCCGCTCCTCGATCGTGTTGACTGCCAGCGTGGAGCATGGTGCTTCCACTGGTACATGGGTGGGGGCTCCCTTTGAGTGGAGACCCCAGGGCGTGTACAGCCCCGCCCTGACACATGGCTTGCGCAGCAGGGCTAGAGGAGGTGTGTATGGGCACTCGTGAGCCAGTGCGGGACTCACGAGGCCCTACCTCAAGGCGGGTTGTGCCTGAATTTGATTCAGAACACTTGTGACAGTCCCGCGAGATGGTTAGGCAACCTGCACCGAGTGAATCTCCTGAGGTTATCGCATGAGAAGGCCAAACACCAACGACCCCAGGAGGTGACGTGAACGGGGCCGGGCCGCAGACAGAGCTCAGCCGTTGGGTTTATCGACACTGCAGGGACGGACCCGAGCACAGACGTCGTGCCAGTCCTTAATCATGAGGTAGTCGAGGGTGGGTTTGCAAGGGCGCACGACGTTCATGGTGTCGATGCACCGGACAGACAGGTGATAATCAACAAGCAACTCATGGAAGAATGTAAAGCCGATTCTGATAGATGCAGAAAAATGATACATGCCACAGGGACGGACCCATGCGGCTTGGGATAATGCAGCCCGAGGGGCGCCCCCAACTGAACAAACTAGAAGATGCAGGAAGGATACATGCCGCAGGGACGGACCCATGCGACCTGGGGATAATGCAGCTCGAGGGGCACCCCCAACTGAATAAACCAAAAGATATCACCTGGCACCTTGCTGAAGTAGTGCTGGAGTAGCTGAAGATGCGCGCTGCAGAAGTCGCTCCTCATGAGTTGCCCAGGTCCTGAACCTTGGGAGGCTCTAGAGGCCCGGGGGGCTCGCGAGGATCCATCGCCATCTCCGATAGGATCACCAGGTGCCTGGCCTCCTGAGCTGCCAGGACGCTCCGCATGTGGCGCTGATGCACGTCTGCCCTGTTCAGTAGGCCGAAGGGCATGCGAACATAGTTGTGAGGTGGGCCCTCGCACCGTCCAACGCGGGACAGCCAGAAGAGCTACCGAGAGGCGGCCCTGTTGAGCCCGGTGATGTTGACGCAGGCGCGCAGCTCACTGTCCTTGCTGGGGCAGGGAGCTGCGCCGGGTGGTGGGCGACGGTCGCCCCGTATAGCTCTTGCCTCCTGAAGCTCCTCAGTTGCCTTGGTGATGAACTCCTGAGCGCTGGGTGCCTCGCGCACTGCGCTATCCTCACGGAAGCGCGCATTGAAGCACGCCTCCACATGGTGCCCGAACACCTCCCTCGTGACGCTGGCCAGGTCAGAGGCCCTCCATAGGAGAGCCCTCGAGCCCAGCCCGAGGGGGGCACCGGGCATGCCTTCCTATGCGAGAGAGGGAGGCGCACCGTCAGTGGGCGCAGGGCTTGAGGTGGCACCGCCGGACACTCCGCCCTCCTGAGGACCCTGGCGGAGCAGCTACTTCTTCTTCTTGGGGACGACCTCGGGAGGATAGACAGAGCCCTCGTTGTCCGGGTCCTCGACCACTGCAGCCTGGTAGGCGCTCTCGAGAGAGCACACCGCATCCTTCTCCTCGCAGGCAACTGTGATGATGCCGCAGCTTCCCGGCATATTGACAATGTTGTAACCATGATGAGTCACCACCATGAACTTGGCCAGGGCCTAGTACCCAAGGATGGCATTGTACGGGACGCGAATGTGGGTGACGTCAAAGTCGATGGGCTCAGTGTGGTAGTTGTCATGCTTGCCGAAGGTGACAGGGAAGCGGATCTGCCCTATCGGGTGGTGGAGCCGTCGGTTACTCCTGAGAAAGGCTTGGTGGGCTGCAACTGATCGTAGGGCACCTGGAGGCGGTCAAACGTCTCAACGGAGAGAACATTGAGCCCCACATTGCCATCGATGAGTGTCTTGGTGACGAGCACGTTGCTGATGATAGGCGAGCAGAGCATCGGGAGGGCGCCGGCTGTGGCTGCGCACTTGAGCTGGTCGGAGGAGTCGAAGGTGATGGCGTACTTGGACCACCTGAGCGGACGCGTTGCCTCGAGCTTGGGGAGGGCCGCGTTCATGTCACGTGGGAAATGTTTGAAGATGCGATGGTGAAAGCACAAGTGCTCCCTAGGTGATTTTGGTGATTAATGTCAACATGTCTCTTGTTGGGCTAATACTTTTATTAGTATATATTTCAGAGAGTTCAAAAAAGGCGTGGCATCGACAAGAGGATGTGGAACCCCTTCAAGATGCTAAGGACAAAGATTGGCAAGAGCTCAAGACTCTACATTTTCATTTTAGTGATCCAAGATCACATTGAGTCCATAGGAAAGCGAATACTATTAAAAGGGGATGAGGTGTTGCTTAATGGCTTGCTTGCTCAAAATGCTTAGTGATATGCTCCAAAGCCCTCAACCACTTTCTCATTTCCACATATGTCCTAAACCTAAAGTCAAACTCAGCCCCACCGATTTGATCTATCCGGCGCCACCGAGTTCACTTGACATATCCACTGCCAGAAACCCTAATCAGTTCGGTCTCACTGATGGGATCCCGGTCTCACCGAGATGGGCTTGCGAACTCTCTGATTGCATGTTGCAATTATTTTGGTCCCACCGAGTTTGCTTGACCAACTCTCTGTTTGCTCATTACCAAAATCGGTCTCACCGAGTTTGTGTAATCGATCAAACCGAGTTGAGGTTTTACCCTAACCTTAGCACATCGGTCCCACCGAATTGATCATGTCGGTCCCATCGAAAAACCTAACGTTCACATTTTGAATTGAATCGGTCTGACCGAGTTTCACTATTCGGTCCCACCGAGTTTGGTAAATTGTGTGTAACGGTTAGATTTTGTGTGGAGGCTATATATACCCCTCCACCCATCCTCCATTCGTGGAGAGAGCCATCAGAATGTGCCTACACTTCCGCTATTCATTTTTCTGAGAGAGAACCACCTACTCATGTGTTGAGACCAAGACATTCCAATCCAACCACAAGAATCTTGATCTCTAGCCTTCCCCAAGTTGCTTTCCACTCAAAACATCTTTCCACAATATCCAAATCTGTGAGAGAGAGTTGAGTGTTGGGGAGACTATCATTTGAAGCACAAGATCAAGGAGTTCATCATGAAGACACCATCTATTACCTTTTGGAGAGTGGTGTCTCCTAGATTGGTTAGATGTCACTTGGGAGCCTCTGTCAAGATTGTGGAGTTGAACCAAGGAGTTTGTACGGGCAAGAAGATCGCCAACTTCATGAAGATCTACCCAAGTGAGGCAAGTCCTTCATGGGTGATGGCCATGGTGGGATAGAAAAGGTTGCTTCTTCGGGGACCCTTCGTGGGTGGATCCCTCCGCGGACTCGTGCAACCGTTACCGTTCATGGGTTGAAGTCTCCACCACCATGGATGTACGATAGCACCACCTATCTGAACCACGCCAAAAATCTCTGTGTCTCCAATTGCATTTGCACACTCCAATACCATCCCTTTACTGTCTTGCAAGTTGCATGCTTTACTTTCCGCTGCTCATATACTCTTGCCATGCTTGCTTGAAATGTATTGTGAATGTTTAAACTTGTGCTAAAACTCCACCTTAGCTAGAAGAACTTAAAAAAGCTACTTTTCTTTGTTGAAGGTATGATCACCCCAATCCCCCTCTAGACACCTCTTCTCGATCCTTTCAATTGGTATCAGAGCATTGGTCTCCATTGCTTTGGTTTAATCACCATTGGAGGAAGATGGATGATTCTATGTTGGGGAGTCTTAGACGTAGATGTGCCTATACTTGATGGAGAGTTCTTTCATGAATGGAAAAATGAGATGCTTGAGATTTTCAATGAATATCGCTTGAACAAGTACATTTCTAGCCTTTGTGCGCCCCTTGTTGACCCCTTGCATCCTACCCGTGATGAGTCTATTGACATTATCCGCAACCTTAGAAATGTCAATCTTACCACTAGAAGTTTGCCTAGAAATTTGATTGTTTGCTTGCCCACTCTTGATTGTGCTTACACCGTATGGAGATTTCTTGAGGAACAATTTCCAAACTATTCCTTGCAAAATCTAGATGTGATTCTTCATAAGTAAATTGCCTTAAGTAAGATGAATTCCAATGATCCTAAGTTTGGTGATCTATTTGAGCTTCGTGACCTTATGCGTGTCAAAGGAGATGTTGGAATCATTAGCAATATCATCTCAGAAGTCATTAGAATTCATAAAGATGAACATTGCCATGGTCGTATATCTAATGAATCACTCTCTCTAGGACATGATCAATCACAAGACAATGTTGAACATGGATAGTATGATGAGGATGATGATAGTGACTTTGATCTTGATGAGTCTATGAGACACTTTGGTCTTATGGAAAATCTTCGCTGCTACATGGCTGGAGGAAAGGAATGGGTTCTTGATAGTGGATGTATCGATCACATGACTGGAGACAAGGATATGTTTCGTGAGCTTGCTGAAAATGACGGCCCTCGAAAATATGTCAGTTTTGGTGACAACTCAAAGGGTTAGGTGGTTGGTCTTGGTAAGGTGGCCATCTCACATGGTAGCTCCATACAAAATGTTATGCTCGTTGAATCTCTTGGCTATAATTTACTTTCCGTGTCTAGATTAGCTGACCTTGGTTTCAATGTTCTATTTACTGAGGTAGATTGCCAAGTGTTTCAAAGAGATAATAATAATATGGTCTTTACTGGTATACGTAGAGGTGATCTATACATTTTTGATTTCACTAAAAAGGCCCAACCTAGAACTTGCTTAATTGCTAAATCATCTAAAGTCTGGTTGTGGCATAGGAGGTTAGGTCATGTGGGCATGCAAAATCTTGATAAGCTTATTAAAGGTGATCATATCCTTGGAGTGAAAGATGTTATATTTGACAAGGATAGATTGTGCAGTGCTTGTCAAGCAGGAAAACAGGTTGGAGGAAGCCACCCCATGAAGAACATCATGACCACGAGAAGATCACTCGAGCTACTACATATGGATCTCTTTGGTCCAAACGCCTATAAAAGTCTCAGTGGAAACTCGTTTGTTTTAGTCATAGTCGATGATTTTTGAAGATTTACGTGGGTGTTCTTTCTTGATGATAAATCGCAGGTCCAAAAGATCTTCAAGTACTTCGCTAGGAAGGCCCAAAATCAATTTGAAGTGAAGATCAAGAAGGTTCGCAGCGACAACAGAACGGAGTTCAAGAAAACAAATGTGGACACCTTTCTTTACGAAGAAGGGATTTCACATGAGTTCTCGGCTACATACACGCCTCAACAAAATGGAGTTGTTGAGAGGAAGAACCAGACTCTTATTGAGATGGTAAGAATGATGATTGATGAGTACAAGACGCCAAAACACTTTTGGGCGGAAGCGGTTGAGACAACTTGTCATGCAACAACTGGTCTATATCTTCACAAGCTACTTGGCAAGACGGCGTACGAGCTTCTCACCGGTAACAAACCCCAAGTTGGATACTTTCGAGTATTCGGCTCAAAGTGATATATCCTTGATAAGCATCGTCATTCTAAATTTGCTCCTAAATCTCATGAGGGTTTCCTACTCGGTTATGGCTCAAACTCTCACACTTACCGTGTCTACAATAATTTCACCCGAAAGGTTGAAGATACGGTAGATGTGAAGTTTGATGAATCTAACGGCTCGCAAGTAGAGCAATTTCCAATTGATGTAGGAGACAAAGACCCTTCGAAAGCAATCCAAGACTTGTCTATTGGCAAGATTCGTCCAACAGAGGTGAAGGAGAGTGCCTCATCCGTCCAAGTGGAAGCTTCTACCTCACGACAAGGTGAATGAAGAGTTGACTCAGAGGCATCCACAAGTGGGACACGCCAAGATGAAGAAAACGAGGAAGTACACCAAGATGAACCTCATCAACCTCCACAAGAGAACAACAACACCAATGACGAATAAGGCCAAGAGGAAGAACAAGATAATGAAGATGTTCCACCCCGACCCAAACAAAAGCTCTCTCGAGTTAGATCAAGAGTTTCAAGAGACCATCCCATCGAACAAATGTTCAATGATATCCAAACCGGGAGAATTACTCGCTCTAAAACTCGTTTGGCTAATTTTTGTGAACATTATTCATTCATCTCTAGCATTGAACCTATGAAGGTTGAAGAAGCATTAGAAGATCCAGATTGGATAAATGCCATGCACGAAGAGCTACACAACTTTGAAAGGAACCAAGTGTGGACATTGGTTGAGAAGCCCGACAACAACCACAACATCATTGGTACCAAATGGGTGTTTCGCAACAAGCAAGACGAAGATGGACAAGTCGTTCGTAACGAAGCACATCTCGTCGCTCAAGGCTACACTCAAGTCGAAGGTATGGACTATGGTGAGACATATGCCCCCGTTGCTAGACTTGAGTCCATCCGCATCTTACTTGCCTATGCAAATCATCATGATATTACATTGTACCAAATGGATATCAAAAGTGCTTTTCTAAATGGTGAAATTGAGGAGGAAGTTTATGTTAAACAACCTCCTGGATTTGTTAATCCTAAGAAACCCGACCATGTTTACAAACTTCACAAAGCTCTTTATGGTCTTAAACAAGCTCCTAGAGCATGGTATAAATGCTTGACCAAGTTACTTATTGAAAAAGGCTTTGAGATTGGAAAATTTGATTCTACTCTTTTTACTAAAAGGGTTAATGGAGAATTATTTGTATGCCAAATTTATGTTGATGATATCATATTTGGTTCGACTAACCCTCATTTTAGTGAAAAGTTTGGAAGGCTAATGTCAGAGAAGTTTGAGATGTCTATGATGAGTGAACTCAAGTTCTTTCTTGGTTTGCAAATCAAGCAAACTAAGGAGGGCACATTTCTTTCTCAAACAAAATATACCAAGGACTTATTCAAGAAGTTCAACATGCAAGAAAGCAAAGGTATGAAAACACCCATGCCTACTAGTGGACATCTTGACTTGACTAAGGATGGTAAACCGGTTGACCGAAAGGTTTACCGCTCTATGATTGGTTCATTGTTATATCTATGTGCCTCCCGTCCCGATATTATGCTAAGTGTGTGCATCTGTGCACGGTATCAAGCGGCCCCCAGAGAATGTCATCTTAAGGTTGTGAAAAGGATAGTGAGATACTTAATTCATACACCAAATTTTGGCATTTGGTATCCTAACAGGTCTTCTTTTGATCTTGTTGGCTACTCCGATTCGGACTATGCCGGTGACAAGGTTGATATAAAGTCCACTTCGGGTACTTGTCAATTTCTTGGTAGATCTCTTGTGTCTTGGTCCTCCAAGAAACAAAACTCGGTATCCTTATCCACCGCCAAAGCAGAATACATTGCCGCCGGTTCATGTTGTGCTCAATTACTTTGGATGACCCAAACTCTTAAAGATTATGGGATCTATGTCAAACATGTTCCATTGCTTTGTGACAATGAAAGTGCTATTAAGATTGCTCATAATCCCGTGCAACATTCTCAAACTAAGCATATTGAAGTTCGTCATCATTTAATTCGAGATCATGTTGCTAAAGGAGACATTGATCTTAAGCATGTTAAATCGATAAGCAATTGGCGGATATATTCACCAAACTGCTTGATGAGAAAGTATTTTGCCGTTTGAGAGGTGAATTGAACATCATTGATGCTTCAAGCTTGGAGTAGAAACTCCATTTGGATACATGCAAGGCATGAGCATTTGACTAATCCTTGATATTTCTCTTATGATGATGATCATATGTCTTGGATATACTTGCACCCTTGCATGCTATCTAACCCTTGTAGGTACTTGGATGAATCTAAATCTATGAGTTTACAAATCACTCACATCTTGAGCAATCCCTACATCACCACGTCTCTACAAATCGGTGGTTTAAGACAAGGAAGCATGAATCCTTTCAAACATATCCTTTGACAATCTCTACATATCAAGTTTCATTTGGTATCGAACCTCATGCTTGTCATTTTGGATACACAAGTGCTCTTCCTTGCAAGACTAACCCATGTAGGTAGATGAACTCAAACTAAAGGTGGTGCTCCCAACTCATTGATGAGCTACATCAACCTTGAGCATCCCACACAAGTTCAACTACATGATCAAGATCAACACCACCACCCAAGGTATCTTATTCCATCTTAGAGAAGCTTTACCCCAAGTCATGGGTCAAAGCAGCTCAACAAGATGTGAATACATCAAAATGCTTAAATGAAAAATGGCAACCCCATTTTGAGCTTAAACGATGAGTACGACCTATGATCAAGCGTTCTCACTTGACTCCTCAGTCAATATACTCTAACGTAGGTGACTTTGTCGCCGACCAATTCTGGATGAAGTTCTCTAGTGTTTTTCTATGTTCTTGCATTTGTCTCTTGCATGCTTGTTTCCCCTTTCAAAAAAAACTTCATCTAGATTTCTTTTCTCTATTATGTTCTGCATTCCCTGCATCCAATTCATTGCAAATCCTTCAGTTAATTCCTTGCAAATCTTTGTGAGATCTTATTTGCCTAAGTGAGCTGGCATGACAATTGTTTTCTCTCTGTTTTGAATTCGGCCTCACCGATTCATTCTTCTCGGCTAAACCGAAACAACCCAGTGCAACCGAAGCAAATAACTCGGAGTAACCGATTTCAATACTGAGAAAACACTTTGCCATTTGCATCCTGCATATTTGTTCCAGCTCCACTCCATGATTCTTGTCCTCTACCAGCATCTTACATTACATGTTGCTTTGTACTGTGACTCAAGGACCAAACCTACTTGACTCATGCTCCAGAAGATCCCTTCTTGGAAATTGATGTGAAAGGGGGAGAGAGAGCACATCAAAACTTATCACATAAGAGAGAATGCACACCTTAAGCTTCTCTAGATGCTTATTATCCATAGAGGAGAGAAGTCACATGTCTTCAAGAGGGAAAAGACATGTTGGTATGTGTTATGTTTGATTATGATTGTTTTTCCTCTGATTTTCTTTTCCCTATCTTCACCCATTATCCAATATAAGATTCAGGGGGGAGAAAGACATTTAAAGGGAGGAAATCTTCGAATTCATTGCATATCTTTACTCTTTGGGGACATGTCTATATCCAAATAGAGTACCTAGTACTCACTCTCTACATGTCATCCCAATCTTGGTACTCTTGTGGTTTCCTGTTCTTGCATTGTTTCGTAGGTGTTCTTGTGTTCTCTAACCATGTTTCCTCAAGTTCACCTCCTCCAAAACCAGCTCAAGACCACAAGGTAAGTATATGCATCACATTCATGTGCATGATGATTTCTTGCTGTTGTACATATTGTTTGCGAGAAGGAATCATGAACATGGAGGTACACTCCCTTTATTCACATCATTTGATCTGATGCATATGGCCAAGAGACATGTAACTCATTGCTTGCTCTAACATGCTTAAGCATTCACATGCTCATACACTTCATATTTACATGATTGCATACATGTAGGGGGATCCTATGCATGTTACATGTCCTTCCAAAGCTTTACTTATTATTCTTCATATCTTTATCAAAAGCTTTGATGTATGTTGTCATCAATCACCAAAAAGGGGGATATTGAAAGCACAAGTGCTCCCTGGGTGATTTTGGTAATTAATGTCAACATATCTCTTGTTGGACTAATACTTTTATCTAGTATATTTCAGAGTGTTCAACAAAGGCGTGGCATGGACAAGAGGATGTGGAACCCCTTCAAGATGCGAAGGACAAAGATTGGCAAGAGCTCAAGACTCTACATTTTCATTTTAGTGATCCAAGATCACATTGAGTCCATAGGAAAACCAATACTATTAAAAGGGGATGAGGTGTTGCTTAATGGCTTGCTTGCTCAAAGTGCTTAGTGATATGCTCCAAAGCCCTCAACCACTTTCTCATTTCCACATATGTCCTAAACCTAAAGTCAAACTCGGCCCCATAGATTTGATCTATCCGGCGCCACCGAGTTCACATGACATAGCCACTGCCAGAAACCCTAATCAGTTCAGTCTCACCGATGGGATCTCGGTCTCACCAAGATGGGCTTGCAAACTCTCTGATTGCCTGTTGCAATTATTTTGGTCCCACCGAGATATACAACCGGTCCTACCGAGTTTGCCTGACCAACTCTCTGTTTGCTCATTACGAAAATCGGTCTCACCGAGTTTGTGTAATCGGTCAAACCGAGTTGGGATTTTACCCTAACGCTAGCACATCGGTCCCACCGAGTTGATCATGTCGGTCCCACCGAAAAACCTAACGTTCACATTTTGAACTAAATTGGTCTGACCGAGTTTCACTATTCGGTCCCACCGAGTTTGGTAAATTGTGTGTAACGGTTAGATTTTGTGTGGAGGCTATATATACCCCTCCACCCATCCTCCATTCATGGAGAGCCATCAGAACGCGCCTACACTTCCACTATACATTTTCTCAGAGAGAACCACTTACTCATGTGTTGAGACCAAGACATTCCAATCCAACCACAAGAATCTTGATCACTAGCCTTCCCCAAGTTGCTTTCCACTCAAAACATCTTTCCACCGTATCCAAATCTGTGAGAGAGAGTTGAGTGTTGGGGAGACTATCACTTGAAGCATAAAGAGCAAGGAGTTCATCATCAACACACCATCTATTACCTTTTGGAGAGTGGTGTCTCCTAGATTGGTTAGGAGTCACTTGGGAGCCTCCGTCAAGATTGTGGAGTTGAACCAAGGAGTTTGTATGGGCAAGGAGATCGCCTACTTCGTTAAGATCTACCCAAGTGAGGCAAGTCCTTCGTGGCGATGGCCATGGTGGGATAGACAAGGTTGCTTCTTCGTGGACCCTTCGTGGGTGGAGCCCTCCGTGGACTCGCGCAAGCGTTATCCTTCGTGGGTTGAAGCCTCCACCAACGTGGATGTATGATAGCACCACCTATCGGAACCACGCCAAAAATCTCCGTGTCTCCAATTGCGTTTGCACACTCCAATCCCATCCCTTTACTGTCTTGCAAGTTGCATGCTTTACTTTCCGCTGCTCATATACTCTTGCCATGCTTTCTTGAAATGTATTGTGAATGTTTAAACTTATGCTAAAACTCCACCTTAACTTGAAGAACTTAAAAACTGCTACTTTTCTTTGTTGAAGGTCTAATCACCCCCCCCCCCTCTAGACATCTCTTCTCAATCCTTTCAGATGGGAAGCCGAGGCCTGAGCGCCGCCCAAAATGCAAGCAACGACACGAGGCTCTTGGAAGCCCCCAGCGCCCTCGTCCTGGTGGTGGTCGTCGTTCCTTCTTAGTGGTGGCAGCAGCGGGGGAAGGCCAGCGTTGCCCTAAGGATGGTCCTCGCAAGGCTGATCTCTCTAGGCACCCTCGCGAGGCTGGGCCTGCCAGCGGTCCTCACGAGGCTGGTCGCGCTATTCCTGGTGAGGGTCACGGCCGTCCCAGCATCCTCCGCCACGGCCACCTCCGCGTCCGTAGCCTCGATCATTGCGCCCGGGGCAATGACCGAGGCGCCCGTCGTGGATGGCCCTGAGCTCCTGGCAGTCGTTGTTTTTGTGGCTGTGCACGTTGTGGAAGACGCAGAATGGGCGGCTGCCCTTGGATGACTCCGGGTGGTCGCATCCGCGCTTCATCTCTTGTTCGGCCGCGAGCACGGCCGCTCCCTTTCTCTTCACGTCCTTGGCCTTTTGGCCTTCTTGTCTTCTGGGTCCATGTCAGGGAGCTTGAGAAGGGAGAGCCACCCCTCCTCAGCTCTCGCACACTTGGTTGCCATGTTGAACATCTCCAGAGCCGTGCACAGGTCCTCGTGTATGGCGAGCTCCACCTTCATCTTGACATCACGGACGCCATCAGTGAACGCTGAGATGATGTCCTCGTTCGACACCTTGGGGATGTTGAGGCGAACACTGTTCAAGCGCTGGATGTATTTCTGCAAGGTCTCTCACAGCTCTTTGCTTGATACGCCCAGCAGTCACCGCGGCCGGCGGGCGGTTGCGAGTGCCCTGGAAGTTGGCGATGAAACGCTCTCGCATCTCGTCCCAGGAGGAGATTAATCCCGCGGGGAGGTTCAGGAGCCACGAGCGCGCGCCGTCTTTGAGGGCCATGGGAAACTAGTTCCACATAACCTTCTTGTCGCCGTTGGCCACCTTGATTCTCAGCTCGTATAGCTGCAGGAACTCAGTAGGGTCGGGGGTGCCGTCATAGCGCAGAGGCAGGTCGGGCTTGAACTTCCCCGGCCAGACGACGCTGCGCGGCTTTGGAGTGAACGTGTGGCACCCTGCTGTGGTCACGGGAGCCCGGCGTGGAGGTGGAGCCTGATCCTGGCGCTCACGCGCCACCACCACAGGCGGCACGCGGTCTTGACGTGGCGGTGCTGGAAGCGCACGCGCCTCTCCTTGCGGTTGCTGCACCACCTGGCAGCTTTCTTCGTCGCACGGTGGGTCGCGTCGTGGAGCCTCGCACCTTGGCTTGATGATGGCGTCCTGCTTGGGAGGTGGAGGAGGTGCTCCGTGGGCCACGTCACCCGCAACGGGCGGCAGGTGAAGCAGCGAGCGAGATGGTGCAGGAGAATCTCCGGCGGCACTAACGAGCTCGGCGATGCGGTCCAGCCAGTCCTCGTACATGTCGTCGATGGGGGGGTAGCGCAAGAGCACACGTGCCATGAGCAACGCAGCCTGCACGTTTGCAGGTCCGCGACGAGCGTGAGACGATTAAGCGGCCACCGGGGTCAGCGACGGAGTGGCGGTGCGTCCATCCCGCCGCACAGAGGGCTGCATCGACGAAGCCCGCTGCTCATGGGCCGCGGGGCCGGTGGCAGCGTTGGCCGCGGGCAACGGGGAACGACGAGGAGCACCGTCGCCGGCGGGTGCGTTCTGAGCAACGCGGGCGGCAAGGGCGGCCCGACGCTCAGCACGAACTCGACAAGCATCAACCATGGGGACGGCAGAACAGTGGCGAATCTACTAGAGGAAGAGAGGCTCCGACGCACCCCTACCTGGCGCGCCAAATGTCGGATTTCGGGTTCCGTAGACCCTTGAGAGGTTTGAACTCTGGGGTGCGTGCGAAGAACTCAACTTCCCAGTTTGCCTACTCGCCATTCTCACGGCCTAGCTCGATGAACTGGAAGGAAATGGGACGCAACAATTTACCCAGGTTCGGGCCACCTTGCGGTGTAAAACCCTACTCCTGCTTTGTGGTGGATTGGCCTCGAGGGGTTGAGGATGAACTAGTACAGTGGGGGAACAACCTCAGGAGGAGGAGTGTTCTTGGGCTCGAGTGAGCTGGTGAGGGAGAGGGTGATCTGGATGATCCGTCCGGACCCGTCCAGTCTTCGTTTTCCTTCTTCTCCCTCTATGGTGGTGGTGTTGCTCTATTTATAGTGGCCTTGGTCCTCTTCCCAAATGAAGGCGAGAAGGGATCCCATAACGGCCAAATTCGAAGGGGAACAACTAGTACATGTTATCCTGACAAAAGTAGTCTTCGCCTGCAAAAGCCTCTGGTCATGACGCCATGGTGGGCTCAGCGATAACCTCCATCCTACCGTCCTGGCGGTCTTGGTCTCCGGAATGGAAACATTTGGCTGATTCCTTGGGACTCCGTGCCTACGCTTGCCTCCTTAGCACCAAAGAGGAAATTGGTACACTGCGCCCACTGGCACCCGCCTGGCCTTGGTCGTCATGGCTCACGTCATCCGAGCCTCGCGAGGTGAGGCTTGCCTAGAACTCTCCGCTCCTTGGGAGCTAGCTTGGGGAGGCCGATCCTCGTGGAGGTCTTGGTGTCGTCCGCCTCGCGAGGCTTGGCCCCTCGCGAGGGTCTTGAGTCGTTGATGCTGAAGCTGGGCCGTACCAGGCTGTTGATGGAGCCACACCGTGGGCCGCAAGCAGGCAAGTCTGGGTACCCCCATTCCTAGAATGCCGATGACCTTACTATCAAACTACCTGCTACCGACTATTTCAGTGCTTGCAGAAAACACCTTGCTGAAAACCACTTTTCATTTCTTTGTACTCCTCGTTGAGTTCGACCCTCCTACTTATCGAAAGGACTACGATTGATCCCCTATACTTGTGGGTCATCAAAAAGCTTCAACTAAAGACGGTGAAGCTGGGAGCTTGCCATCGCACAACCATAGAAGTTTGTCATAGGTGGTCGAGAAAGCTACATCCGACTTCTGAAAAGGCTTCAAACGGAGACGGTGAGCTGACGATGGTGAGCGGCGATGATGGGTGTTGTGTGGCTATTTACGATTTGCTGCGACGGGCGTCCGACATGCTACAATGATGGTTGATGGTGATGCTGGAACCCCACCCGATGATGCTACAACCTGGGGGGTGGAGGCATGATGAGGTGCAAGGCTGGATTGAAGGAAATATGCCCTAGAGGCAATAATAAAGTTGTTATTTAAATTTCCTTATATCATGATAAATGTTTATTATTCATGCTAGAATTGTATTAACTGGAAACTTAGTACATGTGTGAATACATAGACAAATAGAGTGTCACTAGTATGCCTCTATTTGAGTAGCTCGTTAATCAAATATGGTTAAGTTTCCTAGCCATGGACAAGAGTTGTCATTTGATGAACGGGATCAAATCATTCGAGAATGATGTGATTGACTTGACCCATCCGTTAGCTTAGCACTATGATCGTTTAGTTTATTGCTATTGCTTTCTTCATAACTTATACATGTTCCTATGACTATGAGATTATGCAACTCCCGAATCTGGGAGGAACACTTAGTGTGCTATCAAACGTCACAACGTAACTGGGTGATTATAAAGATGCTCTACAGGTGTCTCCGATGGTACTTGTTGAGTTGGCATAGATCGAGATTAGGATTTGTCACTCCGATTGTCGGAGAGGTATCTCTAGGCCCTCTCGGTAATGCACATCACTATAATCCTTGCAAGCAATGTGACTAATGAGTTAGTTACGGGATGATGCATTACAGAACGAGTAAATATACTTGTCGGTAAGAGATTGAACTAGGTATGATGATACCGACGATTGAATCTCGGGCAAGTAACATATCGATGACAAAGGGAACAACGTATGTTGTTATGCGGTTTGACCGATAAAGATCTTCGTAGAATATGTAGGAACCAATATGAGCATCCAGGTTCCGCTATTGGTTATTGACCGTAAGTGAGTCTCGGTCATGTCTACATAGTTCTCGAACCCATAGGGTCCGCACGCTTAACGTTCGATGATGATCGGTATTATGAGTTTATGTGTTTTGATGTACCGAAGGTAGTTCGGAGTCCCGGATGTGATCACGGACACGACGAGGAGTCTCGAAGTGGTCAAGACATAAAGATTGATATATTGGAAGGCTATGTTTGGACACTGGAATGGTTTCGGATAAGTTCGGGCAATTACCGGAGTGCCGGGGGGTTACTGGAACCCCTGGGGAGTCAATGAGCCTTAATGGGCCATGGTGGGAGAGAGGAGGAGGCGGCCAAGGGGGGGGCGCCCCCCCAAGCCCAGTCTTAATTGGGGAGGGGGCGGCCCCCCTTTCCTTCTCTCCTTCTCCCTCTTCCTTCTTCTCCTACTCCAACTAGGGAAAGGGGGGAAACCTACTCCTACTGGGAGTAGGACCCCCCCTTGGGTGCGCCATAGAGAGGGTCGGCCCTCCCCTCCTCCCCTCCTTTATATACGGGGGAAGGGGGCACCCAATAGTGACACAAGTTGACAGTTGTCTTAGCCGTGTGCGGTGCCCCCCTCCACAGATTTCCACCTCGGTCATATCATTGTAGTGCTTAGGCGAAGCCCTGCGTCGGTAACTTCATCATCACCGTCATCACGCCGTCGTGCTGACGAAACTCTCCCTTGGCTTCAGCTGGATCAAGAGTACGAGGGACGTCACCAAGCTGAACGTGTGCAATCACGGAGGTGCCGTGCGTTCGGTACTTGGATCGGTTGGATTGCGAAGACGTTCGACTACATCAACCACGTTACTAAACACTTCCGCTTTCGGTCAACAAGGGTACATGGACACACTCTCCCTGCTCGTTGCTATGCATCACCTAGATGGATCTTTCGTGTGCATGAGTATAACACAAAGAGTTGTGGGCGATAATAGTCATACTGCTTACGAGCATGTCATACTTTGATTCAGCGGTATTGTTGGATGAAGCGGCTCAGACCGACATTATGCGTACGCTTACGCGAGACTGGTTCTACCGACGTGCTTCGCACACAGGTGGCTAGTGGGTGTCTGTTTGTCCAACTTTAGTTGAATCGAGTGTGACTACGCCCGGTCCTTGTTGAAGGTTAAAAAAGCATACTTGAAAAAAAATCGTTGTGGTTTTGATGCGTAGGTAAGAACGGTTCTCGCTAAGCCCGTAGCAGCCACGTAAAACTTGCAACAACAAAGTAGAGGACGTCTAACTTGTTTTTGCAGGGCATGTTGTGATGTGATATGGTCAAGACGTGATTATATAAATTGTTGTATGAGATGATCATGTTTTGTAACACAGTTATCGGCAACTGGCAGGAGCCATATGGTTGTCGCTTTATTGTATGAAATGCAATCGCCATGTAATAGCTTTACTTTATCACTAAGCGGTAGCGATAGTCGTAGAAGCAATAGTTGGTGAGACGACAACGATGCTTCAATGGGGATCAAGGTGTCAAGGCAGTGACGATGGTGACCGTGACAGTGCTTTGGAGATGGAGATCGTCAAAGGCACGAGATGATGATGGCCATATCGTATCACTTGTATTGATTGCATGTGATGCTTATCCTTTATGCATCTTATTTTGCTTAGTACGGCGGTAGCATTATAAGATGATCTCTCACTAAATTTCAAGGTATAAGTGTTCTCCCTGAGTATGCGCCGTTGCTTACGATTCATCGTCTGAGAGACACCACGTGATGATCGGGTGTGATAAGCTCTATGTTCACATACAACGGGTGCAAGCCAGTTTTGCACACGCGTAATACTTGGGTTAAACTTGACGAGCCTAGCATATGCAGATATGGCCTCAGAACACTGAGACCGAAAGGTCGAGCATGAATCATATAGTAGATATGATCAACATAGTGATGTTCACCATTGAAAACTACTCCATCTCATGTGATGATCGGACATGGTTTAGTTGATATGGATCACGTGATCACTTAGATGATTAGAGGGATGTCTATCTAAGTGGGAGTTCTTAAGTAATATCATTAATTGAACTTTAATTTATCATGAACTTAGTACCTGCTAGTATTTTGCATGTCTATGTTGTTGTAGATAAATGGCCCGTGCTGTTGTTCCGTTGAATTTTAATGCGTTCCTAGAGAAAGCTAAGTTGAAAGATGATGGTAGCAATTACACGGATTTGGGTCCAGAATTTGAGGATTATCCTCATTCTTTGCCTGGAAGAATTACATCTGGATGCACCGCTAGTTGCAAGACCCGGCTGCAGAACAACGCTAGGCGTTGTGAGAACGCTGGCGGAAAGCAAAGTCGATGACTACTCGATAGTTCAGTGTGCCATGCTTTACGGCTTAGAACCGGGACTTCAACGACGTTTTGAACGTCATGGAGCACATGAGATGTTCCAGGGGTTGAAGTTAATATTTCAAGCAAATGCCCGGATTGAGAGATATGAAGTCTCCAATAAGTTCTACAGCTGCCAAATGGAGGAGAATAGTTCTGTCAGTGAGCATATACTCAGAATGTCTGGGTACCACAATGACTTGACTCAGCTGGGAGTTAATCTTCCACTTGATAGTGTCATTGACAGAGTTCTTCTATCACTACCACCAAGCTACAAAAGCTTCATGATGAACTGTAATATGCAAGGGATGGATAAGACAATTCCTGAGCTCTTCGCGATGCTGAAGGCTGCGGAGGTAGAAATCAAGGAGGAGCATCAAGTGTTGATGGTCAACAAGACCACCAGTTTCAAGAAAAAGGGTAAAGGGAAGAAGGGGAACTTCAAGAAGAACGGCAATCAAGTTGTTGCTCAAGTGAAGAAGCCCAAGTTTAGACCTAAGCCTGAGACTGAGTGCTTCTACTGCAAAGGGACTGGTCACTGGAAGCGGAACTGCCCCAAGTATTTGGCAGAGAAGAAGGATGGCAAAGTGAAAGGTATATTTGATATACATGTTATTGATGTGTACCTTACTAATGCTCACAGTAGCGCTTGGGTATTTGATACTGGTTCTGTTGCTAATATTTGCAACTCGAAATAGGGGCTACGAATTAAGCGAAGATTGGCTAAGGACGAGGTGACGATGCATGTGGGAAATGGTTCCAAAGTCGATGTGGTCGTCGTCGACACGCTACCTCTACATCTACCTTCGGGATTAGTTTTAGACCTGAATAATTGTTATTTGGTGCCAGCGTTAAGCATGAACATTATATCTGGATCTTGTTTGACGCGAGACGGTTATTCATTTAAATCAGAGAATAAATGGTTGTTCTATGTATATGAGTAATATATTTTATGGTCATGCACCCTTGATGAGTGGTCTATTTTTACTAAATCTTGATAGTAGTGATACACATATTCTTATTATTGAAAAGATATAAGTTTAATAATGATAGTGCAACTTATTTGTGGCACTGCCGTTAAGGTCATATTGGTGTAAAGCGCATGAAGAAACTCCATTCTGATGGGCTTTTGTAATCACTTGATTATGAATCACTTGATGCTTGCAAACCATGCCTCTTGGGCAAGATGACTAATGCTCTGTTTTCCGGAACAATGGAGCGAACAACAGACTTGTTGGAAATAATACATACTGATGTATGCGGTCCGATGAGTGTTGATGCTCGCGGTGGGTATCGTTATTTTCTTACCTTCACAGATGATTTGAGTAGATATGGGTATATCTACTTGATGAAACATAAGTCTGAAACATTTGAAAAGTTCAAAGAATTTCAGAGTGAAGTGGAAAACCATCGTAACAAGAAAATAAAGTTTCTACGATCTGATCGTGGAGGAGAATATTTGAGTTACGAGTTCGTTCTTCATTTGAAACAATGTGGAATAGTTTCACAACTCACGCCACCCGGAACACCATAGCGTAATGGTGTGTCCGAACGTCGTAATCATAATTTATTAGATATGGTGCGATCTATGATGTCTCTTACTGATTTACCGCTATCGTTTTGGGGTTATGCTATAGAGACGGTTGCATTCACGTTATATAGGGCACCATCTAAATCCGTTGAGACGACACCATATGAACTGTGGTTTGGCAAGAAACCCAAGTTGTCGTTTCAAAGTTTGGGGCTGCGATGCTTATGTGAATAAGCTTCAACCTGATAAGCTCGAACCCAAATCGGAGAAATGTGTCTTCATAGGATACCCAAAGGAGACTATTGGGTACACCTTCTATCACAGATCCGAAGGCAAGATATTCGTTGCTAAGAATGGATCCTTTCTAGAGAAGGAGTTTCTCTCGAAATAAGTGAGTGGGAGGAAAGTAGAACTTGATGAGGTAATTGTAGCTGCTCCCTTATTGGAAAGTAGTTCATCACGTAAATCAGTTCGATGATTCCTACACCAGTAAATGAGGAAGCTAATGATGATGATCATGAAACTTCTGATCAAGTTACTACCGAAGCTCGTAGGTCAACCAGAGTAAGATCCGCACGTGGTACGATAATCCTGTTCTAGAAGTCATGTTACTTGACCATGACGAACCTACGAACTATGAGGAAGCGATGATGAGCCCAGATTCCGTGAAATGGCTTGAGGCCATGAAATCTGAGATGGGATCCATGTATGAGAACAAAGTGTGGACTTTGGTTGTCTTGCCTGATGATCGGCAAGCCATAAAGAATAAATGGATCTTCAAGAAGAAGAGTGACGCTGACGGTAATATTACTGTCTACAAAGCTCGACTTGTTGTGAAAGGTTTTCGACAAGTTCAAGGAGTTGACTACGATTAGACCTTCTGACCCGTAGCGATGCTTAAGTCCGTCTGAATCATGTTAGCAATTGCCGCATTTTATGATTATGAAATTTGGCAAATGGATGTCAAAACTGCACTCCTTAATGAATATCTTAAAGAAGAGTTGTATATGATGCAACCGGAAGGTTTTGTCGATCCAAAACGTGCTAACAAAGTGTGCAAGCTCCAGTGATCCATTTATGGACTGGTGCTAGCCTCTCGGAGTTGGAATATACGCTTTGATAGTGTGATCAAAGCATATGGTTTTATACAGACTTTTGGAGAAGCCTGTATTTACAAGAAAGTGAGTGGGAGCTCTGTAGCATTTACGATATTATATGTGGATGACATATTGTTGATCGGAAATGATACTGAATAGCATAAAAGGATACTTGAATAAGAATTTTTCAATGAAAGACCTCGGTGAAGCTGCTTATATATTAGGCATCAAGATCTATAGAGATAGATCAAGACGCTTAATTGGACTTTCACAAAGCACACACCTTGATAAAGTTCTGAAGAAGTTCAAAATGGATCAAGCAAAGAAAGGGTTCTTGCCTGTGTTACAAGGTGTGAAGTTGAGTCAGGCTCAATGCCCGACCACTGCAGAAGATAGAGAGAAAATGAAAGTCATTCCTATGCTTCTGCCATAGGTTCTATCATGTATGCAATGTTGTGTACCAGACTGATGTGTGCCTTGCTATTAGTTTAGCGAGGAGGTACCAAAGTAATCCAGAGTGGATCACTAGACAGTGATCAAGAACATCTGAAGTACACGAAAAGGACTAAGGATATGTTTCTCGTTTATGGAGGTCACAAAGAGCTCGTAAATGGCAGTTACGTCGATGCAAGCTTTGACATCGATCCGGATGACTCTAAGTCACAAACCGGATCGTATTTTTATTGAATGGTGGAGCTGTCGGTTGGTGCAGTTCTAAGCAGAGGCGTCGTGGCGGGATCTACGTATGAAGCGGAGTACATAGCTGCTTCGGAAGCAAAGAAATGAAGGAGTGCGGATGAAGGAGTTCATATCCGATCTAGGTGTCATACCTAGTGCATCGGGTCCAATGAAAATCTTTTGTGACAACACTGGTGCAATTGCCTTGGCAAAGGACCCCAGATTTCACAAGAGAACCAAGCACATCAACAGACGCTTCAATTCCATCCGCGACCAAGTCAAGGAGGGAGACATAGAGATTTGCAAGATACATACGGATCTGAATGTTGCAGACCCATTGAACAACCCTCTCTCATGAGTAAAAATGATCAGCACCAAGACTCCATGGGTGTTAGAATCATTACAATGTAATCTAGATTATTGACTCTAGTGCAAGTGGGAGACTGAAGGAAATATGCCCTAGAGGCAATAACAAAGTTGTTATTTATATTTCCTTATATCATGATAAATGTTTATTATTCATGCTAGAATTGTATTAACCGGAAACTTAGTACATGTGTACATAGACAAATAGAGTGTCACTAGTATGCCTCTACTTGACTAGCTCGTTAATCAAAGATGGTTAAGTTTCCTAGCCATGGACAAGAGTTGTCATTTGATGAACGGGATCACATCATTAGAGAATGATGTGATTGACTTAACCCATCCATTAGCTTAGCACTATGATCATTTAGTTTATTGCTATTGCTTTCTTCATAACTTATACATGTTCCTATGACTATGAGATTATGCAACTCCCGAATACCGGAGGAACACTTAGTGTGCTATCAAACGTCACAACGTAACTGGGTGATTATAAAGATGCTCTCTGGTGTGTCTCCGATGGTGTTTGTTTAGTTGGCATAGATCGAGATTAGGATTTGTCACTCCGATTATGGAGAGGTATCTCTGGGCCCTCTCGGTAATGCACATCACTATAAGCCTTGCAAGCAATGTGACTAATGCGTTAGTTACGGGATGATGCATTACAGAACGAGTAAATAGACTTGCCGGTAACGGGATTGAACTAGGTATGATGATCCGACGATCGAATCTCGGGCAAGTAACACACCGATGACAAAGGGAACAACGTATGTTGTTATGCGGTTTGACCGATAAAGATCTTCGTGGAATATGTAGGAACCAATATGAGCATCCAAGTTCTGCTATTGGTTATTGACCAGAAGTGAGTCTCGGTCATGTCTACATAGTTCTCGAACCCGTAGGGTCCGCACGCTTAACATTCGATGACGATCGGTATTATGAGTTTATGTGTTTTGATGTATTGAAGGTAGTTCGGAGTCCCGGGTGTGATCACGGGCATGACGAGGAGTCTCGAAATGGTCGATACATAAAGATTGATATATTGGAAGGTTATGTTTGAACACCGGAATGGTTTCCGATAAGTTCGGGAAATTACCGGAGTGCCGGGGGGTTACCGGAACCCCCCGGGGAGTCAATGGGCCTTAATGGGCCATGGTGGGAGAGAGGAGGATGCGGTTATGGGGGCGCGCCCAAGCCCAATCCGAATTGGGAGGGGGCAACCCCTTTCCTTCTCTCCTTCTCCCTCTTCCTTCTTCTCCTACTCCAACTAGGAAAGGGAAACCTACTCCCTCGGGAGTAGGACTCCCTTAGGGCGCCATAGAGAGGGTCGGCCCTCCCCTCCTCCACTCCTTTATATACGGGGGAGGGGGGCACCCCATAGACACACAAGTTGATAGTTGTCTTAGCTGTGTGCGGTGCCCCCCTCCATAGATTTCCACCTCTGTCATATCGTTGTAGTGCTTAGGTGAAGCCCTGCATCGGCAACTTCATCATCACCGTCATCACGCCGTCGTCCGAGAAACTCTCCTCGGCCTCGGCTAGATCAAGAGTACGAGGGACGCCACCGAGCTGAACGATGTGCGAGATCGCAGCGGAGGTGCCGTCGTTCGGTACTTGCATCGGTTGGATCGCGAAGACGTTTGACTACATCAACCACGTTACTAAACGCTTCCGCTTTCGGTCTACGAGGGTACGTGGACACACTCTCCACGCTCGTTCCTATTCATCACCTAGATGGATCTTGCGTGTGCGTAGAAATTTTTTTAAATTACTGCGTTCCCCAACATGGATGTGGTGATTGGAGACCGGCACCTCTGCTACGAGCGGCGAGTAGCCTGATGATGGGGACGACGACCAATGCACGAGAGCCTGTAGGGCTAGCAGCATGGTGCGTGGTGAGGCACACATGAGATGGAAGGTGCTAGATGGGATAGAGACGCGCTTTTGCGGTGATGGGGATTTTTTTGCAAGCATTGATGAAGTTAGATGAAGGAAAGCATTGCCAAACATGCACACATTTTTAGCATCAGACTATTCAAACTTTCAAGAACCATTTCCTTCATATTTGCAGTACAATCAATTGATATAATCTGAAAAGGAACCATAGTTTATATATGAAAAAATCCCATTGTTTTCCATTAAAGAAAACATGAAAGAATTGCATTCATCAATTCACTGGTCGCTCTCCTTTCCTCTTTGGTCCCTGCCAGCAAGCGGCGATGTAAATGCGTTGTTATCCTTTGTTGGCTGGCTGCTAATCCTCGCTAGAGTAGCCCTCGCTCGTCGCCCACCTTCAAGACCATTGCCCTATAGCCGCTCATCTACCATCTCGCTGTGGATTGAGGAGGAGGTGAGGGAGAGGAGCAAACAACGACAAGATGGACGGTGAGGAGCATATGGCATCGAGGGTGAAGGAGATAAGTAGCCAACGACTCAGATCTAGGGAGAGAGAAGTGGTGACGACAACCCGCAAATGGGAGAGGGTTTCGTGGGGTTGTGCATTGGGAAAGGAAGGTGAGAGCGCTAAGGAGAGATAGTTTCATGTGATTCCTCCTATTTGAAGGAATGTCTGCATTTGACATACTAAGGGTATATTCAGTTCGGAGAATGGGTGAGTTCCGGTACCTTGTCCAACCAAACACGAGGACCAGGTACGAAACAGACTTCATTCCCGCCCATGACTTGAACGAGTAAAATGCACAGGCGGTTCTAATTCTTTCACCAAAGTGTCGACTGGATCCTAATACTTTTAAAATGCATGTTTGAGTCCTAAATCTTTTAAAATGATTTATCTGAGGTCCTAAATCAGCCAGATCTCTGTTGACTGCATAGCATGTAGCCACGTCGGCGGGGAGGGCCCATGAGGGGTAACGACCGGCCCTCTTGTTGACGTGGATAAATTTAGAACTCATGGGCCCTCCTGTAGTTAGACCTCCTAGGCCCTCCCGTCATTACGCGTCCTGAGGCCTCTTGTCCACGTGGTCACGCTCAAAGCGCCATGCATGCCGGTGAGCGCGAGTTAGACAAATTAAAGACCTTGGATGAATCACTTTAAAAAATTAGAACTTCAATGTGCATTTTAAAAGTATTAAGACCTAGTAAACACTTCACCGAAAGAATCATGACTGCCCATGCATTTTTTTGAGTAAAATACGTTGATGGTCACTGAAACTTATCATATACGCTCACTTTGGTTACTGTACTTAAGAATACGATTAGTACGGTTACTATATACGTGTTGAAGTGATTATAAGGTCATTACCAAATTGTATATATCCGTATTCCAGCTATTTGACGGGTCAAACAATCCACCTGGCGCCTCGCCAGCTCATTTTCTCTCTCGATCTATATGGGTCCTACCTGTCAGTGGGTGGACGAAAGAAGGGAAAATAAGATTCAGTCCCGAGACCTTGCACTTATGGGCCAACTGCACCTGTCTCGCCAAGTGTCCGACCAAAGGAGAAATCCTTTTACTCGTTCAACCATTCATGTAACAACCATTAGGATTTTTCTTTTTGAGTGGGAGCCATTAAACTCTACGAGGCGTCATGTGGATTGTTTGACCGGTCAAATAGATGAAATACAGATCTATACGATCTGGATGATCGTATAATATCATCTCAATATGTATAAAGAACTGCATTGACTGTATTTTTAAGTACAGTAACCAAAGTAAGCATACATGATAAGTTAAATGACCAGTAGTGGAGTATTTTTTTTCTTTTTTGATCGCCCATGCATTTTAACTACTGTACCAAACACACCCGAGCATCTCCAAACCCCTTCTTCCCTTTAAACCCCTACCCTCCCTTTCGCCGCTTTGCTGCTACCTATCCCCTTCCCTCCCCTCCCCTCCCCACGCCGCACGGCCCCGCCAGTCCTCGCTTCCACGCTCCTAGGGTTTTCAGCCGCCGCCGCGCCTCCCGAGCATGTCGGCGCCGCCCTCTCTCAAGTCCCCGGCCACCGCCGCCTTCCTCGCCTCCCCACGTTTGACCGTCGCCCCGAGAGCCGCCGTGCTCGGCGCCACCGCGCAGCCGCCGCGGCGCCTAAGCTGCTCTGCAGCCGTTGGAGCCGAAGCCAGGGATCTCGAGGTGGCGAGGGATACCTTCCCGAAGTACTCGCCGTTCCATTTTATTTAACCAGTGATGATGGTTGCTTATGAGATGCGTTCCGTGCGTTCGTTGATCAGATGAGTGCTCCCATGGACTGGGCGGCGAGGTCGGTGGGGGAGCTGGAGCAAGCGACAGACCTGGACACTTTCTGTATGATGGCGCTATCACCTCTGGATGGCCGGTACTTCAGGTTTATTAAGGACTTGATGCCCTTCTTCAGTGAGTTCGGCCTCATCAGATACCGCGTCTTAGTCGAGGTTCGGCTCTTCGAATAGCTTCCGCACTGTGCGTGTAATATATTATATCTACCATGTCTGTATAATCTTGACTCGTGTGGATCAGTTCGGTTGCTAGTGTGCCATGGTCAATGCTACGTAAATGAAGTGGTTTTTAGTTCTGTAGGTCAAATGGTTCCTGAAGCTTTCTCAAATTCCTGAGGTCAAGGAGGTGCCACCATTTAGCAAGGATGCTCAGCTCTTCTTGGATGCAATTGTCCAAGATTTTAGCATCAATGATGCTAAAGAAGTGAAACAAATTGAGAAAATAACTAACCATGACGTGAAAGCTGTTGAGTACTATCTGAAGCAGAAATGCAGCTCAAATCCAGAGGTTGCAAAGGTACACAAGCTGGTTTTCAGTTTTGAAGTGTTCACTTCCGTTAGTGAAGTCAACTATCATTCTGATCATGTTCTCCCAGGTTTTGGAATTCTTCCATTTTGGATGTACTTCTGAAGACATCAACAACCTGTCACATGCATTGGCTCTAAAAGAGGGGGTAAACACAGTTATGTTCCCTGTGATGATCGATGTATGCAGCGCAATATGTTCCTTGGCAACGGAAAATGCACACGTCCCTTTGTTGTCTAAAACTCATGGACAGGTATGTAGAGCCACCTTTTAGTTTTTGAATTTCTTTATTAATGTATGCTTGTGGATGTATTAGTGTGAGATTAATGAATATCTGAATTGTTGTTTCTTCATATCCATATAACATTGTTATGCAGTAGATTTGACTATATGTGACTCAACTGTTCTATTATGTAACATGTGCTACGATAAACTTACTCGAGCTTTTTTATGTTTGCTTGCCATTGCTGCAATAAGAGAACATGAATAGTGATAACTCCTGCACAGTGCATACAAAGAATGGAACTGTGCAACTGGTCAAATTCACAACTATGCTGTTCCTAACTCCCAAGTTGATAGGGGTAGAATTGACAAGAAATTTGGCTTTCTTTTAAAACACAAAATGGGAATAAGACAGATACTACTGTTACATGTTGTTTCCGGCCTAAGCCTTGTGTAATTGTTTCTTTCGTTTACTTGGACAAATGTCCTCTATTTGTTTTTACCATATTCTATAAATAAAACCACTTCTGCTAAAAATATGAAGGCGAAAAACATTATTCAGTATTGCTGCACTGCAGAGTTTAGCAGTTTAGCACAAAGTTTCGTATGTAATAGTCCAACTTAATAGACAACACTGTTAATTGACACGAGGCTTCCATCTTCCTGATATGGACTTCTCAAGCAATATGCCGAGATCTAGCCTTTTGTTGCTGATATGCCTGGAATACTAGCTTAAAATTTTCAGCCTCCCACTTGTAGCCGGCATCACCAACAACTCTGGGAAAAGAGATGGCAAATTTTGCAGCCAGATTATCTGATATTGGGAAGAGTTTTTCTGAGGTCAAGATACTAGGGAAATTTGCTGGTGCTGTTGGAAATTACAATGCTGATGTAGTTGCATATCCGGAAATTGACTGGCCTAAGATGACAGAAGAGTTTGTCAGATCCTTAGGTTTGGAGTTCAATCCTTATGTTACTCAGGTGATTATTTTGTCACTTCATTGTTCCTTACGTTTTTTCACGTCTTGGGCACCATTTTTTCTATGGAGATATGACTCAGTATGATGAGCCTATGGCACTTACTTCCCCTACTATTTACATTTCTATCAGGATTATTTGTTCTGATGCAGTATTTATCCTCTTTACAGATTGAACCTCATGACTATATCTCAAAGCTCTTCAATCTATTTGTCCAGTTCAACATTGTCTTGACTGACTTTGACAAAGACATGTGGTCTTACATATCAGCAGGCTACTTCAAGCAGGTAAAGCTATGAAGACTAGGCTATCATCAAAGAGTTTGATTCAATACTGCGAGAAAGAACCTACTCATACTGACTTATTGTTTCCATTTCAACTTACTCTGCATTCCCCCATTTTGTTTCAGATAGCAAAGGCTGGTGAAGTTGGATCCTCCACCATGCCTCACAAAATCAATCCCATCAACTTTGAAAATAGTGAAGGCAATCTTAGTGTGTCAAATGGTCTTTTATGTACTTTAAGTATGAAACTACCAATATCAAGGTTGCAGGTAATGTTATCACTTCTATACTTGAATTTCCCCATCTTCATTCGTCAACAACTGAATTAAATTGTGTTATTTGGATGTTGAATACCCATGCCAGACAACAACTTAATCATTGTATTTAGATTCTATTGAAGTATTGGTATCTTGAACTAATGAACTGCCATGCTACATCAATGACAGCGTGATCTCACAGATTCAACTGTTTTGAGAAACTTGGGTGTTGGATTAGGGCATTCACTCTTGGCTTACAAAGCAACAATGCAGGGAATCAAGAAGCTAGAGGTAGGTGTCTTAAGACTTGGTCCTTTTAGCTCCTCATATTTAATTTTGTAGCCATTCAGCCCTCTCCTCCCTTCCCTCATACACCCCCCCCCCCACGTAGCACATTGCCCCGTAAGGCCTTGCACTGGACGATTGCTCCCTATATAACTCAATACTCACTCCGCCCCGAATTACTTGTCACAGAAATGGATGTATCTAGACTTATTTTAGTTCTAGATACATCCATTTCTATCCATTTCCCCGGCAAGTAATTCCGGACGGAGGTATGAATTTGTCAATTACTTGAATGATGTTTATTTGGCTGAATTCAAATAATCTAAATTTTGGAATGTTTGTTGATTACAAATGAAAGGAGACTATGTTCTTTAAGACGCTATTATACTCTAACAGGACATCAACATGTATGAATCGATATAATTTTTTGAAATATCGTTCTGAACATAGACGCATAAATAATGACAGACCTTGTGTTAATATTTGGAATCTTTCTGCATCTAAAACCTTGTCCAATCAGTATTTTGGATATTACCTAACTGTTACTTATGAGTTATGATTACTTAGTAGTTACACAAAAAATGGAACCAAATATATACTCCCTTCGATCCATATTACTCCAAATCATAATCTAACACTAAAACGTGTCTGTATCTAGATAAATCTAAGACAAGTAATATGGATCGGAGGGAGTAATACTTTTGTTACATTTAGTATGTGCAATTAATTACGACTGATTCATTATTGTTTTGCTCAATTGGTTGTGGTACAGGTGAACAAAGTCCGTTTGGATGAAGACTTGGAGCAAACATGGGAAGTCCTTGCAGAACCAATACAGACTGTAAGATTTGCTTTGTTCTGTTCATCCTCCCTTCAGTCTGATTTCTGATTGTGCTATGCTTGCATGGAGTTTGTTAGGCTAGTATATTTATGAAGTTTGTATGGATCTTGAGGTACTTTGTCAAAAAATTGACTAGATTAGGTGCTTATTGTGTGATCATGCCCCAGTATGACATTTAGGCAAATACACCACTATGTTTATTGTTTAAGCCTGCAGTTGTATTCTCGAGTGGTCAAAGCCAAAACAATAATTATTCTCACTCTTGAGGCAAATCATGCCTAACCCAACTTGTTTGGGACTAAAGGCTTTGCTGCTGCGAGGCAAATCGTAATTTTATCGTTGACCTCTGTAGGTGATGCGAAGGTATGGGATCCCCGAACCCTATGAGAAACTGAAGGAAATGACTAGGGGCCAGGCTGTGACCAAAGACAGCATACGCAAGTTCATTGAAGGTCTTGACCTGCCGGAGGATGCGCAGTCAAGTCTTTTGAAGTTAACACCACACTCTTATACTGGAGAGGCGGAGAATCTGGCTGCAAATATTTGGAATGTGGTTGACCTGAAATCTGGATTTAAGATCAAGTGAGCTTCTACCCTGGCCCTGGGTAATCTGCCCACTTTTTTGACGATGACAGCGACAATAACATGGAAAGCTTCAAGGGAAACATCACATCGTAGCTTAGCGTCCAAAGATTGTTTGTCACGCTAATTTATTTGGTTCTCATTGAAAAAGCTTGTGGCGCGTGTGGCATGCGGCCCACGGAATTGTACCATCACTATACGTTCCGCCGTGTGGACTTCCACTTGCAGGGCTGCTTGGTGGATTGATAGCCGCACATGACCAAATTGTTTCATCCCACAAGCGCCCCACAGTAAAAAGGAAAGAAACCTTTTGGGATCGGTCGAGAAGTCTCCGGGAATCGCACCCTTTGCATTTGCTCTTCCAGTGCGCTTTTGTTTGCCCTCGTATGATGCTTTTTGATGATGCGTCTCCAATGCTACGCCGTAATGGGATTCGTTTGCAAGACGCGACAGCGACATAGAAGAATCTCTATTCGTTAAGAAAGAAAAGACCATGTTCATCCTTGTCCGGCGGCGTGAGAAGACGTTGGTAACATTTTACTTGCCGGCAGCATTCTTCTCGGCTCCCAGCGAGGAAAATCGGAAAACGTAAATCGGTCGCTCCAGTTCCGGCCAACACGTGAGAAGGGAGATCGTCTGTGTCTCCATCTAGCTACTGCTGAGACGACACCTACAGTGACACGCTGATACAGGGATCGCTCCGGCCGTGAACCAATGCTACTGCATTTCTGGTTGCGACCATGACTAGTTGACAAACGAGTGCTCAACTGCTGGGCACTATCAAGCCAGTGACTGGACTGATGATTTTGGTAGCCTGTATGTGGGAGCTGTTTGGCCCTGCCGCTGTTAGGGCAAATACAACGCGGTTCACCAAATGAACATCCTCAAATGTTCGCGGATAGGAATAGGGGTGGAGGTCATCTGGCCAAAGTCGTCAAATGTCCGCTTCTGATCCGATCTTCTCTATTTGACAAGCATATAGATTACAAACATATGCAATCACAACAAAAAGATCTACTTCTAATGAAGCAGTTGGTAGTCTCCGCCGGTCAATTTTCGTCCCACCACTTTCGTCCGGTTTTTTTCGTAGGTTAACCGTCGTAGATTTTTTTCGTCGCCTCCCCCACTTCATCGGTTTATTTTCACTTCACCCTCTCACACAACGAAAAAAACTGAACGGATCAGAACTTTTCATACTGACGCAAATTATTTAGTAATGTCTTTATGTAAAAGAATCAATCGCAATCAATCTCTAAAGATCAAATCTAAATTAATTAATCTTCATAACGTTTGTTTTTTTCGAATCACGTCCATAACTTTCCTTCCTTGTTTGGGCAGAAACTGTTTGGTAGCAGAGATTAGGAAGCTTCCTTTGAGTGTAGTAATAGGAAGTATTCTTTTTCTTGATGATTCGTTTCCATGCACGATGATAGTAAATTAGGCCAACATTCACCACTATTTATCAACGTCATCAATCGTATCCATTCCTACCAGTTTTAAGGGAATTTGCTCGCTATGTCTTTTTAAGGATCCGCTCGCTAAGTCGATAAATCGCGACGTTATTTTCACAAGCAATTCCCTAAAAAACACAGCGTCCTACCTCGACTTCCCTACACGGACGCCTTGCCGCCGCCGCCACCGATCTCGCCGCCTCCCGGCGATCCTCCTCCCTCCCGCAGCTCGAACGATCCACTTTTTGGCCACAAGCACCTTTGCCTCTTCGCCCATGCGCCACCCTCCTCTTCACCATAGCCACGAGCACCATCCGAGGCGGAGCTGACGCCTCCACAGATGCGGCGGAGACACCATATCCAGTGGAGACGGCGGTGTAAATCTTCTACTCTGCTCCTTCCCACAGTTACCGCCCGCTCCACGTCCCCTACGCTTTGTGTGGATCTGCTCATGTGCAGTGATAAACTTTATTTAGGTAGAACTATTCTTCTAGGCCTTTTTTTGTTACTTACAAATTGACTTTTTGAGCCAATGCTTACGGCATGAAGTATTACCTAGAGTTCCTTAATCAATCTGCTTGTCCATCGTTTCATTTGGTTCAATTACTATCAGCAAGAACGCATTGTGAAACCGTTAGCTTATGAATGTGTGCTCTTCCTGCAATAATAACATTTGCAATGTAAGGGCCGAGGCACACCCATGCATCAGGATGATGTGCACCACGTGGGAAGTAATACTAATATGGCCTAAGTGGATAATGAAATATTCAAAGATACACTTGACTGGAACAATTTTTTTCTCTGGAATTGTTCCTCATGATGCGCAGATGTAGATGGTATATTTTTAAAATTTCAAATCACCTATGCATGCCAATGTGATTCTTATCCTTTTCATTAGACAATGTGTTCCCATCAATCCATCCATGCACCGAACCGATTTTTTTACTCTATTCAGGTTGCAATTACGAACAAGTAGCATATGTATGCACTGAATTACTTGCATAAGACAGTGAAATACTTCTTACTGGCGTGGAGTGGAATTTTGGAATAGAGAAAGAACATACAACAAAGATCACGTAATTAATTGATTACATAAACCGAGATCACGTAAAACAAGTTTGATAGGTCCGTTGCATCGCACGGGCATTTTTGCTATATGTACTAACAGGTTCTATTTATTTCCTTTGATCGGTCAATACTCCTATGTCCTATGTAGGTAAGAAGGAAAGCAAACCTAACGGTACAACTGGCAGAACAGTCAACGGCGAGCTTCATCGCCGCATACGCGTCGTAGTACCTGGCCATCACCGGCTGGGGCATCGAGGACTTAACGCTGGTGAAGAAAGCGTGGGTATTGGTAGAGCTCCAAGAAGCTGCCCTTCGTCCTGCCCGCCGTCTTCACCATCGGTCCCCGGGCGACCACCCTGGAACTCGGCGACGCTACCAAGGCGACACGGTCCAGGTTGGTTCGGTCCCTCATCGAGCCACCATTTGGACCGGCCAACCACCACCGGCGTCAACGTCTTTGGGGCAGCGGCGAGTGGGCTGCGTGTCGGGTGCTTTGTGGCGAGGTGGTGGACATGCGAGCGCCCGATGATGAGGTCGGTGATGTGCCGCGGCAAATGCGCTTGTTAGCCATGAACCTTCCGTAGCAGTTTTTTCATGAGCCCATGTTTTTTGTGTTCGGGCCTTGCTATAATTAGCGGATAACCATGAAAAAAACATGACATTCAGTTTGTTGTCAAATGGTGCCGTGATTTTCGGATCAAGCCATGTTTCTCTTGTACTTCCTATTTCCTGTTCGACTGAATAGAAGTGCAGAAAGTGAACACACCAACACGTTGAAAGCAGTCATATTCAGCTATAGAGGTATACATTTATACAAGATATACACAGCAAGTGCCAAGAACCCAACTAACTCCTGACCTGACCTTGCTAATCCTTTACTCGCGATAAAGACGCAGACGATAAGGAAAGGTTGTTACGGAGAGAGCAATGGGAGACAGAGAATCACGTGGCGGCAGGTGGACCTGAACATATGCTTCAATAATGAAAACAACAGCGTAGGATCATGGTGCGTGATTATAGGCAGAGGCTATTAAATCTCACGCGGAAATCACGGCTAAGCGATTCTCGCACGATCCGAAGTTCACACCCAATCAACCGTTTTCCCCAGTTGATGGCATGCATGTGTGTTGTGCTAAAACGGCCGCTGCCATGGCAGCGAAACCCGCAGCTAGAACACTGCCAACGCCAAGTTGAGAACTCGAGATCGTCAATGGTGCATGCCCGACAGCGGCAGCGAGAGGCTATGGTGCATGGGGAGGAGAGAAAAGAAGGAGAGGAAGCTTGGGGACATGGTAGTTTACCGAGGGTTGCCGGTCGGCACGCCGAGAACGAATGGCGGCGGATGACATTTTTCTCGATCCTCTTGGTCGGACGGTTGAAGACCAGACGGATCGGACCGACAATTTTCGAGCCGATTTTAGCAGACCATATCGTCCATTTTCTCTAACAAGCCAGGACTGAGCGTGTGAAACACCGATTGAGCCACGAGCGGTACGTCCAGCCCTGCCCACCGTCGAAGCGAAGCTCCTACTCCACATGAAGTTGATCGTGTTGTTGCACTCATGCGGTAGGAGCCACAGGCACGACATGGTGAAGGGCTAAACGGCTGATCGAGGGTGAGACCTGGATGCCGGTGGCGCAGCTAACCATGGACGAGATCTTCACCCTGCACCAAAAAGTTCAAGAAGGAGGTGTTCAACAGCGCGCAGAAGGAGCTGGACCAATTCGGCCTCTTCATCTACAATGCCACTGTGAAGTAGCTGGTGGACATGCCGAGGCATGGGTACTTCTCCTACCTCAGCGAGAAGACACAACAGGAGGCAGCGAGCAGGGCCAAGGTGCATGTTTGTGGAGCGGGATGGCCTCACGTGCCAGAACACCGCCAAGGTGGACGCCGAGAACAAGGTGCTCTCTGTGCGGCAGCAGGGCGAGGCGCTCAAGGAGAAGGTCAAGGTCAAGGCGGAGGTGCAGGTGTTTGAGAACACAAGGAAGGCCGACAACGCCGCCTCAATGACCAACCTCGCCATGAAGGGGAAGGCTGGGAGAACAAGGAGAAGGTCAAGGTCAAGGCGGAGGTGCAGGTGTTTGAGAACACTAGGAAGGCCGACAACGCCGCCTCAATGACCAACCTCGCCATGAAGGAGAAGGTCAAGGTCAAGGCGGAGGTGCAGGTGTTTGAGAACACTAGGAAGGCCGAGAACGCCGCCTCAATGACCGACCTCGCCATGAAGGGGAAGGCTGGGACTGGCAGGCCAAGGTCGCCGAGGTTGAGGCCGCCAAGGTTGTCGCCATCCACGATGCCGAGCTGCAGATGGAGGTTAAGACGAAGAACGTGCTCTGCCAAACTGACAAGCTCAAGGTCGAGCATCTCAGCAAGTCCACAGTACACTACGACACACAAGTTGGTTATGCAATAAGCATGTATAAAAATATAGTACTAGGGACAAGAGAAATTCATACTTATTAACCTCAACATTTTATATTTTGTAGGTTCAAGAATCGAACACGCTCTTCTACAATGGCAAAGGCGGCGGATACGACATTGTATAAGGAGATGAAGGCGGCGGTGAGGTGAAGCGAAGCGAAACACATGCATGTCTCGATATGGGAGGAAAGGGAGGGATATAAGGTGAGGTTAGCGGTGCAACATGCCACACGAGGAAAGGGGTGAAGAGATGACCTTGAGGAGGGAAGTGAGCTCGGTCCATGGCATGGGTCGAGTAGAGGAAGGTTGATCCATGGTTTGGCCAAAGGGTGATGAGCGAGGGAGAAGTAGAAGGCCCCCTCTCATATCTTGGTGCGCGAGCAAGTCTGTCGAGGTGGAAGAGGCCTGTCATTTCATGATGGCGTTGGTGACCTTGGCGTGATGTTGTTCGCCGGTCTCGATCCCCTTCACTAATTTTGGTGAGAAGAGGGGAGGGACGAAAGGGTGGAGGGTGGGAGATGAGGTCGCCGATTACATTGGTTGTGGGCGAGTGCGGAGAGAGGAGAGTGAGCGGCAGGTGAAGTCTATGGATCTAGAGAGGGAGGAACAAGAGAGTGAGTGGTGCGGAGAGGGAGTGGATAGAGTGCGGTCGTATGGGAGAGGACAACAAGTCGTATAGGATGGGTATAATGGGAATATCATAAAAATAAAGCTTTATTTATACCTGTACACTATATATATTCAGAATAGCATAAAATATTTTCTCAATAACTTACTTAAAAATATCCAAGAAATTACGGATGACCGACTATTATTATATAAAGTGGAAATCCGTTCTTTGCTCGTGGAGAAATGTAACACAGTTTTTTATGGGCAATATACCACATACCCTAAATAGTAGATATTCGTGAGAATAACCATCAACATGTGATTTAGAGGTGAGCCTAAAATTATTAAAATTGGGATGCCACTCAATCTACTAGAAACTGCTCATTTCTAGCATTTGTCCAATGAATATATATTTTCCATACCACCATCATAAAAAAATTATTCTAATCTTTGTTTATATTAGAATACCTTTGTAGGTCATAAAGCTGAAGGATTTGATTGTGCTTGGAGATGTCATTGGCAAAGACCACGATGTAACGATGATGGAGGGGCTAAGAATTCAACGAGTTTTACACAACCAAAAGAGGTGCATGCAAATAATTGTTCTTCTTTGTATGTATGTTGCACATGATATAATACTCTAAAGGTATATTTCTATATATTTAATTTTGTAGAATATGAGAGAGATGGAGATGGATTATGTCGGGGTTCAAAAAGAAACCCATTCAGAGAGTTTTTGGGGCGGCGTCATTGGAAGGGGACAAAAATTCACCATGTTTTATACAACAAAAAGATGTGCAAGTGATGATATCCCACAACAACGACGCACTCAAAATAAAGCAAACCGGCTGGAATTACGATAAATGTTTATGGCAACATTTATTTCCAACTGGTATTCCGATGAGTAAGTTCAATGATGTTCGCATAACTCAAGAAAAATATTTTAAAAGCCCGTAGCAACGCACGTGCATTCTACTAGTATTGATAGTTTATAGGATAGATCAAGTAGTAAGCTTACATTTGAGTTCGGTGTGAAAAAAATCCTATCATATTTTGGCATAAAATAGTTTGGTTTGGTTAACTACACAATAGAATTTTTAGATTATCACATTTTTATAACCTGATTTGTCATGACCTATCACATTTTGGCAAAAAAACTATTATTGAAAAACTTTATGGGCGCAGGAACGTGTGTGCTCTAGAGGTAGGCTTGTAGAGATATTTAGTAAGTATACCACCATGTATACTCTAAGATGACACAAAAGAGTTCAGATGTTGGGAAATTTCTTCTTATTGTTATTGTGAACAAAACGTATTTTCTCTTTTCAATTTCTACTTTACTACTGATTGGGATACCTCACATATCAAAACAAAAGGGAAACATGCTTGGAACAACTTATTTCAACATATTTTAGTTTCCTATAGTTCACATTTTGGTTTCGTTTAGCTTTTGCCTCGATATATTTACGACTCTATCATTCTACCGTCAAAATGGATGGGCGCGGCAACGCGCGCCATCAATGATCTAGTGTTCAATAAGTTTTTACATCCAATCGATCCCAAAGTTGCTAGTCCGGTTGTCTGTGCCAAAGAGCTCCTTCTTCGGGTCCTAGTCTGGCTGTCCATGCCAAAGACCCCCACTCTTTGCCTAGTCCAGCCTCCCCCCTTTCCGTGAAGCGCTTCAATATGTGCTCATGATAGGCTTGGACCATCTCTCCCACATCGAGACCAAGTCTGACGTCTTCACGAAGCATTTTGAAGTCCTCTGAAGCGGCCTTGATCTCAAACTTCTTCTCTTGGCGGTTGAGATTCTTGTCTTGCATCTCTATGAAGATGCAAAACCTCTCTGCCTTCTTCTTCTTAGCCATGATGTCATCAAACTCCTCCATTATCTTGGCCGCCGCCCCTTCTCGTTTCTCCTCCTCCTCCTCCTACCACTTCCTCCCCAGGTTTCTAATCACCTTATTGGTCGGAGAAAGCCCTTCTTGTGTTTGAATGGTTGGATCACCACCTTCATCTTCAGTGACCATGGAGATCTTGATGGAATTACAATCATGTCGATCCACTTGCTATGCACATTCAACTTTAACAAATAATGCATATAGATGAAGTGATTCTTCTCCATCTTGTGGTATAACGAACGTAGGTACGGGCTACCAAAGAAACACAATGGATGGTCAACAAGGTGCAACATTTATAAAATCAATAAAACGACCAATAGATAGAGCAACAAACAACAAAACTTACGAGATCTTGGATTCCGACGCCACTTGGCCACCGGTTTTCACTTGTTTGTAGCAGCTGCAAAACTTGTTGACGGCCTTTTGAATGTTGTACCATCGAGCAACTTCGAATTGCGTTGATGGATAACTGTTGCGCGGTTGGGATCGTAGTGCTTTTGCTTGTGAAACCAAGTGTGCAAGCTTTGCCAAAACTTTGCGCCCCTTTTCTCTCTACCCTGAAACAAATTGCTACTACTAGCCAACCATGCCTCACACACCAATTCATCCTCCTCTAGGAAGAAATTAAGTCCCCTCTGCTTCTTCTTTGGGTTGGCACCAGGCGGCCAGTGCTCCTCTGGATCGATGTCCGGCTCCAGGGTGTCCGACTGTGGTTGTTCCTTCGGCTGGGAGTCATCCACTTGTCCGTATTCGTAGCTGCCTCCGTCATGTATAATGTTCATCATCGCCTCGTCGCCTACCATCGTCCCGCTTGGACGAGGGATTCTGGCAAACAGTGACTGGGCACCGACGTGTTGGGGAACGTAGTAATTCAAAAAAAAAATCTTACGATCACGCAAGATCTATCTAGGAGGTGCATAGCAACGAGACGGGAGAGTGTGTCCACGTACCCTCATAGACCGAAAGCGGAAGTGTTTAGTAACGCGGTTGATGTAGTCGAACGTCTTCACGATCCAACCGATCCAAGTACCGAACGTACGACACCTCCGTGTTCAGCACACGTTCAGCACGATGACGTCCCTCGAGCTCTTGATCCAGTAGAGGGTCGAGGGAGAGTTCCGTCAGCACGACGGCGTGGCAACAGTGATGATGAAGTTACCGGCGCAGGGCTTCGCCTAAGCACTACGACGATATGACTGAGGTGTTAAACTATGGAGGGGGCAACGCACACGGCTAAGAGATTGTCTGTTGTGCTTTGGGGTGCCCCCTGGCCACGTATATAAAGGAGGGGGGAGAGAGGCCGGCGGCCAGGAGGGCCGCGCCATGGGGAGAGTCCTACTTGGACTCCTAGTCCAAGTAGGATTCGCCCCCCCCCCCCTTTTCCTTCTTCCACCGGAGGGAATAGGAAGGAGAGGGAGAGGGAAAGGGAAGGGGGTGCCGCCCCCTCCTCCTTGTCCTATTAGGACTCCCAAGGAGGGGGGGGGGGCAGCCACCTCCCGTGGGCTTCCCTCTCTCTCTCCCTTAGGCCCATGTTGGCCCAACACTTCACCGAGGGGTTCCGGTAACCCCTCGGTACTCCGGAAAAAATACCCGGATCACTCGGAACCATTCCGATGTCCGAATATAACCTTCCAATATATGAATCTTTACCTCTCGACCATTTGGAGAATCCTCGTCATGTCCGTGATCTCATCCGGGACTTCAAAAAAACTTCGGTCATCAAATCACATAACTCATAATACAAATCGTCATCGAACGTTAAGCGTGCGGGCCTTCTGAGTTCGAGAACTATGTAGACATGACGAGACACATCTCCGGTCAATAACCAATAAGCGGAACCTGGATGCTCATATTGGCTCCTACATATTCTCGAAGATCTTTATCGGTCAAACCGCATAACAACATACGTCATTCCCTTTGTCATCGGTATGTTACTTGCCCGAGATTCGATCGTCGGTATCATCATACCTAGTTCAATCTCGTTACCAGCAAGTCTCTTTACTTGTTCCATAATGTATCATCCCATAACTAACTCATTAGTCACATTGCTTGCAAGGCTTATAGTGATGTGCATTACCGAGAGGGCCCAGAGATACCTCTCCGATATACGGAGTGACAAATCCTAATCTCGATCTATGCCAACTCAACAAACACCTTCGGAGACACCTATAGAGCATTTTTATAATCACCCAGTTACATTGTGACATTTGATAGCACACTAAGTGTTCCTCCGGTATTCGGGAGTTGCATAATCTCATAGTCATAGGAACATGTATAAGTCATGAAGAAAGCAATAGCAATAAAAATAAACGATCATTTATGCTAAGCTAACAGATGGGTCTTGTCCATCACATCATTCACTAATGATGTGATCACGTTCATCAAATGACAACACATGTCTATGGTCAGGAAACTTAACCATCTTTGATTAATGAGCTAGTCAAGTAGAGCCATACCAGGGACACTCTGTTTGTCTATGTATTCACACAAGTACTAAGTTTCCGGTTAATACAATTTTACCATGAATAATAAACATTTATCGTGATATAAGGAAATATAAATAACAACTTTATTATTGCCTGTAGGGCATATTTCCTTCAGTCTCCCACTTGCACTACAGTCAATAATGTAGATTACATAGTAATGATTCTAACACCCATGGAGTCTTGGTGTTGATCATGTTTTGCTCGTGGGAGAGTTTTAGTCAATGGGTCTGCAACATTCAGATCCGTATGTATTTTGCAAATCTCTATGTATCCCTCCTTGACTTGATCACAGATGGAATTGAAGCGTCTCTTGATGTGTTTGGTTCTCTTGTGAAATCTGGATTCCTTCACCAAGGCAATTGCTCCAGTATTGTCACAAAAGCTTTTCATTGGACCCGATGCACTAGGTATTATACCTAGATCGGATATGAACTCCTTCATTTGCTGCTTCCGAAGCAGCTATGTACTCCGCTTCACATGTAGATCCCGCCACGACGCTCTACTTGGAACTGCACCAACTGACAGCTCCACCATTCAATATAAATACGTATCCGGTTTGTGACTTAGAGTCATCCGGATCAGTGTCAAAGCTTGCATCGATGTAACCATTTACGACGAGCTCTTTGTGACCTCCATAAACGAGAAACATATCCTTAGTCCTTTTCAGGTATTTCAGGATGTTCTTGACCGCTTTCGATGATCCACTCTGGATTACTTTGGTACCTCCTCGCTAAACTAATACCAAGGCACACATTAGGTGCGGTACACAACATTGCATACATGATAGAACCTATGGCCGAAGCATGGGGAATGACTTTCATTTTCTCTCTATCTTCTGCAATGGTCGGGCATTGAGTCTGACTCAACTTCACACCTTGTAACACAGGCAAGAACCCTTTCTTTGACTGATCCATTTTGAATTTCTTCAAAACTTTATCAAGGTATGTGCTTTGTGAAAGTCCAATTAAGCGTCTTGATCTATCTTTATAGATCTTGATGCCCAATATATAACCAGCTTCACCGAGGTCTTTCATTGAAAAAATCTTATTCAAGTATGAAGGAAATATGCCCTAGAGGCAATAATAAAGTTATTATTTATTTCCTTATATCATGATAAATGTTTATTATTCATGCTAGAATTGTATTAACCGGAAACATAATACATGTGTGAATACATAGTCAAACAAAGTGTCACTAGTATGCCTCTACTTGACTAGTTCGTTGATCAAAGATGGTTATGTTTCCTAGCCATAGACATGAGTTGTCATTTGATTAACGGGATAACATCACTAGGAGAATGATGTGATTGACATGACCCATTCCGTTAGCTTAGGACCCGATCGTTTAGTATGTTGCTATTGCTTTCTTCATGGCTTATACATGTTCCTACGACTATGAGATTATGCAACTCCCGTTTATCGGAGGAACAGTTTGTGTGCTACCAAACGTCACAACGTAACTGGGTGATTATAAAGGTGCTCTACAGATGTCTCCGAAGGTACTTGTTGGGTTGGTGTATTTCGAGATTAGGATTTGTCACTCCGATTGTTGGAGAGGTATCTCTGGGCCCTCTCGGTAATGCACATCACTTAAGCCTTGCAAGCATTGCAACTAATGAGTTAGTTGCGGATTGATGTATTACGGAACGAGTAAAGAGACTTGCTGCTTGAGATTGAACTAGGTATTGAGATACTGACGATCGAATCTCGGGCAAGTAACATACCGATGACAAAGGGAACAACGTATGTTGTTATGCGGTCTGACCGATAAAGATCTTTGTAGAATATGTGGGAGCCAATATGAGCAACCAAGTTCCGCTATTGGTTATTGACCGGAGACGTGTCTCGGTCATGTCTACATAGTTCTCGAACCCGTAGGTTCCGCACGCTTAACATTTCGATGACAGTTATATTATGAGTTTATATATTTTGATGTACTGAAGGTTGTTTGGAGTCCCGGATGTGATCATGGACATGACGAGGAGTCTCGAAATGGCCGAGACATGAAGATTGATATATTGGTAGCCTATGTTTGGATATCGGAAGTGTTCCGGGTGAAATCGGGATTTTACCGGAGTACCGGGAGGTTACCGGAACCCCCCGGGAACTTAATGGGCCTTGGTGGAAGAGAGGAGAGGCGTACAGGGCAAGGGCCACGGGCCCCTCCCCCTAGTCCGAATAGGACAAAGAGAGGGGCGCGGCGCCCCTCCTATCTTATTCTCCTCCTCCTCTTTCCCCTCCCAAGTCGTAATCCAACTAGGAAAGGGGGGAGTCCTACTCCCGATGGGAGTAGGACTCCTCCTGGCGCGCCCTCTCTCCTGGCCGGCCGCACCCCCTTGCTCCTTTATATACGGGGGCCGGGGGCACCCCATAGACACAAGAATTGATCTGTTTGATCTTTTAGCCGTGTGCGGTGCCCCCCCCCCCCTCCACCATTGTCCACGTCGATAAATACTATAGCGGTGCTTAGGCGAAGCCCTGCGTCGGTAGAACATCATCATCGTCCTGCCGCGTCGTCTTGTGAAACTCTCCCTCAACACTCGGCTGGATCGGAGTTCGAGGAACGTCATCGGGCTGAACGTGTGCTGAACTCGGAGGTGCCGTGCGTTCGGTACTTGATCGGTTGAATCGTGAAGACGTACGACTACATCAACCGCGTTGTGTTAATGCTTCCGCTTTGGTCTCACGAGTGCGTGGACAACACTCTCCCCTCTCGTTGCTATGCATCACCATGATCTTGTGTGTGCGTAGGAATTTTTTTGAAATTACTACGTTCCCCAACAGTGGCATCCGAGCCTTGTTTTATGCGTAGATGTCATATGCACGAGTAGAACACAAGTGAGTTGTGGGCGATTTAAGTCATACTGCTTAACATCATGTCATACTTTGGTTCGGCGGTATTGTTGGATGAAGCGGCCCGGACCAACATTACGCGTACGCTTACGCGAGACTGGTTCTACCGACGTGCTTTGCACACAAGTGGCTGGTGGGTGTCAGTTTCTCCAACTTTAGTTGAACCGAGTGTGGCTACGCCCAGTCCTTGCGAAGGTTAAAACAGCACCAACTTGACAAACCATCGTTGTGGTTTTGATGCGTAGGTAAGAACGGTTCTTGCTAAGCCCGTAGCAGCCACGTAAAACTTGCAACAACAAAGTAGAGGACGTCTAACTTGTTTTTGCAGGGCATGTTGTGATGTGATATGGTCAAGACATGATGCTAAATTTTATTGTATGAGATGATCATGTTTTGTAACCGAGTTATCGACAACTGGCAAGAGCCATATGGTTGTCGCTTTATTGTATGCAATGCAATCGCCCTGTAATGCTTTACTTTATCACTAAGCGGTAGCGATAGTCATAGAAGCATAAGATTGGCGAGACGACAACGATGCTACGACGGAGATCAAGGTGTCACGCCGGTGACGATGGTGATCATGGAGGTGCTTCGGAGATGGAGATCACAAGCACAAGATGATGATGGCCATATCATATCACTTATATTGATTGCATGTGATGTTTATCTTTTATGCATCTTATCTTGCTTTGATTGACGGTAGCATTATAAGATGATCTCTCACTAAATTTCAAGATAAAAGTGTTCTCCCTGAATATGCACCGTTGCCAAAGTTCATCGTGCCCAGACACCACATGATGATCAGGTGTGATAAGCTCTACGTCCATCTACAACGGGTGCAAGCCAGTTTTGCACACGCGGAATACTCGGGTTAAACTTGACGAGCCTAGCATATGCAGATATGGCCTCGGAACTCTGAGACCGAAAGGTCGAGCGTGAATCATATAGTAGATATGATCAATATAGTGATGTTCACCATTGAAAACTACTCCATTTCACGTGATGATCGGTTATGGTTTAGTTGATTTGGATCACGTGATCACTTAGAAGATTAGAGGATGTCTTTCTAAGTGGGAGTTCTTAAGTAATATGATTAATTGAACTTAAATTTATCATGAACTTAGTACTTGATAGTATCTTGCTTGTCTATGTTGATTGTAGATAGATGGCCCGTGTTGTTGTTCCATTGAATTTTAATGCGTTCCTTGAGAAAGCAAAGTTGAAAGATGATGGTAGCAATTACATGGACTGGGTCCGTAACTTGAGGATTATCCTCATTGCTGCACAGAAGAATTACGTCCTAGAAGCACTGCTAGGTGTACCACCTGCACCGGCAACTGCAGACATTGTGAATGTCTGGCAGTCACGTGTTGATGACTACTCAATAGTTCAGTGTGCCATGCTTTACGGCTTAGAACCGGGACTTCAACGACGTTTTGAACGTCATGGAGCATATGAGATGTTCCAGGAGTTGAAGTTAATATTTCAAAAGAATGCCCGGATTGAGAGATATGAAGTCTCCAATAAGTTCTACAGCAGCAAGATGGAGGAGAATAGTTCTGTCAGTGAGCATATACTCAAGATGTTTGGGGTATAATAATCACTTGATTCAACTAGGAGTTAATCTTCCGGATGATAGCGTCATTGACAGAATTCTCCAATCACTGCCACCAAGCTACAAGAGCTTCGTGATGAACTATAACATGCAATGGATGGATAAGACGATTCCCGAGCTCTTCGCGATGCTAAAGGCTGCGGAGGTAGAAATCAAGAAGGAGCATCAAGTGTTGATGGTCAACAAGACCACTAGTTTCAAGAAGAAGGGCAAGGGGAAGAAGAAGGGGAACTTCAAGAAGAACAGCAAGCAAGTTGCTGCTCAAGAGAAGAAACCCAAGTCTGGACCTAAGCCTGGCCGAGTGCTTCTACCGCAAGCGGATCAGTCACCGGAAGCGGAACTGCCCCAAGTATTTCGCGGATAAGAAGGATGGCAAGGTGAACAAAGGTATATGTGATATACATGTTATTGATGTGTACCTTACTAGAGCTCGCAGATAGCACTGTGTATTTGATCTGGTTACATTGCTAATATTTGCAACTCGAAACAAGGACTACGGATTAAGTGAACACTGGCCAAGGACGAGGTGACGATGCACGTGGGAAATGGTTCCAAAGTCGATGTGATCGCGGTCGGCACGCTACCTCTACATCTACCTTCGGGATTAGTTTTAGACCTAAATAATTGTTATTTGGTGCCAGCCTTGAGCATGAACATTATATCTGGATCTTGTTTGATGCGAGACGGTTATTCATTTAAATCAGAGAATAATGGTTGTTCTATTTATATGAGTAATATCTTTTATGGTCATACACCCTTGCAGAGTGGTCTATTTTTGATGAATCTCGATAGTAGTGATACACATATTCATAATGTTGAAACCAAAAGATGCAGAGTTGATAATGATAGTGCAACTTATTTGTGGCATTGCCGTTTAGGTTATATCAGAGTAAAGCGCATGAAAAAACTCCATACTGATGGACTTTTGGAACCACTTGATTATGAACCATTTGGTACTTGCGAACCGTGCCTTATGGGCAAGATGACTAAAACGTCGTTCTCTGGTACTATGGAGAGAGCAACAGGTTTGTTGGAAATCATACATACAGATGTATGTGGTCCGATGAATGTTGAGGCTCATGGTGGATATCGTTATTTTCTCACCTTCACATATGATTTAAGCAGATATGAGTATATCTACTTAATGAAGCATAAGTCTGAAACATTTGAAAAGTTCAAAGAATTTCGGAGTGAAGTTGAAAATCATCGTAACAAGAAAATAAAGTTTATGCGATCTGATCGTGGAGGAGAATATTTGAGTTACGAGTTTGGTCTACATTTGAAACAATGCGGAATAGTTTCGCAACTCACGCCACCCGGAACACCGCAGCGTAATGGTGTGTCCGAACGTCGTAATCGTACTTTACTAGATATGGTGCGATCTATGATGTCTCTTACTGATTTACCGCTATCGTTTTGGGGTTATGCTTTAGAGACAGCCGCATTCACGTTAAATAGGGCACCATCAAAATCCGTTGAGACGACGCCTTATGAACTGTGGTTTGGCAAGAAACCAAAGTTGTCGTTTCTTAAAGTTTGGGGCTGCGATGCTTATGTGAAAAAGCTTCAACTTGATAAGCTCAAACCCAAATCAGAGAAATGTGTCTTCATAGGATACACAAAGGAGACTGTTGGGTACACCTTCTATCACAGATCCGAAGGCAAGACATTCGTTACTAAGAATGGATCCTTTCAAGAGAAGGAGTTTTCTCTCGAAAGAAGTGAGTGGGAGGAAAGTAGAACTTGATGAGGTAACTGTACCTGCTACCTTATTGGAAAGTAGTTCATCACAGAAACCGGTTCCTGTGACGCCTACACCAATTAGTGAGGAAGTTAAGGATGATGATCATGGAACTTCAGATCAAGTTGTTATTGAACCTCATAGGTCAACCAGAGTAAGATCCGCACCAGAGTGGTATGGCAATCCTGTTCTGGAGGTTATGTTACTAGACCATGACGAACCTACGAACTATGAAGAAGCGATGGTGAGCCCAGATTCCGCAAAATGGCTTGAGGCCATGAAATCTGAGACGGGATCCATGTATGAGAACAAAGTGTGGACTTTGGTTGACTTGCCCGATGGTCGGCAAGCAATTGAGAATAAATGGATCTTCAAGAAGAAGATTGACGCTGACGGTAATGTTACTGTCTACAAAGCTCGACTTGTTGCGAAAGGTTTTTGACAAGTTCAAGGGATTGACTACGATGAGAGCTTCTCACCCGTAGCGATGCTCAAGTCTGTCCGAATCATGTTAGCGATTGCCGCATTTTTTCATTATGAAATTTGGCAGATGGATGTCAAAACTGCATTCCTGAATGGATTTCTGGAAGAAGAGTTGTATATGATGCAACCGGAAGGTTTTGTCGATCAAAAGGGAGCTAACAAAGTGTGCAAGCTCCAGCGATCCATTTATGGACTGGTGCAAGCCTCTCGGAGTTGGAATAAACGCTTTGATAGTGTGATCAAAGCATTTGGTTTTGTACAGACTTTTGGAGAAGTCTGTATTTACAAAAAAGTGAGTGGGAGCTCTGTAGCATTTCTAATATTATATGTGGATGACATATTGCTGATTGGAAATGATATAGAATTACTGGATAGCATAAAGGGATACTTGAATAAGAGTTTTTCAACGAAAGACCTCGGTGAAGCTGCTTATATATTGGGCATTAAGATCTATAGAGATAGATCAAGACGTTTAATTGGACTTTCGCAAAGCACATACCTTGACAAAGTTTTGAAGAAGTTCAAAATGGATCAAGCAAAGAAAGGGTTCTTGCACGTATGTTACAAGGTGTGAAGTTGAGTAAGACTCAATACCCGACCAACTGCAGAAGATAGAGAGAAAATGAAAGATGTTCCCTATGCTTCAGCCATGGGCTCTATCATGTATGCTATCTTGTGTACGGACCTGATGTGTGCCTTCTTTGTAAGTCTAGCGAGGAGGTACCAAAGTAATCCAGGAGTGGATCACTGGACAACGATCAAGAACATCCTGAAATACCTGAAAAGGACTAAGGATATGTTTCTCGTTTATGGAGGTGACAAAGAGCTCATCGTAAATGGTTACGTTGACGCAAGCTTTGCCACTGATCCGGACGATTCTCAATCGCAAACCGGATGCGTGTTTACATTAAACGATGGAGCTGTCAGTTGGTGCAGTTCTAAACAAAGCGTCGTGGCGGGATCTACGTGTGAAGTGGAGTACATAGCTGCTTCGGAAGCAGCAAATGAAGGAGTTTGGATGAAGCAGTTCATATCCGATCTAGGTGTCATACCTAGTGCATCGGGTCCAATGAAAATCTTTTGTGACAATACTGGTGCAATTGCCTTGGTGAAGGAATCCAGATTTCACAAGAGAACCAAGCACATCAAGAGACGCTTCAATTCCATCCGGGATTTAGTCCAGGTGGGAGACATAGAAATTTGCAAGATACATATGGATCTGAATGTTGCAGACCCGTTGACTAAGCCTCTTCCATGAGGAAAACATGATCAGCACCAAGACTCCATGGGTGTTAGGATCATTACTATGTAATCTAGATTATTGACTCTAGTGCAAGTCAGAGACTGAAGGAAATATGCCCTAGAGGCAATAATAAAGTTATTATTTATTTCCTTATATCATGATAAATGTTTATTATTCATGCTAGAATTGTATTAATCGGAAACATAATTCATGTGTGAATACATACACAAACAGAGTGTCACTAGTATGCCTCTACTTGACTAGCTCGTTGATCAAAGATGGTTATGTTTCCTAGCCATAGACATGAGTTGTCATTTGATTAACGGGATCACATCATTAGGAGAATGATGTGATTGACATGACCCATTCCGTTAGCTTAGCACCCGATCGTTTAGTATGTTGTTATTGCTTTCTTCATGGCTTATACATGTTCCCATGACTATGAGATTATGCAACTCCCGTTTACCGGAGGAACACTTTGTGTGCTACCAAACGTCACAACGTAACTGGGTGATTATAAAGGTGCTCTACATGTGTCTCCGAAGGTACTTGTTGGGTTGGCGTATTTCGAGATTAGGATTTGTCACTCCGATTGTCGGAGAGGTATCTCTGGGCCCTCTCGGTAATGCACATCACTTAAGCCTTGCAAGCAATGCAACTAATGAGTTAGTTGCGGATTGATGTATTACGAAACGAGTAAAGAGACTTGCCGGTTACGAGATTGAACTAGGTATTGAGATACCGACGATCGAATCTCGGGCAAGTAACATACCGATGACAAAGGGAACAACGTATGTTGTTATGCGGTCTGACCAATAATGATCTTCGTAGAATATGTGGGAGCCAATATGAGCATCCAGGTTCCGCTATTGGTTATTGACCGGAGACGTGTCTCGGTCAAGTCTACATAGTTCTCGAACCGGTAGGGTCCGCATGCTTAACGTTTCGATGATAGTTATATTATGAGTTTATATGTTTTGATGTACCGAAGGTTGTTCGGAGTCCCGGATATGATCACGAACATGACGAGGAGTCTCAAAATTGTCGATACATGAAGATTGATATATTGGAAGCCTATGTTTGGATATCAGAAGTGTTCCGGGTGAAATCAAGATTTTACCGGAGTACCGGGAGGTTACCGGAACCCCCCGAGAAATTAATGGGCCTTAATGGGCCTTGGTGGAAGAGAGGAGAGGCGGTCAGGGCAAGGGCCGCGCGCCCCTCCCCCTAGTCCGAATAGGACAAGGAGAGGGGGGCGGCGCCCCCCCTTCCTTCTTCTCCTCCTCCTCTTTCCCCCTCCCAAGTCCTAATCCAACTAGGAAAGGGGGGGAGTCCTACTCCTGGCGCGCCCTCTCTCCTGGCCAGCCGTACCCCCTTGCTCCTTTATATACGGGGGCAGGGGGGCACCCCATAGACACAACAATTGATCTGTTTGATCTTTTAGCCGTGTGCGGTGCCCCCCTCCACCATAGTCCACCTCGATAAATACTGTAGCGGTGCTTAGGCGAAGCCCTGCGTCGGTAGAACATCATCATCGTCACCATGCTGTCATGCTGACGAAACTCTCCCTCAACACTCGGCTGGATCGGAGTTCGAGGGATGTCATCGGGATGAACGTGTGTTGAACTCGGAGGTGCCGTGCGTTCGGTACTTGATCGGTCGGATCGTGAAGACGTACATCTACATCAACCGCGTTGTGCTAACGCTTCCGCTTTCGGTCTACGAGGGTTCATGGGCAACACTCTCCCCTCTCGTTGCTATGCATCACCATGATCTTGCGTGTGCATAGGAATTTTTTTGAAATTACTACGTTCCCCAACAAAGTATCCTTTTAAGCTTATCCAGAAATTCTGTATTATTTCCAATCAACAATATGTCATCCACATATAATATTAGAAATGCTACAGAGCTCCCACTCACTTTCTTGTAAATACATGCTTCTCCAAAAGTCTATATAAAACCATATGCTTGGATCACACTATGAAAGCGCATATTCCAACTCCAAGAGGCTTGCACCAGTCCATAAATGGATTGCTGGAGCTTGCACACTTTGGTAGCACCTTTAGGATCGACAAAACCTTCTTTAAGATATCCATTAAGGAATGCAGTTTTGACATCCATTTGCCAAATTTGATAATCATAAAATGCGACAATTGCTAACATGATTCGAACAGACTTAAGCATCGCTATGGGTGAGAAGGTCTCGTCGTAGTCAACTCCTTGAACTTGTCGAAAACCTTTTGCAACAAGTCGAGCTTTGTAGACAGTAACATTACCGTCATCGTCGGTCTTCTTCTTGAAGATCCATTTATTCTCTATGGCTTGCCGGTCATCGGGCAAGTCAACCAAAGTCCATACTTTGTTCTCATACATGGATCCCATCTCAGATTTCATGGCCTCAAGCCATTTCGCGGAATTTGGGCTCATCATCGCTTCCTCATAGTTCGTAGGTTCGTCATGGTCAAGTAACATGACCTTCAGAACAGGATTATCGTACCACTCTGGTGCGGATCGTACTCTGGTTGACCTACGAGGTTCAGTAGTAACTTGATATGAAGTTTCATGATCATCATCATTAGCTTCCTCACTAATTGGTGTAGGAATCACTGGAGCTGATTTATGTGATGAACTACTTTCCAATTCGGGAGAAGGTACAATTACCTCATCAAGTTCTGCTTTCCTCCCACTCACTTCTTTCGAGAGAAACTCCTTCTCTAGAAAGGATCCATTCTTAGCAATGAATATCTTGCCTTCAGATCTGTGATACAAGATGTACCCAACAGTCTCTTTTGGGTATCCTATGAAGACACATTTCTCCTATTTGGGTCGAGCTTATCAGGTTGAAGCTTTTTCACATAAGCATCGCAGCCCCAAATTTTAGGAAACGACAACTTGGGTTTCTTGCCAAACCACAGTTCATATGGTGTCGTCTCAACGGATTTAGATGGTGCCCTATTTAGCGTGAATGCAGCCATCTCTAAAGCATAACCCCAAAATGATAGCAGTAAATCAGTAAGAGACATCATAGATCGCACCATATCTAATAAAGTATGGCTACAACATTCGGACACACCATTATGCTATGGTGTTCCAGGTGGCGTGAGTTGCGAAACTATTCCACATTGTTTCAAATGAAGACCAAACTCATAAATCAAATATTCACCTCCACGATCAGATCGTAGAAACTTTATTTTCTTGTTACGATGATTTTCCACTTCACTCTGAAATTCTTTGAACTTCTCAAATGTTTCAGACTTATGTTTCATCAAGTAGATATACCCATATCTGCTCAAATCATCTGTGAAGGTCAAAATAACGATACCCACCATGAGCCTCAACACTCATCGGGCCGCATACATCGGTATGTATTATTTCCAATAAGTCGGTTGCTCGCTCCATTGTTAGGAGAAGCGAGTCTTAGTCATCTTGCCCATGAGGCATGGTTACTTAAGCATCAAGTGATTCATAATCAAGTGATTACAAAGCCCATCGACATGGAGTTTCTTCATGCGCTTTACACCAATATGATCTAAGCGGCGATTGCCACAAATAAGTTGCACTATCATTATTAACCTTGCATCTTTTGGCTTCAATATTATGAATATGTGTATCACTACAATCGAGATTCAATAAAAATATACCACTCATCAAGGGTGCATGACCATAAAAGATATTACTCATATAAATAGAACAACCATTATTCTCTGATTTAAATGAATAACCGTCTCGCATCAAACAAGATCCAGATATAATGTTCATGCTTAATGCTGGCACCAAATAACAATTATTCAGGTCTAAAACTAATCCCAAAGGTAGATGTAGAGGTAGCGTGCCGACGGCGATCACATCGACTATGGAACCATTTCCCACGTGCATCGTCACCTCGTCCTTAGCCAATCTTCGTTTAATCTGTAGCCCCTATTTCGAGTTGCAAATATGAGCAACAAAACCATTATCAAATACCCAGGTGCTACTACGAGCATTAGTAAGGTACATATCAATAACATGTATATCAAATATACCTTTCACTTTGCCATCCTTCTTATTCGCTAAATACTTGGGGCAGTTCCGCTTCCAGTGACCAGTCCCTTTGCAATAGAAGCACTCAGTTTCAGGCCTAGGTCCAGACTTGGGCTTCTTCACTTGGGCAACAACTTGCTTGCCGTTCTTCTTGAAGTTCCCCTTCTTCCCTTTGCCCTTTTTCTTGAAACTAGTGGTCTTGTTAACCATCAACACTTGATGCTCCTTCTTGATTTCTACCTCCATGAGGCTTTAGCATTGCGAAGAGCTCGGGAATTGTCTTATCCATCCCTTGCATATTATAGTTCATCACGAAGCTTTTATAGCTTGGTGGCAGTGATTGAAGAACTCTGTCAATGACACTATCATCAGGAAGATTAACTCCCAATGGAGTCAAGTGGTTGTGGTACCCAGACATTCTGAGTATATGTTCACTGACAGAACTATTCTCCTCCATTTTGTAGTTATAGAAGTTATTGGAGACTTCGTATCTCTCAATCCGGGCATCTGCTTGAAATATTAACTTCAACTCCTGCAACATCTCATATGCTCAGTGACGTTCAAAACGTCTTTGATGTCTCGATTCTAAGCCGTAAAGCATGGCACACTGAACTATTGAGTAGTCATCAGCTTTGCTCTGCGGATGTTTCTAGCGTCAGGAGTTGCTCCTTGTTGGGTCTTGCACCTAGCGGTGCTTCCAGGACGTAATTCTGTGCAGCAATGAGGATAATCCTCAAATTACGGACCCCGTCCGTGTAGTTGCTACCATCATCTTTCAACTTAGCTTTCTCTAGGAATGCATTAAAATTCAAAGGAACGGTAGCACGGGCCATTGATCTAGAACAACATAGACATGCAAAAACTATCAGGTTCTAAGTTCATGATAAATTAAAGTTCAATTAATAATATTATTTAAGAACTCCCACTTAGATAGGCATCCCTCTAGTCATCTAAATGATCACGTGATCCAAATCAACTAAACCATGTCCGATCATCATGTGAGATGGAGTAGTTTTCAATGGTGAACATCACTATGTTGATCATATCTACTATATGATTCATGTTCGACCTTTCGGTCTCATTGTTCCGAGGCCATATCTGCATATGTTAGGCTCGTCAAGTATAAACCGAGTACTCTGCACGTGCAAAACTGGCTTGCACCCATTGTATGTGAACGTAGAGCTTATCACACCCGATCATCACGTGGTGTTTCGACATGATGAACTGTAGCAATAGTGCATACTCAGGGAGAACACTTATACCTTGAAATTTAGTGAGGGATCATCTTATAATGCTACTGTCATACTAAGCAAAATAAGATGAATAAAGGATAAACATCACACGCAATCAAAATATGTGACATGATATGGCCATCATCATCTTGTGCCTTCGATCTCCATCTCCAAAGCACCGTCATGATCTCCATCGTCACCGGCTTGACGCCTTGATCTCCATCGTAGCATCGTTGTCGTCTCGCCAACTATTGCTTCTACGAGTATCGCTACCGCTTAGTGATAAAGTAAAGCTATTACATGGCGATTGCATTTCATACAATAAAGTGACAACCATAAGGCTCCTGCCAGTTGCTGATAACTTTTACAAAACATGATCATCTCATACAACAGTTTATATCTCATCATGTCTTGACCATATCACATCACAACATGCCGTACAAAAACAAGTTAGACGTCCTCTACTTTGTTGTTGCAAGTATTACGTGGCTGCTACAGGCTTCTAGCAAGAACCGTTCTTACCTACGCATTAAAACCACAACGATTTCTCGTCAAGTGTACTGTTTTAACCTTCAACAAGGACCGGTCGTAGTCAAACTCGATTCAACTAAAGTTGGAGAAATAGACACCCGCCAGCCGCCTGTGTGCGAAGGACGTCGGTAGAACCAGTCTCATGAACACGATCATGTAATGTTGGTCCGGACCGCTTCATCCAACAATACCGCCGAATCAAAGTAAGACGTTGGTGGTAAGCAGTATGACTACTTGTAGCGACCAGACCTCAAACAGTCTGATCTCTGTGCTCAAGTGTCATCCCTGGATCAGTAATGCTGACACCACACAGTACTCGAAGGATTTATAACAGAGTAGCAATCACACACTTATTACATTGAATGTCTCAAGAGAGAACTTAACAAAATAAATATGGCTTAAGGCCATCTAATAACGATAACAGCGGAAGGCTTGGAAGGATGAGCGAGTCCATCAACTCCAACGGCATCACTGAGTATAGAACCACGACCTAAGCACCTTACTCGTAAATGCGAAAAGTGCGCATCATGAAGCGTTGCAGCCCGAAAGCGAATTGACACATGGAATATCTTGGCAAAGTAACACATAGAGAAATAATGGAAGAATAAGCCTATACTACATGCATATATGGCTGGTGGAAAGCTCTATGGTTACAGTTTTTACGTAAATCCAATTTTTCCCTACTGCAAAGGAATAAATTTATTTAACTATCATGGTGGTTGTTGAACATTGAGAATGGTTGACAGCATCCTCAATCCCAATTAAAAGTACTCATTAACAACCCAACAATATTAATTAAAGTAACATGATGAGATTCACATGATAATCCAAGTACTAGATACTCAAGATGTCCATGACCGGGGACACGGCTAACCATGATTAGTTTATACACTCTGCAGAGGTTTGTGCACTTTTCCCCACAAGACTCGATCTCCTCCGTTTGATTTCTCGCACTACATGGTGTTTGAGAAACGGATGACCGAGACCTAGTCTTCGAGCGCTAGCACCTTACATGTGGGTAGACCGTACCAACCTACAACCCCTACATCAGCTAGTCTACCCGTAAGAGTTTGCACAACTTAGTCAACTATGCTAGAGCCCATAGTAGCATGTGGCTGCACACGGAAGTCTCTAGCATGAATAATCTCATGATCCCTTTGAGCCTGGGTGGCGGTTCGAAGAAATACAGGCAAGTCCTGATGGAAACCAGGTGCCTCAATCCACCCAGATGTGTGTTTAAGTTGCCACCTTAAATAAACCATTAATTAACAATCTCACATCTGTCATGGATACACTCACCCAATCCACGTCTACTAGCATAGCATGGCATAATAAGCAAACGTAGAAGTAACTCCCAAGGGTTTGACAATAAACAGGTAATTGGTACTACCTCAAACTACTTCCCAAAACCCACAATTTAATTAGATCCTAATCATGAAATGTTTGAGGATAGATCTAATGCATAAAAACTGGGTAGTAGAAAAGGTATGATCAAAGTGTTACTTGCCTTGCTGATGATCCGCGAAACCTAGAGACTCGAAGTAACAGGCTGCGCACTCCAGGTATTCTATCGCAGACAAACAAACAAGCATACAATAAGTACTCATCTAATGCATAGGTAAAACTCAAATAGATCTAACCAGATAGTTCAACTTAAGAACTCCGGTTTGCAAAAAGAAACAAATCAAACGAAGCAACAAAAGTCAAGCGGCGAAGAAAACAACCTCGTTTTACTAATCTGGATCTAAGTCAAATTTTACAGTAGCAAAAACTTGTTTAAGTTGGTTATTCGGAAAGAGGGTTTCGATCACGAAACTCGAGGCGCTTGAATCGCTGATTAGATAAGCAATGAAAAGTTATACTAAAACGAAAATCGGACCAGGAATCGCGATCAGAAAAATCGCGAATTAATTCCGAGAAAAAGAAAAACGATGAACAGGTTAACGAACGGACATTCGTTAACTAAACTTAATCTGACGAACGCGTTCGTTAAAAATGAACGAACGAACGAACGCTCGCTATTTAACCGAACCGAAAAAAACCAATCTAAAAAAAATAAACCGACAAAAACCGTTTGGTTTTAAAAACCGAAGGCACGAAAGTCGAGGCGCGAACCTCGTGGCGGGATCCGGCGACGGCAAGGTCCGAGGATCGAGGCGGGCAGTGGCGCTGGGCGTGGTCGGGGTGGCGGTGTGGTGAGGTCGGCGGTGGCGGCTAGGGTTCTACAGGTGGGCGGCGTATAAAACCCCATGTCGGGTGTCCCAGGCGGACACGGCCCGTCGGTCGGTGCGCGTTTTTTTTAAATAATTCAGCAGAAGAAAAATAAAAGAAATACTAAACAGACTCAAAAATCCGAAATAACTTTTCCCGGCTTCTAAAATCAAGCGGACAAGATGAACATTTATTTGGGGCCTAAATGCAATTTTGGAAAACGCGCATTTTCCTAAATTCAAATAAAAAGCGAAAAACTCCAAAATAAAATCTTATTTGATTTTATTATTAAATCATCATTATTTCTTTATTTTGGGAAAGTCATTTTATTCCCTCTCTCATATCTTTGTAATAGAAATAATTGAAGATAAAATAATTAAAATCGAATGATCCTATTTTCAAAATTTGAGAAAACTCAAATATGAAAATAACGAAATCCCCAACTCTCTCCGTGGGTCCTTGAGTTGTGTAAAATTTCTAGGATCGAGCCAAAATGCTACAAAAATATGATATGCAAAGATGCTCTATGTATAACATTCCAAATTGAAAATTTGGGATGTTACAAACCTACCCCCTTAAGATGAATCTCGCCCTCGAGATTTGGGTTGGCTAGAAAATAGGTGAGGGTGGTCCTTAAGCAGATCTTCCTCTCGCTCCCAGGTGGCTTCATCCTCAGTGTGGTGGCTCCATTGAACTTTGCAAAACTTAATGACCTTGTTGCGGGTGACTCAGCTGGCAACCTCGAGAATCCTGACTGGTTTCTCCTCATAGGTCAAATCGTTATTCAACTGAATCGCCTCTAGTGGCACAGTATCTCTCAGTGGTATATCCTCCATCTCTGCGTGACACTTCTTCAACTGAGAAACATGAAGCACGTCATGAACACCTGACAATCCTTCGGGTAGTTCCAACTTATGCATAACTTCTCCCATGCGCTCCAAAACTTTGTATGGTCCCACAAAAGCGTGGTGCTAATTTTCCTTTAACACCAAAACGCTTAACTCCTCGGCGGAGATACTCAAAGATAAACTACATCTCGGCGTATTACATCTCCTTGCATTTGAATATGCATAGCTCTTACATCTTGGTTGGGCTACCTTGAGCCTATCGCGAATCAACTTTACTTTCCGTTCAGACTCCTTAATCAAATCCGGTCCAAACAACTGGCGGTCTCCAACTTCATCCCATAGTAGCGGGGTTCTGCACCTCCTTCCGTACAAGGCTTCGAAAGGTGCCATCTTCAAACTGGTTTGGTAGCTGTTGTTATAAGAAAACTACGCATAGGGCAAGTTGTCATCCCAACTTGATCCATAATCCAAAGCACATGCTCTCAGCATATCCTCTAAGATCTGGTTGACTCTCTCTATTTGTCCATCTGTCTGTGGATGAAAAGTTGTGCTAAACTCGATCTGGTTCCCAAAGTTTCGTTAGCTGCTTCCGAGAACTTTGAGGTGAATTGGGTTCCTCTATTCGATACAATACTCCTCGGAACTCCATGCAAGCATACAATCCTCGTCATGTATATCTTAGCCAATTTGGCACTTCAGTAGGTAGTCTTTCTTTGGAATGAAATGAGCTACCTTCGTCAAGCGATTGACTACAACACAAATCGAGTCATAGCCTGAGCGGGTCCTGGGCAATCCTGTGATGAAATCCATACCTAGTTTATCCCACTTCCATTCGGGTATTGGCAACGGCTGTAACAATCCTGCTGGCTTCTGATGTTCTGCTTTCACCTTCTGACACACATCACAAACTGCTACATACTCTGCGATATCTTTCTTCATTCCGGTCCACCAGAAAGTATCTTTCAAATCCAAATACATCTTGGTATTTCCGGGGTGGATCGAATACGGCGAATCATGTGCCTCTTGCAAAATCAACTTCCGAATCTCCGGATCACTTGGTACGTAAACGCGGTCCTCAAACCATAAGGTATCGTGCTCATCCTCACGAAATCCCTTTTCTTTTCCCTTGCTCATCTTCTCCTTAATAGAAGCAACTTCCTTATCTGTCCTTTGAGCTTCTCTGATTTTGTCCATCAAGGTAGATTGAATCTCCAACGCTGCTACATAGCCTCGCGAAACTATTTCCAAACATAGCTCCCGAAATTCCTCGGCTAATTCTTTTGGTAAACCTCCGGTCATTAGAATGTTAACATGACTCTTACGGCTCAACACGTCTGCTACCACGTTAGCCTTTCCGGGGTGGTAATGCAATCTCATATCATAATCCTTGATGAGCTCCAACCATCTTCTCTGCCCGAGATTTAACTCCTTCTGCGTGAAGATGTACTTCAAACTCTTGTGATCCGTATACACCTCACAATGATTTCCAATGAGGAAATGCCTCCATGTTTTCAATGCATGCACTACGGCTGCTAACTCCAAATCATGTGTGGCATAGTTTAATTCGTGAGGTTTCAGCTGTCGTGAAGCATCTGAAACAACTCTTCCCTCCTGCATAAGCCTTTGCTCCAAGACCTCGGCGTGAAGCGTCGCAATAAACTTCGTAATCCTTGCTTTGGTGCAGCGGGATTAATACTTTGGTGAGGTAACCAAACGCTTCTTCAACTCTTGAAACTAGCCTCACACTCCTCGGTCCAAATAAACTTGGTATCCTTCTTCAATAATTACATCATGGGCTTCGCAATTCTCGAGAAATTCTCAATGAATCTCGGTAGTATCCTGCGAGTCCAAGGAAACTCGGATCTCTCCAACTATTGTTGGCGCTTCCCGATTTGTCACCGTGGCAACTTTAGTGGGGTTTCTTGCTATACCTTCTCCGGATATAACATGTAAGAAATCCAACTTCCTTCAACCAAAACTCACACTTGCTGAACTTGGCATATAGCGATGTTCTCTCGAGCTTCTCGAGTACCAAGCATAAATGCTCCTTATGTTCTTATTCATTCTTTGAGTAGACCAAGATATCGCCAATGAATACCACGACGAACTTATCCAAAAACTCCATAAACACCTTGTTCATCATGTTCATAAAATAATTTGGGCGTTAGTTAGTCCAAATGACATAACGGTATACTCATACAGCCGTGCACAGTGGTAAAAGCCGTCTTGGGTATATCCTGCTCCCGAATCTTCAAGCGATGGTATCACGATGTAAATTGATCTTGGAAAATACCTTAGCTCCTTGCAATTGGTCAAACAAGTCATTGATCATCGGCAACGGGTATTTGTTCTTAATGGTTACTTCATTCAATCCTCGATAATCAACAATCATTCTTAAAGATCCATCCTTCTTCTCCACTAGAACTACTGGTGATCCCCAAGGCGAAGAACTTGGGCGAATAAAACCTTTATCCAGTAACTCCTTAATCTGCTTCTTAATTTCCTCCAAATCTTGGTGGCATCCTATACGGTCTCTTAGATATCGGCCCGGTGCACAGCGATAGTTCAATCAGAAATTCAATGTCTCTGTCCGTGGCATGCACAGCAACTCTTAGGAAACACGTCGGGTAATCCCTTACCACTGGTACTTCCTCCTGCACAACTCCTGTTAAGGAATTTACATGTGCTCTCCTCGGCTCATGCCGTGATACAAACTTGAATCTCCTTCCTTCTGGGGTGGTAAGCAAAATCGACTTACTGGCGCAATCTATGTTCCCTCCATACTTCGATAACCAATCCATTCCTAATATCATATCCAATCCTTGGGATTCCAAAACTATTAGGTCCGAGGGAAATACATAGTTTCCAATCCTTAATGGCAGTCGATCGCACCATATACTTGCCATATATTCTGCTCCGGGTGAGGTTACTAGCATGGGTGACCTAAGGGCTTGGGTTGGTAATTTATACTTATCCACAAATCCCCTTGATATGTATGAATGCGATGCACCAGTATCAAAAAGAACAATTGCAGTAAAAGTCTTAACCAAAAACTTACCTATTACTGCATCTGCTGAGCTTCAACCTCCTCCACGATAACGTGGTTTACTTGTCCCCTGTTGAAAGGGTTTGGCTTCTTTCCTGAGATTCCATTGCCGTTACCATTTTGGCCTTCCGGACAATCATTTGCATAATGCCCAGTCTTACGGCACTTAAAACAGGTGATATGGCTCAGGTCTACCTTGGATGGTTTGACGGGGTGGTGCGGTTCTGTCCATTGCTTCCTCCATTCCCGTTTCCATTCTTGGTGCCATTATGGTTGTGCGAGCTACCTCCTCCGTGAGTATGCTGAAATTGTCCTCCGGCTTCGGGTAAGGCGAAGCTTCTGCTGAGCTCCAGAGTTATACTTCCCCTGTCCATACTTTCTCTTGCGATTGTCAATCTGCTGCTGCTTCCCTTCAATCATAAGAGCACAATCTACTAACTCCTGGTAGTTATTGAAGGTGGCTACCATCAACTGCAAGCTCAGCTCATCATTCAGTCCTTCTAGAAACTTCTGAAACTGATCATCCACATACTGGCCAACTGTCCGTCCTCCTTGGCGCAAGTTGCGAAACTCACGCTTCTTCATGGCCATAGCTCCTGCTGAAACATGGGCGACTGGAAAGCTTCTTGAAATCGATCCCATGTGGCGGTGTCTCTGAGGTAAGTGGCTGAAAAATTCTCCCACCATCTTTGTGCGGGTCCTTCAAGCTGATGTGCGGCAAATTTCACCTTTTCCCCATCTATACATCCTGCGGTGGTCAACTCCTCCCTACTTTGCGGAGCCAATCATACTGCAACAATCGGCTCGGTGCTCTTTGGAAAACACCGGCGGATTCAGCCTATAGAAATGGGTCAAATGGTCAGCGGTGGTGGTGGCGGTGGGTTGTTGTTGTTGTTGTTGTTGTTGTTGTTGTTGTTGTTGTTGTTGTTGTTGTTGTTGTTGTTGTTGTTGTTGTTGTTGTTGTTGTTGTTGTTGTTGTTGTTGTTGTTCTTGTTGTTGTTCTTGTTGTTGCCTTGGTTACGTACCAATGTTTGATTCAAGGCATTCTGCAATTTGAATCAATGAGTGATCTCTGGCGGAAAACAAATCCGGGTCGCGTCTCGGAGGCTTACGAGGGTTTATAGAAAAGGCGAGAGTTAAGAATAGAATGAGGTCTAGGGAGAAAACACTACCCATATGCACATGAGACAAAACACACAATATCACTCCAATCAATTCAAACAAGGGCATACAACGGTCTATCTATCGTTACAAAGTTCTGGGACTAAAACTAATTTTTAATGGGGAAATCTACTCTCGTTATGGTGGTCAACTAGAAAAACTGCTCCGATGAAGACTCCATGATATCTGCTCGACTTCATCTTGAAATCATCATCACTAGGATCGGAATCGGTGTAAATCGATGATGATGTAGTTCTCTGGACAGGTGCAATCTTCATCTTCTCCTCCGGGTGCTGAATTTCCCATGAGTTCTTCAACCTTCTCCTTAAGATCGCCGTTTTGTCTCACTAGAGCTACAATCTCCTCCATGTAGTCCTTGCGAGTGACCTTTAGTTCTCCTTCTAGTTCGATAATCTTGGCTTTTGCTGTCTTCAACTCCATCATGTCTGCACAAGACATCCGGTTCTCTGGCGTCGAATGTGCTGATTTTACTCTGGATGAAAGCTGCAATGGATCGATCCTTCTTAGTGCCAACTATCTCCCATTGTTCATCTCGGTACCGCATAAATTTGGTAGATAGTATCCTTGAGGTCTTCTTTGTAAACTTCTCCTATCGTCCCATGGTTATGTGAGCTGCCATGCTCTTTCCCGGACTCGAGTTGGTGCATTGAAAACACACTCTATGGGCTCCATGATTGGCATAAGCGTCCTTAGGAACTTGAGCTTGAATCTTCGGCGCTCTTCTTCGGGTAAAGTGGAATTGTAGGTCCGGTGAAGCTTGGTATTCCGATGTTCAGTACTTTGTGACTCCTTTGTGTCGTCCAAAGGGTGTATCTTCATCCGGCTGGGTAAACTTGATCCTCGCTTCCGTCATCCTAAAAGAGTAGAAAAGATGAGGAGTCATAAATGAGAAGAGAGTAGTGATCTATGGCTTTAGCTTAATGGTCATGTCCTACAGTCAGCGTGTGCTCTGATACCATCTTTGTAGCGACCAGACCTCAAACAGTCTGATCTCTGTGCTCAAGTGTCATCCCTGGATCAAGAATGTCGACACCACACAATACTCGAAGGATTTATAACAGAGTAGCAATCACACACTTATTACATCGAATGTCTCAAGAGAGAACTTAACAAAATAAATATGGCTTAAGGCCATCTAATAACGATAACATGGAAGGCTTGGAAGAATGAGCGAGTCCATCAACTCCAAGCGCATCCTGAGTATAGAACCACGACCTAAGCACCTTACTGTAAATGCGAAAAGTCTGCAACATGAAACGTTGCAGCCCGAAAACGGGTCAGCACATGGAATATGCTAGCAAAGTAACACATAGAGAAATAATGGAAGAATAAGCCTATACTACATGCATATATGGCTGGTGGAAAGCTCTATGGTTACAGTTTTTACGTAAAGCCAATTTTTCCCTACTGCAAAGGAATAAATTTATTTAACTATCATGGTGGTTGTTGAACATTGAGAATGGTTGACAGCATCCTCAATGCCAATTAAAAGTACTCATTAATAACCCAACAATATTAATTAAAGTAACATGATGAGATTCACATGATAATCCAAGTACTAGATACTCAAGATGTCCATGACCGGGGACACGGCTAACCATGATTAGTTTATACACTCTGCAGAGGTTTGTGCACTTTTCTCCACAAGACTCGATCTCCTCCGTTTGATTTCTCGCACTACATGGTGTTTGAGAAACGGATGACCGAGACATAGTCTTTCAGAAGCGCTAGCACCTTACATGTGGGTAGACCGTACCAACCTACAACCCGTACATCAGCTAGTCTACCCGTAAGAGTTCACACAACTTAGTCAACTTAGTCAACCTTACTCGTCGTCTGAAAAGTCTGCAACGTGAAAAGTTGCATCCCGAAAACGGGTCAGCACATGGAATATGCTGGCAATGTAACACATAGAGAACAATGAAGCAACAAACCTATACTACATGCATATATGGCTGGTGGTAAGGCTCTACGGTTACATTTTTGCATAAAGCTGATTTTTCCCTACATCAAAGGAATAATTTTATTTAACTATCATGGTGGTTGTTAAACATTGAGAATGGTTGATGACATCCTCAATCCCAAATTAAAAAGTACTCATTAAAACCCAATAACTTTATTATTAGAAGTAACATGTTGAGATTCACATGATATTCAAGTACTAGATACTCAAGATTGTCCATAACCGGGGACACGGCTAATCATGATTAGTTTATACACTCTGCAGAGGTTTGCACTTTTCCCCACAAGACTCGATCGCCTCCATTTGGTTCTCGCACTACATGGTGTTTGAGAAGCGGATGACCGAGACATAGTCTTTCGAAGCGCTAGCACCTTACATGTGGGTAGACCGTACCAACCTACATCCCCTACATCGCCTAGCCTACCCGTAAGAGTTCGCACAACTTAGTCAACTACGCCATGAGCCCATAATTGGCTTGTGGCTGCACACGGAAGTTTCCAGTTTGAATAATCTTATGATCCCTTAGAGCACAGGTGGCGGTCAGAAGAAATGCTGAGCAAGTCTGATAGAAACCAGGTGCCTCAATCCACCCAGATGTGTGTTTAAGTTGCCACATTAAATAAACCATTAATTAACAATCTCATATCTGTCATGGATACACTCACCCAATCCACGTCTACTAGCATAGCATGGCATAATATGCAAACGTAGAAGTAACTCCCAAGGGTTTGATAATAAACATGTAATAGGTACTACCTCAAACTACTTCCCAAAACCCACAATTTAATTAGATCCTAATCATGCAATGTTTGAGGATAGATCTAATGCATAAAAACTTGGTAGTAGAAAAGGTATGATCAAAGTGTTACTTGCCTTGCTGATGATCCGCGAAACCTAGAGACTCGAAGTAACAGGCAGCGCACTCTGGGTATTCTATCGCAGACAAACAAACAAGCATACAATAAGTACTCATCTAATGCACAGGTAAAACTCAAATAGATCTAACCAGATAGTTCAACTTAAGAACTCCGGTTTGCAAAAAGAAACAAATCAAACGAAGCAGCGAAAGTCAAGCGGCGAAAGAAAGAAAACGTTTTACTAATCTGGATCTAAATCAAATTTTTACAGTAGCAAAATTTTGTTTAAGTTGGTTATTCGGAAAGAGGGTTTCGAGACGAAACTCCAGGCGCTTGAATTGCCTGATTCCGATAAACGAGCGAAAAGTTATACTAAAACAAAAATCGGATCAGGAATCACGATCAGAAAAATCGCGAATTAAATCCGAGAAAAAGAAAAACGACGAACAGGTTAACAAACGGACGTTCGTTAACTAAACTTAATCTGACGAACGCGTTCGTTAAAAATGAACGAACGAACGAACGCTCGCTATTTAACCGAACCAAAAAAAACTGATCTAAAAAAATAAACCGACGAAAACCTCGTGGCGGAATCAGCGATGGCGGGTCCGTGGTCGAATGCGGGCCAGTGGCGTCGGCAGTCGGTCGGCAGTGTGAAGCGGCATGGCGGCAGGCGGGTCAAGCGGTGGCGGCTAGGGTTCGGCCCGGGTGGGCTTATAAAGCCCCTCATGGTGTCGGCGGACACGGCGATGGAGTCGGTCTGCGTTTTTTAAATAATTCCATGAAGAAAAATAAAAGAAATACTAAACGGACTCCAAAATCCCGAAATAACTTTTCCCCGGCTTCTAAAATCAAGCCGGACAAGATGAACATTTATTTGGGGCCTAAATGCAATTTTGAAAACGCGCATTTTTCCTAAATTCAAATAAAAAGGCGAAAAACTCCAAAATAAAATTTTATTTGATTTATTATTAAATCCTCATTATTTCTTTATTTTGGGAAAGTCATTTTATTCCCTCTCTCATATCTTTGTAATAGAAATAATTGAAGATAAAATAATTAAAATCAAATGATCCTATTTTCAAAATTTGAGAAAACTCAAATATGAAAATAACGAAATCCCCAACTCTCTCCGTGGGTCCTTGAGTTGTGTAAAATTTCTAGGATCGAGCCAAAATGCAACAAAAATATGATATACAAAGATGCTCTATGTATAACATTCCAAATTAAAAATTTGGGATGTTACAGTATTATCGCCCACAACTCATTGTGTTCTACTCATGCATAGTGCATATATCATCTACGCATAGACCTGGCTTGGATGCCACTTTTGGGGAACGTAGTGATTCAAAAAAAATTCCTACGATCACGCAAAACCTATCTAGGAGATGCATATCAACGAGACGGAAGAGTGTGTCCACGTACCCTCGTAGACCGAAAGCGGAAGCATTTAGTAACGCGGTTGATGTAGTCGAACGTCTTCACGATCCAACCGATCCAAGTACCGAACGTACGGCACCTCCGCGATCTGCACACGTTCAGCACGATGACGTCCCTCGAGCTCTTGATCCAGTAGGGGGTCGAGGTAGAGTTTCGTCAGCACAACGGTGTGGCGACGGTGATGATGAAGTTATCGACGCAGGGCTTCGCCTAAGCACTATGACAATATGACCGAGGTGGAAAACTGTGGAGGGCGGCACCGCACACGGCTAAAGATCAACTTGTGTGTCTATGGTGTGCCCCCCTCCCCGTATATAAAGGAGGGAAGGAGGAGGCCGGCCGACCACAAGGGGCGCGTCCAAGGGGGGGAATCCTACTCCAAGTAGGAATAGGTTCCCCCCTTTCCTAGTCCAACTAGGAGAAGAAGGAAGGAGAGGGAGAGGTAGAGGGGAAGAGGGGCCGCACCCCCTCCCCTTATCCTATTTTGACTCCCCTTGGGGGGGGGGGTGCCACCTCTTGGCTGCGGCCCTCTCTCTCACCTAAGGCCCACTAAGGCCCATAACTTCTGGGGGGAGGGGTTCCGGTAACCTTCCGGCGCTCTGGTTTTATCCGGAACTATCCGGAACACTTCCGGTGTTCGAATAACATGGTCCAATATATCAATCTTTATGTCTCGACCATTTCGAGACTCCTCGTCTTGTCCGTGATCACATCCGGGACTCTGAACAACCTTCGGTACATCAAAACACATAACTCATAATACAAATCGTCATCGAACGTTAAGCGTGCGGACCCTACGGGTTTGAGAACTATGTAGACATGACCGAGACACATCTCCGGTCAATAACTAATAGCGGAACCTAGATGCTCATATTGGCTCCTACATATTCTACGAAGATCTTTATCGGTCAAAACACATAACAACATAGGTTGTTCCCTTTGTCATCGGTATGTTACTTGCCCGAGATTCGGTCGTCGGTATCATCATACCTAGTTCAATCTCGTTACCGGCAAGTCTCTTTACTCGTTCTGTAATGCATCATCCCACAACTAACTCGTTAGTCAGATTGCTTGCAAGGCTTATAGTGATGTGCATTACCGAGAGGGCCCAGAGATACCTCTCTGACAATCGGAGTGACAAATCCTAACCTCGATTTATGCCAACTCAACAAACACCATCAGAGACACCTGTAGAGCATATTTATAATCACCCAGTTATGTTGTGACGTTTGATAGCACACTAAGTGTTCCTCCGGTATTCGGGAGTTGCATAATCTCATAGTCATAGGAACATGTATAAGTCATGAAGAAAGCAACAACAATAAACTAAACGATCATAGTGCTAAGCTAACGGATGGGTCTTGTCAATCACATTATTCTCTAACGATGTGATCCAGTTCATCAAATGACAACCCATGTCTATGGCTAGGAAACTTAACCATCTCCGATTAACGAGCTAGTCTAGTAGAGGTCATACTAGGGAAACTCTGTTTGTCTATGTATTCACACATGTACTAAGTTTCCGGTTAATACAATTCTAGCATGAATAATAAACATTTATCATGATATAAGAAAATATAAATGACAACTTTATTATTGCCTCTAGGGCATATTTCCTTCAGTGGTTTCTGCCATGTGCTCCCGGGTGGAACCAGTGACTGTGGCCGAGCTGTACTCACAGATGCTCAGCTTCGAGATGAGGCTAAACCTTCGCGGTGGAGGATCTTAGTCCTCTGCCAACGCTGCCACCCGAGGCAGCAAGTTTGGCGGCGGAGGTGGTGACCGCGGACGCAGACAAGCCGGCGCCGGTGGTGATCGTGGAGGCCGCAACTACTCCAAGCCTGGAGGTCGTGGCGGTGGTGGACATGGCGGCAACGGCGGCGGCGGGGGCAACTACAACCAAAATGCCCCTGCGCCTACGATGTAGTGCCAGATCTGTGGAAAGATGGGCCACCCAGCATGGAAGGGCTGGAAACGCTACGATGAGTCCTACCAAGGAGGAGAAGAGAAGTCGGCCAATCTTGCGGCGCCACGTGGGGTGGACACCAACTGGTACCTTGACAGTGGTGCCACCGACCATATCACAGGTAACCTGGAGAAGCTGACCGTACGCGACCACTGAGGGAGTCCTGGATTAGGGGGTATCCGGACAACCGGACTGTGTACAACGTCCGGACTATTGAAGCGTGAAGATACAAGACTCAAGGCCTCGGCCCGTGTCCGGATGGGACTTTCCTTGGCGTGGAAGGCAAGCTTGGGGATCCGGATATTATATTTCCTTCCTTGTAACCGACTCCATGTAAACCCTAGCCCTCTCCGTGTCTATATAAACCGGAGAGGTTGGTCCTTAGAAGGCCGATCACAATTACAATCATACCATCATAGGCTAGCTCTTAGGGTTTGGCCTCTACGATCTCGTGGTAGATCTACTCTTGTACTACCCATATCATCAATATTAATCAAGCAGGAAGTAGGGTTTTACCTCCATCGAGAGGGCCCGAACACAGGTAAACATCTGTGTCCCTTGCTTCCTCGTTACCATCAGCCTTGGCCTTACGGATCGGGACCCACTACCCGAGATCCGCCGGTTTGACACCGACATTGGTGCTTTCATTGAGAGTTCCTGCGTATGCCGTCGCCAGCCTCGATGGCTCGTCTTATCGTCAAAGACAACATTACTTGGAGGGGCTCGGCTATAGGCGGGCAGCTGCAGCAGCGGCTTTATCATGGCCGCCCCATCGGCGGTGGCGCCGATGATGACTTCTCAGGTCATCGATCATAACCTCCGCGTCAGCTCAGAATTTGCCGAACAGATGGATCCAATGGAGCTCTCCTCCCTTAACGAACTCTTGGATCGCATCGCCGCATCCGGGAGTCGCCATGAGACTATGACCGGATTGGGCTTAAACTCGACCAGAGGGACATCAGGTCCCCGCCGGCCACCCACGAGATAGTGATAGTGGAGGAACCATACGCGGATTGCCCCTCAACTTTGAGGACAAGTTGTGCTCGGATCACCGAACTCCTTGATCCAATGCTCAGAAGAAAACCTGACCCAGGTCCCGGCCTTAGAACCGGGCATCGGGCCAAAGAAATTGGGCACCCCGGATACTGAGCTGTTTAGCTCGGGGCCGCCCGCACCCTTGGGCGTCAGACCGGATCAAAATATGAACTCTAAACCGGACCTAAAATGCCTCTCTCACATCAGGCAAGAGCCCCAGGAAACCGTACATCGTTACTGGGCCAGATTCCTCCTTGCGCTTAACAAGGTCAGGGACTGCCGCGAAGAGGACGTGGTCTCACTTTTCTGCAAAAACTGCACGGACGAAGGACTCCTCAATGCTATAATCCGCGCGACATAAATGCGCCAGCGGACTTGGCAACCATAGTACGGAAATCTTGTGCGATGGAGAGCGCTTGGAAGACCCAAACAGAATTCTGGGATAGTATTGCTCTCGCCAAAACCTTTGTCCGAACTAAGCGGACAAACTCTAAATAAGTCGTCCGACCCAACCCCAAGAAACCAAAGCCCACTCCGGGCGGAGATCATATTGGAAGATTGGCTCGACGGGCCATGTAAGCTCCACAGTACTCCGGATACACCACCTACTCATAGCCTTAAGGCATGTTGGATACTCCGACAGGTGGCAAAAAGTGGCGAGGACCTTCTTATGGGCCACACAACGGGACAACATCCTGCTAGCGAACACAATACGGTACTAACAGTCTTCTAGACTTTTGCCTCGAACAATAGGCGCAAGCGAGCTCGTCGAAGCTCCGCTGAAATTGACCATGTGGCAAAAATAAACCCTTGGAACGACATTGCTATAACTTTTAACGCCAAGGACGAACCTCGATCCCGGACTGTCCGGGCGCCAGCCGCTCTGGTTCTTAGCCCAATCGTGGACGGATTTCGGCTCACCAAAGTGCTCATGGACGGTGGAAGCGGATTAAATCTGATCTATGAAGAGACACTCAGCAAGATGGAAATTGACAAAGGCCGCATTGAACAAAGTGGTACAACCTTTAGGGGAATTATCCCTAGTCGGGAAGCACGGTGTGCGGGAAAAATCACACTTGACGTAGTGTTCGGCACCCCGGAGAACTATAGGTCCGAAGAAATCACATTCCAAGTAGCCCCCTTCAGCAGCGGATACCATGCCCTTTTAGGGCGGGACACGTTTGCAAGCTTTCAAGCTATACCCCATTACGGGTACATGAAGCTTAAAATGCCCGGGCCCAATGGAATCATCACTCTAGCCAGTGACCCGGACGTTGCACTTCGTGCCGAAAACAAAACCGCAGCACTAGCCCTGGAGGCACTATCAGAGGCCTTAGCAGCCGAAGAGTTAGCAACACTACGGGCCATCGTGGACAGGGACGATGTGATACTAGACAAGCGAACCAAGTCCACCTCATTTAAACCTGCAGACGAGATAGTCAAATTCCAGGTCCATCCAACGGACCCCATGAAGACAACTTCCATCGGGACACAGCTGAGCCCCGCGATTGAAGCCGCACTGCGAGATTTCTTACGCGAGAATTGGGACATTTTTGCCTGGCACCCATCAGACATGCCAAGCATCCCGCGCAGATTGGCCGAACACAGCCTCAATATTCTAAAAGGATATAAACCAGTCAAGGAAACCCTAAGGCGATTCTCAGAGCCCAAACGGCAGGCAATGGGGGAAGAGTTAGCCAAGTTACTCGAGGCAGGATTCATCAGAGACATCAAACATCCGGAGTGGCTGGCAAATTTGGTGATGGTACCAAAGAAGGACAAATCCTGGCGCCTATGCGCCGACTTCAAAGACCTCAATAAGGCTTGCCTCAAGGATCCCTTTCCCCTCCCTCGCATCGATCAAATCATCGATGCCACAGCTGACACGACTCATGTTTTCTTGACGATACTCTGGATACCATCAAATAAAGATGGCGTAGTCGACCAAGCTGCAACAACTTTTATAATGCCATATGGCCCTTTTTGCTTCAACACTATGCCCTTCGGGCTCAAGAATGCCGGCGCAACCTATCAACGCATGATTCAAACATGCCTGAAAAAACAAATCGGCAAAACAGTATAAGCATATGTGGACAACGTGGTCATAAAAACTAGACACGTTGAAACCCTGATAGATGACTTGAGGCTCACATTCGAAAACCTCCGGACATACGACATCAAGTTAAATCCGGAAATGTGCGTCTTCGGCGTCCCATCGGGGAAACTGATGGGCTTCATCGTTTCCAACAGAGGAATTGAGGCGAATCCTGCAAAAATCTGAGCTCTGTCGCAGTTGGCTATACCAACAGACCTCAAGCACATCCAAAAGCTAGCCGGATGCGTGGCTGCTCTCAGCCGCTTTATCTCCAGGTTAGGAGAAAAGGCACTACCGCTTTATCGCCTTCTTCGGCGCACCGAACACTTTGTATGGACGGAGGCAGCAGCGGCCGGACTGGATGAAATAAAGACCTTATTGGCGGTAATCCGGTATTAATGGCTGAATATCGCATTTAACCTATCTTGTTGTACATAGCTGCAACGCATCAAGTCGTAAGCCTTGATGCTTTCGTCGTCGAGCGAGAGGCCGACGGATACAAATACCCACTCCGTAAGCCGGTCTACTACGTGTCCACGGTCCTAACCCCATGCAAATCCCGATACCCACACTATCAAAAAATAGCATACGCGGTGTTCATGGCATCACCGGAAGCTACGACACTACTTTCAAGAGTGTTCGATTACGGTGGCCTCAAGTACCACTCAATGACATAATAAATAACCGCGATGCTACGGGCGGGATTGCCAAGTGGGCTATTGAGCTCCTTCCGTTCGACATAACGTACAAACTACGGCGGGCCATCAAGTCGCAAGTGTTGGCTAACTTCGTCACCGAATGGACAGAAGCCAAACTCCCTAAAGAGTACGGCACATACTCAAACTGGATCATGCACTTCGACGGCTCTAAAATGCTGGACGGATTGGGAGCAGGGGTAGTCCTGACATCTCCCACCGGCGACACGGTCTAGTACGTCCTCCAAATATTATACACAGACTCCAACAATGCAGCCAAATATGAGGCTACATTGCACGGTCTTGGATGGCTGTCTCTATGGGCATTCAACGCCTAGAAGTGCGCGGGGACTCGAACCTCGCAATATCACAGATAAACGGAGATTTTGATGCCAAGGACCCGAAAATGGCGGCCTACCGTAATGCCGTCCTCAAAATGTCAGCTCGGTTCGAGGGGCTCGAATTCCACCATGTGGCTCGAGAAAACAATCAAGCGACGGATGTCCTCGCTTGCATCGGCGCTAAACGCGACCCTGTCCCACCTAACATATTCTTGGAACGGCTGTTCAAGCCATCCGTAGTATGGGAAGGAGTCCTGCAATAATAGCACGGACCCGAATAAACCCCTGCATTCCGAACCATCAGACATAGTCGGAGGTTCTAACCCCGAAATAACGTCCTCGGCCCACGAGATCATGGCTGTAATCGCCCCGTGGACCGAGCCCTTCTTGGCCTACCTAAATAGGCAGAAGCTCCGCAAAAACCAAAATGAAGCACGCTGCATTGTCCGGCGTTCTAAAGCTTACAAAGTCTACGAAGGGGAACTCTACAAGAAGAGCGCCACGGAGTACTTCAAAGATGCATCTCCAAAGAGGAAGGGCGGCAGCTCTTGGCTGAAATCCATGCCGGCCTGGGCGGGCACCACGCCGCGGCTCTGGCATTAGTCAGCAAGGCCTTCCATACAGGTTTCTATTGGCCGACGGCCCGAGCAGACGCACAAGACCTTGTCCAACATTGCGTCGGTTGCCAGCTCTTTGCCAATCAGAGTCATATGCCCCCTACCGCTCTACAAACAATCCCCATAACTTGGCCCTTTGCGGTCTGGGGGCTGGATATGGTCGGACCTCTTAAAGGGGGAAGCTATAAGAAAAAAATACTTATTGGTCATGGTGGACAAATTCACCAAATGGATAGAAGCTAAACCAGTCAAAACTGTTGAATCTGGACCAGTAATAGACTTCATATCCGGGGTCGTACACCAATACGGTGTCCCCCACAGCATCATCACTGATAATGGCTCAACTTTCACAGCCGACGAAGTGAAAACTTGGTGCACAAAAATGGGCATCAACCTCGATTACGCTTCCGTCTACCATCCACAAACTAACGGCCAGGTAGAGCGGGCAAATGGTCTCATTATGAGCGGTATCAAACCCATGCTAGTGCGATCCTTGAAAGAGTCGGATACGCACTGGGTGGAGGAGCTCGACTCCGTACTCTGGGGGCTACGGACCACGCCAAATAGCACCACCGGATACACACCATTTTTTATGGTGTACGGTGCAGAAGCAGTATTACCTTGCGACATAATACATCATTCACCACGCGTACGCACGTACGAAGAGAAGGAAGCCGAGTTAGATCGGCAGGACAATTTGGATGCCCTGGAGGAGGAGCGTGATGTCGCAAAAGCCCGTTCCGCATTCTTCAAAGACGAGCTCGACGATACCAAAGCAGAGAAGTGCGGGCCAAAACTTACAATATTGGCGAGCTCGTTCTACGCCTACCGAAGAAGAAGGACAAACTCAAACCCAAGTGGGAGGGTCCCTTCGTCATTGACAAAGTTCTCACCGGAGGAGTGTACCGCTTACGTAATGCATCCGATAACAGACTCGAGCCGAACCCATGGAACGCGGCAAGACTACGGAGATTCTACGCCTAGCGCCGGACATAGTGTTCGTCTCCTAACCCCTCCCTTTTAAATATGCCCCATCCCCTTTTCCTTTCTCGACCTTTTTCTATCTTCACACCAAGTATTCAATTCAGTGCGGATTTCCGGATCGCTCCGGCCGCACTAAGTGTGTAAGCAATACCTGGGGGCTTCCTATACGGAAGCTAAAAATGATTACTCACATGGCTTTCTGCCCATCACATATGCATTCTTTTTCCATATGTGCCTTTTCTTCACCATTATATGCATCGATATGACTTAAGATGTTGCCAAGATGGGTTGCCTGGCTCTTGTGTTTATGCCCTACGTTCCCGTTAATTCGGCTAGGGCATAAGGGGAGCACCTCTGCGATTGTTACTGCCGGTTCAGCCGGATGTGTACCTCAGACTGGGTGAAGCCGAAAGCTAGCTTCCTTAAGAGAATATTCGGTTGGTGAACAAAAGATGTGTTCGTTTATTATAACATGAATCCCCAAAAGTCTTGTATCCCGCGCCATCGTTCGCAGTCCGGACATGTGCATCATCGCATGCGTACCCAGGGAAAGGAACCCCTAACGGAACTATTCTCTCTGGAAGATGTTTCTTACTATCCATGTAATATAACATAACTAGTTGGGTACTTATGCATTCAAGCACTTATGACCCCTACGCCTTGTTTCCACGCATACCCGGTTTTGTATAACTGAGTGGGTATTCGGACACACCGGACTATAGGGTCCGGAAATTTGAAGCGAAATGGTCCGCCATGACAAATGATTTTAATCCGGCTAGGGGCTAATCATGCCCATTAATTTACACAGTCATTTGGAATTATTACATTCCTCTTCTATACCATCCAACAGGCTATCTAGCTTACAATCCTGTTGAGAATACTTAGCGGCTAACGCTACTTGGTCATACACCAGACTAACGGGAATTTCTTGCCCATCGGGCCCCGCCGGTACCACTTCAGCCATATGGTTCGGGTCCAGCTTGGTGTAGCATGTCTTCACCATTGCCTGTGCTTCTCTTGCACCTTGCGGCATGCTGATATCTTCTATAGACAGAAGCGCCACGGGCTCCTTGAAGCAGGTCCACAAGTTCCCCTGTGCCATTCGGAAGAGGGCTTGATGGCCACAAAGTTCGAGCAACACCTGCATCACTTGCCGGCTTCGCTCGTGCAGCCGCGAAAGGTCTTGCGATAAATCATTTGCGATGAGGGCATCTCCTCCTCGGGCGACCCGTTAACATTCCTGCAAGCAAAATTCTTTCAATATACTTCCTCTTGAAGCGTACAACAGTTCGTCTAGGCACTCTTGTAAATGCCGCGCCGAAGCCTCTTGTTCTCCTTCATGGAGTCCGCCGGTGGCCGGAGATCTTTTAACTCCACGTCCAGTGGACTTTGGCATCTTGAAGATCGTTCTTCTCCCTTCTTTCGCGTAAGAATGTGCTCGCCACCTCTAGCTGCTTTTTGAGATGCGTCGTCCTCTCCTACGCCCTCGGATTCACCACAGGATTGTCTGCAGAATTTTCGTTAGACTTGTCATATTATCCATTTACTAATTGGTGCATCTTTGCACAATTGTGATAATTATTACCAGATGAGGGCCTTTGGGGTTCCTCTAACTTGAAGCTACGGCCCTCGATTCGGCCTTGCAGTCCTCCGACTCCAGAAACAATTGCTCGTTCTTCTCTACAAGGACACTGTACATAAATTGATCCTTAAAATTGTTGTTTCAACCGTTTCAAGTCTCGTGGCTCTTGCTATACATACTTATCAAAATTTCTCACCCGTATGTCTTTGGTATCTTGGTTTGTCGCTTGGGCAAGCCCTTGAGCAGCTTGGACGTACACGTCCGCCGAATTGAAGGCATTAAACGCCTCTTTGGAAAAGATGTTGTTCCGAAGTACGACCCGTCGGCGCCTGTGATTCACGGCGCTCTCTACTTCAAAATTCGTGGCTGAGAGCATGTCCGCACTCTCTGTTGGAGAGCCATGTGGCACGGGCCCCGTGTCCGCATCCACCCCTAAAGCCGGTTCTGCAACCCGACTGGTGGAGGCGTGATTGGTAGGGTCTCCGGGTATAGTCCGGTTATTCTTCTTCCTGCCAGACACAAAGGGCGTTGTCATATTTTAAATTCTATAATTACAGGACAGGTTATTGTTTTACCTCTGTAGCGGTGTGTCAACCCTCACCGCCTTCCTCTTGAGCCTGCCCGATCTGGACGCCCGTGGTTGATGAGTTCCTAGGGGCTCGACCCCTCGCTCCGGCCGTCGTTTCTACAAATAGAACGACGCCTCAAAGGTAAATTATAACACCCGGGGGAGTCCTCTTCGAAGGATAGGGCTTTCTAGTTCGGCTTACACACAAGGCGGAGAGCAGTCCAGGGTAGTCGGCCGTAATGGCCACTAGGGCACCATCCCAGCTCGCCTGATAAAATACCCCGTTGACGAGCTCCACAGTGATATCCGGATCCACTTTAAGTCCCGGATCTAGGGCCCTTCCAGGTCCTCTCAGTTGCGAGGAGGGGCTGAAGATTCCTTCTACGGCCCTCCTTAATTCCTGCCTTGTAAGCATTGGTGCAAGTAACCTTAGCGAAGAACGCTAGAGCAAAGCAGGGAAAAAGAATGGCAACTTACCCAATGGGGGTTGTACATGGAGAATCCGTCCGCGTTTTTATGCGAAGGAATTCCTCCTCTTCCCTTTGTACAGATCGGACAATATCCTTGCCAGAGCGGCAATGGAGTCCGGACCTTACGGCCGCAGCAGGTGGCGTCGTCTTCCCGTTGAAATGCCACATGGGCTTCCCCGATATTGGGCGGCTGCACTCCCCGTCTTATGCATATCGCCATAACCTCAACTATCGTCAGTCCGGATTTGGCCAGTAACTTTATCCTGTCCATCAGGAGGAACATTTCCCTCGTGTCCTCTTCTTGAGGGCCCCGGGGGCGCCAGCTTAGGCATGCCCTTGGCGGGGCGTTGCTGAACTTGCGGAGACCTGTCCGGACTGGATTCGGAAGGGGGACGTCGTTTATATAGAACCACTCTGAAGGCCAGTTTTCTCGTGCCTTCTTAGGAGTGACGGACAGGTATCCGGTCTCGGCAATGCACCATACTTCGGCCCCGCCCACTTGGCATAGGGACTCTCCCGGGTGCGGGGGACGAGGCAGAACAGCTTCCACCATAATCCGAAGTGTGGTTCGCAGCCTAAAAACAGCTCGCACAGGGCAACATACCCCACTATGTGCAGAATAGAGGCAGGGGTAAGATCGTGTAACTGGAGGCTGTAGAACTCCAGGAGCCCGCGAAGAAACAGGTGGATAGGGAACCCGACGCCCCTCAGCAGATGAGGGATCATACATATACGCTCCTCCGGAGATGGGTTAGGAGATCCCTCAGCTTGGTCTCCTCCGTCATAAGTAGCTATTCCAGCTCGGACGGAGACCATGAACGCCGGTGGGAGAAACCCTTGGGTTTGTAACTTTGTCAAACGGCTATGAGGAACTGAACACTCTCCCCAATCCCCCGACTTGGAACGAGAAGGGCAAGTAGATGAGCTGCGACGGCCGGCCATGTTGGAATGGCTTTTTGCGGAGCGCTCTGTTGGATGCTGGCTCTGGGAGGGAGAGTGAGGTTTGGATCTGAGAATCCCCGTCCCTTCAAATAGATGGTTAGTCTGGAGGATCGAGGGTGGAAAATGCAAAAATGCCTCGACTCCTCGCATTCGCTCGACACGTGGAGATGGTCATTACTGAGGCACCGAAGCCGAGGAGCACAACATTGATTGGAGGCCGGACACTATTCGTCATAACAAGCACTTTGGAGTATTCGGAGAAGGAACCCGCCTTGCAATGCCGAAGACAATACTGCGTGCCGAACTCGTCGTCATTGAAGCCTGGTTCAGGGGCTACTGAGGGAGTCCTGGATTAGGGGGTATCCGGACAGCCGGACTGTGTACAACGTCCGGACTATTGAAGCGTGAAGATACAAGACTCAAGGCCTCGGCCCGTGTCCGGATGGGACTTTCCTTGGCGTGGAAGGCAAGCTTGGCGATCCGGATATTATATTTCCTTCCTTGTAACCGACTCCATGTAAACCCTAGCCCTCTCCGGTGTCTATATAAACCGGAGAGGTTGGTCCTAGAAGGCCGATCACAATTACAATCATACCATCATAGGCTAGCTCTTAGGGTTTAGCCTCTATGATCTCGTGGTAGATCTACTCTTGTACTACTCATATCATCAATATTAATCAAGCAGGAAGTAGGGTTTTACCTCCATCGAGACGGCCCAAACCTGGGTAAACATCTGTGTCCCTTGCTTCCTGTTACCATCAGCCTTGACGCACATATCGGGACCCCCTACCCGAGATCCGCCGGTTTTGACACCGACAATCGCTACCAAGGCAATGAGCAGATTCACACCGCACGTGGTTCAGGTATGGATATTAAACACATTGGTCGTTAAGCTATTCACACCCAAGATCATGACCTTCATCTAAATATATCCTTCATGTACCCGAAGCCAACAAAATCCTAATCTCTGCTAGTCGTCTTGCCATTGACAATGATACTTTTGTTGAAATTCATCCCTATTCTTTTTTTGTCAAGGAACGGAGAACGAGGAAAGTACTCCTTCAAGGCAGGGGTAGGAGATGTGAAAGTGCGTTAAGTCGGCTAGAGGGGGGTGAATAGGCGATTTCTACAAATTCGTCACTGAGGAATTTCAGGGCGAGGAAATTCCTAAGTCACGAACGACTAGCAGCAGAATAGGTACTCAGATGCAAGCATAACAGAACAGCAGCACAGTCATCATGATGAAATGAAACCAAGCACAGAGTACAGAAAGCATAAACACATGATCAGCAGGCTGAAGACACTACTGACTGAAGAAATTGAACTGAGGAAATTGAGAAAGTCTTCATTCAAAGTCTTCAGACAGTAACGATCAAGTACACAACACAATAATGAGGAAATGGAAGGGTTGAGAAAATAGAACCAGTTAGCTCGGTGAAGACTGTGATTTGGTAGACCAGTTCCAACTGTTGTGACAGTTGTACGTCTGGTTGGAGCGGCTAGGTATTTAAACCTGACGACACACAGTCCCGGACACACATTCCTCACCGTATTCTCCTTGAGCTAAGGTCACACAGACCTTGCCCAATCACTCGTGGTAAGTCTTCAGGTGACTTCCAAACCTTCACAAACTCGGTCACTCGGCGATCCACAATTTCCTCTTGGATGCTCTAGACCATGACGCCTAACCGTCTGGAAGATGCACAGTCTTCAAAGGTAACAAGCATCGGATCCACACAGGAAAAATCTCTTCAGTGATGCTCAATCACTTTGGGTTAGTAGGTGTTTGGGTTTGGGTTTTCCTCACTTGATGATATTCGCTCAAAGTCCTCGGAGGATGGGATGCTCTCAATGACAAGTGTCAGTTTCTCGCGGAGCAGCCAACCAGCTAGTGGTTGTAGGGGGCGGCTATTTATAGCCTAGGGAGCAACCCGACATGATAAGACATAAATGCCCTTCAATGATATGACCATTAGGTGGAGAAGATATTTTGGGACAGCTGGCACATAGCACAACAACGGTCGGAAATTTGAGGTTCAAATTCCTCAAGGCAATCATGTTCCTCACTTGTAGGCAATCCGCACTGGCGAGTTCCTAACTCCTCAGTCAGAACAAATTCCTCAGAGACTAGAAGAACTTTGTCTCTGTCACTCAAGAAATTGACTGAACTGTATGAGATTTCCAATGGCTTCACTCGAAGGGATTGGTAGGTATAGGATTTTGAGATGAGCATCACTTGGGAACTTTTCCTTAGTTTTTCCTCGACCCCCTTTTAACAGTACGATGTTTCCTATGACTCAAGAAATAGAAAATGAAATGATGAAAACAAAAGTCTTCACGCTTCATGTTCCTCGCATGAATATCAAGTCTTCACGGTCACATCAATTTCTTCACTTTCAAAGTCTTCAGTAAGCCAAAGTCTTCACTTGAAGACATCCATTTTTAGGGATCGACTTTCTCTGTCAATATCAAACTCCTCATCGACTTAGACCTGTGTACACTTACAAACACATTAGTCCCTTAAACTATAAGTCTTCAATACACCAAAATCACTAAGGGGCACTAGATGCACTTACAATCTCCCCCTTTTTGGTGATTGATGACAATATAGGTTAAGTTTTCAACGGGAATATGTATATGAAGTGTAAATACTGATATTGAGGAATTTGATTGCAATATATAGAAGAACTCCCCCTGAAGATGTGCATATGTGAGGAATTTGCTTTTGAAGCAATGCACATTGAAGAGTAGAATCATGGAGATCTCCCCCTATATCTTGGAATTCATACACGCATTTAACATATAATATGAAGAATTTGAAATGCATGATGAAATATGGTGACTGATGTAATTCAGCATGCGTGCATTAATATATATGAGGAAATAGCATGCAGAAGAACATAGCGAAGCAAGGCAGTGATTCCATGTGAACATGAGGAATATGCTCATGGTCGAAGATTTTGTCTTTATCGAATAGCAGTGAAGAGTAGAAGTTCATCTGACTTGCTGTCCAGAAGCGCTTGCGACGAAGACGAGCAGAATCATAGGGATTATATTCAGTGAAGAATACATGTTCATGGAAGAAGTCATCAGCCTTGAACTTCTGCTTCTTTGATAAAGGATTCTTCGGCTTGGGCTAAGGAGTATCATTCAATGTCTTCGCAGCCTCAGGAATCACAGACTCAGGAGCCGCAGGCTGAGGAATTTCAGTGCCAACATCTTTAGTGGCAGCCTGGGTCTCCATCTCTTCAGCAGTGTTAACATCAGCACTAGTGGTTGGGACAACTTCAGGAATGGTAAGAAGTGAAGCTTGATGTTCATCAGAGCCCATTTGAACTTCTTCAGCCTGAACTGGGGACTGATGAATCTGTTGTAGTGGGGTGAACATTGGAGAGTTGGGATGATGACTTTCCCAATAGTCATTGTTTAGAACAGGAGTGGTGCTCCCAATGTCCACGTCTTCATCTTCTTCATTGATTTCTTCAACGCCTGCCTCTTCAATTGTGAACTAAGGCATGGGCGATGATACCTATGGGGTTGAAGGGATATCATCCACTTCAATTTCTCCGTCCAACTGCTCTGACGAAGTAGCAGAAGGAACATCTTCATCAGATCCGCTTGGGATCTCACACTCCTCACCAAAGGGAACGAGTTCCTTTGATGGCATGCTTGAAACAGGAAGATCATCAATTGGGTTCTCAAATGATCTTGTCAAAGTCTTTGTCTTCTTTGGTGCTGAAGACTCTGAGGAATCAGATGCTTTCCTTCTCTTCACAGTTGCTCGTTCTGCAGCTTTGGTTTTCTTCGCTTCTGATGTAGAAGGAAGAAATGGACTAGGCGTTAGTGCAGGAGGAGCAGAGGAAATTGGTTCATTTTCATCAGGCGCAAATGATGCAGTTGCCCTGGCTTGTTCAGTTTCTTCAGCGCAAATGGATGCTTTAGCTGGCATGGCTTGTTCTTCAGGCGCAACACTAGTGGTTGCCCTGGCAATTTCATCAGCGGCTGGAATAGCTTCATCAGCCCTAGTACTTGCAATTTCATCAGCAGCCTGATTTTCATCAGTGGTGCTGGCATGTTCTTCAGTGGGTTGGGCAGATGCTTCAGCCTGAGGAGATTCATGTTGCGATGGGGCAGCAACATTTGAAGTGAACTTTTTAGCCGTCTTAACAAATTTGACTTTGGCTCCAAGCCAATCTGCACGGTAGGCTTGGAATTCATCATTGAGTCCCTTGATCTCTGCTTGTGCTGCCACAAGTTTATCTGTTATCATTTTGACAACATTCTTCTTCAGAAAGCGCTCCTTCTTGTATTGAGCTTTCTTTAGCTGTCTGGCCTTCTCATATTTCCACTTTTCTTCGCCAATGAAGGCGGTCAGCATGTGACTCTAGCCAGGAGTAAGCTTGAAGTCTGGCATAGGTGAGTTGGGGTCCTTGTGCCAGAGATCAATGTACTCAAGGATCAGCTTGGGATCCAGAAGAAGAGGCACTTCACTTCCTTTGGCTCTAGTGGCCCTTTTGTTGCCCTGGGTCTCGATGATTTCAAAGAGTTCTTCATCATCGACCGTCATCACTGGATGGCACATGAAAGGCAACCTGCTTCTTGTGAGGACTTGGTCTAGAGCCTCGTCCAGCAGTGGCCTTGGTCTTCAGCAAGGTGGGGCCTGTTGAGGATTGCGGAGGGGCTAAAGAACTTGCAGAGGCTCCTGAGGCAATTGAGATGCCTTTGGTCCTTTGACACGAGGCGATATGCACATGTGCTGAGGACTTTGCCGGAGGAGCTGAGGGCTTTGCAACTTGAGGAACTGTAGCATCTTGAGGAATCGGCCATGAGGGCATTGATGAGCTGGGCCTTGAAGGCATAGCAGAGGAACTGGGCTTGTGCGCTGGCTTCTTGACCATGGCCTTTAAAGCTTGCTTGCAGAGGCCTCAGCAGCAGCAACAAAGTCTTCATTGAATTTCCTCACTGCTTCTTTAGCCATTTTGGCTAGCTTCGCTTTCCGTTTTGCCCATTCATCAGGATAATCCTCACCGTGCTTGAGGCTGGTGGGATCAACTTCTTGGCCAGGTGCCAATGGAGGTCTTGGGCAAGGAGGGTGAAGAGCGAATTTCTTCATGTACTTTGGAGTGACATACCTGTACTCCCTCCATTCTTGTGCCCATCTCCTCTCTATCCTTTGAATGCACACCTTGCGCTGATTCTTATTCTCCTTGCCATGTTTGGCCTCATCAGGAGTACAATATTCTTCATAAATGTCCTCAGCGATCTCAAATGATGTGTTGACTTCCAGTCTCTTGCCTCCCTTCTGAGGTTTCTTGCCATCTGCCACATTGTTTAGCTGAGGATGTTGAACAATTGAGTTCTCTGAACAAGTATGCAATTTTTCTTCGAGGAACGCTGCAAATGAGTTAAGTTGATGAGAACCTAGTGATTCAGCAGCGGACATGAGTACATGTGAACAGAGTATAGGTGCGAAGAATTTGGAGAGGTCATATGCGTTCTCAGAAGTTTTTGCAAAAAGAACAAGTTTGAGGAATTTGACCAGTGGCGTCTTGAGGAATTTCACTAAGCGCTTTTTGACTTAGGTTCCAGAGTTGTATAAATTGAAAATCCACATAATTGAGGAATCTTGAAGAAAAATGTTGCCTAAGAGAAATAGATCAAGAACAGATGCTCGTGTGAGGTGTTTAAAGTGTGGAAGTTGAGGAATAAACACCTTTTGAGGATTTTGTAGAAATCAACAGAATCAACAAGGGCAGTAAAAGTAACTTTTAATTACCCTTGACGAAGAACACGACGAACTGGGAGTAGTAGATTGGAAGTTCGTCAGTCCAGATCTTCCACGCCCTAACATGGCAGAGGAAGACAGCTACGGCGGCGGTGGAGTGAAGAAATCCATGGCGGGCGAGCAATCTGGCTGACGAGGTCGAGGCAGTGAAGCTCTTGCTCACCGGCGATGATGGAAGTAGCGGCGGCGCTAGTTCAGGAAGCTCGAGCGAGGGGAGTGAGGTCGAGCAAGGCAAATGCAATCTGAGAAGGGAAGGGGTATATATAGCCGAGGTGAAAATCCACTCGCCCGAGGAAATTGGACGAACGTGCCCCTGATTCTTGTCATCCTAGCGACATGTGTCACCCACGTACAGAGCGGTGGAGATCGTGGGTGAGTAGATAAACCCTATCGTGGGAGGTGGAACGGTTTGAGCGGCAAAAGCCGAAAATTTAGATAATAATTTTTTTGATATTTCGTTCGCAAATTCTTCAGCTGACAAGGACACAGTGAAGATTTTGAACGGGTTTCAAATAGAACGCACATGAAGAATTTGTGAATAGATTGGGTTGAGTATAGCATAGAGGGGGAAGGGTCCGATCACATTCACTTAGCAGAAACATCAACTTGAAGAAATAGCAATAAGTGAATGTTGTAGAGGACTTAAACTATATATATATATATATATATATATATATATATATATATATATATATATATATATATATGTCAATGAAGAAAAACAACGGAAAGAGTGAAGATATTGCAAAGTTGAAGAAATTGAACAACTGAGGAATTTCAAAAACTGAAGAAAAACTCAAATTGAAGATTTCAACTTTTGTTGGTGGCGTAACCCACCGTATAAGAATGGTGATTTCAGACGCCGCGTACAATTGTCGTAGGGCTCTGAGAATCAAATTCTTCGTTAATTTCTTCACACTTAGAGTGTTAGTCTTCATTGATTGAAGAAAAATGTTACTTCGTGTGTTGCACATCTAAGTCATCAATTTTGCATAAGTGTTAGGATGTGTGTCCTTTTCAAAGGACGTTCGAAGATTCTAAGATATTTAGCTCACACCACAACTTGCTAAATCTCTTTTGATCCAAGGGCTTTGTGAAGATATTGGCTAGCTATTCTTCAGTCTTCACGTGCTCGATAGAGATGTCTCCCTTCAACACATGATCACGAAGAAAATGATGACAAATCTGAATGTGCTTTGTCTTCGAGTGCTGAACTGGGTTATGAGCAATCTTGATGGCACTCTCATTGTCATAGGAGAGAGGCACATTCTTCACATTCATGCCGTAGTCCTTGAGGGTTTGCTTCATCCATAGCAATTGAGCACAACACGAACCAGTAGCAGTGTACTCAGTTTCAGGAGTAGAAAGTGATACGCATTTCTGTTTCTTCGAGGACCAACATACCGATGATCGTCCGAGGAAATGACATGTGCCTGATGTTGACTTGCGGTCCACACGATCACCAGCATAGTCAGAGTCTGAATATCTAATGAGATCAAAAGCCGAGCCCTTGGGATACCATAATCCAAGTGTTGGAGTGTGAGCTAGATATCGAAGAATATGCTTCACAACCTTATGGTGTGATTCCTTCGATGTAGCTTGAAATCGGGCACACATGCAAACACTAAGCATAATATCTGGCCTAGATGCACATAAATACAATAAAGAGCCAATCATGGAGCGGTATACCTTTTGATCGAAGGCAATACCATTTTCATCAGTGCATAGATGACAATTTGTGGGCATAGGGATTTTGACTCCTTTGCAATATTGCATGCCGAATTTCCTCAATACATCCTTCAGGTATTTCTCCTGAGATATGAAGATGCCATTTCTTTGTTGACGTATCTGAAGACCTAAGAAGAGTTTCAATTATCCCATCATAGACATTTGATATTCTTCACTCATCATATAGGCAAATTCATCACTGTAACGTTGGTCGATCTGACAAAATGATATCATCAACATATATTTGGCACGAATAGTTCATCATCATAGGTTTTGGTGAATAGAGTTGGGTCAAGTGAACCGGGTTTCAAGCCTTTCTTCATGAGGAATTCCTTCAAAGTATCATACCACGCCCAAGGGGCCTGCTTGAGGCCATAGAGGGCCTTATTGAATCTCTGAAGACTTTGTCAGGATGCTTTGGATCTTCAAAACCTGGGGGTTGAGCAACATATACTTCTTCCTCAAGCTTACCATTGAGGAATGCACTTTTCACATCCATTTGATACAAGATGATATTATGATGGTTAGCATAAGCAAGTAATATCACGAATAGCCTCAAGTCTAGCAACAGGTGCAAAAGTTTCATCGAAATCAATTCCTTCAACCTGTGTGTAGCCTTGAGCTACAAGTCGTGCCTTATTCCTCACCACAAGGCCATTTTCATCTTGCTTGTTGCGGTAGATCCATTTTATGCCGATGATATTGTGCTTTCGAGGTCTGGTCGCTTGACAAGTTCCCAGACATTGTTGAGACCGACCTCATGTAATTCCTCTTGCATAGCTTGAATCCACTCAGGCTCCAGAAACACTTCATCTACCTTAGTGGGCTATGTGATAGAGACGAAAGCAAAGTTCCCACAAAAGTGACAAATGTGAAGCTTTTGAGCGTGTGAGATGTGGCACCCCGGCTCAGAGAAACCGGAACGCCCCGTATTCCAGCCCAGAGATCGAGGAGAAGTCTCTGGAATACTTCACTGCTTGACATAGAACAAATCAGCTCTTATTACAAGAATAAATACAAAGGTCTAATGTTACAAAGGTTCACATCAGCACGACGATACTACGCCTGCGATACTACACTTGCTCTATGCTAGCAGCGGAACAACTCGAAGTAGCGGAAATCTTCTAGCAGCGGAACAATGACAAAGGTGGTGAACTCCACTCCGCAGGGACTCTGGTTGGGACATGATCTAGCTCGCATGAACGGAAACCACGAAAAGCAATCAAGCAACCACGGCATCACCTGCAATCTGGCATGACACGCCAGGTCAGTACATTGAATGTACTTGCAAGCTCACAACAACCAAAAACATCAAGGCAAGACAACAACATAGCATTAAGCAGGTTAATTAAGTTAACAACTACCATGATACAACAGCAACTACTAAGCATGATGTGAAACTACTACAATACTGATAAACCAACATCTCAATACCAACAACAATCTCATTCTTGGCTAACCAGCCAAGCAAATACCATCTCGACCACCTCGTGGTCCACATGATCACCTCGTGATCAAAATATCCACATGGTCACCTCGTGACCAACATATCCATACGGTCACCCCGTGACCACATCACAAACTAAATGATCATCCTCAAGATCATCTCAACATCATCATCAGCATCCTGCCAAACTGTTACTACTCACATATATCATATAAATCAGCTATAAGTCATTCTGTCACGTGAGTGTTGATCGAACGGTGTGACCTAGCACGGATGCGGCTATCGATAGCTTAAACACACACTCTGCAGAGGTAGCGCACTGTACCCACACCACGGAACCCATGGCCTCGCACTCCCGTTCGGGTGGACCAACGGCGTTCCGACAAAACCGATCTACTGCCATGACACTCTCCGGGCCACTCCGACCAACATCCCCTTTGGGTTCAGTCCTGGGTGGCCCCGTGCCTACCAAAGGCACCAGCGGCCACCGTCGTGGCAAAACGGACACCGTCGTGGCAAACAAAAATGGTCCCAAACAGGGACAAAAGCGCGCAAAATCCAACTACGGGCACACAAGGCTTATGTCCGCCTATCTGATCAGGGTAGCGTGCGCCCATAACCTTCCCTCGTTGGAGGCACCGGCGAGAGACACATCAATAGCATCGCATTAGAGCCTTCCCATAAAGGCAAATGTGGTTGCACTGGAGAAATCCTGGTTCGGTGGCACCTGACCAACTTAATGACGGAATTTATCCCCAAAAATATAACTATGATAAATGATACTCCGATATCAACTATCAAACTATAATCCAAATGATAGCAATATCCAACAAATAATCTGAGCATAATATCATCATATCAAAATACTCCAAGGATAGCATAACATTTATATCATGATGAATCTGAAAACAATAACTCTACTACTCCAATAACAAGAACAAAGCTATCCATTAAGATCCACATGTAAACATCATCTCAAATTAATACTCCAATCAACAATAGAAGAACATCGACTAGCATCATGAAAATAATCATACTAACCACTAATAATCCAAAGGCAAGATGACATCCAAAGTAATACTCCAAAATATAATAATGAGATATCATCATGAAAACAATCCTAATATCAACCACTAATACTCCAATGGAAACATGATATTCATCAACTACAAACATAACTCCTAGTAATCCAAACAATAGCATGGCAACAACAAGATCAAAATAATACTCCGAGAAAATGCCATGGACAAAGTCATGTAGCTAAAGCAATATTTTAAACAAGCTCAAATAGATTAAACCATGTCACTGCATTACAGTGATGCAAATGGAGGGTGTGACTTGCCTGGGGTGGAAGAAATCACTGGGAGAAAGTGCGAGAAGCTCGCGGAACGGATCGCCGAAATCTTTCTCTCTCGGAGGGGGCTGATTAAGGGCAAGGGCATAATGGTCATTTTCAGAATGTCAAAACATGGTGAAAATGATTCCATCATAATGGTCTCGACGAAACGAAGAAGTGGGCTTTGGATTCACCTGATTTGGAGCTACGGTTGAAAGGTTGTGATAGTTTTTGTACCAGGGACCTATCTGTAAGAAAATCTTCACGAATAGGCCCTCGGCCAGAAAAAACTGAAAACGCCTTTCTGGAAATACGCCTCCCAGAAGGGAAAATGCATTCTCGCCCGAGGAAGAAGCTGGCTACATTTTCGTGATGTGAAGACGTACTCTGGGGAGTACGGCTCCACTTAACCACGTCAGCGGGCCGGCCTGTTCAGCGTGGAGAGGCCGACAGGCATGGCCCAGGGGTGGGGTCAACGTCGTCTTCGCCTTGCCCACACTCGCCCGCGGTCCAGAAGGAGGTCGCCGGCGCGAGGGCTCGTTCGACCGGCTCCGACCATCAACAACGGCGCCCGACCAACCGTTGTGCTCAGGGAACCGAGGAGGTCCCATCCAGGCAAGATGCAGCCGCGTGGAAGGGCTCGGCTGAGCGGGAGGCCAGCCGCGGCAGACGGCGATCTTCGGTCGGCGGCGAGCTCATGGCAGAAGGCCACCGGAGGGGAGGGAGAGCACGGGGGCGAAGTCTAGGTGGAGGAGGAGTCTACTGGTGGTGGAAAGAGAGGGGGAGGGGCACTGCCCAACTCGAATTTGAGCGGAGCCGAACGGTGGCCATGGTGGCAATGGAGGTCGAGGAGGGGCTCTGGTTTTCGGGGAAGGGGCTCGGGGGGGCTAGGGGAGAGGAGTGAGGCTGCTGGTGCGGTCGAGGGAGCTCGGGGTTGGCTTATATAGCCGCGGGACGAGGTGTCGCGCTGGCGTCGCCGCAGACGCGTGTCCGGCGCCGCGGACGCGTGCCCACGCTCATGAGATCGGAGGTAGATGATGTAGGAGGAGCAATGGAGGCTCTCACGGGGCAGAGGAGGCCAAGGGGCCGCAGGGAGGAAGAAGACAACGAGCGCCGAGCCAAACCGCCACTGTTCGTCCGTGGGCGCGCGGCGGCTTGCGTCGGTGAGGAAGCTGCCGGAGGGGGAGAGGGGTCCAGGGGAACGGAGACGATGAGGTGAAGCCAACGGACACGCTCACGCGCGCAAAGACGACGAGAGGAGGAGGTGCCGAAGCACAAACGACGCCTGGGCGCGGCCGCAGTGCACAGAGCGCGCGAAGTGTTATGCCATTAACGCGGTCACCGCGTGCACTGGCATGTAGTGGGGGCAATGAGCTGGAACGTGTTGTCTAGTGGTATGTTCTTCTAAGGGAGGTTTCAACTGCGGTGGTAGATCGATGAAATACGCTCTGGTTAAATGGTAATCATCGTCTGAAGTTTACTGCAGTAAACTTGGCCGTGCACTGGTGATCAACAGGGAAGTGATTGGGCCAAATGGATTTGTCTGAAGTGATTAGCTTAGGAAGAACTATAATCCTGGAGAGTTTGAGGAAAATTAGACCAAGGATTAATACAGTTGCTTTGCAACTGATCAAAATGGTCCAGAAACTAAATCAAGACGGTGCACTCACATGGTGTTATGGAATGGGATGCAACTTGGCAAATCCTAATGATATGGACATATAAAGATGATGTAAAAAGCTCATACCAAATGGACAAGCCAAAATGGTACTTGCTTCACAAACATCATTTCTGTCCAAAAACTTTGAATAATTTTAGACAAATATTGGCTAAGTGAAATGATGCCAAATTTGGTGGGGAGATCTTATTTGGATAGGAGCACAATCCGGTAATTTATCAGAATTTATGAAGAAATAAAAATTATACTTGCTTCACAATCTGAAAATATTGCCAGAAGCAAAGATTTGATCCTGTGCTCACATAGATGATTGGATGGGGCTGAAATTTGTAGGAATGTGATAATATGAGCATATAAAGGAGTGTGCAAAATTTCAACTCATTTGGATACTCCTAGTTAGTACTTCCTTCACAAAGCCTTCTGTCTGACAGAAACTTTGAAAAATCACTGAGGAAGATTGGCTAGGCAAATAAAGTTGAACTTGTGCATGAGGCAATGATTTGGACATAAAAGAATGCACAAGGAGTTTGGGAGCAACTAGGAAAATATAAATGACACTTCCTTCACAAAGTGCCATTTAGGGCAGAATAGAAGAATAATTATTGGGGAATTATTTTTGAGCTAGGACGGGAAAGTTTGGACATATTTGAGGAACATATGACCCAAAGGAATTTTGAGAATTACATGGGAATTTTTGGATGGAAAGAAATATAGGTTGCTTCACAACCTAGGGCAGATAGGGTTATTCCTTTAATAGAAAAAGTAATATTCCTAAAAAGAATTTTAGGGTTTGGTCAAGGAGTGAAGTGACATGATCTTTGGCAAGGTTTTGATAATGATGAGCCACTTGGGAGGGGGAATGAGGATGATTTCCAGGTGGCAAGGCCACGAAACCACTCCAAAAAGAAAAACAGAGCAAAAACCAAATAAATCAAAAGAAAAAGAAAAGGGCCAAAACCAGGCTGTTACATGAGAGGACCTGGTGCGTTGATGTCGCTGATGATTTTCTCAATTTGCACTTCATTTGCGACGCGATGATGAGCTGGTTGACGACGAGGAATTTTCTCAGCATTTTCTTCAGATTCATTTTCTTTAGGTGCACCGGCATGTTGTTCTGCACGATCTGGAATGACTTCTTGATGATTCTTCAAGAGGGAATGGCATCCTCAGTAGCCTTGAACTTGATGGTTTCCTTAGGTGATTTTTCATCTAGCACAGGAGGTAGGTGCTCTCTTTGCGAGCCATTAGTTTCATCAAACCGCACATCTACAATTTCAACAACCTTGTGGTGAAAGTTGTTGAAGACTCTGTAGGTGTGCGAGTCCTTTTCGTAACCAAGCATAAAACATTCATGTGTTTTCGGTGCAAATTTAGAATTGTGATGAGGATCTCTAATCCAACATTTAGCACCGAAGACTTTGAAATAACTCACATTGGGTTTCTTGTGAGTGAGGAGTTCATATGCAGTCTTTTTGAAGAATTTCTGAAGATATACCCTGTTGATGATGTGGCACGTAGTGTCAATTGCCTCAATCCAGAAGTGACAAGGCGTCTTGTATTCGTCAAGCATAGTGCGAGCCATTTCAACAAGAGTCCGGTTCTTGCGCTCTACGATGCCATTCTGCTGAGGAGTATAAGGAGCAGATAACTCGTGAGTAATACCAAGCTCATCAAGATAGTCATCAAGACCAGTGTTCTTGAACTCAGTTCCATTGTCACTTCTGATGTGCTTGATCTTCACACCAAAGTTGGTTGAAGCCCTTGAGGAAAATCGTTTGAAGACTTCCTGCACTTCACGTTTGTAAGTAACGATATGCACCCATGTGTATCGAGAGTAATCATCAAAAATAACAAATCCATATAGACATGCTTCATTAGTGAATGCAGAATAGTGATTAGGACCAAAGAGATCCATGTGAAGTAATTCAAATGGACAAGTGGTAGTCATGATAGTCTTCGCGGGATGCTTGGCCTTGGTCATCTTTCCAGCTTCACAGTTCAAGACAGTGATCCTTGAGGAATTTGACATTCTCAATGCCAATGACATGCTTCTTCTTCGCGAGCGTGTGTAAATTCCTCATGCCAGCATGACCGAGTCGTCGATGCCATAGCCAGCCTTCTGAAGCTTTTGCAAGTAGACATATAGCAGGTTGTGGTCCTATGGAGAAATCAACAATATACAGATCTCCTCTCCTAAGGCCTTCGAAGACTTTGGAATGGTCAGCTTCCATGATCACAACGCAACGATACTTGCCAAAGATAACAACCATATCAAGATCACAAAGCATTGAGACTGACATGTGGTTGAATCCTAAGGACTCGACAAGCATGACTTTGTCCATGTGTCGATCCTTTGAGATTGCAACCTTACCTAGACCCAATACCTTGCTTCTGCCTCTGTCAGCGTAGGTGATATGCTTCAGATGTGATGGAGACAAGGGAGCGTCCATCAATAAATTCTTGTCACCAGTTGTAACAGCCTGATTTTTGGCCCTTTCTTTTTCTTTTGATTTCTTGAGGTTTTTGCACGAGTTTTCTTTTTTCCGTGGCTATGTGGTGCAGGAAACTGAAGAAGATGACCTCTTCTTTGCTATCGAGTGGCTTGTCAACCTCAGATCCTTCCCTAGACCTTTCCATTTCCACCTTGGACCAAATCCCATTATTCTTTTTATTAGGAATATTCCTTTTCTATTAAAGAAATAACCCAATTTGCCCTAGGTTGTGAAGCAACCTATATTTCTATCACTCCCAAAATTCCCAAATAATTCTCATAAATTGTTTGGGGTCATATATTCCTTAAATATGGCAAAATATTTCATTGGACATGTTTCCCATCATGCTCAATTAATTCCTTTTCTATTCTGTCCTGAATGGCAGATTGTGAAGCAAGTGCTATTTTCCTTTGCCCAATTGACCTCAAACTCCTTGGACATCTTTTCCTGTCCATATCATTGCCACATGCCAAAATTCAACCTCATTTTCCTAGTAGTTATTTAATTATGATTTTACAAAGTTTCTGTCCAGAAGGAAACTTTGTGAAGGAGGTACAAGCTAGGCATATCCAAATGAGTTGCAATTTTGCATGGTACTCAATATCATCATATCATAACCCTCCACCAAGGTTGAGCTCATGTCATGCCTCCATGTGAGCTCATCTTCAATTCTTTGATTTTGTCCAAATTTTCAGTCTGTGAAGCAAGTATATTTTATCTTGCTCCATTAAGGATGAAACTTTTTCTAGGACTTCTATTACCCATATACCCTACCTCCACCCATTTTGGGCATATTTCATCAAGCCATTATTCCTCTAGAATTTTTGCAAGTTTCTATCCAAAGGAGACGTTTGTGAAGCAAGTACTATTTTGGCTTGACCAATTGGTATGAGACTTTTTGAGCATCTTCATAGGACCAAATGACTCTGCCTTCCCAATTTGAGCTCAAGTTGATACTCCATGTGAGTGCATCATCCTGCTCAAGTTTCTGGACTATTTTGGTCAGTTGCAAAGCAAGTGTATTAAACCTTGATTCATTTCTCTTCAAACTCCCCAGGACTGTACTCCTTCCTACCCTAAACCTCCAAGACATCACATTTGGCCCCTAGCTCTTCTCAGCTGATCACACTAACTTGATCAAGTTTGCGATAGCAAACTTCAGAGGTTAAATCCCACTTAACCAGAGCACCAATTACCAATCCACCACCTCAGTTCAGACCTCCACTGGAAGGACTAAACCCCAGACACATTTTGGCCAAACCCCGTGCACTGTGTGCATCAGTGCCTGCGGTGACCACCATTTTGGCGTGCAATGGCCGTGTCCAGAGCATAGTTTTGTCTTGGCCCTGCTCGTGCTCGTCGTCTTCGCGCGCGTGAGCCTGTCCAGCGTGTTCCCCGCGTCGTCACGGTCCCCCTGGAGCCATCTCCCCCTCCCAAAGCCTCCTCGCTGGCGCTCATCGCCGTTCGCCCACGGGATCACTGTGGCCGACAATGTTTTAATGGCGCTCGGCCTCTTCCTCTGCTCCCCCTTGGCTCCTGTTGCCCCGTGCTCCTCTGTAGCTCATTCGTTCTCCCCTCGTCGCCTTCCCCGTGCCTCCCCTGTGATCACTGCCGTCGCCAGGGCCTCGGCCGGACGTGCCCGGCGGCACACGAGCCCGTGCCTCTCGCCCCGGCTACAAGTAGCCCTCCACGCGACCTCCCGAGCTCACCAGCCCCCTCTCCTCACTCCCAGAAGCCTCCTCGACCTCTCCATTTGCCTCTAGAGCCTCTCCTTGCCTCTGATCGCAATCGTGGCCACCGCTGCTGCCCTCTTAAATTCGGCCGGGCTAGCCCCGTTCTCTCCTCCTCTCCACCCAATCTCAGGCGAGCCTCCCCTGCTGCTTTCCCCTTCCTCCAGTGGCCTCTGTCCGCGAGCTCCATCATCGCCCGCCGCCGTCGTCCGCCGCCGCGGGAGCCCTGCTCAACCCTGACCCCTCCGGCGAAAACCAATGGTCCAGGGGGTGCGGCTGTCCTGCTGATCACTCCGGTAGGTGGCACGACACGGGAGGTGGCCAGAGCTGCCCGCCATCGCCGTCAGGCGCCGGCTCTGCCTCGGCCACGTGCGAGCGCGAGCAAGGAGAGGAAGGAGACGATGCCCTCCCTGCCAGCTGGCCGCGGGCCCCGCGCGTCAGCCGCACACGCCTAGGCCCCGCCTTTGCCAAGTCAGATAAGTGGAGACGTATTTCCAGTGATTGTGCTTTCTTTTTTGGAAAGCGTATTTTGCTTCTCCTTCAGCCAGAGTACGTTTTCTTTCATTGAATGCGTATTTCTCTCTGTTTCAGCCCAGAATATGTTTCCCCGAGGCAAAGTCGTATTTCCAGGAGTGCGCTTTCAGTTTTTCAGTCAGGGGCCCGTTTGTGAGAATTTTTCTTACAGATAGGTCCCTGGTCAAAAACACTCCATAACATTTTGCTCCCAACTCCAAATGAGGTGATTCCAAAGCCCACTTCTTCGGTTCGTCGAGCCCGTTCTATTGGTATCATTTTCACCATGTGTTAACATTCTGAAAATGACCATTTTGCCCTTGTGCTTAATCAGCCCCTCCGAGAGAACGCGTTTTCGGTGATTCTTTCTGCGAGCTTCTCGCACTTCTTCCCGGTGATTTCTGATGATCTCATGATAATTCCTGCTTAACCTGTAATTGACATGCTGTTGTTTGTCTTGAATGCTTTTGGTTATTGTGAGCCTGCAAGTACATTCAATGTACTGCCTGGCATGTTATGCCAGTTTGCAGGTCATGCCGGATTTGATTGCTTGTTTGCCGTGGATCCCTTGTGTGCGAGCTAGGATAAGCGTTCCAGCCAGAGTCCCTGCGGAGTGGAATTCACCACCGTCGTCGTTGTTCTGCTGCTAGAAGTTTTTCCGCTGCTTCGAGTTATTCTGCTGCTTGCATAGAGCAACTGCGGCAGGCATCGTGTCGCCGTGCCGATGTAACCATTGTACCCAAATAGATTGTAATAAAGAGCTAATTTGTTCTATGCTAAGAGTGCCGTATTCCAGAAGACTTCATCTCGATCTCTGGGCTAGAATACAGGGCGTTCCGGTTTCTCTGAGCTTGGGCGCACCACCAGTCATGTGATTTGTACATCCACTATCGAGGACCCACTCAGTGGCTTTGGGTTGATCATCCTGTAGATGAATTAGTGCAGCTTATGGACTCATATACTTCATCAATGAAGAATATGACATCAATTTCATCAAGCAAGAGAACAGATAAAGCAGTATTTAGGACGTGAGAAATGAAGATTCATTTCTTCATGATTTAGCTTGCGTTCTTTCAAGCATTATTCAGGTCTCCAGCAAATTCTTCAGACGTTTAAGTTCGTCTAGAGACCTGACCCTGCAAAAAGATATTAGTTCTTTTTCTTCACCACCCACATCTGGAGGGGTGGCAAAGAGTTCATCATTCTGCGAGCTCCATAAGAGAAAGGTGGCAATCCACTTCGTTTCACATAAGAGGGGTTAGGGTAAGCATATGAATAAGCAGAGAAATTCTTCGAGGATTTATGAACATAGTGATTTGAAGAATAATGCACATATTCATAACCTTTAGTCTTTCCCTACGAAATAGAAGTGTTAGCACGATGATGTTCATATGAGGACTTTGATCCATATGAGGAATTTGATCCACGTGAGGAATATGGTCCATATGAGGACTTGGATCCATATGAAGACTTGGGTCTATGTGAAGAATTCCATCTGGGGTTCCTATTCTTCACAGGTGGTGTCATGATGACATTCACCTGAAGACTTTCAAGGCACCTTTTGGGAACCCAGATTTTCTTCATAGGGGGACCATTCCTGCAGTTAGTGCCAACATATCTAGCAAATACTTCACCATTCTGAGTTTTGAACAACTTATAGTTGGAGTCAAATGACTCATCAGTAGAATGAGGAGATTCACATGTAAAGCCAGATAAAGTGGATGGATCTACTGGAGGTACCTTTGTAGCAACCCATGATGTTTTGGGATACTTCTCAGGCTTCCAGTATGTTCCATCAACATTGAGTTTCCTCTCAAAGACAATACCCTCTTTCCTAGGGTTCCTGTTGAGGATCTGCTTTTTAAGCACATCACAAAGAGCCTGATGCCCTTTGAGGCTTTTGTACATGCCTGTCATATACAATTCCTTCAGCTCTGCATTGTCAGTGATACTAGCAATATCCTGAAGTGAGGAATTAGTAATAGCAGAGACAGGTGAAGAAGTTGCAGCAATAGAAGCATTTGAACTTTCAGGTGAAGAATTAGCAGATTCACGTTCAATGCACTTCAAACATGGAGGGATGAATTCTTCCTAAGTAGCGCTGATTTGTTGAGCAAGTAATGAATCACGCTCCTTCTGAAGATCTTCATAACTCACCCTTAGCTTATCAAGATCTTGCTTTCTTTGAAGAAATTCATAAGAAAGCTTCTCATGATCAGATAAGAGAGTGTTATGATGACTCCAAAGATTGTCAAACTTGGATTGAAGTCTCTGAAGATTTTCAGTCAAAGTTTTGGTGCGATCCATTTCTTCACCCAACATATCATCGCTCTTGTCTAGCATGTTTTGAACCTTTTCAAAAGCCTTTTGTTGTTTTACAGTTATCTTAGCAAGTTTAGAGTAGCTAGGCTTGAGGTTTTCATCAGATTCATCCTCACTTTATTTAGAGGAGGGATATTTGAGTACCTTGGAACCCTTTGCCATGAAGCAATAGGTGGGAGAGTAGCCATCATCGTCATCGTCAGCCGTGTTGGAGAAGTCATCTCCTCAGAGTTGAAGGTGGACTTGTCGATTTAACGCAGATGGCGAGGGCTAGGCTCGCCACACCAGATTCTGACTCTTTAGATGCCTCCTCTTCCCCATTCTCCTCAGATTCAGCCTTAGAGTCCATTTCCTTGCCAATGAATGCCTGAGCCTTCTTGGAGTTTCTCTTCTTGTGAGATGAAGACTTCGAGGATTTCGATGATGAGGACTTTGAAGATTTCTTCTTCTTCTTCAAGTCATCAGAACTGTAATACTTGTATTTCTTCTTCTTTGACTCCTTTTCCCACTAAGGACAATCTTGAATGTAGTGACCGGGCTTCTTGCATTCGTGGCACAGTATCTTCTTGTAGTCACGGGATGAGGAATCAGATCTTATGTCATCACTTCTTGAGGATTTTCCAAAGCGACCACGTCTTGAGAACTTATGGAATTTCCTCACAAGCATTGCTAGCTCCTGGCTCAGTTCTTCAGGATCACCAAGGCTGCTACCAGAATCCTCACCTCTGATTCAGACATCGCCTTGGCCTTGAGCTTCGTGATCTGCCATAGCTTGGTCCATAGAGATCTCTCTTCTCAGCAAGCTAAAACTCATGAGGGTTTAGCCTCTCGAGGATATCAGCGGGATCAAGCGACTTGTAGTCTCCACGTTCTTGTATCATCATTGCAAGGGTGTCGAATGAGGAATCAAGCGATCGAACCAATTTCTTCACCACCTCGTGGTCGGTGATGTCAGTGGCACCAAGTGCTTGAAGCTCATTTGAAATGACAGTGAGGCGATCAAAGGTCTGCTGAACATTTTCATTATCGAGTCTTTTTAAGCGGTTGAAGAGATTGCGGAGAACGTCAACTCGAGAGTCACGTTGTGTTGAGACTCCTTGATGCGGAGCATCCTACGATCATTTCCATGTACACTCGAGCCTACACCATTGGACCTAAGGTGAACTACCTCCTTTCCGAATCTTCCCTTTCCGCATGTAAGACATGGATGCTACTTCAAGCGCGGACCTTGTGCATACTCAGGTACACCCGAGGAGACCATGGAGAGCCCAAGGACCAAGGCCAAGTGTGTGCGGGAGCGAAGGAAGGAGAAGGAAGAAGAGCCACCGCCACAGCCGCAGACATCCGCCCCAAATGGACATCCGGCCCCTGCCCCGGAAATCTGGCATCGGCTATCCAGAGAGCACCAGAGTCGGCCAAGTCAGCCCGAACATTCGGCCCCAGGCCCGGACATCCGGCCCATTGCGAGCCACCGGACATCCGGCCCAGCTTCCGGAAATCCGGCGCCCCATCACAGAAGCTGGACCCTGCCAGCCGGGACATCCGGCCCCAGCTCCCGGACATCCGGCGTGTCGGGAAGGCCCGGACATCTGGCCCGTCGCCCGGACATCCGGCTCCCCCTGCCTGCGTGTAACGCATCTGGGCCGAGACCCATGTACCCCTTCGTCCCTTAGACTATATATACTCCCCCACCTCCTCCTAGTTAGGGTTAGCATTGTTTTAGCTCATATGTGAGATAGAGCATTGCTCATCCATTATAGATCTACTCCACGAGAGAGACCGCGGCCCCTCTTCGGAGAAGATCCCCTTGGATTCAAGACCTCCTCATGGAGAAGACCCCCATCAAGACCTCCTCACGGAGAAGAACTGATTACCCTTTGTATCGTCCTTTGTTGATCGTGGATCTTGTATATCCTCTCGTGTTTCGAGGATCTATCACATGTGTGACTATATCTTGTTGGTTTGAGTGATTCTCTCGAGTTTTCCCTCGTGTTTCCCCTCGTGTTCTTCGTGTTACTCTTTGGGATCCGCTCCTTTCGTGAAAGATCGGCCATCTAGGGTTCCACCCTACATCATCTTGGTACCATGAGCCACGTTCATCACGATTTCGGAGCCTTCTCGTTGTGTTTTCTAGCCTAGTTTTGTTGATTTTGTCCCAAATTCGAAAATTCCCCACCAAAAATAGCCCCCAATTTTTTTGTGATTTGTTGGTTTGATGATGTTTTGTTGACTTTGATCCTTGAATTTGCTTGGTTTCGAGTGGATCTAGCATTTCCCCAAGTTTCCCCACTTCCCATCCGCAAAATCCATCAAATTTTGCCCCCGAAATCATCATTTTCCGCCCCAAATCGAGTTTCGGAGTCCAAATCCCGATCTGGAATCGTCGGGCCGGACATCCGGGCCCCAAGCTGGACATCCGGCCCCTGGAGCTTAAAATCACGCAAGTTTCTAGACATCAGGTCCCGGATATCCGGCCCCGACCCCAGATGTCCGACCCCTAGGATTTCAGCCTTCCCCGTTTCACCGTTTTGACCGTAACTTTCACACCCGGTGTCCAATTTTCGCGTTCTTTAGCTTGTTGAGTAGCTATTGACATCCTCTATCCATCTAGATAGGTTACATCACCATTTGACTCCATAAAAGTTTTGCCACTTTGGCATCTTTGCCTAGGGCTTCCACCATATCATCCGCATAACCACCACCGACTTCCGCAACCTAACCTATTTTGTTCCCCATTGCATTAGTGGTTGTTTGAGTAGTAACTTGAGTCTCCTAAGGTGTCTCGGCTACTTAGGGACGATTTCTTGTTCATCAACCACCACCATAACTACCGCATAGGCTACCCACCATACTGTGTTGTGAGTTGTGTCTCCTAAGGTGTTTCGGCTACTTAGGGACCTTGCTTTCAACTCCTACACCGTGTATAGTTCACCACCACCTCACCCTCCACTTCCACATTGCGTTCTCCAAACCCCATCATTGCATTTCCACAATCCCATTTGAGTTTCCGCAAAACCACCACCGCATTCCCGCTACCACCATTTGACATTTGACATTTGATATTTTGAGTTCGCGGTTTTTTCGTTTCCTAAGGTGTTTCGGCTACTTAGGGACAAGTCTCCATCATCTTGATATCTCCATCAAGATCACCGCCACTCATCATCGCCATGGACGGTAACCTCCATATCATCTTGGTATCATGGTATCCCTCCATTGTACATTCCCTTGCAATTGCATTGATAGCCCCTAGCCTATTTTGCGTCACTTGCCTATCGAGACTAGCCATTTGAGTATTGCCGGCAACGGTACTTGTGCACATTAGTGATCTACACCTCCCATTGCATACATACCATATCATATTGGTATCTTCATATCATATCATCTCTTGTGTCACAAGATTGTTCCCGCATATACACATTTGCTATCTTGGTTTGTGCATCGTGGCCATACAAAAAAAGAATAAAGCTTTTAAGCAAAAGAGAAAGAGCAAAGAAGCTTGTAAGAAATAGCCATAGCATCATACCACATTGCATATAAGATTGTCATATCCGATCATCTTGGATCATCTTGAGAGAAACACCGGGAACCATACATACATAGCATACTTGGGATAGAAAGTTGATATATCTTTGCATCTTATAGGTTGTGCACAAGTGTCGTATCCGCCTAGCAATCGTGCTAGCGTCTCTCTTGAGTTGTGCAACATGAGCGTTTTCCGTGGACTCCACATTTTGTGCTCATTCCTTGGTTGCACGACCCCATTTATCTATCCGTGTGCGTTTCCGTGTGCCATTCATTGCTATTAGTTTACTTGTTTCACTTGCGAATTTGTGAATCTCTTTCAACATTATTGACTCTTGCTAACATTTTGCATCAAATTTTTTGCCACTATCCTCACCGAGCTCCACCATAAGCCTTACTTGTGTAGGTGTGAGAAATTGACAAGATCGGTACCAATTGTGCTATTTCCTTGTTACACATTGAGTGATCATTGATCCATCTTCAACATCGGTCAAGGTACATTTGGTATAGTTCTTCTCTTTTTCCCACTCATATTTGCTCGAGTTTTGTGATGGATAGGCAAGGCATTTCATCTCCGGTCTTGAACAACACCGACAGCGCGAACAACTACATCACCAAAGCGTCAATCTTTGATCTACAACGACAAATGCAAGGCGCACAATCAAGATTGCGAGAGCGCATCGACAACCTCTCCATCGACATATGACACTCTGAAGCACATACAAGAGACTACTTTGACAACAAGCTTTCCGCACAAAAGAAGGAGAAAGATGCAAGGATGGATGAGATTCGGACCTTGTTGATCAAACGTTCTTCCCCTTCGTCATCCTCAAGGCAACGGCGAGCAAGTCTACCATCTTCGGAGCGCCCAAGTGATACAAGCGCAAGTCGTACATGTCCACACCTACATGGCGACCATCATCACATTCGTGATCCACATCGTTATGAAGGGCAAGTCACCTCTAAGCATCATGTGCACGATGACGACAAACGACATCTACAACGAGCTCAAGGACGACAACGACACCATCATCATGAAGATGCTCGAGATGCGTCTACCTACAAGACCCAACAAGCTCTACATCAAGATATGTCCAAGCTTCATGAGCAAAAGAGAAGATCGCGATACGAGCACCACCAAGACAGAGCTACGGCTACCACCACCACTTCGGCATCTTCGCCAAGTGCTATCAAGGCATCTTCACCTTTGGACGCACGACATCTTCGCCTACTTCCCATGAGTTCGCCTATATCGACATCTTCAACAACAAGGCGACCACCTACGAGCGAGGGCGACACTTCCATCTTCGGAAGCCCCTCAAGGAAGATGGCCGAGCATGGGAAATTCCCTTCGGTCATGGAGACGAGCTACGAGGTGCCACATCATATGGGCCTCCAACAACAAGATGAAGACAAGAAGGTCGAGCAAGGGCCATCCCCTTTGACCATGGCGATGAGCGTGAACCTCTTCAACAACACGAAGACGGCGCCCATATTGGACTCATACTCCAAGTCAAGCTATGAGACCGCACATGAGACCTTATTTTTGGTCTTGGAGGAGAGTGATGATGTGCCATCTTCGGCCTTCATCCACGGCTACGACTAAGACATGATTGAGCATGAAGACATTTGCACCAACATCTCTCCGACACCCACATATGAAGAGATGCCCCAATTCCCATGTGAGGAGAGCCACCACCACATGAGTGACATGCGTGACTCCACCATATGTGACAATGAGTGCATTTCCTATGAGAGGACGAGTGTGACCACCACTAGCCCCACACATGAGAGCATGCCACACATCCTATGTGAGGTTGAGAGCCATTTGAGTGACTCCACCAACCATATGAGTGAGAGCATCCAAGAGGGAGTGAGTGAGCCACAACACTTAGTGAGTGAGGTAGTTGACACGACATGTGAGGCCACTATGATTTCTAACAACTTAACCTCTACTCCGAGTGTGTTTTCTTCGGTGCTAGGTCTCCTACATGACGACATGCCTATCCTTGACGAGTCCATACCTCCAATGGAGACAACGATGGCCATGGTGGACGATGATGAACCCCCCACATGGTACCATCAAGTTGCAACCTCACCTACAACACATGAGCGATGCTCCAAAGGTAACATAGGTGATGGTGCTTGTCTTGTCCCACTAGTGGACCATCTTACCAATGATTGCTTGCATGATGTTGACACACCTATTCCCATCCTTCATGCTAGTGCGACTTCTTCATGTCATGACTTACCCATTTATGATGAATACGATGATGAGCATGTTGAGTTGCCTAGTTGTGAGGCTATGCTCCATAGGATATCATGTGAAAATTCTATTGGTCACTTCATGTTTGACAATCCATTGAACTTTTCATATGCTATGAGTGAGATCTCCCATATTGCATCATTTCAATCTCAACATAGTAACTATGCATGCCCCATTAAAATAAATCCCATGTGTACTTATGGCATAGATGATGAGATGATGGTCATTGGCTTTTGTTTTTCATGTGATGATATTTCTATGATTCCTTTACATGATTTGCGCAATTCATCTACTATACCATGCCATGATCACATTGTTCCAAATATGCTTTGTTTTGGATGTTGTCAATATTCTCCATGTGATGTTTCTACAAATGCTCATGAGGAGACCCCCATAGTTTCCTCATACATATTAGGAGATCTTGATGCATTCTATACTTTTCATGATTCCCATAATTGCTTGCACCATATGCATACCATTTATAACAATGCTCTAGATATCACTAGTGATTCATTACACAATTTGAGTCTCCATTATGCTATACATAATAACAAACCTCTCATGATGGATGACATGTTTCTATATCAGGCATCTCATTTATTTGAGCATTGGATATTTTGTGCTAACCAGCACATGCACGTGCACATCATGATGGATGATGTGTACATCTACCACGCACACACAATTTTCTCTTTGTCTTTGTTTTGTGTAGGTACTTATGAACACTCGTCAACCTCACAATCCCATGAGTTGACGAAACGAGCTCTTGAGAGCAACGACGATTTGGGATCCCGTGGACTATCCTTACCACCGTTCCCTTTGCGCAACGACTACACACATCTCTTTTACTTGGCTCTCACACGGCTATGGGCTATATATCAATTGTTACCTTATCCCCATTCTATCATGTTCACTTTGCATGTTATGCTTGCTTCTATGCCTTTGCCATGCCATTTACCCATGATGCACCATTATGATACTCCTATGTGTATTTGCATGCTTGGTGGAGATCCTTGTTGCTATTGCCATGTTTATCATGTGCCTCATGCTATTGTTGATTCTTGTGTTGGGAGAGTCATGATGTTCCATTGCTATTTACATAGGACTTCTTGCCAATACAATGATGATACTTTCCTCATATCTTGCTTTCATGATTGTGCTATGTCATGTGAATTATTCATGCACACTATTTTCACCCATGATATGTTTTCCATGATTCCTTCTAGTACATTGCATCTTCGCACTACTAGCTTGCTTGACTTGATTACTAGGATTGCTTGCTTTGTCGCATCACCCATGTTCCATTCTTACTCGCTTTCTTGGGTTGATGACATATGCTCATGCCTATCACATGATATATCTTGATCATTGTCTCTTGTGTCCATTAGTTGCCTCTCTCATATCTACTTGTAGTGAGTACAACCATACTATGCTCATTGATCTTGGAGACTCTGACACCTTACTTGTGATGCATGCTTGTTTGATTGAGCCTATTGTATTTGGTTGTTCTCACATCATATGCATCCATACTATGAAATTCTCTCTTGTCCTTTCTTATGATGAGCATGATGCACACACTTGTTGGGTATCTTACCACACGAATGATAGGTTTTGCACTTCCGCTAACCTCATTTGTTTTTCTGAGTGTTTGTCATGTTCTTTCATTTTGAAGGATTCACAAGGTGGTACCATCACGAGACAACTTGGTCATGTGACGGCGTACACAATGCGCGACACCAACATTTTCGACATTCTCATAAAGGTGAACTCATTCCATTTGAGCCATCCTCAAATATGCATATTGGATGGGTTACTCTTTCATTGTTGTTTCCTTATTATTGTCTACATGATACATCTCGTGAACGGAGGAGCGACATTGGAGATTGGCTCTATGGACCTTCACATTGAGGAGCGCTCGCACTTACTGGATGCACCTTCGAACCTCCACTCATGCCACGACATCGAGCATTGGTACATCAACACTCCTTTGACACATTGCACCCACACCTTCATATTTGTTGATTGTGCTCACACATGTCATGCTCTATGGACATATCATACTCACCACAAGTTTGCACCCTATGCATGGATTGACACACATTATGCTTGTCTTGTTGCACCTATTCCCATGTCATCCATGATATATGAGCTTGTGCATTTCTTTAGCAAATTTGTTGTGATCATCCTTGATGGCATCTTCATACATAATGATCACATTGCCTACCATCAATTGCATGATAACATAATCATATTGAGCATCCATTGCCATATTCATGCTATTGATAAACCGTCTCACTATGACATCATTTTGCATCGTGGTTGCATTGATCATATTCACAACACATTTGTGTGCACAATGAATGCTTTTGCAAACGCTTTGCATATCATCATATATCATCTTGATAAGCTTCATGCGCTTTGCCATGAACAATCTTGCCACACGGACTCATCCTTACATGATGGACACTTTGTGTGCGCTAACCATTGTATTTTCGAGTGTCGCTTGTGTTTGCTCTTTTTGCATGTATACCACTCTGGAGACACCTTGGAGTACTTGGATTGTGCAATGTCTTCCACTTCGTCCAACTACAAGTCCGTCCACGACAACCGTTTCCATGGTGATGAGGTTTTCGATCCGAGGTCGGATTTTTCCCAAGGGAGGGGAGATGATGCGGAGCATCCTACGATCATCCCCATGTACACTCGAGCCTACACCATTGGACCTAAGGTGAACTCGCTCCATTCTGAATCTTCCCTTTCCGCATGTAAGACATGGATGCTACTTCAAGCGCGGACCTTGTGCATACTCAGGTACACCCGAGGAGACCATGGAGAGCCCAAGGACCAAGGCAAAGTGTGCACGGGAGCGAAGGAAGGAGAAGGAAGAAGAGCCAGCTGCCACAGCAGCCGGACATCCGGACATGTCCCAGACATCCGGCCCCAACCGGACATTCGGCCCCTACCCCGAAAATCCGGCATCGGCTATCCAGAGAGCACCAGAGTCGGCCAAGTCAGCCCGGACATCTGGCCCCAGGCCCGGACATCCGGCTCGTCGCGAGCCGCCGGACATTCGGCCCAGCTCCCGAAAATCCGGTGCCCCATCACAAAAGCTGGACCCTGCCAGCCCGGGCGTCTCTGGAAGGCCCGGACATCCGGCCCGTCGCCCGGACATCCGGCTCCCCTTGCCTGCGTGTAGTGCATCTGGGCCGAGACCCATGTACCCCTTCGTCCCTTAGACTATATATACTCCCCCACCTCCTCCTAGTTAGGGTTAGCATTGGTTTAGCTCATATGTGAGATAGAGCATTGCTCATCCATTACAGATCTATTCCACGAGAGAGACCGCGACCCCTCTTAGGAGAAGATCCCCTTGGATTCAAGACCTCCTCACGGAGAAGACCCCCATCAAGACCTCCTCACGGAGAAGAACCGGTTACCCTTTTATCGTCCTTTGTTGATCGTGGATCTTGTATCTCCTCTCGTGTTTCGAGGATCTAGCACATGTGTGACTATATCTTGTTGGTTTGAGTGATTCTCTCGTGTTTTCCCTCGTGTTTCCCCTTGTGTTCCTCTTTGGGATCTGCTCCTTTCGTGAAAGATCGGCCATCTAGGGTTCCACCCTACATCACTCCTTCATAGACCTTGGATAGTTTGTCCCAGATAAGCTTTGTAGTCTCCAAAGCACTCACTCTGCCATACTGCCTTTTGCTTAGATGGCCACATATGATGTTCTTCGCTTGAGAGTCGAGTTGCTTGAATCTCTTCAAATCAACAGCGTTGATGGTAGGAGTGACAGAGGGAACGTCATTTTCCACAACGTACCAGAGATCGTTATCAATTGCCTCAAGATGCATACGCATCTTATTCTTCCTGTAGGTGTAGTCCGTCCCATCGAAGGTAGGACACCCAGCAGAGATCTTGATCATACCTACGGTCGACACAACTAAAAATCCAGGCGATTAAACCAAAATTACATAGAACAAGGGAGTACCTTGGTATGATACTAATTGAAAGTGCGTTAAGTCAACTAGAGGGGGGGTGAATAGGCGATTTTTACAAACTCATCACTGAGGAATTTCAGGGTGAGGAAAGTCCTAAGTCACGAACGACTAGCAGTAGAATAGGTACTCAAATGAAAGCATAACAGAATAGCAGCACAATCATCATGATGAAATGAAATCAAGCACAGAGTACAAAAAGCATAAACACGGGATCAGCAGGCTGAAGACATTACTGATACGTCTCCAATGTATCTATAATTTTTGATTGCTCCATGCTATATTATCTACCGTTTTGGACTATATTGGGCTTTATTTTCCACTTTTATATTACTTTTGGGACTAACCTATTAACCGGAGGCCCAGCCCAGAATTGCTGTTTTTTGCCTATTTCAGTGTTTCGAAGAAACGGAATATCAAACCGAGTCCAAACGGAATGAAACCTTCGGGAACGTGATTTACTCATTAGATAAGATCCAGGAGACTTGGACCCTCCGTCAAGAAAGCCACGAGGCGGTCACAAGGGTGGAGGGAGCCCCCCCTAGGGCGCGCCCCCTGCCTCGTGGGCCCCTCGAAGCTCCACCGACGTACTCCTTCCTCCTATATATACCTACATACCCCCAAACGATCAGATACGGAGCCAAAAAACTAATTCCACCGCCGCAACTTTCTGTATCCACTAGATCCCATCTTGGGGCCTGTTCCGGAGCTCCGCCGGAAGGGGAATCCACCACAGAGGGCTTCTACATCATCACCATAGCCTCTCCTATGAAGTGTGAGTAGTTTACCTCAGACCTTCGGGTCCATAGTTAGTAGCTAGATGGCTTCTTCTCTCTTTTTGGATCTCAATACAATGTTCTCCCCTCTCTCGTGGAGATCTATTCGATGTAATCTTGTTTTTGCGGTGTGTTTGTTGAGACCGATGAATTGTGGGTTTACGATCAAGTTTATCTATGAACAATATTTGAATCTTCTCTGAATTCTTTTATGTATTATTGGTTATCTTTGCAAGTCTCTTCAAATTATCAGTTTGGTTTGGCCTACTAGATTGGTTTTTCTTGCAATGGGAGAAGTGCTTAGCTTTGGGTTCAATCTTGCGGTGTCCTTTCCTAGTGATGTAAGGCAACAAGGCACGTATTGTATTGTTGCCATCGAGGATAACAAGATGGGGTTTATATCATATTGCATGAATTTATCCCTCTACATCATGTCATCTTGCTTAAGGCGTTACTCGCTTTTCTTGAACTTAATACTCTAGATGCATGTGGAGCGGTCGATGAGTGGAGTAATAGTAGTAGATGCAGGCAGGAGTCGGTCTACTTGTCTCGGACGTGATGCCTATATACATGATCATACCTAGATACTCTCATAACTATGCTCAATTCTGTCAATTGCTCAACAGTAATTTGTTCGCCCGTCCGTAGAAATACTTATGCTCTTGAGAGAAGCCACTAGTGAAACATATGGCCCCCGGGTCTATTCTCATCATATCAATCTTCCATCACTTTATTATTGCTTTACTTTTACTTTTGCCTTTTATTTTACCTTGCATCTTTATATCAAAAATACCAAAAATATTATCTATCATCTCTATCAGATCTCACTCTCGTAAGTGACTGTGAAGGGATTGACAACCCCTAATCGCGTTGGTTGCGAGGAGCTATCATTTTGTGTAGGTACGAGGGACTTGCGCGTGGCCTCCTACTGGATTGATACCTTGGTTCTCAAAAACTGAGGGAAATACTTACGCTACTTTGCTGCATCATCCTCTCCTCTTCGGGGAAATCCAACGCAGTGCTCAAGAGGTAGCAAGAAGAATTTCTGGGGCCGTTGCCGGGGAGTCTACGCAAAATTCAACATACCAAGTACCCATCACAATCCCTATCTCCTGCACTATATTATTTGCCATTTGCCTCTCGTTTTCCTCTCCCCCACTTCACCCTTGCCGTTTTATTCGCCCTCTCTTTTCCGTTCGCCTTGATGTCTTTCTTGGCTCATTTTCTCGCTTGGTTGAAATAGTTGGGTATTTATTCCTAAACAGAGAAGCTAATATCTATGGATCCTCATCCGCTTGCCGATCTTTTTAATAGATCCAATTATGATGAACCAATTCCTAGTGATTTGGATGCACTAGATTATCTTTATAAGCTTTTGCCTGAAATCCGTAAATCTGAAAATTTTGATGAAGTGCCTCACGATAGATCTTTGAATAAAAAGCATGATTGCAATGATTTTATTATAAATTCTCTTGATGTCAATTGTGTGCTAATAATATGCAAAACCCTAAGCTTGGGGATGCTAGTTTTGCTATGTCCGCTACCTATTGCAATAATCATGATTGGGGAGATTCTTCTTATGATCTTGAAAATTTATTTAAGCCCCATGATGAATATAAGATTGATAATAGTGTTTGCAATAATATTTAAAGTGGGCTTGGAAGAGTGTCAACTTTAGATCCCACATATTTGGATAATATTCAATCTTATGAAATTTTTGATTAAAGTGGGTTTGGAGAAATCATGACTTTAGTTAATGATAATCCCACTATTTTGGAAGAGTGTCAACTTCGCATGCATGTGGATCGTGTTGAGAATATGTTATGTGATAGCTATATTTTTGAATTTTCTTATTATCCTACATGTAATTATTATGAGAGAGGAAAATACGGTTATAGAAATCTTCATGTTACTAAATTACCTCTCGTTATGTTGAGATTGCTATCGTTCCCTTCCGCTTCCTTGCATATGCTAGTTTTTGCTATGATAATTTGTTTTTCTATAAGATGCCTATGCATAGGAAGTATGTTAGACTTAGATGTGTTTGTCACGTGTTTTATGATGCTCTCATTGTGCTTCAATTCTTGTCTTTCATGTGAGCATCCTTAAAATTATCAATGCCTAGTTAAAAGGCTTTAAAGAAAAGCGCTTGTTGGGAGATAACCCAATATTTTTCCTTGCTGTTATTCAATAAATAATCCATCTACCTTCTGTTTAGATGTGTTTTTATCTTTTAGTTAGTGTTTGTGCCAAGTTAAACCTATAGGATCTTCTTGGATGATAGTTATTTCTTGCTGTAATTTCCAGAAACTTTGCGCTCAGTGCCCGAATTATTAAAAATTACCAGAACGTGATAAAATACTGATTCCAGTTGCTACTGATCAATAAACAAATTTCCTAGGTCGTACTATTTTGGCTGATTTTTTGGAGTTCCATAATTTTGCATTAGTTACAGATTACTGCAGACTGTTCTGTTTTTGACAGATTCTGTTTTTCTTGTGTTGTTTGCTTATTTTGATGAATATATGGCTAGTAAAATAGTTTATAATCCATAGATAAGTTGGAATACAGTAGGTTTAACACCAATATAAATAAATAATGAGTTCATTACAGTACCTTGAAGTGGTCTTTTGTTTCCTTTCACTAACGGAGCTCACGAGATTTCTGTTGAGTTTTGTGTTGTGAAGTTTTCAAGTTTTGGGTGAAATCTTTTGATGGATTATGGAACAAGGAGTGGCAAGAGCCTAAGCTTGGGGATGCCCATGGCACCCCTAAGATAATCCAAGGACACCAAAAACTCAAAGCTTGGGGATGCCCCGGAAGGCATCCCCTCTTTCATCTACTTCCATCCGTAATTTTACTTGGACCTATATTTTTATTCACCACATGATATGTGTTTTGCTTGGAGCGTCTTGTATGATTTGAGTCTTTGATTTTTAGTTTACCACAATCATCCTTGATGTACACACCTTTTGAGAGAACCATACATGAATTGGAACTTTATAGTTTTGCTCTATGTGCTTCACTTATATCTTTTGAGCTTTATAGTTTTGCTCTAGTGCTTCACTTAGATCTTTTAGAGCATGGTGGTGGATTTATTTTATAGAAACTATTGATCTCTCATGCTTCACTTAGATTATTTTGAGAGTCTTAAATAGCATGGTAATTTGCTTAATAATAATAATATGCTTGGTATTCAAGATTTGTAAAACTTTCTTTTGAGTGCGTTGAATACTAAGAAAAAGTTTGGTTCTTGATAACTGTTTTGAGATATGAAGATGGTGATATTAGAGTCATGCTAATTGAGTAATTGTGAATTTGAGAAATACTTGTGTTAAAGTTTGTGATTCCCGTAGCATGCACGTATGGTGAACCATTATGTGATGAAGTCGGAGCATGATTTATTTATTGATTGTCTTCCTTATGAGTGGCGGTCGGGGAATGACGATGGTCTTTTCCTACCAATCTATCCCCTAGGAGCATGCGCGTAATACTTTGCTTTTATAACTTCTAGATTTTTGCAATAAGTATATGAGTTCTTTATGACTAATGTTGAGTCCATGGATTATACACACTTTTCCTTCCTTCCACCATTGCTAGCCTCTCTAATACCGCGCACCTTTTCGCGGTATCATACACCCACCATATACCTTCCTCAAAACAGCCACCATACCTACCTATCATGGCATTTCCATATCCATTCCGACATATATTGCCATGCAACTTTCCACCGTTCCGTTTATTATGACACGCTCCATCATTGTCATATTGCTAGCATGATCATGTAGTTGACATCGTATTTGTGGCAAAGCCACCGTTCATAATTCTTTCATACATGTCACTCTTGATTCATTGCATATCTCGGTACACCACCGGAGGCATTCATATAGAGTCATATTTTGTTCTAAGTATTGAGTTGTAATTGTTGAGTTGTAAGAAAAATAAAAGTGTGATGATCATCATTTTTAGAGCATTGTCCCAAGTGAGGAAAGGATGATGGAGACCATGATTCCCCCATAAGTCGGGATGAGACTCCGGATGAAAAATAAGAAAAAAAGGAAAAGAAAGAAAAGAGGCCATAAAAAAAGGCCCAAATAAAAAAAATGAGAGAAAAAGAGAGAAGGGACAATGTTACTATCCTTTTACCACACTTGTGCTTCAAAGTAGCACCATGATCTTCATGATAGAGAGTCTCTCATTTTGTCACTTTCATATACTAGTGGGAATTTTATATAGAACTTGGCTTGTATATTCCAATGATGGGCTTCCTCAAATTGCCCTAGGTCTTCGTGAGCAATCAAGTTGGATGCACACCCACTTAGTTTCTTTTGTTGAGCTTTCATATACTTATAGCTCTAGTGCATCCGTTGCATGGCAATCCCTACTCACTCACATTGATATCTATTGATGGGCATCTCCATAGCCCGTCGATATGCCTAGTTGATATGAGACTATCTTCCCTCTTTTTGTCTTCTCCACAACCACCATTCTATTCCACATATAGTGCTATATCCATGGCTCACGCTCATGTATTGCGTGAAGATTGAAAAAGTTTTGAAAATGTTAAAGTATGAAACAATTGCTTGGCTTGTCATCGAGGTTGTGCATGATTTAAATACTTTGTGTGGTGAAGATAGAGCATAGCCGGACTATATGATTTTGTAGGGATAACTTTCTTTGGCCATGTTATTTTGAGAAGACATAATTGCTTTGTTAGTATGCTTGAAGTATTATTATTTTTATGTCAATATGAACTTTTGTCTTGAATCTTACGGATCTGTATTCATACCACAATTAAGAAGATTTACGTTGAAATTATGTGAAGTAGCACTCCGCATCAAAAATTCTCTTTTTATCATTTACCTACTCGAGGACGAGCAGGAATTAAGCTTGGGGATGCCTGATACGTCTCCAACGTATCTATAATTTTTGATTGCTCCATGCTATATTATCTACTGTTTTGGACTATATTGGGCTTTATTTTCCACTTTTATATTGCTTTTGGGACTAACCTATTAACCGGAGGCCCAGCCCAGAATTGTTGTTTTTTGCCTATTTCAGTGTTTCAAAAGCAGAATATCAAACGAGTCCAAACGGAATGAAACCTTGAGGAACGTGATTTGCTCATCGAGATAAGATCCAGGAGACTTGGACCCTCCGTCAAGAAAGCCACGAGGCGGTCACGAGGTGGAGGCGTGCCCCCTGCCTTGTGGGCCCTCGAGCTCCACCGACGTACTCCTTCCTCCTATATATACCTCACGCACCCCCAAGCGATCGACACGGAGCCAAAACCTAATTCCACTTGCCGCAACTTTACGTATCCACAAGATCCCATCTTGGGGCCTGTTTGAGCTCACGGAAGGGGAATCCACCACGGAGGGCTTCTACATCATCACCATAGCCTCTCCGATGAAGTGTGAGTAGTTTACCTCGGACCTTGGGTCCATAGTTAGTAGCTAGATGGCTTCTTCTCTCTTTTGGATCTCAATACAATGTTCTCCCCTCTCTCGTGGAGATCTATTCGATGTAATCTTCTTTTTGCGATGTGTTTGTTGAGGCCCGATGAATTGTGGGTTTATGACCAAGTTTATCTATGAACAATATTTGAATCTTCTCTGAATTCTTTTATGTATGATTGGTTATCTTTGCAAGTCTCTTGAATTATCAGTTTGGTTTGGCCTACTAGATTGGTTTTTCTTGCAATGGGAGAAGTGCTTAGCTTTGGGTTCAATCTTGCGGTGTCCTTTCCTAGTGATGAAGGGCAGCAAGGCACGTATTGTATTGTTGCCATCGAGGATAAAAGATGGGGTTTATATCATATTGCATGAATTTATCCCTCTACATCATGTCATCTTGCTTAAGGCGTTATTACATTTTCTTGAACTTAATACTCTAGATGCATGCTTTGGATAGCGGTCGATGAGTGGAGTAATAGTAGTAGATGCAGGCAGGAGTCGGTCTACTTGTCTTGGACGTGATGCCTATATACATGATCATACCTAGATACTCTCATAACTATGCTCAATTCTGTCAATTGCTCAACAGTAATTTTTTCGCCCACCGTAGAAATACTTATGCTCTTGAGAGAAGCCACTAGTGAAACCTATGGCCCCCGGGTCTATTCTCATCATATCAATCTTCCATCACTTTATTATTGCTCTACTTTTACTTTTGCCTTTTATTTTACTTGTATCTTTATATCAAAAATACCAAAAACATTATCTATCATCTCTATCAGATCTCACTCTCGTAAGTGACCGTGAAGGGATTGACAACCCCTAATCGCGTTAGTTGCGAGGAGCTATCGTTTTGTGTAGGTACGAGGGACTTGCGCGTGGCCTCCTACTGGATTGATACCTTGGTTCTCAAAAACTGAGGGAAATACTTACGCTACTTTGCTACATCATCCTCTCCTCTTCGGGGAAATCCAACACAGTGCTCAAGAGGTAGCATCTACTGACTGAAGAATTGAACTGAGGAAATTGAGAAAGTCTTCAGTCAAAGTCTTCAAACAGTAATGATCAAGTACAAAACACAATAATGAGGAAATGGAAGGGTTGATAAAATAGAACCAGTTAGCTCGGTGAAGACAATGATTTGGTAGACCAGTTCCAACTGATGTGACAGTTGTACGTCTGGTTGGAGCGACTAGGTATTTAAACCTGAGGACACACATCCCGGACACACAGTCCTTACCGTATTCTCCTTGAGCTAAGGTCACACGGACCTCGCCCTATCACTTGTGGTAAGTCTTCAGGTGACTTCCAAACCTTCACAAACTCGGTCAGTCGGCGATCCACAATTTCCTCTTGGATGCTTTAGACCATGACGCCTAACCGTCTGGAAGATGCACAATCTTCAAAGGTAACAAGCGTCGGATCCACACAGGAACAATCTCCTCAGTGATGCTCAATCACTTTGGGTCTGTAGGTGTTTAGGTTTGGGTTTTCCTCACTTGATGATATTCGCTCAAAGTCCTCGGAGGATGGGATGCTCTCAATGACAAGTGTCAGTTTCTCGCGGAGCAGCCAACCAGCTAGTGGTTGTAGGGGGTGGCTATTTATAGCCTAGGGAGCAGCCCGGCATGATAAGACATAAATGCCCTTCAATGATATGACCGTTAGGTGGAGAAGATATTTTGGGACAGCTGGCACATAGCACAACAACGGTCGGAAATTTGAGGTTCAAATTCCTCAGGGCTATCATGTTCCTCACTTGTAGGCAATCCGCACTGGCGAATTCCTAACTCCTCAGTCAGAAAAAAATCCTTAGAGACCAGAAGAATTTCGTCTACATCCTTTGAAGAAATTGGTGAAGCTGTATGGGATTTCCAATGGCTTCACTCAAAGGGATTGGTAGGTATAGGATTTTGAGATGAGCATCACTTGAAACTTTCCCTTAGTTTTTCCTCGACCCCCTTTAATAGTACGATGTTTCCTATGACTCAAGAAAGAGAAAATGAAACTATGAAAACAAAAGTCTTCACACTTCATGTTCCTCGCATGAATATCAAGTCTTCACGTAACACCAATTTCTTCACTTTCAAAGTCTTCAGTAAGCCAAAGTCTTCAGTTGAAGACATTCATTTTTAGGGGTCGACTTTCTATGTAAATATCAAACTCCTCATCGACTTATAGACCTGTGTACACTTACAAACACATTAGTCCCTGAACCTATAAGTCTTCAATACACCAAAATCACTAAGGGGCACTAGATGCACTTACAAGATGTCTCTACCCAGTTAGGCACACGGGATCCAATGTCAACAAGCAAGTGCTAAGTGCCACCAAGTTATCTCCAAATAGGTGGCATCGACGTTTAGGGCATCCTTCCTTTGTTATTGTTAAGAAAGTCATTAGTCAAAGTAATCTCCCGGGTGCTAGTTATCTCAATAATGAGCTTGTATGTGACACCTGTCAAAAAGGCAAAAGTCACCAACTTCCTTATCCAAATTCAATAAGTGAATCAAAGCTCCCTTTAGAACTTATGTTTTCTGATGTGTGGGGCCCTGCTGTTGAAACAGTAGGAAGAAAACAATATTATGTCAGTTTCATTGATGATTTCAACAAATTTACATGGATCTACTTAATCAAACATAAGTCTGAGGTCTTTCAGAAATTTCATGACTTTCAGAATCTTGTAGAACGTCAGTTTGATCGTAAGATTCTTGCTCTCCAAACGGATTGGGGTGGGGAGTACGTTAAGTTAAACTCCTTTTTTTACCAAGATAGGTATATCCCATCATGTCTCCTGTCCTCACGCTCACCAACAAAACTGTTCAGCTAAGAGAAAACATCGACACATCGTCAAAGTGGGTGCATCCTTCTTGCCCAAGCTTCTATGCCTCTAAAATTTTGGGACGAAGCATTTATCGCTGCAACTTACTTGATAAACCTTACCCCTAGCAAGGTCATCAATTTTGAGACACCCTTTGAATGACTATTCCATGAAAAACCCAACTATTCTATCCTCGGAATTTTTGGATGCGCCTGTTGGCCAAATCTTCAGCCCTACAATAATCATAAACTTCAATTTCAGTCCAAACAATGTGTTTTTCTTGGTTATAGCAACCTTCACAAAGGGTACAAATGTCTTGACATCACCACTGGACATGTTTATATTTCTAGGGATGTTGTGTTTGATGAGAACATCTTTCCCTTCTCTTCCTTGCATCCTAATGTCGACGTTCGTTTACGTGCAGAAATACTTTTGCTGTCTCCGAAGTTATTAAATCCTACTGATCAAGGGGGTGAATATTATGCTAATGATCACTTGTTTAATAATCCTAACCCTAATGGAGACAGTGGTGAAAAAAATAGTGCTCCAACCTGTGATTTTATGCAGCAGCAACAGAGAACTCCTGGCACCGGACACGAGGTGGATACGCCCTCGGGATCTAGCGCGAGCGCCCCGGCTGACACGGTTGCGGGATCCCAGGAGGATCTCCTGGCGTCTCCAGATTCGCCGCATGTCGACTGGTCAGGTGGGCCGGACGCGTCTCCATCGTGGTCGCAGTCAGGCGCTCGCCTCGAGGCGAGCCCCGGTCAGGAGGACCGGATGCTCCCTCGTCCGCACATGCTCCCTCGCCCACACGCGCCAGTTGTCGAGGCGGGACAGGTGGAACACCACCTGACGTGCACACGAGCGGTGCTGGACGGACTAGCGGGTCGCTCTCGCCGGACCCACACACACGGGATTCGAGCTCGGCGGCTGAGGAAGGATCAGCCACACCAGCTCGGTCGGCTACAGTACGAGGAGAGGGATCCTCTGCGGCTGTGGAGCAGGCGGCTCCTGTGTGCATGTCACCGCGGGTGACTACACGTGCCCAGAAAGGTATTTTGAAACCTACGAAATTTAAAGACGAAACAGTCAGGTATGAAAAGAACTTTAAGTTTGCAAACTTTGCATCTTCTGGTGAACCTCATAATTTGACAGAGGCACTAAGCAATGACAACTGGAGAAATGCTATGCATGCAGAACATGATGCACTTATGAAAAAACAAACTTGGCATCTAGTTCCTTGATACGTCGTCGTCGTATCTACTTTTCCAAACACTTTTGCCCTTGTTTTGGACTCTAACTTGCATGATTTGAATGGAACTAACTTGAAGCTTTGTTTTGTGAGAATTGCCATGGTGTTATTTTGTGCGAAACAAAAGTTCTCGGAATGACCTGAAACTTCACGGAGATTATTTTTGGAAATAATAAAAAATCTGGATAAAGAATCAAGGCCAGGGGCCACACCCTGTCCACGAGGGTGGAGGCGCACGCCTGGCGCGCCCCCGCCTCGTGGGCCCTGGAGCTCCACCGACCTCAACTCCAACTCCATATATTCGTGTTCGGGGAGAAAAAAATCAGAGAGAAGGATTCATCGCGTTTTACGATACGGAGCCACCACCAATCCCTAAACTCTCTCGGGAGGGTTGATCTGGAGTCCGTTCGGGGCTCCGGAGAGGGGAATCCATCGCCATCGTCATCATCAACCATCCTCCATCACCAATTTCATGTTGATCACCGCCGTGCGTGAGTAATTCCATCGTAGGCTTGCTGGACGGTGATGGGTTGGATGAGATTTATCATGTAATCGAGTTAGTTTTGTTAGGGTTTCATCCCTAGTATCCACTATGTTCTGAGATTGATGTTGCTATGACTTTGCTATGCTTAATGCTTGTCACTAGGGCCCGAGTGACATGATTTCAGATATGAACCTATTATGTTTTCATGACTATAGGTGAGTTCTTGATCCTATCTTGCAAGTCTATAGTCACCTACTATGTGTTATGATCCGGCAACCCAGAAGTGACAATAATCGGGACCACTCCCGGTGATGACCGTAGTTTGAGGAGTTCATGTATTCACTATGTGTTAATGCTTTGGTTCGGTACTCTATTAAAAGGAGGCCTTAATATCCCTTAGTTTCCACTAGGACCCCGCTGCCACGGGAGGGTAGGACAAAAGATGTCATGCATGTTCTTTTCCATAAGCACGTATGACTATATTAGGAATACATGCCTATACTACATTGATGAATTGGAGCTAGTTCTGTGTCACCCTATGTTATGACTGTTACATGATGAATCGCATCCGGCATAATTCTCCATCACCGATCCAATGCCTACGAGCTTTTCACATATTGTTCTTCGCTTATTTACTTTTTCCGTTGCTACTGTTACAATCACTACAAAACCCAAAATATTACTTTTGCTACCGTTACCATTACTATCATACTACTTTGCTACTAAATACTTTGCTGCAGATATTAAGTTATCCAGGTGTGGTTGAATTGACAACTCAACTGCTAATACTTGAGAATATTATTTGGCTCCCCTTGTGTCTAATCAATAAATTTGGGTTGAATACTCTACCCTCGAAAGCTATTGCGATCCCCTATACTTGTGGGTCATCAAGACTATTTTCTGGGCAGATTCTTGGGGAGCATAGCTCTATTCTTCGAGTCACTTGGGATTTATATCTTCTGGTCACTATGAAGAACTTGAAAGAAGAAAACAAAAATTTATCCCTCAACTATGAGGGAGGTAAGGAAGCGCCATCTAGCTCGCACTTGATTCACCTTCTGTTTTGAGTGAGCTTGCGACACCTAAACCTGCTTTTGCTATTAATTCTGATATGTCGCATGTTATTGATGATGCCACTTCTGCTATGCATGATACTTGTGATCAAACTACTTCTATGCTTGATACTACTCTGCCGCTTGGTGAATTTCTTGATGAACAACTTGCTAGGGCTAGAGAGAATGAAATTATTGAAACTGATAATATCGATGAAAGTGATGATGAGGATTCTCCTCCTAAATATGAATTACCTGTTGTGCCTGAGGGCTATGTTATGGATGAAGAAACTGCTAGAGACTTTCTTGCTTGCAATGATAGGAGTGATCTTAAGAAATTATTAGCTAAGCTGAAACAAAAATCTCTGAATGCTAGAATGAAATATGATCCTGCTTATGCTACTTCACCTATCTTTGTTACTGATAAGGATTATGAATTCTCTGTCGACCCTGATATAATTACTTTGGTTGAATCTGATCATTTCTATGGCTATGAATCTGAAACTGTTGTGGCACATCTTACTAAATTAAATGATATAGCCACCCTGTTCACTAATGATGAGAAAAGTCGCTACTATTATATCGTTAAAATATTTCCGTTCTCATTAAAGGGTGATGCTAAGATATGGTTTAAATCTCTTGATCCTGGTTGTGTGCGTAGTCCCCAGGATATGATTTATTACTTCTCTACTAAATATTTCTCTGCTCATAAGAAACAAGTTGCTTTAAGGGAAATATATAATTTTGTGCAAATTGAAGAAGAGAGTCTCCCACAAGCTTGGGGGAGGCTTCTCCAATTACTTAATGCTTTGCCTGATTATCCTCTTAAGAAAAATTAAATACTTGATATCTTTTATAATGGACTAACCGATGCTTCCAGAGACCACCTAGATAGTTGTGTTGGTTGTGTTTTCAGGGAAAGAACCCCAGATCAAGCTGAGATTCTATTGAATAATATGTAGACCAATGAAAATAATTGGACACTTCCCGAACCAACTCCTAAGCCAACTCCGAAGAAAAGGGGTGTTCTATTTCTCAATCCTAAATATATGCAAGAGGCAAATAAATCTATGAAAGAAAAAGGTATAAAAGCTGAAGATGTTAAGAATTTACCTCCTGTTGAAGAAATACATGGTCTTAATTTACCGCCTGTTGAAGAAATACATTGTCCTGATAACCCGACACAGGTAGTAAAGGTAAATTCTCTCTATAGATATGATAAAGCCGAAATCCATCCTACTAAATTTGCTAGCCAATGCTTAGATGAGTTTGATGACTTTATGGTTAAGCAAGAAGATTTCAATGCTTATTTTGGTAGACAATTGAAACACAATGCTTATATGATTGAACACTTGGGTGATTATATGTCTAGAGTTAAAGGTGAACTTAAACTCATTAGTAAACATGCTTCTATGGTTACCACTCAAGTAGAACAAGTACTTAAAGCTCAGAATGATTTGCTCAATGAATTGAATAATAAGAAAAATGATAATGCTATTAGAGTTGTGACTAGAGGGGGTAGAATGACTCAGGAACCTTTGTATCCTGAGGGCCATCCTAAGAGAATTGAGCAGGATTCTCAGAGAAATAATGTTGATGCACCTAGTCCTTCTAAAAGGAAGAAAAAGAAAAATGATAGGACTTTGCATGCTTCTAGTGAACCTGTTGTTGACACACCTGAGAATCCAAATGATATATCTATTTACGATCTTTGAAACACAATCTGGTAATGAACATGAACCTAGCGATAATATTAATAATGATGTTCATGATGATGCTCAACCTAGCAATGATAATGATGTAGAAATTGAACCTGCTGTTGATCTTGATAACCCACAATCAAAGAATCAGCGTTATGATAAGAGAGACTTTGTTGCTAGGAAGCACGGTAAGGAAAGAGAGCCTTGGGTTCAGAAACCCATGCCCTTTCCTCCCAAACCATCCAAGAAAAAGGATGAGAGGATTTTGAGTGATTTGCTGAAATGATTAGATCTATCTTCTTGCGGATGCGTTTAACTGATAAGCTCAAAACGAATCCTTATGCTAAGTATATGAAGGATATTATCACAAATAAAAGAAAGATACTGGAAGATGAGATTTCCACCATGCTTGCTAATTATACTTTCAAGGGTGGAATACCTAAGAAGTTAGGAGATCCAGGAGTACCCACTATACCATGCTCTATTAAAAGAAACTATGTTAAAACTGCTTTATGTGATCTTGGAGCCGGTGTTAGTGTTATGCCTCTCTCTTTGTATCGTAGACTTGATTTGAATAAGTTGACACCTACTGAAATATCTTTGCAAATGGCCGATAAATCAACTGCTATACCTTTCGGTATTTGTGAGGATGTGCCTGTTGTGGTTGCAAATGTTACTATTTTAAGAGACTTTGTCATTCTTGATATTCCCGAGGACGATAGTATGTCTATTATTCTTGGAAGACCCTTTTTCAATACTGCAGGGGCTGTTATTGATTGCAACAAAGGCAATGTCACTTTTCATGTTGATGGTAATGAACATACGGTACACTTTCCGAGGAAACAACCTCAAGTTCATAGTATAAACTCTATTGGAAAAATTCCATTGATTATTATTGGAGGTTTTGAATTTCCTCTTCCTACTATCAAAAAGAGATATGATATTCTTATTATTGGGGACGTGCATATTCCCGTTGAGGTAACTTAGTGCTATTCGGAAATTCTCCGGTTTCATGCGATTCGGAATGAGTTTGTTAACAAGACTTGATCAACCTTGTTAGTAGATTCCTTTTGATGAGCATGAGATGGATGAAGTTAGAAAGCACAACTCTCTGTACCCTCCTTTTACTTTCTGTTATTTAGTTGAAATAAAGTAAAAATATTATTTTCTGTCTGTTTTCTGATTTATTCGTGCAATATAAAAATACCCCGAAAATAAAAATTCTCCAAATGCCCCGAAAATGAAATATGATTTTTTCTAGAATATTTGAGAATATCTGGCACTGAGAACACAGCAGGGGGAGCTGACACCTGGCCACGAGGGTTCAGGGCGCGCCCACCCCCTGGGCGCGCCCCCTGCCTCGTGGGCCCATGGTGGCTCCCCTCCACTTATTCCAGCCACCACACACTCCTCCTTCCTCCCAAAAAAATCACCAACCAGCTCAAGCACGAGTTCTAGCTCATTTTGTTGCGATTTTCGATCTCCTAGCTCAAAGCACCTCTTACAAAACTGCTTTGGGGGATTATTCCTTGGTATGTGACTCCTCCAATGATCCAATTAGTTTTTGTTCTAGTGCTTTATTTATTGCAAATTTGTGCTGCTTAGGTGACCAGGTTCTTGAGCTTGCATGCCAAATTTAATTGGTCCCAAGCAGTTCTAATGCATGATATAGTCTCTAGGCACTTGTAGGAGTAGTTGCTATCAATTTTGTTGAGCTTGGTTCACTTTTATTTGAAGTTACTAAAATTTTCAAAAAAATTCAGAGGAAGAAATATGTTTAGGAAAATGTACCAAGGTGGTCCTTCGAGGAAGCAAGGACCTAGGCTCGCAATGCGTGATGCTGACGATGTCGAGGGAAGCTCAAGTGCGGGCTTGTGAATGGCCTTCAGAAGACTTTATGGATCGAGCAGGAATCAATGAAGAATTTAACGCATTTGTGCGTAACGCTGATCTTGTGAGCTTCGAGGCAGATAAGTGCCGCCAGCATTACTATCTCACCTATTCCTTTGTGAGAAGGTTTGAATTTTCATCATCACGCAATTCCCAAACTGTCCTGTTTGATCTTTATGAAAATTCTTATACTATGGACTTAGAGGATTTTACCACTGCTTGCAAACTTCCACAATGGGGTAGCACTAGTGAGCCTCGCAAATCTGAGTTTAGAGATTTTCTTGCCAGTATAACTATTGGGGAGTCTAGAGATATAACACAAGATACCATAGGGAGCATTCGTTTTCCTACTATACATTATTTTGCTCTCTTCATAGGTAGGTGCATAAATGGTAAGGATGAAGCATGTCACATGTGTGTCCCTGACCTCAGTGTTCTCAGGAGTGCTGTACTAGGAGATGAACATTATAATTTGGGAGCCATTGTCGCACGTAGGTTGCATAATAATAGATTTAATGGAGATTTCTTTGGTGGAATTTATGTAACCCGTTTAGCCAATTTTCTTGGTATACCCATACGTGAGTATGATATTGAGTTGCCTCCTGCTTATTTAGATTATGAGGCTATGGTTCGTCATCATTTTGTTGAGAGGAACGATCAGTTCCTCCAGTATCGACTAATCTTTGACAGACGACGCACCTATCACGTTGCTCTCCCTGCTTCTACTTTCTTTGACTTTCAGGCGAAGGGGAGACACTTCATAACCAGGGAGGAGGCGAACGAGTACGAGAGGAGGGCTGAGATAGCTCGCCTCCAAGCTGCAGCCCATAATGCAATAACCGCTCCATCTCAGTGCGACCCCAACTATAACTTTGGATATCCGCCAGGCCAGCCGTGGCAATAGACCAACTTAGGCCAAAAGCCTAAGCTTGGTGGAGTACGTATTTCTCACCGACATTACATTTATATTCACACACTCATTGCTAGTTGTCGGTGCTCATACTTTTTCATTGTACTATCCATGCTAGTTTATTTTCCTTTTTATGCTTTCTTCTTGTGTGTTTGAAAAACCTTAAGAAAAACCAAAAAAATAGTAGTAGCTTCTAGCTAGTTACTTTTCATGCTGTAGTAGTAGTAATTAAATGAAAACCCAAAAAGATTTCTTGTTCTTCTTTTGCTTGTTGGGAGCTTTCCCTTGTAAACAGTTTTATTTCTTTTCTTTTCTTTGGGGTTCGATAGGAGAAGACCATAATGAAATTGTTGAAGTGGCTCTTATATGCATTATTGTTGATTTAACCAAGAGCCCATATTGCTTTGTCTTCTCCTATTTATTGAATGCTTGCAGATTCCAGCTTAGTCCAATGCACGCGCACTATTATTATTATACACATCGTTCGGTCATGCAAGTGAAAGGCAATTATGACGATATATGATGGACTGATTAAGATGAGAGAAGCTGGTATGAACTCGACCTCTCTTGTTTTTGTAAATATGATTAGTTCATCGTTCTTGATTCAGCCTATTATGAATGAACATGTTTGCAATTATAATTAGAGATTATAGTTGCTTATGTCATGCTTAATTAGCTAGGAGTTTATAATGGTTTACCTTGCGTGCCAACATGCTATTAAAATGGTTGTGATGTGGTATGATAGGGTGGTATCCTCCTTTGAATGATTTAAGTGACTTGACTTGGCACATGTTCACACATGTAGTTGAAACAAATCAACATAGCCTTCACGATATTTGTGTTCATGGTGGATTATATCCTACTCATGCTTGCACTCAATGTTCATTAATTTTAATGCATGTTCATGACTGTTGTCGCTCTCTAGTTGGTCGCTTCCCAGTCTTTTGCTAGCCTTCACCTGTACTAAGCGGGAATATTGCTTGTGCATCCAATCCCTTAAACCCCAAAGTTATTCCAGATGAGTCCACCATACCTTCCTATATGCGGTATCTACCTGCCGTTCCAAGTAAATTTGTATGTGCCAAACTCTAAACCTTCAAATGAAATTCAGTTTTGTATGCTCAAATAGCTATGTATCAACTAGGGTTTTCCGTATCTTCCATGTTAGGCGGGTTATTCTCAAGAGGAGTGGACTCGGCTCCTCACTCACGAGAAAATGGCTGGTCACCGGGATGCCCAGTCCCATGCTTTAAGCAAATCAAATCAAAATAATTGCAAACAAAACTCCCCCAGGACTGTTGTTGGTATGGACGGTACCTCGTTGTTTCGGATGGCCGTGGAGTGTGCTTGTTGGTGGTGGGGGAGTATAAACTTTACCATTCTGCTTGGGAACCGCCTATAATGTGTGTATCATGGAAGATATAGCCATCTCTCGGTTGTTATGTTGACAATTAAAGTATACCGCTCAAAATATTATTTACCTCTATTTCAAAACTGAGCTCTGGCACCTCTACAAATCCCTGCTTCCCTCTGCGAAGGGCCTATCTATTTACTTTATGTTGAGTCATCACCCTCTTATTAAAAACCACCAGCTGGAGAGCACCGCTGTCATTTGCATCCCTTACTATTAATTTATATTAGATATGACTATGATTGGATCTCTTTTACCATGAATTACAATGTCTAGTCAGACCTTGATCTTTAAAGGTGCTCTAAATTTATGTTTTGCGGTCTCAGAAAGGGCTAGCGAGATACCATCTTGTTATATCATATTATGATTGTTTTGAGAAAGTGTTGTCATCCGAGATTTATTATTATTGCTCGCTAGTTGATTATGCCATTGATATGAGTAAGCATGAGACCTAAGTGTTATTGTGAATATGGTTAGTCATAATCTTTGCTGAAAACTTGAATCTTTGGCTTTACATATTTACAACAACAAGAGCAAGCGAGTTTGTAAAAGTTTTCTTTATCACTTTCAGTTTATCAACTAAATTGCTTGAGGACAAGCAAAGGTTTAAGCTTGGGGGAGTTGATACGTCTCCGTCGTATCTACTTTTCCAAACACTTTTGCCCTTGTTTTGGACTCTAACTTGCATGATTTGAATGGAACTAACCGGATCGACGCTGTTTTTTGAGAATTGCCATGGTGTTATTTTTTTGCAAAAACAAAAGTTCTCGGAATGACATGAAACTTCACGGAGATTATTTTTGGAAATAATAAAAAATACTGGCGAAAGAATCAAGGCCAGGGGCCCACACCCTGTCCATGAGGGTGGGAAGCGCGCCCCCTGCCTCGTGGGCCCCCTGGAGCTCCACCGACCTCAACTCCAACTCCATATATTCGTGTTCGGGGAGAAAAAAATCAGAGAGAAGGATTCTGCTGCTGGATCTACTGGGTGAGCTCCGGCGGGAAGGCAAATCTGGTGTCATGTCTCGGAGGCATCTGGTGGGTTTAGAGGGGAGAGATTAGAATAGAAAAGGGGTCTAGTGAGAAAGCACTACCGATATGCACATGAGACAAACACAATCATTTCACTCAATCAAACAAGCAAGGGCATACAAACGGTCTAGAACTATCGTTAAAAGTGCTCAACTACTACTATATACATGGGGGAACACTACTAGTCATTTGGTGGTCATCTAGAAATTTTGATCGATGGAAGACTCCATGATGTCTGCTCCAGCTTCGTCTTCAAAGTCATCATCACTAGGGCCGGAGTCGGTGTCGTCGATGATGATGTAGTTCTCCTGGCAAGTGGGATCGTCGTCCTCTCCTCCTGGCGCGGGGTCTCCCATGAATACTCAGATCTTCTTTATCAAGTCGTCATTCTTCTCCAATAGTGTCGCAATTTCCTCCTCATATCCATCGCCTGTAGACTTGAGTTCTTCTTCCAGCTCGATGATCCTTGTCTTCGCCTTCTTAAAATCTATCATGTCTGCGCACATTTGATTCTCCTGGCGTCGAATGTGTTGGTTTAACTCCTGGATGAAAGCTGCAATGGATCTGTCCTTCTTGGTGCTGATCATCTCCCATTGCTCATCTCGGCGCCCACATATCTGGTAGATAGTGTCCTTGAGATCCTTGTTATAGACTTCTCCAATGCGTCCCATGGTAATGTGGGCTGCCATGCTCTTGACTAGGCTCCAGGTGGGTGCTTCAAAAGAAAATTCTATGGGCTTAGTGGTTGGCGAGAACTTCCTTCCTGGAACTTTAACTTGAATCATCCAGCACTCCTCTTCTGGTAAAGTGGTGTTGTAAGTCCCGATGAAGCTTGGTATTCCGATGTTCAGGTACCTACTGACTTCCTTCAAATGGCGTCCAAAGGGTGTGTCTTCATCCGGTTGTGCAAACTTGTTCTTCAAATCCGCCATCCTAAAGAGTAGAAAATGGAGAGGAGTCAGAAATGAGTAGAGAAGAGTGACCTATGGCTTATCTTAGTGGTCGTGTCCTACACTCAGCGTGTGCTCTGATACCATCTTGTAGCGACCCGACCTCAAACGGTCAAGTCTACGTAGCTTCGGTTTCATCCTGGATCGGTAATGCGATATACCACGATACTCGAAGGATTTATAACAGAGTAGCAACCACACACTTATTACATCGAATGTCTCAGAAGAGAACTTATTACAATAAATATGGCTTAAGGCCATCTAATGCGATAACAACGGAAGTCTTGGAAGATAAAGTGAGTCCATCAACTCCAACGGCATAGCTGAGCCGCACGGCAACGACCTAACGAACCTTACTCCTCGTTTGAAAAGTCTGCAACATAATATGTTGTAGCCCGGAAACGGGTCAGCACATGGAATATGCTAGCAATATAACACAGTAGAGCAAGAACAGAATAATGCTATCACTACATGCATATTTGGCTGGTGGAAAGCTCTATGGTTATAGTTTTTGCGAAAAGCCATGTTTTCCCTACAACAAAGGAATAAGTTTTATTTTAACTATCACGGTAGTTGAAACATCATTGAGAAGGTTCCTCCAACTCAATCCCAATTAAAGTAATTATCAACCCAACAATATTAATTAAGAGTGATGAGATACTTAGGATACTCCAAGTACTAGATACTCAAGATTGTCCATAACCGGGGACACGGCTAACCATGATTAGTTTGTACACTCTGCAGAGGTTTGCGCACTTTTCCCCACAAGACTCGATCTCCTCCGTTGGATTTCTCGCACTACATGGTGTTTGAGAAACGGATGACCGAGACACAGTCTTTCAGAAACATTAACTCTTTACTCCGGCAGACCATACCAAACCTACATCCCTCTACCTGCTGATCCACCTCTTCAAGAGCTCACGCAACTTACTCAACTATGCTAGAGCCCATAATAGCTTGTGGCTGCACACGGAAGATTCTAGCATGAAAATATCTCAGTTCCCTCTGAGCCTGGGTGGTGGACCTTAGGATTATCACACGGGTACTCCGGGATATCCTAGGACAACACTGGATTCTCCAGGTGCCCGACAAGTAATCCACCCAGATGTGTATTTAAGTTGCCACCTTAGTTGAACCATTAATTAACAATCTCACATCTGTCATGGATTCACTCACCCAAACCACGTCTACGAGCATAGCATAGCAATATAAGCAATACGTAGAAGTAACTCCCAAGGGTTTGAATATAACAGGGCAATAGGTTCTACCTCATCAACTACTTCCCAACCCACATGTTAATCAATCCTAATCATGCAATGTTTGAGGATTGGAACTAATGCATAAAAACTGGGTATGAAAAGAGTATGATCAATGTGTTACTTGCCTTGCTGACGATCCGCAAAACCTAGGGACTCGTAGAAGCACGCTTCGCACTCCGGGAATTCTATCGCAAACAAACAATAGCATACATAAGCATTCAAGCAAAGATGCACGTGCAAAGCTCAAATAAGAAGAAATGGCCAGAAAGTTCAACTTAAGAACTCCGGTTTGCGAAAAGAATCAAATCAAACGGAGCAACGAAACTCAAACTGCGAAAGAAACAAGATCCGTTTACTAATCTGAACTAAAGTCAAATTTTACAGTACCAAAATCTTGTTCAAGTTGATTAAACAGAAAGAGGTTTCGAGACGAAGATCTAGGTGCTTGAATCGCCTGATTCCGACAAACGAGCGAAAAGATAAACTAAAACGAGAATCGGATCGGAAATCGCGATCGAAAATAATCGCGGAAAATCCGAGAAAAAGAAAAACTGACGAACAGGCTAACGAACGAACGTTCGTTGTCTGTAACTAACAAGTGAAAACCGTTAGTTAAAACAAACGTACTGACGAACATCCGCTAAATAAACTAAACCGTGAAAACTGGCGAACCGATCCAAAATAAAACGAAACTAGGGTTTTATATAAAAAACCGACGGTTTTTACCTAAACCAAAAAAAACCGAACGGTGAGATCGGATCGGCGACGGCTCCAGCGGGTTTCGCGGCGTCTCCGGCGGGGCGGGTGGGGCTGCAGGTGGTGCGGCGGCGGCGCGGTGGTGCGGCGGTGACGCGACGCGGCAGCGGCGACGGCGGCGCTTCTGCTTCTTTGCTTGCGGCGGCGGGGTGGCGATTTGGGGGCGGGGGCGGCGACTTATAAAGGGGAGGGGCGGGGTGGCTTGCGGGAGGGGGCGGGAGGAGTCCCGAGGCGGTGTGGCGGCGGCCGTCTGGCCGGGACTCGGGCACGAGGAGGTGCCATGGGTGGGCTGGCACTGCTCATTGGGCTTCGGCCACCAAGGCTGGAGATTTTTTTAAATAATTTCGCCGGAACTTAAATAAATCCTAGAAAGTAAAATAAAAATCTAAAAATGCCAAAACAAATTTTCACCGTCTAAATAAAAATATTTAGAACGAGATGAACATTTTCTTGGCCCTAAAATGCAATTTTGAAAAACGTGCAATTTTTCTAATGCAAATAAAATAGCAATAAAATCCGAATAAAATCAAATATTTGATTTTAATATTTTTCCTCCAATATTTCAATTATTTTGGAGAAGTCATAGTATCTCCTCTCATATATTGTAATATGAAATATTTTGGAGAAAAAATAATTAAAACCAAAAATCCTCGTTTCAATATTTGATAAAATTCAAATATGAAAACAATGAAATCCCCAACTCTCTCCGAGGGTCCTTGAGCTGCTTTGGATTTCGAGGATCGCGAAACGAAATGCAATAAAATATGTTATGCATGGATGATCTATGTATAACATTCCAAATTGAAAATTTGGGATGTTACATGGACGGTGATGGGTTGGATGAGATTTATCATGTAATCGAGTTAGTTTTGTTAGGGTTTGATCCCTAGTATCCACTATGTTCTGACATTGATGTTGCTATGAATTTGCTATGCTTAATGCTTGTCACTAGGGCCCGAGTGCCATGATTTCAGATCTGAACCTATTATGTTTTCATGAATATATGTGAGTTCTTGATCCTATCTTGCAAGTCTATAGTCACCTACTATATGTCATGATCCGGCAACCCAGTGACAATAATCGGGACCACTCCGGTGATGACCGTAGTTTGAGGAGTTCATGTATTCACTATGTGTTAATGCTTTGGTCCGGTACTCTATTAAAAGGAGGCCTTAATATCCCTTAGTTTCCGCTAGGACCCCACTGTCACGGGAGGGTAGGACAAAAATGTCATGCAAGTTCTTTTCCATAAGCACGTATGACTATATTCGAAATACATGCCTACATTACATTGATGAATTGGAGCTAGTTCTGTGTCACCCTATGTTATGATGTTACATCGATGAACCGCATCCGGCATAATTCTCCATCACCGATCCAATGCCTCTGAGCTTTTCACATATTGTTCTTCGCTTATTTACTTTTCCGTTGCTCTTTATTACGATCACTACAAAACCCAAAAATATTACTTTTGCTACCGTTACCGTTACTATCATACTACTTTGCTACTAAATACTTTCTTGCAGATATTAAGTTATCCGGTGTGGTTGAATTGACAACTCAACTGCTAATACTTGAGAATATTCTTTGGCTCCCCTTGTGTCGAATCAATAAATTTGGGTTGAATACTCTACCCTCGAAAACTGTTGCGATCTCCTCTACTTGTGGGTCATCATTCCTTCAAGGCAAGGGAGGAAATATCATAGATTGTAAGTGGGTGTACAAAATTAAAAAAAAGACCTGATGGCACGATAGATAGATACAAGACTAGATTAGTAGCTAAAGGCTTTAAGCAACGCTATGGGATTGATTATGAAGATACTTTTAGCCCTGTAGTTAAGGCTGTTACTATCAGGCTTGTCTTGTCTATTGCTGTTTTCAGGGGCTAGAGTCTTCGCCAATTGAATGTACATAATGCGTTCTTACACGGCGTTCTCGAGGAGGAGGTCTATATGAGACAACCACCTGGTTTTGAGGACCATTCAAGACCACACCATGTGTGTAAGTTGGACAAGGCCTTATATGGTCTAAAACAGGTACCTAGAGCCTGGTACCACAAGCTGAGTACAAAACTACAACAACATGGTTTCAAGGCATCTAAAGGAGACACTTCTTTGTTCTTCTTCAAAAAAGGTAAGGTGACTATATTTATGTTGATGACATAATTGTTGCTAGCTCATCACAAGAAGCCACCTCAGCATTGCTAAAAAGTTTGAAAGGAGAATTTGCTCTTAAAGATCTAGGAGAGTTGCATTACTTCCTAGGTATTGAAGTAAAACAGTGTCATGGTGGTATTATGTTAACCCAGGAAAAATATGCCAGAGACATAGTCAAACAAGTAGGCATGAGGGACTGTAAACCTTCTACTACACCCATGTCTACCACTGACAAGCTATCTTTGCATGAAGGGGAATTGTTGAGTCCAGAAGAAGGGACTAAATACAGGAGTACAGTAGGTGCATTACAGTACCTAACATTGACAAGACCTGATATATCTTTTGCTATCAATAAGGTCTGTCAATTTCCGCATGCTCCTACTTCTCTGCATTGGACAGGTACTAAGAGAATAATAAGATATATTCAAGAGAGTGCTGAAATAGGTCTCAAGATATGTAAGTCTCCTTCAACAACAGTAAGTGCATTCTCTGATGCAGATTGGGCTGGATGTCCAGATGATAGGAGATCAACTGGAGGCTTTGCAATCTTCCTTAGATCAAATGTTATATCCTGGAATGCAAAAGCAGGCCCGCAGTCTCACCCTCTAGCAATCAAGCGAGAATATAAATCTCGGCAAATGCAAGCTGGCGAGGTAATGTGGATAGAAACCCTACTTGATGAGCTAGGCATTGGAAGATCACACATGTCATGTTTGTGGTGTGACAATCTTGGGGCAACATATCTTTCTGCAAATCCCGTGTTTCATGCAAGAACAAAACACATAGAGATTGACTATCATTTTGTTTGAGAAAGAGTTGTACAAAAGCTGTTGGATATTTGGTTTATTCCAACAGTAGACCGAGTTGCAGATGGATTCACCAAACCTCTTCAAGTCAGACAACTACAAGCCTTCAAGCGTAATTTGAACCTTGATACGTTAAAATTAAGGGAGGATGTTAAAAGGTAGGCTAGTAGTTGTATAGACGTGACATGTTGTCACGTATATTGTATGCGTGTGTTGTAAAGATGGTGCAGGTTGTTAGTATAGGATTAGCCCTATCTTGTATAGCCTGGAGTAGGGGCAAAGCCTAGCAACAACCTGCGCAAGATGTACTTGATCCTTTAAATATTTAACACGAACGCGTCCCTGTCAGGAAGGCATACGCTTCCACGCCTTTTCTTCATCTTACACGAGCTCCATACTGGCCCTTCCCAGCCTTCACATATAGAGGCTACGAGATCCATTGTGAAGCGACGCCCATAATATATGGCGACCGAGAGCTGAGCCATACGAGGACTCTGCTAGAGTGTCATTTTAGGCTAAAATTACCATATTAATGATTATTTTGGCCATTGGAGTCATACAACGACTCTGCTAGAGTTGCTCTAGCCTTCCAAACGAGACTTGTACAACTGTACTACAACTCCACAGCCACCTACCAATCAGGAGCAACACAAATATACAAATACTCCAGCTCCAGATGGAACAAGATCCATTCTGAAGAAACATAAAGAAAATGGTCCATTTTTATATACAGCAATCGCTTGACCGGGATGATGAGAAAGAGAGATATTTTCCCCAAAATTGAAGTCAGCCCCGTTCCCACCACCCACGCACGCACTCGCCGACAGATCCCCAAAGCGCTTCGTCACTCAAATCCGTCCTGTTCTACCCCATCGATCGTCGTGGAGCGCCGACAAGAAAACCCAATCGCAAAACATCACAATTCAACTAACGCTTACTACGTTAAAAGATACAGATACAGTATTACTTCCCAGATTAGGAGTACTAGAGCATAGCCATGCCAATGTCTTATGTCTTGGCAGAATCAACGAATGATGAACACAGCATGCGCATGGTGACAAAGAAATCAAAAGGCTAACCGCACATAGTGGCTAGTAGTACTAGCTTAACTAGCTGCATCCTTCCAACGTCGGTATGAGTATGACCCTCACAGCGTGCAGCCGCAGAAGAGGAAGAAGCAACACATCATGGAGATGAGCGCGACGGACTCGACGGCCGTGACGACGCCCCAGAGCACGGCGTCCACGACGAGGGGCACGTCCGGCACGAGCTCGGGCCACCGCCGAATGGCAGCGCCGAGCTGCTCCGGCCGCCAGTCCCACTGGAGGGACGCGTATGACGTTGGCGACGGCGGCGACGGCAGCAGGGCGGCCAGCTGGCTAGGGAGGCCCCCGAGGTCTGGCGGCCACCGGAGCATGGAGACCAGCCTTCCCGCCATGGCGGCAACTCGGCGAGCGCTGCGTCGGCGTCGGCCGGTGCCGGTCTCCGTGGACGTGGGAGTCGCTGGCTCGAGGTTGTTTTGTTGATGGGGTGGAGCCGTCTAGCGTGGAAGTGTAACGTGTTACGGCTACTTACCCGTCTCGTGCGTGGCGTGTCTCTTGTTCGTACTTCCAGTCTCTATCCTTTTTTTCCTTTTTTTTAAAGAAAAATTGTAGCCTCTATCTAGTCTCTAGACTAAATCTTCTATAGACTTAGCACACGAGGGGGTCACATGGTGGTGGGCCGGCTGGAGGGCGACCGTGTGATGCCTAGGAGCATCGGGGTCCGCTTCACACATACTGGGTTTTCTTTTTTGAGACAAACTTCACACATACAGGTACGTGTCTAAAGAAAAGACACATACTGGTATTCCGTGGGCCGGGCTTCTGAACATCGCCGCTTCGGGTAACGACGGTATGACGGCCTAGCTGTCCACGGATGATGTCGAGCAACAGTTGGGAGCTCCTATTCGACGCTGTAGGCGCCCGACCGTGGAAGTGGCGCCTACAGCGTGCCCTCTATGGGCCGTTTCTATCCTCGGCCCAGGAACAATTTTGTTTTCGAAAAAGAGCATACTGATATTCCGTGGGCCGGGCTTCTGGACATCGCCGCTTCGGGTAACGACGGTATGACGGCCTAGCTGTCCACGGATGATGTCGAGCAACAGTTGGGAGCTCCTATTCGGCGCTGTAGGCGCCCGACCGTGGGAGTGGCGCCTACAGCGTGCCCTCTGTGGGCCGTTTCTACCCTCGGCCCAGGAACAGTTTTGTTTCCGAAAAAGAGCACGCGAATAATTGACTGTACGAGGAATCGATCTCATGCCACTATTGCCTGTAATTGCTTAGGTTAACCACTCGACCTTCAGAGCACGCGTGAACAAACTCATCGTGAAATGCCTTACAACTATTGCAACCGCGTTATTTATTACTCAGCCATTTACTATAACACTGAGATTTTTGAGTTATTTGAAAATTATTTGAAAAATGTCAATTTTTCTAATAAACAACATTTCGTTAAAAACAGTTCATGAATTTCAAAAAAGTTCATCGAAAATGAAAAAAGTTCATTGGATTTGACAAAACTTCACTTATTTTGAAAAAAGTTCATCATATTTGAAAGTTCACCGATTTTGAAAAAAGAGTTCAATGGTTTAAAAAAAAATTGGAATAATTTGACAAAAGTTCATCGATTTTGAGAAAAGTTCATCGAATAGAAAAAGTTCATCGTATTTGAAAGAAAAAGTTTATCCAATTTGAAAAATTTCAGCGGTTTTAAAAAAAGTTCATCAAATATTAAAAAAAGTTCATCAATTTACACAAAAGTTCATCGGTTTTAAAAAATATCTAAAAAGAAAATAACAAAAAGAACCATCCGTAAACCAAATCACAAACCGGGAAAAACCAGTCTAAGAACGTAAATAAAAGAAGCAAATGGACATATTTGTGCACGTGCCATGAGTTGTCCTGGTGGTCTGAGCGCTCCCGTAGAAACTAATTGGTCGCTAGTTCGAACCCTGGTTCAGTCACCTTTTTGCGATCTAAAAACATAGAAAAAAAGACCTGAGGCGCCCCTTACATGGGCCGGCCCAGCACGAGGCGTTGCAGGCGCCAGTTTGCGAGATGCACACAAACGGGCGCCTGCAGCGCTAAATAGGAAATGCCGTGAATTGAGCCAGCCCAGCGCAGGATCCCTCTTGCGCTTCCGGTTTTGGACCATTTTTTATATTTTATATTTATTTATTCCATGTTTGTTTTTAACTAGAACAATGACATGCGTTACAACGGTAAAAATATTCTAGACCATTAGCTTGTGATTTACCTATCAATAATGTGATTGTGTAAATAAATGTTCATCAAATTCTGCCCGTGAAGTACCTTATATTTTGATTAGAAGTTTACTAAGTAAAGTAAAATAGAATTGGTTTAGAAGGTAATTAAATTAAGATGATTGATTATCATATATATGGAAGGTTGGACAAAGTGGTGATGGGAAGAACGGTGAAATAAGAACCTTACGTTCTTTTTAAGTAGCGGCGAAATCTTGTCTCTAGACTTAGCACACGAGGGGTCACATGGTGGTGGGCCGGCTGGAGGGCGACCGTGTGATGCGTAGGAGCATCGGCTCAAAAAAAACATACTGGTATTCGTGTCTAAAAAACACACACATACTGATATTTGGTGGGCCGGGCTTCTGGACATCGCCACTTCGGCCAGGCACGGCGGTATGACGGCCTAGCTGTCCACGGACGATGTCGAGCAACAGTGAATTGAGCCGGCCCAGCACAGGATCCCTCTTCCACTTCCGTTTTTGGACCATCTTTTATGTTTTATGTTTTATTTTTTCCATGTTTATTTTTAACTAGAACAATGCCCATGCGTTACAATGGGATATAAATATTCTAGCACATTAGCTTGTGATTTACCTGTCAATAATAATGTGTAAATAAATGTTCATCAAATTCTGTCCGTGAATTATCTTATATTTTGTTTAGAAGTTTACTAAGTAAATTAAAGTGGAATTGGTTTAGAAGGTAATTAAATTAAGGTGATTGATTATCATATACATGGAAGTTTGGACGAAGTGATGGTAGGAAGAAAGATGAAATGAGAACATTACGTTCTTTTTAAGTAGTGGAGAAATCTTGTCTGTAGACTTAGCACTCGAGGGGTCACATGGTGATGAGCCAGCTGGAGGGCGACCGTGTGATGCGCTGGAGCATCGGCTAAAAAAAAACATACTGGTATTCGTGTAAAAAAACACACACATATTGGTATTTGGTGGGCCAGGCTTGTGGACATCGCCACTTAGGCCAGACGCAGTATGACAGCCTAGCTGTCCACGAATGATGTCAAGCAACAGTGAATTGAGCCGGCCCAGCGTAGGATCCCTCTTTCGTTTCCGGTTTTGGACCATTTTTTATGTTTTATTTTTATTTTTCCATGTTTGTTTTTAACTAGAACAATGCTCATGCGTTACGACGGGATATAAATATTCTAGCATATTAGCTTATGATTTACCTGTTAATAATAATGCGATTGTGTAAATTAATGTTCATCAAATTCTGCCCGTGAATTACCTTATATTTTGATTAGAAGTTTACTAAGTAAACTAAAGTGGAATTGGTTTAGAAGGTAATTAAATTAAGGTGATTGATTATCATATACATAGAAAGTTGGACGAAGTGGTGGTGGAAAGAAAGGTGAAATGAGAACCTTACGTTCTTTTTAAGTAGTGGAGATTTTCCTCTTCCCTTTATTTTTCATTTCACTGATATTTTTTCAAATTTTAGAATATGTTAAAAAAAATTCAACATTTTGTGTTCGTCACAATTAAAAAATGTCATAATATTTTTCTAACCATAGAGGACGAGGCAATACACCTGGGAGAAATCAAGTGTACAGACGGGTGGATATGGATGTTCAGCCTAGGGGTAATGGGAGGGGGCAGGCACCCCTTATGTTGGTTGATCAGGAGACTCTGAATAAGAAAAGGGCAAATGAAGATGAACTCTCAGCTGAGTCCAGATAGATAGTAGAGATTCTAAGAAGAAGAAATCTGCAGGGGAAAATAGTTCAACCAGTTTGGCGGAGGCTGCTAATCAGCCCCGTCGGGACCAATGAATTGCTTTGTGTGGAACTGTCGCGGGCTTGGGAACCCGGAGACAGTTTGAGAGCTCCGCCATTTGGTGAGAGTGGAAGCGCTCGCCTTGGTGTTTGTTTCTAAAACCAAGATCGAGGGGTCAAGAGTTGCTGATTTGACGACACGGTTGGGTTTTGCTGGGTGTGTGCCGTAAGCAGTGCAGACTTAAGTGGCCGCTTGGCCCTTTTTTGGTCACATGAGGTGAATGTTACTCTAAACAATTATTCAGATCAACACATTGATGTCAATGTCCAGAATGTTGGTTCTGATCGCAAGATGTGGCGTTTCACTGGCTTTTATGCTAAAGCTAGGCGAAGTGAGACTGTTGAATGCACAAAGGTCATTGCCGTGGCTATGCGGAGGTGACTTTAACGAGATCCTTGATAACAGTGAATATTTTCGCTCACACGATAGGGCGGAGTGGAAAATGGCGGGCTTTCGGGAGGTTATTGCTGATTCTGAATTCCATGACTTGGGATTTACAGGAATGCCATACACATGGGACAATCGTCAGGACGACATAGCGAATGTGAAAGTGCGTTTGGATAGGTTTCTTGCCAATCCAGCCTTTTTGTCTATGTATGCAACGACAAGGGTGCGTCATATCCCATCCCCTAGATCTGATCATTGTTTAGTTACAGCCAGGATTAAGAACCTGATTGCTAAAGAAAGGATGGGACAACGCCGTTTTGTTTATGAGGATGCATGGCATCCGGAAGAGTCGTATTTATCCGCGGTGGAGAGTGGCTGGATGCATGGGGAGGGGAACGGTTCCCTGGTAGGCCTTCAAACTAAGTTAACTCACATGCAAAGCCACTTGGCCGATCGGAAAGAAAAGAAATTTGGTGATGTAATGAAGAAGTTGAAAAAGGTCAGGAAGGAGTTTGAGAAGGAGAAGTGTAAATCGTTACATCGGGGATCCTCGCAGCGTGAGAAGGAGTTGGCGAAGCAGCTGAATGAGCTACTGTTGAGGGAAGATATTATGGCACGACAAAGATCACGCGTTAGTTGGTTGCGAGCCGCCGATCGCAATACTGAGTTCTTTCACGCACGGTTGATTGCAAAACGTGTGCGAAACAGAATTTCGGCCTTGGTGGACTCTCATGGGCATCTTTGTGAGAGCAAGGAGTCAATACATGAGGAGGTCCAGAATTTCTATACCAATCTATATACTGCAAAGGAGGATTTGGTGATAGATGAAGTGTTGCATCATGTTCCTGTGAAGGTCACGACACAAATGAATGACGGGCTCACTAGGCCCTTTGAAGCCGAGGAGGTCCATACTGCTCTGTTCGGGATGGCTCCTTCGAAAGCACCAGGGGAGGTCGGACTTAATGTTGGTTTCTATCAGCGGCATTGGCAGTTGATCAGTGAGGAGGTGACTAGTGCAGTTCTCAACTTTCTGAGTGGAGGCCACATGCCGGAGACGGTGAATAGGACAGTTATTGTCCTAATTCCTAAGGTTAAAAATCCTCAAAATATTACTCAATATAGACCTATTTCTTTGTGTAATGTTATTTATAAGATATGCTCAAAAGTATTGGCTAATCGTCTCCGTGAGATTCTAGATGAGATTTTCTCTGAGGAGCAAAGTGCCTTCGTTCCAGGGCGACTCATTACTGATAACATTCTTACAGCATATGAGTGTGTCCATGCCATGAAGAGGAAAAGAGGAAAACATGGTTTGTGTGCAGTAAAAATTGATATGATGAAGGCATATGATTGCGTGGAATGGGACTATTTACAAGGAATGATGATCCAGTTGGGGTTCTCGGAGGAATGGGTTTCCCTAGTGATGAAATGTGTTAACCCAGTCTCTTTTCAGGTGAAAGTGAACGGGGAACTATTACCACCATTCCATACCTTGAGAGGTTTAAGACAGGGCGACACTGTCTCCTCGTACTTGTTCCTGCTCTGTGGGGAGGGGTTATCATGTATGTTGAAGAACTATGATGGAGGATGGATCGATAGAGGTATTAGAGCGGGAATGAGGTCTCCATGGGTCTCGCATCTGCTGTTTGCGGACGACTGCTTGGTGTTTATGAAAGCAGATAATAGGAGTGCTTCTAGGCTCAATGAAATCCTCAATGCTTATAGCCTTGGGTCTGGCCAAAGTGCTAACTATAAGTGCATCTAGTGCCACCCCTGGTTGGTTTTGGAGTATTGACGACAAACCTGGTTGAGGGACTAATGTGTTTGTGAGAATTGCAGGATAACACAGGTAGTAGTCCCTTATTGATTTGGTTTACCTACCAGAGATGACCCCTAAAAATGTGTGAAGACATTGAAGACAATGGTGGTTCGTGAAGACATTCACAATGAAGATTATGACATGAGAAGACATTCATATGAAGACTATGGAGTGCGAAGACATAGTTGTTTCGTAGTTTCCTTTTCTGCTTTGTTGAGTCATAGGAACCACCGTACTGTTAAGTGGGGTCCCAGTGAACAAAGTCAGAGTGACTGAAGTGATGCTCAACAAAATCCTATGTCTTTGAGCGAAGACAATGAGAGCAAATCTTATCCAGAGCTGGATGAGTCAGTTTCACTTGTAGCCCAAGTCAAGCTGCTGCGTGTGTTTGAAATCCGACCGTTGGACACGTGTCGGTTCCTTAGTGACCAGGGTCATTTCGGACAAATCAGGTCGGGTTGCCTCCTGGCTATAAATATCCCACCCCCTGCACCATAAATTGGTGGCTGCTCAGAGTTAGTGCACGGCTTTTGTCGTTTGAAAGCAACCCACCTCCTAAGCATTTGAGAGAGATATCATTGCAAGGACAAAGCCCAAAACAACCAAAGCCAAAGAGTGTTAGGCATCACTGAAGTCTTTCTGTCCGCGTGACCTGAAGACTAGTTACACTTGAGGAATGTGAATCCTCCAGCCGGTTAGGCGTCGCGTTCTGAGCATCCAAGAGCCATTGTGGATTGCCAGTGAACGAAGTATGTGAAGGTTTGGAAGTCTACCTTGAAGACTTACCAGAGTGATTGGGCGAGGACTGATGACCCACAAGTATAGGGGATCTATCATAGTCATTTCGATAAGTAAGAGTGTCGAACCCAACGAGGAGCAGAAAGAAATGATAAGCGGTTTTCAGCAAGGTATTCTCTGCAAGTACTGAAATAAGTGGTAACAGATAGTTTTGTGATAAGATAATTTGTAATGAGCAACAAGTAACAAAAAGTAAATAAAGTGCAGCAAGGTGGCCCAATCCTTTTGTAGCAAAGGACAAGCCTGGACAAACTCTTATATAAGGAAAAGCGCTCCCGAGGACACATGGGAATATCGTCAAGCTAGTTTTCATCACGTTCATATGATTCACGTTCGGTACTTTGATAATTTGATATGTGGGTGGACCGGTGCTTGGGTGTTGTTCTTACTTGAACAAGCATCCCACTTATGATTAACCTCTATTGCAAGCATCCACAACTACAACAAAAGTATTAAGGTAAACCTAACCATAGCAAGAAACATATGGATCCAAATCAGCCCCTTACGAAGCAACGCATAAACTAGGGTTTAAGCTTCTGTCACTCTAGCAACCCATCATCTACTTATTACTTCCCAATGCCTTCCTCTAGGCCCAAATAATGGTGAAGTGTTATGTAGTCGACGTTCACATAACACCACTAGAGGCTAGACAACATACATCTCATCAAAATATCGAGCGAATACCAAATTCACATGACTACTAATAGCAAGACTTCTCCCATGTCCTCGGGAACAAACGTAACTACTCCCAAAGCATATTCATGTTCATAATCAGGGGTATTAATATGCATAAAGGATCTGAACATATGATCTTCCACCAAGTAAACCAACTAGCATCAACTACAAGGAGTAATCAACACTACTAGCAACCTACTAGTACCAATCCGGACTTGGAGACAAGAATTGGATACAAGAGATGAACTAGGGTTTTGATAGGAGATGGTGCTGGTGAAGATGTTGATGGAGATTGCCCTCTCCCGATGAGAGGAGGCGTTGGTGATGACGATGGCGATGATTTCCCCCTCCGGAGAAGTGTCCCCGGCAGAACAGCTCTGCCGGAGCCCTAGATTGGTTCCGCCAAGGTTCCGCCTCGTGGCGGCGGAGTCTCCTCCCGAAAGGTTGCTTATGATTTTTCCCTTAACGGAAGACCTCATATAGCAGAAGATGGCCATCGGAGAGCCAATAGGGGGCCCACGAGGCAGGGGGCACGCCCTGGGGGGTAGGGCGCGCCCCCACCCTCGTGGCCAGGTGGGTCCCCTACGGTGTACTTCTTACGCTCAATATTTTTATTATTTTCAAAAATGACTTTCGTGGAGTTTCAGGACTTTTGGAGTTGTGCGAATAGGTCTCTAATATTTGCTCCTTTCCCGGCCGAATTCCATTTGACATTCTCCCTCCTTATGTAAACCTTGTAAAATAAGAGAGAATAGGCATAAGAATTGTGACATAACATGTAATAATAGCCCATAATGCAATAAATATCGATATAAAAGCATGATGCAAAATGGACGTATCAACTCCCCCAATCTTAGACCTCGCTTGTCCTCAAGCGGAAGCCGATAACGCTAAATATGTCCACATGTTTAGAGGTAGAGGTGTCGATAAAATAAAATACGGACATGAGGGCATCATGATTATTCTCATAACATCAACATATATAAATTTTGTCATATGATTTCTTATGCTCAAGTAATAATCTATTCACAATGCAAAAATATGAATCAAAACTTTATTGAGAACCAACAAACTATAATCTCAGTCATTGAAGCAATTGAAATTTATCATAACATCAGAAAGAGTCTATGTCAGAGCTTTCTAGCAAGTCCACATACTCAACTATCATTTAGTCTTTCATAATCGCTAACACTCACGCAATACTTGTGGTTACGGAGTTTTGGTGGAACCACGAGAGAAAGATAGGGGCTTATAGTTTCGCCTCCCAACCTTTTACCTCAAGGGTAATGTCAACAATAATAACTCATGCTCCCCTACATCCAATTAGATATATCTATCAGGATCTTTCCAACACACTGAGCTTGCCAAAGGATAAAATGTAAAAAGGAAAGGTGAAGATCACCATTACTCTTGCATAAGGTAGAGGATAAAAATAAAAGATAGGCCCTTCGCAGAGGGAAGCAGAGGTTGCCATGCGCTTTTAGGGTTGGATGCACAAAATCTTAATGCGAAAGAACGTCACTTTATATTGCCCCTTGTGATATGAACCTTTATTATGCAGTCCATCGCTTTTATTTCTTCCACATCACAAGATCGTATAAAGCTTATTTTCTCCCACACTAATAAGTCATACATATTTAGAGAGCAATTTTTATTGCTTGCACCGATGACAACTTACTTGAAGGATCTTACTCAATCCATAGGTAGGTATGGTGGACTCTCATGGCAAAACTGGGTTAAGGGTTTTTGGAAGCACAAGTAGTATCTCTACTTGGTGCTGAGAATTTGGCTAGCATGAGGGGGAAAGGCAAGCTCAACATGTTGGATTATCCATGACAATATACTTTATCTTAGATATAAGAAAACATAACCCATTACGTTGTCTTCCTTGTCCAACACCAACTCTTTAGCATGTCATATTTTAATGAGTGCTCCCAATCATAAAAGATGTCAACGATAATATATTTATATGTGAAACCTCTATTTCCTTATTACTTCCTATTAATTGCAACGATGACCAAAGCTATGTTTGCCAACTCCCAACAATTTTTAATCATCATACTCTTTCTATGTGAAGTCATTACTCTCGACAAGATCAATATGAACTCTTTGTTTCTTTTATTCTTTTTCTCTTTTCTTTTATTCACTCATGATCATGGCAAAACAATCAAGCCCTTGACTCAACACTAATCTTTATTATATAGCTCACGGACTCGATTACATAGAGAGATCATAAAGCAAAACTCAAAACTAGATCATGCCATAAACTTTATTCTACTAGATCAAGATACTACTAAAAGGATCGAACTAAGAAAACTGTAAAGAAAGGAGACGTGGTTGTGATACGATACCGAGGCACCTCCCCCAAGCTTGGCAGTTTGCCAAGGGGAGTGCCCATACCCATGTGATTATGTCTCCTTCTTTGGTGATGGTGTAATATTCTTGGCGATGATGCCCCTCAGGATGCGATTCTCCTCCTCGAGCTTATTGACTTGCTGCTTGAGGTTCATTATTTCCTTACGAAGCTTTCCTGTAACGGCTAAGGCTCCTTGCACCCAAGGGTGTTGCATAGCTGCGGGAGAAAAAGTGACACTCCTCTTCATATTTTCATAAGAAAGAAATCTAACATTGGAAGGGATAACCGAGTTTGGAATAGCTGAGCTCTGTAGTTCCCCCATCGTGAATCCAGCTCGGAAGCGAGAAGTGACTTCTTGATCCTCCATAGCATCTATCCTCATCAAGTTAGCCTCCATCTCTTCCTCCGTTGCTGGCCCAAAGTGGTCAACATCGCTTGTTGTCCTTGGTTCCGATCTTGGGATGAGACACCTGGCTCTCCCCGACTGACTCTTGAGAAGACATCTTGCTCTAATCTGCAGCAGCAATAGCTCGAAACAAGAACAGAGGTTAATTGCGTGATACGGGAGTCAAAACCTTCGGGAGAATATATAATGAATTTTTACCGATCAAAATACGTATCATGCAAGAAAACGGAGTCCGGAGAGCGCACGAGGTGCCCACGAGGTAGGGGGCGCGCCCAGGGGGGTAGGGCGCGCCCTCCACCCTCGTGGAGCCCTCGTGTCCTTCCCGGACTGCTTCTTATTTTTCTATTTTTCTAAATATTCCAAAACAGAGAAATATTTCCTTAAAAACTGTTTTGGAGTTGGTTTACTTACCGTACCACATACCTATTCCTTTTCGGAGTCTGAAATGTTCCGGAAAGTGTCCCTTATGTATTCCTCTGGGGTTACGGTTTCTATAACATTGGTTTCAACATTTGTGGGATTACCTGAGATATAATGTTTGATTCTTTGACCGTTCACCACCTTCGGATTTGTGCCTTCGAAGTTGTTGATTTTTATGGCACCGGAATGATAGACCTCCTCGATAACGTAGGGGCCTTCCCATTTAGAGAGAAGTTTTCCTGCAAAAAATCTTAAACGAGAGTTGTATAGCAAAACATAATCACCTACATTAAACTCACGCTTTTGTATCCTTTTGTCATGCCATCTTTTAACTTTTTCTTTAAATATATTGGCATTTTCATAAGCTTGGGTTCTCCATTCATCAAGTGAGCTAATGTCAAACAACCTCTTCTCACCGGCAAGTTTGAAATCATAGTTGAGCTCTTTAATATCCCAATATGCCTTATGTTCTAGTTCGAGAGGTAAGTGACATGCTTTTCCATAAACCATTTTATACGGAGACATACCCATAGGATTTTTATATGCAGTTCTATAGGCCCATAATGCATCATCAAGTTTCTTGGACCAATTCTTCCTAGACCTATTGACAGTCTTTTGCAAAATTAATTTGAGCTCTCTATTACTCAATTCTACTTGACCACTAGACTGTGGATGATAAGGAGATGCAATTCTATGATTAACATCATACTTAGCAAGCATTTTACGGAAAGCACCATGAATAAAATGTGAACCACCATCAGTCATTAAATATCTAGGGATTCCAAACCTCGGAAAAATAACTTCTTTAAGCATCTTAATAGAAGTGTTATGATCAGCACTACTAGTTGGAATAGCTTCTACCCACTTAGTAACGTAATCAACAACAACTAAAATATGTGTATATCCATTAGAGGCAGGAAAAGGTCCCATATAATCAAAGCCCCAAACATCAAATGGTTCAATAACGAGTGAATAATTCATAGGCATTTCTTGATGTCTACTAATATTACCAATTCTTTGACATTCATCACAAGATAAGACAAACTTACGGGCATCCTTGAAGAGAGTAGGCCAATAAAAACTAGATTGCAATACCTTATGTGCAGTTCTATCTCCAGCCTGGTGTCCTCCATATGCTTCAAAATGACACTTGCGTAAGATCTGTTCCTGTTCATGCTCAGGTACACAATGTCTATAACACCATCTACTCCTTCTTTATAAAGATGTTGGTCATCCCAAAAGTAATGTCTCAAATCATAGAAAAACTTTTTCTTTTGCTGGTAAGTGAAACTAGGTGGTATAAATTTAGCAACAATGTAATTAGCATAATCAGCATACCACGGAGTACTACGAGAAGCATTTATAACATTTAGTTGCTCATCGGGAAAGCTATCATTAATAGGTAGTGGGTCATCAAGAACATTTTCTAACCTAGATAAGTTGTCTGCAACGGGGTTCTCAGCTCCCTTTCTATCAACAGTATGTAAATCAAATTCTTGTAGCAAGAGAACCCATCTAATGAGTCTAGGTTTAGCATCTTTCTTTTCCATAAGATATTTATAGCAGCATGATCCGTGTGAATAGTTACTTTAGAATCAACAATATAAGGTCTGAACTTATAACAAGCAAATACAACTGCTAAGAATTCCTTTTCAGTAGTAGCATAATTTCTCTGAGCATTGTCTAGAGTTTTACTAGCATATTGAATAACATTTAATTTCTTATCAACTCTTTGCCCTAGAACAGCACCTACAGCATAATCACTAGCATCACACATAATTTTGAAGGGTAAATTCCAATCAGGTGGCTGAACAATAGGTGCAGAGATCAATGCTTTCTTAAGTATTTCAAATGCTTCTACACAATCATCCTCAAAGACAAATGGTATATCTTTTTGTAATAAATTAGTCAGATGCCGAGAAATTTTTGAGAAGTCCTTAATGAACCTCCTAGAAACCGGCGTGACCAAGGAAACTTCTTATACCTTTGATGTCCTTGGGACATGGCATCTTTTCAATAGCATCAACCTTGGCTTTGTCAACCTCAATACCTCTTTCAGAAACTTTATGCCCTAAGACAATACCTCCATTAACCATAAAGTGACATTTTTCCCAATTCAAGACAAGATTAGTTTCTTCACATCTCTGCAAAACTCGATCAAGGTTGCTCAAGCAATCATCAAAAGAGGATCCATAGACGGAGAAGTTGTCCATGAAAACCTCACAAATATTTTCACAAAAGTCAGAGAATATAGCCATCATGCATCATTGAAAGGTAGCAGGTGCATTACATAAACCAAAAGGCATACGTCTGTAAGCAAAAGTACCAAAAGGGCAGGTAAAAGTAGTCTTTGATTGATCATTAGCTGACACAGGTATTTGAGAGAAACCAGAATAACCATCTAGAAAGCAATAATGTGTATGTTTGCATAATCTTTCTAGCATTTGATCAATAAAAGGTAAGGGGTAATGATCTTTCTTAGTAGCCTTATTTAATTTATGGAAATCAATTACCATCCTATAACCTCTAATAATTCTTTGCGGAATCAATTCATCTTTATCATTAGGAACAACAGTAATACCTCCCTTCTTAGGGACACAATGGACAGGTGTTGGAGTAAATGACCACGCGTAGCCTAGCCGGCTCCCCCTGGCACTTCTGAAAAATTATGGGCCGATCGAGCCCTCGGGCATCCAAGACGCGGGGCCGCCTTCCCTTGGCCGGCTGTCTCTCAGACCGGCTACCGGGAGGCGGCCCAGCCCTAAACCCACAGGAAGAAAGCCACAGGCGGGCCGACTCCAAGAAGCCGGCCACGAGAAGGCCGACTCCAAGAAGCCGACCCCCAGCAGGCGGCCGAGATCGCACCCTCAAACTTTGCACCCACATAACGGCGATGGGACGGGGCGTGGCTACAGTGAAGCCTGCCACCCCCGAATCCCGGAGCGTGCATATGGCCACCAGTCTGCAGACGGGCGGCCATCACCCGTCCGGCGCGGCACTGTTGCCATGTTGACCATGACGTCCTCCCTGACAAGCTGTCAGGGCGGCCCGCAGGTGGCGGGCCCCTTTGGTCAGAGAGATGCCCGAAGGTGGCCAGGCCTCCCCTAGTCGGCCTGAGATATAGCCGGTTTCCAGCAGCCGGCTTGCCCCTTCCCTCGAAGGAGGCGCCTCATTAAGGAGAAAAGATGAGGTAAGGCTACAGTGATTGCCGCCAGGCGGCGGCACTGTAGCCATGCTTACCTCGACAAAGCCCTCGTCATCAGGAGTGAGGCAACAGTAACCAGCCCCCGACAAGGCCCCCGAGCGGTGGGGCCTGCTTGTCGACCAGGAGGCCGGCAGCCGGCGGGCCCCAGCAGCCGGCGGAGAAGCCGGCGAACACAGACACTGACGGCTCGGGCCCGCGCCTAGCCGGATTACCATTGTACCCCTGGAGGGTAGGCCTATATAAACCCCCCAGGGCACCCATGCAAAGGGTTGATCTCTTAGAGTTTTAGACACCACATAGAGGGAAAAGGAGAGCTAGCCTTGTCCTTCTTCTTCCTCTCACCAAACAGCTCAAGGAGCCTCTTGTAGCTACTTGTTAACTTAGTGATCATGCGGAGACCCCGCAGAGCAGCAGTAGGGGTGTTATCTCCACGGAGAGCCCAAGCCGGGTAAGATTCGCGGCGTGCATGTCTTCGCCTTTATCCCGCTTCTGTGCACAGCTGACGCCTTATTGGCTCCCACAATGATAAGCCACCCATTGGCATATGTCACACCTACCACCCGACATTTGGCGCCCACCGTGGGGCCAGTGCACCATCGTCCGGAGACTGCTCGGGCGGGAACCCTCTTCCTTCCCGTGAAGCGTAGCCAGCTGGCACGCCTGATGGCTCTTGCCTCGACAAGGCAAAGGCGTCGGCTGACGCAGCGGCGTGCTGCCTCGCCGATCTTCTTGGCGAGGCTCGCATCTCCGACGAGCCCGCATCCGACGCGGGCACAGGCTGCCTCGAGAGCCACCTCGTCAGCCTCCTCGACCAACTTCGCGTTTCCATCGAGCCTGCTGCGGATCTGGAGTCGGCTGGCTCCACCGACCCGATGCTTGTCGACTCCGACACGGCATCACTTGACGCCTTCCCCACCAATGTTCTGATCTTCAACGACCCGCTCCCTCGAGCCGACAGCTGTGGCAGCGCCATCACCGAGGTGCTGGTCATCAGCCACGGTGCCGCTTCCGGCGAGAACGCCCACGATGCCCTGCAAGCGGCGCTCCACGACTTGTCCATCCCCCTTCCGGCCGACGCCGACGCCGAGACATTGGAGGCACGCCGCCTCGCCCTCATTACGGAGGGCCAGAAGATAGCCTCCATGAGGCGCCTCACTGAGGCTCACCAGCGCGAAGTCGACCGCGCCGCCTTTGGCACGCTGCCTCCTGACGGGCCGAGCCGAATCGGCGTCATCAAGAAGCGTGGCGTAGCCATCGCCGACATGATGGGAGCAGACCGCCCAGTCTATGCCACGCCCCTCGAGAACCTACGCGCTGCCCAGGCGGCCAGAGATTTAGCTGAACGGACCGGGGCCGACGAGCTCCCTACATGACCAGACGCATCCAGCGGTGATCGATGGCCACAGCGGGACGAAGCCGGGCGTCTGCGTGCGAAAGTCCTCCCCATGCCGAGAGCACGGCGCGACGTCCTGACGCCGACCGCGGGCAACACCCGCGCCAGTAAGAAAGGAGCCGCTGCCACCGCAGCGGACTCGAATCTCCATCGAGCGCGACGAGAAGGCCGCCCTCGAGCCGTGGAGCGATGAGGCAACCGCCTCCCCTCCGCCTCGTGGGGAGATATCCCACCCCGCCTCATCACGCATCCGACTCTCAGCGGCCGACTAGGCCGCCGCGAAGGAGTCGGCGAGAATGACGCCCGCCATCGGATCGACCGCCTAGCGCGATCCTTGGCGTTAGAAGAAGAATACGATGTCGGCCCGCCTTGCTTCGGCCCCCGCATCCGCGACGAGCCCTTCCCCAAAGGGTTCTCACTCCCAAGAGACACGCCCAAGTATAACGGCTCCGTGAAGCCGGAAGATTGGTTGATCGACTACTCCACTGCGGTTAGCATAGCAAACGGCAACAGGCGTGTTGCCGTGAAGTATGTCCCCCTCATGCTCCAAGGCACGGCGCGTACCTGGCTCAACAGCCTCAAGCCTTACAGCATCAACAGCTGGCTAGACTTCACAGAAGCCTTCATCCGCAACTTCACCAACACCTACAAGCGGGCTCCCAAGCCCCGACAGCTCTCCTTGTGCGTTCAAGGGCCCACTGAATCGACTCGCGACTACCTCACGCATTGGGCCGAGCTCCGCAATTCCTGCGAAGGGGTGCACGAGGTTCAAGCCATAGAGTACTTCACCGCCGAGTGCCGAGAAGGCACCCTCCTCAAGCACAAGCTCCTCTGCGACGAGCCGACTACCTTCGACGAGCTGCTGGTCATAGCAGTCAAGTACGCCACCGCCGACTCTTCGATGAAGACCGAGCGCCGGGTAGACGCTTCCGGGAAGGTGCTCAATCCGGCTCCCAAGACGTCGGCTGGGGACTCCAGCCGACGCCCGTACCAGAATGACAATAAGCGCAAGGGCCCTATGACGCCTTCAACCAGTCGGCAGGTGGGCACAGTCGAAGATGAACAACCCGAAGGGCGGCCCGCGCCCAAGAACCAGAAGGGCGGCAGGGCGGCTTGGCAGCCGGCTTTCTCCTATGAGCAAGCCCTTGATGCCCCTTGCAAGTTCCACAGCGGCGCAAAGCCGTCCAACCACACGACCTGGAAATGCCACTGGCTCACGCGAATCTCCAAAGGCGAAGGGCTGCTGCCGCCTCTGCCTGCTGGTCAGCCGCCTCCGGCTCCTCAACAGCCGGCCGCTCGACCGGCAGTCGGAGCCGTCCAAGACGAGTTCCCCGACGAGCATGCCGCCTACATCGTCTTTACAAGCCAGCCCGAAGACCGACGCAGCCGGCGCCGACAGCACCAAGAAGTCAATGCGGTCGCCTCCAACAAATCTGAGTTCATGCATTGGTCAGAAAGGCCTATCAGCTAGAGCCGGGCCGACCACCCAGAGGTGATGCCGTCTCCCGGCTCTTACGCATTGGTTTTGGATGCCACCCTAGCAACAGAAAGGCGAGCTGCCCGTTTCTCCCGCGTGCTGATTGACGGCGGGAGCAGCATCAACATGCTGTACCGTGACACCATGGAGAAGCTGAACATCAAGACGAAGCAACTCATGCCTAGTCGGACCGTGTTCCATGGCATCGTACCCGGCCTGTCCTGCTCGCCAATCGGCAAGATCAAGATAGATGTCCTCTTTGGGGACAAGGATCACTTCCGCCGAGAAGCAGTTTGGTTTGAGGTAGTGGATTTGGAGAGCCCTTACCACACGTTGCTTGGCCGGCCTGCTCTGGCCAAGTTCATGGCTGTACCCCACTACGCCTACCTCAAGATGAAGATACCGAGTTCCAAGGGCATCATCACCATAGCCGGCGACTACAAGAAATCCTCCGAGTGTGCAGCGGCTAGCAGCCCGCTGGCCGAGTCCCTCGTGATTGCCGAAGAGAAGAAGATGCTGGATCGGGTCGTGGCCATGGCAGACAAGTAACCGGCCCTGTCCCCGACCCCAAGGAGTGTGATGCCCAAGGTTCTTTCCAGCCGGCCAAAGAAACGAAGAAGATACCCCTAGACCCGGAGCACCCAGAAAGGTTTGCAGCCATTGGGGCAAACCTGGATAGCAAATAGGAAGGCGAGCTCGTCGATTTCGTCCGTGAGAATCGGGACATCTTCGCATGGTCCCCCAAGGACATGCCGGGTGTTCCGAAGGAATTCGCCGAGCACAAGCTACACGTCCGAGCAGATGCAAAACCCGTCAAGCAGCCCCTCCGCCGACTGTCGGAGGAGAAGAGAAGGATTGTAGGAGAAGAGATAGCCCGGCTTCTGGCAGCCGGCTTCATTATGGAGGTGTTCTTTCCGAAATGACTTGCCAACCCGGTCCTCGTGCTGAAGAAGAATAACAAGTGGCGCATGTGTATAGACTACACTAGCCTCAACAAAGCCTGCCCCAAAGATCCCTTCGCCCTGCCAAGGATTGATCAAGTGATAGACTCCACAGCCGGATGCGAGCTGTTGAGTTTCTTGGATGCTTACTCAGGCTACCACCAGATAAAGTTGGATCCAGCTGACCGCCTGAAGACCGCCTTCATCACACCATTCGAACTTTACGCTGCGACTATGACATTCGGCTTGAGAAATGCCCGTGCCACTTTTCAGCGTTGCATGCGTAAATGCCTCCTCAAGCAACTTCGGCAGAAATGCCCACGTCTATGTAGACGATATTGTGGTGAAGACGGAGAAGCGCGACACCTTGCTGGAAGACCTCAAAGAGACGTTTGAAAACTTGCGCTGGTTTCAGATCAAGCTCAACCCCGAGAAATGCGTGTTCGGAGTACCAGCCAGCCAACTTCTAGGCTTCCTGGTCTCCGAACGCGGCATCGAATGCAACCCAGTGAAGATCAAGGCCATAGAGAGAATGGAGATTCCCACCAAGCTACGAGACGTCCAAAAGTTTACCGGATGCCTGGCCTCCCTGAACCGCTTTATCAGCCGGCTCGGAGAAAAGCTCTCCCCCTCTACCGACTCATGAAGAAGACCACTCACTTCGAGTGGAACGACCAAGCCGACCAAGCTTTCCATGAACTGAAGAAGATATTGGCCACGCCGCCTGTCTTGGCGGCGCTGACTGAGAAAGAGCCCATGCTCCTTTACATTACCGCTACCAGCCGGGTGGTCAGCACCGTTATCGTGGTTCAACGCCCGGAAGAAGGCCGAGCTCATCCAGTCCAGAGGCTGGTGTACTATTTAAGTGAAGTACTGTCCACCTCGAAGCAGAACTACCCGCACTACCAGAAGATGTGCTATGGTGTGTACTTCGCCGCCAAGAAGCTCAAGCCCTATTTTCAAGAGCACCCCATCATGGTTGTGTGTACTGCCCCGCTCGCCGAGATCATAGGCAGCCGGGATGCATCCGACCGGGTGGCCAAATGGGCCATTGAGCTGGCCCCTTACACGATCTTCTACCAGCCTCGCACCGCCATCAAGTCCCAAGCATTGGCCGACTTCCTTGTCGACTGGGCCGAGACCCAGTACCTGCCGCCGGCCCCCGACTCCACTCATTGGCAGATGTACTTCAACGGGTCCAAGATGCGCACCAGCTTGGGAGCCGACATCATCCTCACCTCTCCCGAAGGCGACAAGCTCAGATAAACATTACAAATTCATTTTGCCGCCTCCAACAATGTGGCCGAGTATGAGGCACTCATACACGGGCTCCGGCTAGCCAAAGAACTCGGCATTCGCCGGATCCTGTGCTATGGCTACTCGGATTTGGTAGTCCAACAGTCATCCGGCGACTGGGACGCCAAGGACGCAAACATGGTGATCTACCGTTTCCTCGTTCAGCAAATCAGCGGGTATTTTGAAGGATGCGAGTTCTTCCACGTGCCACGGGCCGACAACGAGCAAGCAGATGCCCTGGCACGAATAGGCCCCACTCGACAAGCTATACCAACCGGCGTCTCTCTCCAACGCCTCCTCAAGCCGTCTATCAAGCCATCTCCGGAATCTGATTCCATCTTCGTACCGCCTAACCCCGACGTAGTCGGATCCGACTTGGGGAACCGAGCAGGCGGCTCGGGGACTTCAATAGGCGGCCCGGGGACTTCAGCAGGCGGCTCGGGGACTGCCATAGTCGCACCCGGCCCGGGGACTGCATCGACACAACAGGCGGTGGCCGACTCCAGCTCTTCACCACCCAGCCCACCCGCCCTGGTTTTTTTTGAACCTGAAACAGCAGGAGCACCTCCTACTGCAAATAAATTAAAAGAATAAAAGTCTTACAAGTACATGGTGTTTTACATTCACTCCATTTTGGGGTGAGGGCCCTGGTCACAGTAGCCGTGTTGGCAATAGAAGAAGTCACAGCTCCATCATGGGCCCAGCCCATCCTCAACTTCCTGATAAACAGAGAGCTGCCGGCTGACGAGATCGCGGCAAGACAAGTCCAACACTGAGCCGGGGCATACACAATAGTTAACCGCGAGCTCGTTAGGCGCAGCGTCACTGGAGTCTTCCAGCGCTGCGTCGAGCCAGATAAGGGCATAGCAATCCTCAAGGATATCCACCATATGCGAATCGCGCCACCACGCGGCCTCAAGATCACTCGTCGCCAAAGCTTTCCGCCATGGATTCTTCTGGCCGACTGCTTTGGATGACGCCAAGGAGTTAGTCAAATACTGCAAAGGGCGCCAAGTCTTCAGTTCCAAGCAACACCTGCCGGCCTCTGCACTCAAGACCATTCCCCTCACCTGGCCTTTTGCCGTCTGGGGACTGGATATGGTGGGCCCGTCCAAGGCGGCGCGCGGCGGCATGACACATCTGCTCGTCACCGTGGACAAATTTACCAAGTGGATTGAAGCGAAGCCGATCAAGAAGCTGAATGGGACGACTGCCGTGACATTCATCGCAGATATTACAACCCGATACGGCGTACCACACAGCATCATCACCGACAATGGCACGAATTTTGCTAAGGGAGCATTGGCACGTTTCTGCGCGACACAGGGCATCTGACTGGACTTAGCGTCCGTTGCCCACCCGCAGTCAAACGGCCAAGTTGAGCGAGCAAACGACCTCATCCTCTCCGGCATCAAGCCCCGACTGGTCGTGCCACTGGAGCGTTCGGTCGGCTGTTGGCTCGACGAGCTGCCGGCCGTCCTCTGGAGTCTGCGCACTACCCCGAACAAGTCAACCGGCTTCACCCCTTTCTTCCTTGTATATCGTGCTGAGGCTGTCATCCCAACTGACATCGAGTTTGACTCACCTCGGGTCACCATGTACACGGAGGCGGAAGCCAAGGAAGCACGAGAAGACGGCATCGACCTGCTGGAAGAAAGCCGGCTGTTAGCCCTGAGCCGGTCCGCCATCTACCAGCAGGGTTTGCGCCGTTACCACAGCCGGAAGGTCAAGCCAAGATCCTTCCAAGAGGGCGACCTTGTGCTCCGCCTGATCCAGCGAACAGCCAGCCAACACAAGCTCTCGGCCCCTTGGGAAGGCCCCTTTGTCATCAGCAGAGCATTAGGCAATGGCTCCTACTACCTGATCGACGCGCAGAAGCTGAAGGCACGCAAGAGATCTGATTCCGGCGAGGAGTCGGAACGACCATGGAACGCCAATCTCCTCCGAAGATTTGATAGTCAAAAAGCAGTATGTACCACGCTAGCTTTTGTACTAAGTATGAGACAACAGGCCCCCCGAGGAACACTCGGGGACTACCCTCTTTTACCTATGAATGATGAGTATCATGCCTATGATTATGTTACTACTTTCATTTTTCTCGTCCGGCACCGGGTCCGACCAGTCGGCCCAGGGACTTGCCGCCTTGAGTTATATCCAAGTTCCACCTACAGTCAGACAGGTATTGTGCCGGCACCCAAGCCCTCTCTTGTCAAAAGCCGCAGCTTGAAGAATCGGCTGTCCGGCTGGCAAGAGTCAAAGGCAGGAAAGGATGCCCACATGAAAAACGGCTAAGGACTAACAAACTTATATAACGAAAGCCGGCCTCTCTCGCCAACCGGGTTGCCATAGCAGCCGGCTGGCCGGCGTCCCATTTCACCTTGCTACAATCTAAGAAAGCTTGAGTACTTGTCGTCCCAAACGGCCAAGTTCCTCCCGATACGAGACATGAGTAGCTGCCCTACCGGAAGGCGGCGATCAAGGGAAGGCGGCAAAGGAAACAACCTAAGGATAAAAAGCAAACATGAATGGAAGGCGAACACATGCATGATTATATTTACACAAAAGGCCTTCGAAAGGCCAGCATTCAACATAGTTGGAATACACCCCCAGTGGGTGGAACTGCGCAAATTTAATAAAAAGTCGTTCAAAGAGTAACAAGCAAGAAAACAAAGACGGCAGATCAGGCCAAGGGGATGACGGGCGAGTCGGGCAGGTTGGTAGAGACAACAATGCCGGCTGGAGGAGTGGCCGGCTGGCGAGTCTCGGCCTGATCATCACCTCTGGCAGATGGCGCGCTTGCACGCGCCTCGTTGCTGGAGGCACGATCAGGCTGAAGCTGGCTGGTCGCTTCACCGTCTGGCGCGACGTCTTCGCCATCCTCCCCCTCTTCATCTTCTCCCTCATCGCTAGAAGCGATCTCCTCCGCCGAGTCTTCACCTTCTGCTGGATTCAGCCCAAACCACTCCTCCGGCTGAGCGACGCCATCATCATTTACCTCAGGAGCAAAGGTGCTGGTGTCGGTGTAGTCGGCGATTGCCGAGGCACGCTGGATGATAGCCGGACGCACTGCCACCAGCTCTTCATCGGCCTCCTGCTGCCAGGTGCTCAGCTGGGCCAAGCTCAGCCCAGGATACCAGGCTCGGACGAACTCCAGCGCCCGCCTGGCGCCGGACCGAGCAGCAGAAGCCTTCTAGGCCTCGAAGCGGCCAACTGCAACCTCCAGCCAGTCGGCAGTCCGACTGGGGGTGCGGGGAACCACCTCGCCGGGCCAGAGGGCGGCCAGCACTTGCGCCCCAGCGCGCTGAAGACGGCGGAGCATGTGGTGAGCCGGCTGCAGACGGGCCTGAATCGCCATAAGCTGCTCCTCAAGTGTCCGGCTAGCATCTGGCACGATCTCGACTCCTGCCTACCGGCGGGCATCGCGGTGGGCCTCGATGGCTTGGGTGGCAGCGACAGAGTAGCCAGGGAAGTAATCTACACAAGTAAGAAAGAAGTAGCGCATAAGTCAGAAGACAAATCAGAAGACAAAGGACAAGCAATGGGACGAAGAGGAAGGCGGCCTACCGTCGATCAAATCCTCCACCTGTCCGTAGCCTTCATTCAGCGCTTGCTTCGCCTCAGCCCAGCCTGCCGCCTCGGTTTCATATTCGGCTTTGAGGGCAGCCTCGCTGTCCTGCGCCGTCTTTAGGGGCGCCTTATGGCTCTCCTCCTGGTCGGCCAGTTTCTTGACCAGGCGGTCATGTTCCTGGGCCAAGGCATTGCACTCCGCCTCCTTGGCGCGAAGGGCGGTCTGGACCCTGCCTAGCTGCTCCCTCAAGTCGTGTTGGCCCCAATGCGAAGAAGAAGAAAAAAGCAATAAGGAAGAAGTCATCAGGAAAGATCCGACCCGACTGCTCAGCAGTCGGCCCGAATCTCGGGGAGTACACCCAGTGGGTGCACTAACGCGCCCCCACATGAGCTAAAAAACGAAGCACTCACTCCGGCTATCAGTCAGATCAGCGGTCTTCTGGTTCAGCTCCTGGGCCTGGGAGTTGAAGGCAGCCGCGCGGAGATTATGATATTCCTGGAAATAGGACGGAGGTGCGAATAAGAACAAGACAGCAATCGAAGCCTACTAGAAGTTCCAAGCCGCCTGCTCAGCAGCCGACTCGGAACTCGGGGACTACCCGATGGAGTGACGACGCTTCTACGGAAGAAATCTAGAAAGCAATCGACCAAAGCGGAGGACTCACCTGAATGACCGTCTGGCGTTGAGGAACTCCCGAGTGCACCGCTTCGCGAGGCGGCTCGGGCACAAGCGGTTCCGGACCTCTGCGTCGCCACGTTCAGCTCGGCCGTCCCACCGGGTGTCCACTGGACGCGGCCGGCGCCGCCTCAGATCTCGAGCCGACGAGCTGGCGCCCGCGGTCTTCGGCGGCTCCGGCGCTGAGGTCTCCTCCCCCGGGCGCCGACGAGGCGGCGACTGAACCACAAGATCCGCCCCCACAGTCGGCTCTCCTCCAGCCGGCTGCTCGGGTGGCACGACAGGCCGGCTGACTTGGCCCGTTCCAGTTGGCACCGACGGTACCGCCTCTCCCTCCAGGACGATCACGTCGCCCTCCTCCCTCTCCGTCGCCGGCCGGTTGCGGCCGGCTTCCTCCGACGGGGGCACTGGGATGTCAGGGGCCACGACGCGTAGGGGGATGACGAGCTGCGGAGGCTGGTTACGCCTGGCCTCCGTCGCCTTCTCGGCGGCCTCTGCCTCCGCCTGAGCCTTAGCCGCCGCGTCGGCTTGCGCCTCCGCTGACTTCTCCCTCGTCTCCTGGGCCGCCCTCCGCTCCTCCACCTCCCGCTCCTCCCTCGCCTCCCGCGCATTCCGCTCCGTCGCCTCTAGGAGATCGGCGCGGGGATCCACGCAGCGGGAGCTTGCAGACCCTCCCGCCGTTCCGACTATGGAGGCGGCAGGGACCCGCTCGAGGGAAAGCGGCGCCCTGTTCGACAAGTCAAGAAGAAGGGCTTAGAAGAATATCAACCGAACGGAAGAAAGAAAGGTGTGGGAAAAACGATACTTACGCCGAAACCGCCTGCGGCTGCTTCACCACCTTGCGGAAGTGGGCCGCCTTCGCGGCCGCCTCGTCCCGCTTGGTCGCCGCCGCGAAACCCTTGGGCTTCTTCGGCCGGCTGCCAAAGAGAGTCGGCACGCCCCGGCGTTTCTGCGCGCCGCTCCGGGCAGCCGGCGCGGCAGATGGGCCCGCACCTTGGCCATCAGACGCCGGCTGACGACGCGGAATAACTTCAGCATCGTCATCATCCGGCCAGTCCCCGAAGCCGGCTCCGAGATCGGGGCCGCCTGCCTCACCGCCTCCTCCGACGACGGCGTCGTCCAGGGCGGCCGCCCCCAAGTCTGGATCGTCAACGTCGTCCACCACGCGGTCGGGCATGAACTGGTGCTCCAGCCCCGCGGCTTCGGGCACTGGTCGAAGAAGGGGGCTCCGCCAAAAAACAAGCCGGCTGGTCAAGAGTCGACCATTGTGAACCCGACAACAAGAGAAGAAAAAAAGGAAGCTTACCGTAGGCGGAGCGTTGGCGCGAGAGTACGACTCCTTGCCGTACCGCCACTCCTCGGTGAGCTTGCAGTTGGAGATGTAGTTCACCATGAAAGATACCTCATCATGAGGCATCTCCCTGGTGCTTAGCCGGCTTGGATTGAAGCGGCCGCTCATCTGGATGATCATATGCGGCCGGCCTTGGAGTGGGAGCACCAGACGCTCCACGAAGGCGGCCACCAGGTCGGCCCCGACCAGGCCCTCCGACTGGACCATCCCTCAGAGCCGGGCGACGGCAGCAGCTCCAGCCGGAGACAGCGTCCTGGCTCGGTAGGACCATGAAGGCTGCTTCCCAGCCGGCGGGCCGGCTACGTAAGCCGGCAGATTGACGAAGTCGCCTTGCGGGGCGACGTTCTTCACGTAGAAGTAGGACTGCTGCCAGAGCTTCACCGACTGGATCAGTGGAATGGGCGGAAACGGGTTGTTGTCGCTCGACCTCCGCATGGCGATGAAGGCGCCACAGGGGGCGGGTACGCCCGCGGTGACGGTGCCGAGCTTGTACTGAAAAAACTCCCCCCCAGAGCTCGAGGGTGGGGAGGACGCCAAGAAAACCTTCACATAGAGTGACGAAGGCCGACAACAACATCACCGTGTTGGGAGTGAGGTGATGCGGCTGGAGATGGTAAAATTCGAGGAAGGAGCGGAAGAACCCGCTCGCCGGTAGGCCGAGGCCGCACAGGCAGTGCGAGCGGAAGATTACCCGCTTGTCTTCCTCCAACGTCGGCGAGACCTCCGTCTCCGGCGCAAGGCGGGCCCGCACGTAACCCGTGCCCGGCAGCCGCCGTGTCTTGCGGAGCCAGTCGATGTGGTCCTCATGGACGTTGGAGCCGTCCCAAGAGCTGGACAACGCCATGAGGATGAGGAAGGAACGGGAAAGGCTCGGCGGCGAAGGACGTGCGACCCCGCTGCGGCAGAACCGCGAGAAGCCAAGAAGGTTGGCGGAAGGGCAACGCGGCGGTGAGGCGCTGCGGCGGCGAAGAAGAGGAGGAAGAAGAAGAAGGAGTAAGGGTGGAGCGAGGGCGAGCGTGCGAGCGTCTGCCGCTCCCCCTCCTCCCCCTACTTATAGCCTCGCGCGGCGGAGCCGAGGAGGCGAGGCGTGGGGGGCGTGGGATTAACTGCACCCACTCCCCCACGTCCCGCGATTATCGCGCCCTGAAGGCGTGCGGAAACTGCCGCTGGAAGGTGAGCGGTCCGTTCGGGCCGCAGAAGATCTGCACGTGGGCCGAGCCCTAGGAGTGGCGGGCCTCGGCCTGCGGCGATGTCTCGTCGCGCGCGTGGGCTGGCAGGCCCTCCCTGCTGACGGCCGCCATGTGGCGCGCAAGTGGCAGGCGGTCAGCGTGCGACTCGGCTCGCGTGCCATCAGGTTCCCGCCTTCAAGCTGCAGAGCCTCCCAAAGACGGCGCACCTACTCAAAGCCGGCTCCTAGCTGCCGGCTCTTCAGGGTAGGAAGCTGATCGAGCTTCTCGTCCTCTCTTCAGCCTCGAAGCCCAACTAGCTTCGGGGACTACTGTCGGAGTAAATGACCACGAGTAGCCTAGCTGGCTCCCCCTGGCACTTCTGAAAAATTATGGGCCGATCGAGCCCTCGGGCATCCAAGACGCGGGGCCGCCTTCCCTTGGCCGACTGTCTCTCAGGCCGGCTACCGGGAGGCGGCCCGGCCCTAAACCCACAGGAAGAAAGCCACAGGCGGGCCGACTCCAAGAAGCCGGCCACGAGAAGACCGACTCCAAGAAGCCGGCCCCTAGCAGGCGGCTGAGATCGCACCCTCAAACTTTGCACCCACATAACGGCGATGGGACGGGGCGTGGCTACAGTGAAGCCTGCCACCCTGAATCCGGAGCGCAGATAGCCACAAGGCGCCAGACGGGCGGCCATCACCCGTCCGGCGCGGCATTGTTGCCATGTTGACCATGACGTCCTCCCTGACAAGCTGTCAGGGCGGCCCGCAGGCGGCGGGCCCCTTTGGTCAGAGAGATGCCCGAAGGCGGCCAGGCCTCCCCTAGCCGGCCTGAGATATAGTCGGCTTCCAGCAGCCGGCTTGCCCCTTCCCTCGAAGGAGGTGCCTCATTAAGGAAACAAGATGAGGTAAGGCTACAGTGATCGCCACCAGGCGGCGGCACTGTAGCCATGCTTACCTCGACAAAGCCCTCGTCATTAGGAGTGAGGCAACAGTAACCAGCCCCCGACAAGGCCCCCGAGCGGTGGGGCATGCTTGTCGACCAGGAGGCCGGTAGCCGGAGGAGCCCACCAGCCGGCGGGCCCTAGTAGCCGGCAGAGAAGCCGGCGAACACAGACACTGACGGCTCGGGCCCGCGCCTAGCTGGATTACCATTATACCCCTAGGGGGTAGGCCTATATAAACCCCCCGGGGCACCCATGCAAAGGGTTGATCTCTTAGAGTTTTAGACACCACATAGAGGGAAAAGGAGAGCTAGCCTTGTCCTTCTTCTTCCTCTCACCAAACAGATCAAGGAGCCTCTTGTAGCTACTTGTTAACTTAGTGATCATGCGGAGACCCCGCAGAGCAGCAGTAGGGGTGTTATCTCCACGGAGAGCCCCGAAGCTGGGTAAGATTTGCCGGCGTGCATGTCTTCGCCTTATCCCGTTCCCAGGCACCGGCGACGTCTTATTGGCTCCCACAATGATAAGCCACTCGTTGGCATATGTCGCACCTACCACCCGACAACAGGGCTTACCCACCGACTATCAGCAACGGGATAAATTATACCTGCCTCCAGAAGCTTTAGTATTTCTTTTCTAACCACTTCTTTCATCTTAGGATTCAACCTTCGTTGATGATCACGGACTGGTTTGGCATCTTCTTCCAAATTTATTTTATGTTGACATAGAGTGGAACTAATGCCCTTAAGATCATCAAGAGTATATCCAATAGCAGCTTGGTGCTTCTTCAGAGTTTTTCAATAATCTCTCTTCCTCATGCTCTGAAAGGTTAGCACTAATAATAACATGATATATCTTATTTTCATCAAGATAAGCATATTTAAGAGTATCAGCAACGGTTTAAGCTCAAACACGGGATCACCCTTGGGTGGAGGGGGATCCCCTAGGATTTCAACAAGCAAATTGTGTTTCAGAATAGGTTCATGTTTAAAGAATACCTCATCTATTTCCCTTCTTTCATTCATAAATATATCATTCTCATGGTCTAGCAAATATTGTTCTAAAGGATCACTAGGAGGTACGACAATAGAAGCAAGACCAATAATTTCATCCTTACTAGGGAATTATTCTTCACGGTGTTGTCTACTAAATTTAGAGAAATTAAACTCATGGGACATATCACCCAAGCCAATAGTAACAACATACTTTTCACAGTCTATCCTAGCATTAACAGTGTTCCAAAAGGGTCTACCAAATATAATGGGACAAAAGTTATCTTATGGGGAACCAAGAACAAGAAAATCAGCAGGGTATTTAGTTTTCCCACACAAGACTTCAACATCTCTAACAATTCCCATTGGTGAAATAGTATCTCTATTGGCAAGTTTAAGTGTGACATCAATATCTTCTATCTTAACAGGTGCAATATCATGCATAATTTCTTTGTATAAGTCATAAGGTATTGCACTAACACTAGCACCCATATCACATAAGCCATGATAACAATGATCTCCTATTTTAACAGAAATAACAGGCACGCCTACCACTGGTCTATGTTTATCTTTAGCACAAAGTTTAGCAATTCTGGCAGTTTCACCGCAGACATAAATAACATGCCCATCAATATTATCGGCCAAGAGATATTTAACAATAGCAATATTAGGTTCAACTTTAACTTGCTCAGGAGGTGTATAAGTTCTAATATTGCTTTTACGAACCACAGTTGAAGCTTTAGCATGATCCTTTATCCTAACAGGGAAAGGTGGTTTCTCAACGTAAGAAGTAGGAACAACAGGATCATTATAAGTGACAGTCTTTTCTTCAACTCTAGTAGGTGCAGCTACTTTTACTTCTATGGGAGGATGATATTTAAACCACTTCTCCTTGGGGAGATCAACATAAGTAGCAAAAGATTCGCAGAAAGAAGCTATTATCTCAGAGTCAAGTCCATATTTAGTGCTAAACTTATGGAAAATATCGGTATCCATAAAAGATTTAACACAATCAAACTTAGGTGTCATACCTGACTCCTTACCATCGTCGAGATCCCAATCTTCAGAGTTGCGTTTAATTCTATCCAATAAAATCCATTTGAATTCAATAGTCTTCGTCATAAAAGAGCCAGCACAAGAGGTATCGAGCATGGATTGATTATTATGAGAAAGTCGAGCATAAATTTTTTAAGGAATTATTTCTCTTGAGAGCCCATGATTGGGGCATGAATATAACATTGATTTAAGCCTCCCCCAAGCTTGAGCGATGCTTTCTCCTTCGCGAGGCCAAAAATTATATATATAATTGCGATCACGATGAACAAGATGCATAGGATAATACTTCTGATAAAATTCCAATTTCATTCGTTTATAGTTCCATTCTCCCGTGTCATCACATAGCCTATACCATATCGATGCATCTCCCTTCAAAGATAAAGGGAAGATCTTCTTCTTAACAACATCATCGGGTATACCTGCAAGCTTAAATAATCCACAAACTTCATCCACATATATTAGGTGCTCATCAGGATGCTTTGTTCCATCTCCTACAAAAGGATTATCTAGCCGTTTTTCTAACATACCCGAAGGAACTTCAAAGGGAACATTTTCATTTTCAGTAGGTTTAGTAGGTTGAGGAGCAATTCTTTTCTCTACTGGTCGGGGTGAAGATACCCCGAACAAGCCCCTCAGAGGATTACTTTCCATAGTAACAAGTGACAGTAAATTTCAGCACACTATATAAATTTTTCCTTACCAAATTCCACCTACAAAAGGCGCTTCACTCCACGGCAACGGCGCCAGAAAAGAGTCTTGATGACCCACAAGTATAGGGGATCTATCATAGTACTTTCGATAAGTAAGAGTGTCGAACCCAACGAGGAGCAGAAGGAAATGATAAGCGGTTTTCAACAAGGTATTCTCTGCAAGTCTTGAAATAAGTGGTAACAGATAGTTTTGTGATAAGATAATTTGTAACGAGAAACAAGTAACAAAAGTAAATAAAGTGCAGCAAGGTGGCCCAATCCTTTTTGTAGCAAAGGACAAGCCTGGACAAACTCTTATACAAGGAAAAGCGCTCCCGAGGACACATGGGAATATCGTCAAGCTAGTTTTCATCACGTCGATATGATTCGCGTTCGGTACTTTGATAATTTGATATGTGGGTGGACCGGTGCTTGGGTGCTGTTCTTACTTGAACAAGCATCCCACTTATGATTAACCTCTATTGCAAGCATCCGCAACTACAACAAAAGTATTAAGGTAAACCTAACCATAGCATGAAACATATGGATCCAAATCAGCCCCTTACGAAGCAACGCATAAACGAGGGTTTAAGCTTCTGTCACTCTAGCAACCCATCATCTACTTATTACTTCCCAATGCCTTCCTCTAGGCCCAAATAATGGTGAAGTGTTATGTAGTCGACGTTCACATAACACCACTAGAGGCTAGACAACATACATCTCATCAAAATATCGAACGAATACCAAATTCACATGACTACTAATAGCAAGACTTCTCCCATGTCCTCGGGAACAAACGTAACTACTCACAAAGCATATTCATGTTCATAATCAGAGGGGTATTAATATGCATAAAGGATCTAAACATATGATCTTCCACCAAGTAAACCAACTAGCATCAACTACAAGGAGTAATCAACACTACTAGTACCAATCCCGGACTTGGAAATAAGAATTGGATACTAGAGATGAACTAGGGTTTTGAGAGGAGATGGTGCTGGTGAAGATGGGGTTTTGAGAGGAGATGGTGCTGGTGAAGATGTTGATGGAGATTGACCTCTCCCGATGAGAGGAGTATTGGTGATGACGATGGCGATGATTTCCCCCTCCCGGAGGGAAGTGTCCCCGGCAGAACAGCTCTGCCGGAGCCCTAGATTGGTTCCACCTCGTGGCGGCGGCCCGAAAGGTTGCTTATGATTTTTCCCTTGATGAAAGACCTCATATAGCAGAAGATGGCCATGGGAGAGCCAACAGGGGGCCCATGAGGCAGGGGGGCGCGCCCTGGGGGGTAGGGCGCGCACCCCACCCTCGTGGCCAGGGGGGTCCCCCTCTGGTGTACTTCTTCCGCTCAATATTTTTTATTATTTCCAAAAATGACTTTCGTGGAGTTTCAGGACTTTTGGAGTTGTGCAGAATAGGTCTCTAATATTTGCTAATTTCCCAGCCCAGAATTCCAGCTGCCGGCATTCTCCCTCCTTATGTAAACCTTATAAAATAAGAAAGAATAGGCATAAGAATTGTGACATAACGTGTAATAACAGCCCATAGTGCAATAAATATCGATATAAAAGCATGATGCAAAATGGACGTATCAAGGACTTGGTGTCCTTAGCTCAAGGGGAATAAGGTGAAAACTCGGTCTTCTGAGTTAAATCTCAGCCTCCCTAACCAGACGTACAATTGTCACACAACTGGAACTGGTCTACCAAATCCTTGTCTTCACCAAGCAACTGGTTCTATCCTCCACTTCCCTTTACTTTACAGTTTGTCTTCGTGAAGTCATTGTTTGCCTGTCTGATCTATTTGACTTCACTTTGTGAAGACTGTTTATTGTTTGGCTTCATATTGTCTTCCATCCGGATCCATACTACCTAGCTGCTGATAGTCTTTGTGCTTTCACTACATTGCTTACTTGACTATGGCTTGTCTAGTGTAGTCTACCTTCCGTTGCATATCAATAGGTTCATTTCTACTGTTTGTCTTCAAAACCCTCGTGTTTCATAAAAGTCGCCTATTCACCCCCCCTCTAGTCGATAACTAGCACTTTCAATTGGTATCCGAGCAAGGTGCTCCCTTGTTCTTTGTGATTCGGTTTAACCACCTGGAGTTTTAGCTATGTCGACTGCAGGGATAATCAAGTTCTCCGTTGCGTGCCCTGTCTTCGATGGCACTAATTACCCCTACTGGAAGAATAAGATGCGTATGCATCTTGAAGCCATTGACGTCGACCTTTGGTATGTCTTCAAGAATGGCATTCCCAAGGTCGGTGAAGGTGTCACCGCTGCTGATGTCAAGAGGTTCATTCAACTGGATTCAACTACCAAGAACATCATCTGTGGTCATCTGACCAAAGGACGATGTACAGCCGCAGGATCAGACTGGAAACTACGAAGCTAGTCTGGGACTAGCTCTCCAAGGTCAACGAAGGCGTCTCAACTCAGAGAGACTCAAGGATTGATGTTCTTCGCAACCTCTTCAACCGCTTCAAGAGAAACGACAATGAGAATGTCCAGCTCACGTTTGATCGCCTCACTAATATCACAAATGAGCTTCGCGCACTTGGCATCACTAAGATCACCAAGCACGAAATCGTCAAAAAGCTTCTGAGATCACTCGACAACTCATTCGACATCCTGGCCCTGATGATTCAAGAACGTTCTGATTTCAAGACTCTCGATCCGTCTGACATACTTGAGAGACTCAACACATATGAGCTCCAGTTATCTGAGAAGAGAGACATCTATGGCCCCAACTGTGGCCGAACTCGCGCTTTGAAGGCAAAGGTTGTCTCCTCATATGAAGAAGAACCTGACTGCAGTTCTGGGGATCCTGAAGACATTGGAAAGGAGCTAGCTATGCTCGTGAAGAAGTTCCAGAAGTTCTCCAAGAAGAAAGGTTTCAGAAAGTCTTCAAGATCTATCTCAAGAAATGATGAAGCTTCTACTCGTGACCACAAGAAGAGAACATGCCACAAGTGCAAGAAACCTGGTCACTACATCTCTGAGTGTCCTCAATGGGACAATGAGACCGAGAAGAAGAAGAAGAGCAAGGAATATGATTCTGATGACAAGAAGAAAAAGAAATCCTCAAAGTCTTCTTCAAAGTCTTCATCTCACAAGAAGAGCTCATCAAGCAAGGCTCGACATTTGTTGGCAAGGAGATGGATTCAGAGGAGGAATCTGCTTCTGAGGAGGCGGAGGTGGAGTCTGAGGAGGAGTCTGATTCAAGCGTGGCAAGCCTAGCTCTGGCTTCAGCGTATGTCACCAAGTCCATCTTCAACACCGAAGACAATTGCCTCGTCCCAAACGCTGATGCTGATGATGAGGATGACTCTGCTCCTACCTACTGCTTCATGGCACTGCCAAGGTAAACTCACGCGATGCTTACTCTCAAACATCCAGTGAAGATGACTCTGAATGTGAATCTAAACCTAGCTACAAAACACTTGCTAAAATTGCAACAGAACAATAAACTGCTATGGAACATATTCAAAAGTTGCTAGACAAAAGCGATGACATGTTGGACACGGAAATGACTCGAAGTCATTCCTTAATTGAAGACATTAAAAATCTTCACGTTAAGTACGAGGAACTTGAAAGTCATCATGAAACGCTCTCAACTACTCATGAAAAGCTTTCCTATGATTATCTTCAAAGAAAGCAAGAACTTGAGAACTTGAGAGCGACTCATGAAGATCTTCAAAAGGAGAACGAGTCACTCCGCACTCAACAGATCAGTTCCGCTCAGGAAGGCTTTGAACCACCATGTCTAAAATGTCTTGAGCGTGATAATGTTGTCTCTGCTGCTGAATGTTCTACTGCTGCTACTGTTGCAATATCTTCAACTGCTGATGTGGTAACTAATCCTTCTATTGAGGATACCACTACTATTGCTGATGAGAATGCCAGGTTGAAGTCATTGCTTGAAACAGGAATGTACAAAAGTGATGCGGAGCATCCCTCGACTACCCACATGGACACTCCATCACCACCGCAAGCACCAAGTGGACCAATGACAAGAGCACGTGCACGTGCCATCGAGAACGAGGTTGATTCTCTCCTCTTTGAGTTTCGTTCAGATTCGCATGAGAATTGGGTTCTACCTCAAACAGGGACATTGTTCATTCTTAGGTACCAGGTAGATGATCATGAGAAGGAATGGACGGAGATCTAAGCGAGCACGGAAGAGAAGAGCGAAGAAGGAAGCGGGAGGGCAAAACCCCCTGGACACCCCGGGTGCCCGACCACCTCCACCTGGGCGCGGCCCCTGCTTGGTCCGGGTGCCCGGCCCCTTGGCTCCCGCGTGCCCGGGCCCCTGCCTTGCCTCCAGTCGCACCCCCGGGTGCCCGGGCCTTGGCCCCTGGGTGCCCGGTCCCTCCCAGCCGGCCGCCCTGGTGCAGCCCCGGGTGGTCGGGCTTGGGACCCCCGGGTGCCCGGCCACCCCCAGTTGCCCCCTGTACGGGCCGGGTGCCCGGCCCCCTTCGCCCCGGGTGCCCGACCAAACCTGGGCACGGGTCTCTGACTGGTCCGGGTGCCCGGCCCCCTTTGCCCCGGGTGCCTGGACCACTCCGTGAGGGCCTGTGTGCCTCTTTGGGTCTTTGACCTTGTATCCCCTCTCCACTCTTATTTCGTCCCTAGACTATATAAACACCTCCCCTAGCTTGTTTGAGGGGTTAGCAAAGTATTTAGAACACAAAGAGAGGGCTTTACTCATCATCCTCCTCTAGGAGATCTAGACCTCCTCTTGGAGATCAAGCCCTCCTCTTGGATGCAAGACCTCACCTAGTGGGAAGAACCTTTACCCTAGTGCTATTTTCCTTGAATTGTTCATGTAATCTTGTGGATCTCATGTATGCTACTCTAGTGGATGTATATTTGGGTTTGTTTGAGTGATTTGTGCCTTGTGTTATTGAGTGTTCTTCCTCTTTTCCAACTCCAAGTGTGAAAAGATCCCCTCTAGGGTTTCACCCTACAACATCTTGGTATCATGAGCAAGGTTGATTCACATCTTGGAGTCCCATCCCCCCATTTGCTAGCTTGATTTTGTTGTTTTTCGTCCAAATTCAAAAATCCCCACAAAAATACCCCCAAAAAAAATTCTTGCAATTTGTTGGATCTTGTGAGATTTGGTTGTTTTGGTCCATGGATTTTATTTGTGGCAAGTGGATCTAGCCCCTACCCAACAATCCCCTCCCTTCCCACCACGAAATCCTCGCAATTTTTTGCATTTCCCCCAAATTTTTCGCCCAAATCGGAGACCACTGGGTGCCTGCACCTCGAACCTCCGGGCACCCGCACCCCCGGGCCAATTCCCCCTGACCACCCCAAGCGCTCGCACCCCCACCCTCGGGTGCCTGCACCCCCCCCCCCCCAAATCAGCCCACCACCAACACCGTTTTGACCATAACTTCCACATCCCAAGCCTGTTTTTCGTGTTCTTGGGCTCGTTTCGAAGCTCTTGACATCCCCCGTCCACATATATCATTACCACCACCATTATCCTCCATCCAAAAATCATCCCAAAAACACCCACCTTCCCCATTTGATCGATTTTGAGTTGCGGTTCCCGTTTCCTAAGGTGTTTCGGCTACTTAGGAACGTGAGACATCGACATCACCGCCATTCATCATTGCCTCGGAGTCATCTTCGCCAACGATCATCACCGTTGTCACCGCTAACCATGAGAAAGGACGATAACCTCGACGACACTCACCTTTGCTTTTGCTTTGATAACCCGAGCCATTTTGCGTCGCTTACCCATCGAGACTAGCAAGTTGAGAATTGCCGGGCCACGCTATTGTGCACCGTAGTGATCGCGTTATCATCTTTGTGCCATAAGTCTCTCCCATGCATATCTTACATACTTGTCTCATATCATACTTGGCTCGAGCATCAAGCATAGTGAAAAAAAAGAGAAAGAAAGAAAAGCTTTTAAGCAAAAGAGGAGAAACAAAGAGCTTGTAAGCATTAGCATTGATCCATTTTGCATTGACATATCATCTTGGTCACCACATACATAGCATAGTTGGGATTGAAGACGGCACGTTTCTCTCATAGGTTGGTGCACAAGCGTATCTTGCACATTTAAGCAATCGAGCTAGCGTCTATCTAGCATTCGCACAACAAGAGCATTTTCCGTGGTTGCACATTTTGAGCTCACCCCTTGGTTGTGCGGATCCCATCTATCTTCCGTAGGTGTGTTCCTAGTGATATCCTTGGGTTTGATCTATTTGCTTTACTTGCATTTTTGTGAACCTTGTCAACCTTATCAATATCTTGACTAACATTTGCTTGAAATTTTGCCACCATCCTAACCAAGCTACTCCATAAGCCTTTTACTTGTAGGTGTGAGAAACAAACCCGATTCCAATTCTCCAATTGTGGCATTACATTGAGTGACACTTGTTACATCCTCAATCCTCGGAAAAGGTAACTTCGGTGTTGTTCTCTCATTTTCATACTCACCCCACTTGGTTATGATGGATAGGCCAAGTTCGTCGGTGAACCCGCTTTTCAAGGAGCAAGGTGTTGATCAAGGATACGTCACCAAAAACCACTTCTTCATTGCGCAACGAGCTCTACATCAAGAAAGCAAAGCATTGGGTGAACGCTTGGAGCAACTCACCTCCGACCTTCGTCAATCGGAAACAAGGAACCGCAACTACATCGACGACAAGTTCTGTACACAAATGGAAGAACTCCGCAACATGATCGTGCGGCGCCCATCTTCCTCATCCTCGTCCACAAGACGTCACCACTCAAGCCGCCGCTCAAGTCGGCAATCTTTGGACTACTCCTCTTACAAAGCAAGTCCTCCACGAGCCTGAGCCCCTCGACGTGATGATCCTCGAGATCGCCAAGCTCAAGCAAATCCATTCCATGGCAATGGCTTACAAGACCGAGTCCGAGCACGTGAAAGGGCGCGACAACAATCGCAAGAAGAAATGGAGCAAGAGCAAATACCTCCTCAAGTGCAACGTCAACCATCTCTAGACGGTGATTCAATTCGACAAGCACAAGGGCGCCGTCAAGCACAAGCCCTCGAACGTGAAGCTCAAGCACTCAAAGCGCAATGAACACTCAACGAGGCCGCTAGAGCCGTCGAAGAGCGCAACCGCCAAGTCCGTGAACAAGAAAATGCATTTCACCAAGCACGGCAAGAAGAAGCCGCTCGACTTGAAGAGCAACAAGAACAAAGAAACCAAGCGCACATGCCTCATCCTCCTCTGCGACAAGAGCGACATCACGAGGATCGAGCATTTGAGGACCTTCCTCCTTGTCAAGAGCAACATCAAAACCGCCACTATGATGAAGAACTCCGCTACGGCAAGCTCAAGTTCACCATGCAAAAGTTCTCCGGAAGCAATGATCCCAAAGAATATCTCTCATGGGCCTTCAAGGTGGACAAGATATTCCGTCTTCACAACTACGACGAGGAAAAGAAGATCGCCATGGCCTCTCTCGAGTTCCAAGACTACGTCCTCATTTGGTGGGAACAAGTGATCGAGCGACGAAAAACAAGAGGTGAGCCACCAACCACAACTTGGGCGGACATGAAGGATGTCATGAGAGCTCGCTTCGTGCCTACACACTACACCTGTGATGTAACGCCCCGGATTCGATGCACCAGGTGTCTGCCAGTTACTCGCCTTCATTGCCTTGCCATTTGCTTGCGTGTTGCATTTTGCCATGTCATCATGTGCATCTTATTTTGCATACGTGTTCGCTTCATGCATCCGAGCATTTTCCCCGTTGTCCGTTTTGCAATCCGACACTCCTATGTCCTCCGGCGTTCCCCTTTTTGTCTCTTGTTGTGAGCGGGTGTTAAACTTTCTCGAAATGGACCGAGGTTTGCCAAGCGGTCTTGGAACACCACCGGTAGACCGCATGTCAAGTTTCGTGCCATTTGGAGTCCGTTTGATACTCCAACGTTTAACCGGGTAACCATAAAAGCCTCTATTGTTTGCAGCCCTACACCCCTTCAAAGCGGCCTAAAAACCCATCTAAGTCATCTCCTTGCTCTCGGTCGTCCGATCACGATCGTGTGGGCGAAAACCGCACTCCATTTGGAGTCTCCTAGCTCCCTCTACCTATAAATTGGCACCTCCCCCCGAAATTTTCGCAGTCCAACCCTAAAAATCTTCCCTCCGCGCCGCCGGACGTGTCCGGGCGACGCCGGACGAAATCGCCGCCGTCCCGCAGCCACTGGCGTCGCGCCACGTGGTGCCCCCGCGCCCACATCGCCGCCAGCCCGCCCGTGCGGCGGGGCCCTCCCGCCCGCTTCCACCGCCGCCACGCCCGCGCTCGCGCCCGAGCTGCCGCCTCCGCCACCTGCCCACCGACGCCGGTGCCCGCCGCTTCGCCGCGGTGCGCCACCGCCACGCCTGGCCGCTCAAGGCCGACGCTAAGATCCGCCGCCATCCGGCGCCCCCTCGCCGGGAGGCCTCCTCCCCGAGCCCTGGCAAGCTCCTCCCGGCCAGATCCGCCCTCCCTCGCCCTCTCCGGCGAGCTCTCCGGCGAGCTCACGCCCCTGCCTCGATCCGCGTGCGAGGAACCCTAGATCCGGAATTCTCGGAGGTTGATTTTTCCACCAAGTCATTTTCTGATGTTATTTTCATGCCCTGTTCATCATGCCATATTTCCTCATCTACAGCTTTGTTTTGTGCGTGCAGTATATCGAAATGTTCATCAGGATGTGCTCTTCATTTTGTCCATCGGGCCATGTTTGTTTGATGTCATATTGATTCCCAAATCTCTGATGCAAGAGTGCTATAAAATGTTAGTTTCTGTTTCTTAGCAGAATATGTGCATTTATCATTTTTGCTACATTTGATGTGTGCATCTTATGGGCATGAGCCCTACATGTGTTTTGGGCTATGTCATGCCATCTTTACAGGGGTGTTTGCCATGTATTTTTGTGATCAATGTGGTGACTAGCACAAGCATGCAAACTAGGCATCGTGATGTTGCTGATTTCAGGGACTTAGAATTCTTGTCATTTCCCTGCTGTTATTGTCATGCCATGTATTCATGTTGCTACCGTGAGATCCACGCCTCTTTTGAGCATGTTCAGTAAGGATGTTTTGTTCATATGGTTATGATCTATCCACCCATTGCCCTGGATGCAATTATAGAGTGCTATAGCATGTCTTAATCTTGCCCTACTTTTGCTATAAAATGTTCCTGGCAGATTGTTTACGTGTTATTCAACATTGCCACGGTTGTTGCTAGTGATCCATGCATGCTATGAACTTGTTCTTGCCGTGGTTAGTTTCATGAACATGTATTCTTGCTGATGCCATGCTTATATTGTCATGTAATGCCTTGTGATGAGTAAATCGAGCTCGCAAAGTTGCCTTCATGCTGCTGTTTATGCCATGCTCAGTTTTTCTGCTAAGTTTGAATCTCTTTACGAAACTTGCTATGTGTACATGGGTGCCATCATATCTTATGTGCCTTTTTGGATCATGATCAGTAAGGGACTTTTGTTCTATGCAATTAGTAGATTCATGCCTGCCTAGTTGCCATGATATGTTCATGTAGCATGTTGTTTGATAGCTCTAAACATTGCAACTTGATGTTATTTCTGCTATGTCTTGTGAATTCTGCTAAGTCTGTAAACCTGTTATTATTTGCAATCTTGCCATGTCATTTTGAGCATGTTCTTGTAGTTTATGGAGATAGCTCAGTGTTCATGTTTTGTCATGATTTACCTGTACATCATGTACATGCCTTTTTTCATGTTGAGGTGCTGTAGCATATTGTTTTGATACTTGCTAGTTACCTAGTTGCTGTTTTGGACAGCATGCCCTTTAAAGTTGTTTCATGTGTATGTGTTGAACCGTTGCTCCGTTTTGAGTGTGCTCTATATGAAACTTGCTTAGTTTTGCATATAGTTTCATGTTACCTTGTTGCATCCATGTTTTGAGTTGTTTGCTTGATGGTTGAATGCATTTTGCATCAATGTCATGCTTATCTTGTTTTGCTCATATCTTCTAGGCCGTAGCTCCGAATTAAATGAACTTTATATGTAACTTGACTAGAATTTCGTGTAGATCATCGTGGTGCATCTTAACTTGCTGTTCGTCTACGCTTGGTTCGTCTTCGTGGCTTCATCTTCTTCATGGAATCGTTCTTCTTCCTAGCGGGATTTCAGGAAAGATGACCATCACCTTGGATCTCATTACTATCATTGCTATGCTAGTTGCTTTGCTCTATCGCTATGCTGCTTTACCTACCACTTGCTTATCAAGCCTCCCAAATTACCATGAACCTCTAACCTTTGTCACCCTTCCTAGCAAACCGTTGTTTGGCTATGTTACCGCTTTTTTTCAGCCCCTCTTATAGCGTTGCTAGTTGCAGGTGAAGATGAAGATTGCTCCATGTTGGATTCTGTTTTGTTGGGATATCACAACATCTCTTATATTATTAATGCATCTATATACTTGGTAAAGGGTGGAAGGCTCGGCCTTATGCCTGGTGTTTTGTTCCACTCTTGCCGCCCTAGTTTCCGTCATATCAGTATTATGTTCCTGGATTTTGCGTCCCTAACGCGGTTGGGTGATTTATGGGACCCCCTTGACAGTTCGCTTTGAATAAAACTCTTCCAGCAAGGCCCAACATTGGTTTTACATTTGCCTCACCTAAGCCTTTTTTCCTTGGGAGTCGCGCTCCCGAGGGTCATCTTTATTTCACCCCCCCGGGCCAGTGCTCGTTGTGAGTGTTGGTCCGAACCGAGCAGCCCGTGGGGCCACCACGGGGAAACTCGAGGCCTGGTTTTACTCGTAGCTTGACTTATCCGGTGTGCCCTGAGAACGAGGTACGTGCGACTCCTATCGGGATTTGTCGGCACATCCGGGCGGCTTTGCTGGTCTTGTTTTACCATTGTCGAAATGTCTTGTAACCGGGATTCCGAGACTGATCGAGTCTTCCCGGGAAAAGGAATATCCTTCGTTGATCGCGAGATGTTATCATGGCTAGGTTGGGACACCCCTGCAGGGTTTGAACTTTCGAAAGCCGTGCCCGCGGTTATGTGGCAGATGGGAATTTTTTAATGTCCGGTTGTAGTAAACTTGAAGTAATTTCTTCTAAAATACACCAAACGTGTGTGTAACCGTGATGGTCTCTTTTCGGGGTTGTTCGAGAGGAGAACACGGTTTCTGGGTTATGTTTGACGTAAGTAGGAGTTCAGGATCACTTCTTGATCATTACTAGTTGACGACCGTTTGCTAAGCTCCTCTTCTCGCTCTTGTTCCGTAAGTTAGCCACCATACATGCTTAGTCGCTGCTGCAACCTCACCACTTTACCCCTTCCTTACCCATTAAGCTTTGCTAGTATTGATACCCATGGTAATGGGATTGCTGAGTCCGCGTGGCTCACAGATTACTACACCAACAGTTGCAGGTAGAGGTTTGCGATGATCTTGACGCGAGAGCGATGTTTACTGGTTTTGGAGTTCCTCTTCTTCTTCGTCGATCTTGGGTTAAGTTCCTGATCGGCAGCCTGGGCTAGCAGGGTGGATGTCATTTGAGTTTCTGTTTATGTTTCATCCGTAGTCGGATGTTGATCTTGTATATGATGTATTGTTGTATTCATGTGGCATTGTATGTCTTGGTTGTATCCCCACTATTATGTAATGTTGATGTAATGATATCCACCTTGCAAAAGCGTCTTCAAGATGCGCTTCTATCCTTGGTGGGACCTTTGAGTTCCTTTAGGATAGGGTCGCATCTTGGGCGTGACATGTGATCTCTTCAAGAAGTTGCAACTCCTCAAGCAAGGCACGCAGACGGTGGAAGAATACTACCAAGAAATGGATATTGCCATGATACGAGCCAATGTCAAGGAAGACGACGAGCAAACAATGGCACGCTTATTGAACGGCCTCAACCACCCAATCAAGCAGATTTCCGACTTCCAACCATTCTCAAACCTTCTCAAGCTAGTTTATCAAGCGACCAAGGCCGAGCGTCAAGTGCAAGATGACTTCAAATACGCCAAGTACTCGTCCAAGACCTACGGCTCCTACTCTCAAGTTCCCGCGACTTTGGCAACTCCTTCCACAACTAGAGCATCACCAAATACCGGCGACAAGTCAAGTTCCAAGCAAGCTATGCCTTCCTCGACTCGTCCTCCGGCAAGCACCTACAAATCTAAGACTCCCTCATCTTCGGCGCCACCGAATGACCCCATCAAGACAAGTTCTTTCAAGTGCTTCACATGTGGTGGCCGAGTACACAAGTCCTTCGAATGCACCAACAAGTGGACAATGATCTTCAACGATGATGGCACATATGACTTGATGAGTGAAGAAGAAAGGCAAGCCCTTGAGCACGTGGCCATGAACCGGCGCGTGAACGAAGATGAAGATGATCAAGTGTTTTGTGACAATGATTAAAGTCCCTCTCTCGTGGTCTCCAAGGTCTTGAGGCTCCAACACCATCAAGATGAATACCAACGATGCCACATCTTCCACACCAAGGCCGGCATCAACGGGCGTTCCGTGAAGGTCATCATCAAAGGAGGAATTTTTCACAACTTGGCAAGTGAAGAGCTATGTTCCAAGCTGCAATTGGTCAAGAAGAAGCACCCTCGTCCCTACAATGTGCAATGGCTAAGCGACTCCGGCACTATTCAAGTGGAGCATACGGTGCAAGTTTCTTTCAAGATCGGCGCCTACGAGGACACCTTGGAGTGTGACGTAGTTCCTATGACCGTGTTGTTAGATGAAGTGGCCCGGACCGACATTACGCGTACACTTACGCGAGACTGGTTCTACCGACGTGCTTTGCATACAGGTGGCTGGCGGGTGTTAGTTTCTCCAACTTTAGTTGAATTGAGTGTGGCTACGCCCGGTCCTTGCGAAGGTTAAAACAACACAAACTTGACAAAGTATCGTTGTGGTTTTGATGCGTAGGTAAGAACGGTTCTTGCTAAGCCCATAGCAGTCACGTAAAATTTGCAACAACAAAGTAGAGGACGTCTAACTTGTCTTTGCAGGGCATGTTGTGATGTGATATGGTCAAGACATGATGCTAAATTTTATTGTATGAGATGATCATGTTTTCTAACCGAGTTATCAGCAACTGGCAGGAGCCATATGGTTGTCGCTTTATTGGATGCAATGCAATCACCCTGTAATGCTTTACTTTATCACTAAGCGGTAGCAATGGTCATAGAAGCATAAGATTGGCGAGACGACAACGATGCTACGATGGAGATCAAGGTGTCGCGCCGGTGACGATGGTGATCATGACGGTGCTTCGGAGATGGAGATCACAAGCACAAGATGATGATGGCCATATTATATCACTTATATTGATTGCATGTGATGTTTATCTTTTATGCATCTTATCTTGCTTTGATTGACGGTAGCATTATAAGATGACCTCTCACTAAATTTCAAGATAAAAGTGTTCTCCCTGAGTATGCACCGTTGCCAAAGTTCGTCGTGCCTAGACATCACGTGATGATCGGGTGTGATAACCTCTACGTCCATGTACAACGGGTGCAAGCCAGTTTTGCACACGCAGAATACTCAGGTTAAACTTGACGAGCCTAGCATATGCAGATATGACCTCGGAACACTGAGACCGAAAGGTTGAGCGTGAATCATATAGTAGATATGATCAACATAATGATGTTCACCATTGAAAGCTACTCCATTTCACGTGATGATCGGTTATGGTTTATTTGATTTGGATCACGTGATCACTTAGAGGATTAGAGGGATGTCTATCTAAGTGGGAGTTCTTAAGTAATATGATTAATTGAACTTAAATTTATCATGAACTTAGTACCTGATAGTATCTTGCTTGTCAATGTTGATTGTAGATAGATGGCCCGTCTTTGTTGTTCCGTTGAATTTTAATGCGTTCCTTGAGAAAGCAAAGTTGAAAGATGATGGTAGCAATTACACGGACTGGGTCCGTAACTTGAGGATTATCCTCATTGCTGCACAGAGAATTACGTCCTGGAAGCACCGCTAGGTGCCAAACCTGCTGCAGGAGCAACACCAGATGTTATGAACGTCAGGCAGAGCAAAGCTGATGACTACTCGATAGTTCATTGTGCCATGCTTTACGGCTTCAAACCAGGACTTCAACGACGTTTGAACGTCATGGAGCATATGAGATGTTCCAGGAGTTGAAGTTAATATTTCAAGCAAATGCCCGAATTGAGAGATATGAAGTCTCCAATAAGTTCTATAGCTACAAGATGGAGGAGAATAGTTCTGTCAGTGAGCATACACTCAAAATGTCTGGGTATAATAATCACTTGATTCAACTGGGAGTTAATCTTCTGGATGATAGCGTCATTGACAGAATTCTTCAATCACTGCCACCAAGCTACAAGAGCTTCGTGATGAACTATAACATGCAAGGGATGGATAAGACTATTCCCGAGCTCTTCGCAATGCTAAAGGCTGCGGAGGTAGAAATCAAGAAGGAGCATCAAGTGTTGATGGTCAATAAGACCACCAGTTTCAAGAAAAAAGTCAAAGGGAAGAAGAAGGGGAAATACAAGAAGAACAGCAAGCAAGTTGTTGCTCAAGAGAAGAAACCCAAGTCTGGACCTAAGCCTGAGACTGAGTGCTTCTACTGCAAGCAGACTGGTCACTGGAAGCGGAACTGCCCCAAGTATTTGGCGGATAAGAAGGATGGCAAGGTGAACAAAGGTATATGTGATATACATGTTATTGATGTGTACCTTACCAGAGCTCGCAGTAGCACCTGTGTCGTGGAATTGTCACGGAAGATGTCCTAGGGTGAGGACTTAGTCGTGAGGCCAACGCACCTATGTGGTAGCTTGAGAGGGGTTGAGCGGAATCGAGAGACGCAACACAAGACAGGGATTTAGACAGCTTCGGGCCCCGGGAAACATCATCCGGTAACAACCCTACATGTTGTTTGAGGCTAGGTCTCATTATCATCACGAGGGAGTCGCCGTAAACCGGCTCTCCTCTTTGTGGCTAGCCCTAAGATTGTTTCTTCTTGCTTGTAGCTTGTCCCTCTTTGGGGAGCCCTGCCCCTCCTTATATATGTTGAAGGGGCGGGTTACATATGGAGTCCTATTAGGATTAGGACTAGTCTATCTCTAATACAAACCGGATACAAGTCCAGGTCTTAACTCCTTGTAAGAAAAATATTCTTTATGCCTTTCCTCTTAAACCGGCCCACCATAGTATGAACCGGCCTTCGTTAACCGCCCGTTGGGCCACCAGGTCTTGTCGCTCCTCGCACCCGCCTGCTGGATTACCAATGAGTCGTGAACCGCCAGGTCCAAACGGGTCGCCGGTGAACCGCCAAGTGTCAGTGGGGTCTCAAATAAACCGCCAAGTCCGGCCGGGTTATACTTCCGGCCGGTTTACGCCGCGGGGTATATCCCCAACATTGGCCCCCAGTTTAATTTGGATTTATCCATGTTAAACTGATCCTGTGAAATAAACACAAGAACAAACTTGACAGATTATGCTCCGGGTTAAGAATTCTTATAAACCGGCATCTGATCATCCTTAAATCCTTGTCATTTCCTCATTCTAGAAAATCCGGGTCAACAAGCCAGCTTCATACTCAATTTGCTGACATTGATTTCTCACAGAGAAAATTTGTGAAGAATAATCCACTTGAGTCGACCTTCAATGCTCTGATTTGACAAAAATATTGGTCTTCAAATATTCCACTGATACCAGCCGATTTGAAAATGTAGAACTTGCCGGTTTATCATTGCCAAAATTGTCGGTTTGTAAATATGGATGGCACCTAGTCACAATTGTTACCAACGCCGGCTCATAATTGTTGCGCATAATCGGGTCAATCTGGTTTGCTCGTGAATCGAGAATAGAAGATTTTTCTCCCTTATATCCATATTACCTGTAGCCCCCAAGTCTTGAGCAGAATAAAGTGATGGTTTAAGACTTGTTTCCATATAATTACTGCCACGTTGAAGAAATCCATTTTATTCATCTCAGTCACTAGCAAAAACTGAATACTCCATATATGTAGCCCCCAAGTGCCGGGTCATTATGCCATAATGAGCAGGGACTTTATAAATATGATCATGTAGATTTCAACAATAACGTGTAGCCCCCAAGGGCCGGCTCATTATGATGTGATGAGTCGGGTCTTCAATAAGACTAATAAAATGACTTTGCATTAGCCCCCAAGTGTCATGGTGCATGCTTGCAGCGACATGAGACTTGCATATTTGATGTAATCTAAATTTGAATAATGTAGCCCCCAAGTGCCAGGTCGTAAGCCTGCAGCGACTTGGGACTATTCCTTCCATTGTAGAATAAATCATATCCTTTGATAAAATAATAGCCATTGTGCTAAAGCGACTTTGAAAACCTCAATAATACCAGTTATTAATAACCATAATAAAAATCTAGCCATGTTGGCTATTCAAGATAATATAATCTGGTATGAAAAACCTTATTCATTCAATATCATAATGAAAATACAACCAAGTTTGGCTATTTGAATAATATAATCCAATGATTTATAAGCGCATGATTCCAATGGTGCAATCCAAATATGTACTGGCGACTTATAGTCCAAAGCCAGGCCGGGTTAACAAACACCGGATAATTTCTCATCATATACTGGCGACTTATCGTCTTAAAGCCATGCCGGTTTAATAAACACCGGATAATTTATCACCATGCTTTATTCAACCTGTTTCTGCATACAACAAGTTTAAAGTGTCCTGGCGGTTTACCGCCAGACGGATCATAATGCCCAACATATAACCCAGGTTTATAACCAAAGCTGTACTTAAGAATAATCAAATATGAAATATATCATAGCTGTGACATTGAATCACATCTTTGGTTTACCAACTTTTTGTAGTAAGGGTGATAACCCCAATCTTGAGTAATGATAACTCCTTTCATATTGTGCCGGTTTATGATAAAACCGTACCGGGTTGTGATAAACACCGGTTTAACCATATATAATACTGGCGACTCATAGTCAAACCACACCGGGCTGATAGTCTCCGGATTATGATCTGATCATGTACTGACAACCTGTAATTGAAAGTCAAGCCGGGTTAATGAACACCGGTTTACTCCATAATAAGATGGTAAAATAAAATCAAACCGGGCAGATAGTCTCCGGATTAAGATTTGACCGTGTTCTGCCAATTTGCAATTGACAGTCGAACCGGATTAACAATGTCGGTTTAAAAACGCAACAGAAGTAAAAGGTCTTTAGCAAAAAAGAACAGAATTCAAGAAAAGGCAAAGATAAAATCATTTTCAAATAGGCTTTAAGCCGATCAAGAGTCATTACCATGGTCGGACACGACCAAGCCCCCAACAGGCGTAGCTATGGTTCGAGTCAGCCAGGTCCCCAAATGATGCGTTGGCATTACGCCGATCAAGAGGTGTAGCGATGGTTCGGGTTCGACCAAAGCCCCCAAGTGATGCTATGGCACTAGGCCGATCAAGAGGCGTGACTATGGTTTAGACGTGACCAAGTCCCCAAGTGATGTTGTGGCTTTTCGCCTACCAAATGGCGTTGCTATGGTTCGGACGCGACCAAGCCCCCAAGTGATATTGTGGCATTGCGCCGATCAAGAGGTGTGACTATGGTTCAGACATGACCAAGCCCCCAAGTGATCAATAATATGATAAGCCAATAAGGCATGATACCGATGTTTGAACCGCGCATCATGGCAGCAGGTCCTCTTTGGCACCTTTTAACTTTTTGCAAGAGATAAATCCTTCTTGAACCGGACGTTAAACCGGATATCGAGAGCTTCAAAGCTTTGTGGGAGACATCTTTCCTTGAATCGGATTTTAAACCGGAATCTTCATTTTCAGCCGTAAATTTTTTGACGGCCTTTAAACTCAAACTTGCGATAAGTTAATTCCTTTTTGAACCGGACATTTTTAAACCAGATTTGAGAGCTTCAGAACTTTGCAAGAGATAATTTCCTTTTAAACCGGATTTGAACCAGATACGAAGGGCTTCAGCGCTGTGTGGGAGACGGGATTTTCTTTAAACCGGACTATAAACCGGAAGCATCATCGTGAGCCGGAATATTTCTGACGGCCTTTAAATGTAATAGTAGCCTTTGGGATCGGGTTATCTTTCCCTTCAACATCCTGGGGCACTTGAATTTGCTGAAACTGGCAAGACTTGCTGAATCATATCATCGTAGCCCCCGAGTCTTAAGATGACTCAAGGAGTTGTCTTGAGATTCTCCGTACTTTGACCATAGCAGACGGTATATATCATTGGTGTTGATAACGCGATGTAAATCCACAGAAGGCTGAGGTGACTGCGGCGGGTTATAAATGATCCCGTATGAGCCGTGTCAGCAACTCGGCCAATGGTTCCTTCCAACTGGCGATTTGAAGTTAACCAAAACTGTAGTGGCGGCGACTTGTGCGCCTGCTCATTGAGCCATCCAGTGCAGACTTTGCCCCCAATTTGAAAGAAAACCGGGCTACCCAAGCTGTGACTTGCTCATACCCAATAAACAGCTCATGTAGACAGGTGCGGCCCGGTATGTCGATGTAGACCAGGCCGCGAGAGACGGACAAGCGAGACGCATCATAAAGATCGGTGGCGGCTCCGACAGATGAGTCGGCCGTGGCATTGTAAACCGGCATGGACGGGCGAATTAGCCACGTCATATTGATGTAAACCGGTCTGCAGAATGGCGGTTTGCATATGTATTCGTCGAGCTTGATGGCATGGTAAGATACTAGCGCATTCATAATGGTGGCGCGAGTTTATACATCCATGACACAGCCATAGCTTTTGCAGTGAACAATTGTCCTGCATAAACAATATTGCCGACCAAGGCAAAGGTAAACTGTTTTTTGACAAAAATAATATGTGCTAATAAAATATATTTTAAATGGATATCACCTAACGTACTAGGCCAGAAATTATCGACCATGGAGTTGATGATCACCACAGTGATGCTAAAATTCATCACGGCCGAGTTAACTGTAGAAGCAGACAGATGAATCGGCCCGGCGTTTGTAAGCCGGTGCGGCCGAGCAATTTGTCCTCGACGTTGTAAGCCGGCGCGTGAACCGGCTGCGAGGGCGGACGGACGATTAGTCCGTGGCGTTGTAAGGTGGTGCGGACGGGCGAGTCGGCTGGCGCGTTGATGTAAACCGGCTCGGACGGGCGAGTTAATCGCGGGCGCGGTCCCAGCAAGCTAATGTAAACCGGGCCACAGGGCCGGCGACTTGATCACGTTCATTCACCGGGTGGTATGACACGGATGAAACGCCAGTGCAGAACGTTGCTAGCGCGTGCTCCGTGCCCGTAATATAGCGCCTCATTTGTAATGAACAATTATCCTGATTTGTTTGGATGACCAATGATCCGTTCAACGTGCTGTAAACAACTTCGGGCGGCGCCCGGGCCAGAAGTTATCGCCAGCCGGTTTGATGAGGGAACGTGGCATCGGAAGTGACCGCTCTGGGCGGCTCTTGGCAGAGGAGGCGGAGTCCACAACAACGGTTCAACCATAATTGAAACCAATTCCACAGCCATGATGACTTGATGTAGTGAAGACATCGGCCCAGCTGACGTAGGCCACGACGGCAACTTGCAGCAAAAATTGATCATCTATCCGGATCCGTCAGTGCAGCCGCGGTAGTAGCCCGGCTCATTGGTGCCACTGCGGGCGAGAGGCTCCGGTGGGCGGTTTGATGAGGCCAGCGGAGCGAGGCGGAGCAGCAGAAGGAGGCAGAGGCGTGGGCGGCCGGCTCACGGCACGGCGGCGGCAAGCCGCTTCCAAGTTCCCGAGCTTCTTTTCCCTTTTTCCCATTGCCTTGGTCTGCAACTTCTGCTACGCTGTCTTCAGTATACACACACACGTGGGATTTAGTACGTGGAGGTGAAATTCCATTGGTGATGCCTTCCACGTGAGCCATAGAGTGATCTTGCTTTGGAACTTGTGTTTTGGGGTAATCCTAGCACTAATCCTTCACAGCTGCCTTCAATTGATTTTGACTTTATCTGCTGGTACTAGGAAAAATTGGATTAAATATGTCACTAGTCGCCAGACATGAACGTCATTGTCTATTCTTCAGTCCAAACAATCCAAAGGTTCTGATTTTGTGCTGTAACTTGTGCAATATTGATACGGAACCGAGATGGAAACTACTCTTGTATACGGTCCGCCGGGAAAGCAAACGGCGGTTCATCATCAGCGGCGTAAAGCGGCTGGGCGGTTTAGAAGCAAGACAGCCGCACGGAAGCATGTGATCGCACGGGCGGTTCATTTACAAGCGCGCGGCCGCACAGGAGCACGTGGAAAAACGGACGCCGGGGGCGCACCAAGGCGGCCAAACCTGATGCTGCTGCAAAGGGGAGGCGCGGGCTGAGCTGGCGCAAAGTGGAGAAGCTTGAAGCGTCAGTGTGCAAGCGCCTGAGGCGGCGCATCTTCAGCGGCGGGCGATTCGAGGCGTCGGAGCCCAGTGACTTAGCGTGGGGTGGTTCAGCAAACAACTCGAAGCGCAGCCACGGCCATATCTGTTTTTGAGTCGTAGCCAGCTCCCTGATGCTTTGATCGGACAGTTTCCTATCCTCTCGTTTCCATCAGGTGATGAGTACTAGCAGTAATAACTTGCCCAATCTCCGGGTAGCTTGCCGCAACACCTGGTCATCTCAGAATTTGAACAGACAATTTGCCTCACCCCTGTTCCTAATGACAGCTCAACACACATCGACTTGGATTCGACGGATTACCTTGGGTCAGCGGCGCAGAGCAGAGCTCCAAACCCTCGGCGGCAGCTTACTCGCTACGGGCGACTCGGCAACAGAGTAGACTCCTTTAAAAAACTTGCCGTACAGATTACTCCTTCCAAAAAAACCCAGAGTTTTCCTGTAGACCGTATTTAAGTATCCGAATAACAGTAGTAGCAACAGCAGTCTTTAACAGGTCACTTTATGAAACCGCCTCGGGATTTGGTCCTTGTGTCCTCATGCGTGTGCCGATATGGATTATTCTGACCCGCCGTACAGCAGCTATAGAAAAATTCCTGTCAGCCTTGACGATATGCAGCAAAAATTGATCTCCAAATCGGATTCGACGGGTCGCGTCGTATCGGCAACGCACAGAACATAAAACTCTAACTTCCTTTGAACTCCCGTCGAAATCAGCGACTTGCGGCGATGCCATAGCAAAAAAAACCGATCCTTGGTTAGATTTGATGGATCGCCCAAGACGGGCGCGGTGTACTGATTCCACGAGACCCAAAATTTCTTTCTTCTCAAAAACTCATATAAGTCGTCCCAGCTGATTGCCATGGAGATGATGTAGATCCTTCCAAACCGGTTTTTCCTCATTAAAACATTGCAAACTTCTCAATCCCTGAGATAGCGCCCTCCAAAAACTCAACACCACCATGCGCAAGCCCCACGGTGGGCATCAACTGTCGTGGAATTGTCACGAGAGATGTCCTAGGGTGAGGACTTAGTCGTGAGGCCAACCCACCTATGTGGTAGCTTGAGAGGGGTTGAGCGGAATCGAGAGACGCAACACAAGATAGGGATTTAGACAGCTTCGGGCCCCGGGAAACATCATCCGGTAACAACCCTACATGCTTTTTGAGGCTAGGTCTCATTATCATCACGAGGGAATCGCCGGAAACCGGCTCTCCTCATTGTGTCTAGCCCTAAGATTGTTTCTTCTTTCTTCTAGCTTGTCCCTCTTTCGGGAGCCCTGCCCCTCCTTATATATGTTGAAGGGGCGGGTTACATATGGAGTCCTATTAGGATTAGGACTAGTCTATCTCTAATACAAACCAAATACAAGTCCAGGTCTTAACTCCTTGTAAGACAAATATTCTTTATGCCTTTCCTCTTAAACCGGCCCACCATAGTATGAACCGGCCTTCATGAACCGCCCGTTGGGACACCAGGTCTTGTCGCTCCTCGCACCCGCCTGCCGGATTACCAATGAGTCGTGAACCGCCAGGTCCAAACGGGTCGCTGGTGAACCGCCAAGTGTCAGCGGGGTCTCAAATAAACCGCCAAGTCCGGCCGGGTCATACTTCCGGCCGTTTTACGCCGCGGGGTATATCCCCAACAACCTGGGTATTTGATACTGGTTCTGTTGCTAATATTTGCAACTCAAAACAAGGACTACGGATTAAGCAAACACTGGCCGAGGACGAGGTGACGATGCGCGTGGGAAACGGTTCCAAAGTCGATGTGATCGCCGTCGGCACGTTACCTCTACATCTACCTTCGGGATTAGTATTAGACCTAAATAATTGTTATTTGGTGCCAACGTTGAGCATGAACATTATATCTGGATCTTGTTTGATGTGAGACGGTTATTCATTTAAATCAGATTATAATGGTTGTTCTATTTATATGAGTAATATCTTTTATGGTCATGCACCCTTGAAGAGTGGTCTATTTTTGATGAATCTCGATAGTAGTGATACACATATTCATAATGTTGAAGCCAAAAGATGCAGAGTTGATAATGATAGTGCAACTTATTTGTGGCACTACCGTTTAGGTCATATCAATGTAAAGCGCATGAAGAAACTCCATAATGATGGACTTTTGGAACCACTTGATTATGAATCACTTGGTACTTGCGAACCGTGCCTCATGGGCAAGATGACTAAAATGTCGTTCTCCGATACTATGGAGAGAGCAACATATTTGTTGGAAATCATACATACAGATGTATGTGGTCCGATGAATGTTGAGGCTCGCGGCGGGTATCGTTATTTTCTCACCTTCAAAGATGACTTAAGCAGATATGGGTATATCTACTTAATGAAACATATGTCTTAAACATTTGAAAAGTTCAAAGAATTTCAGAGTGAAGTTGAAAATCATCGTAACAAGAAAATAAAGTTTCTACGATCTGATCGTGGAGGAGAATATTTGAGTTATGAGTTTGGTCTACATTTGAAACAATGCGGAATAGTTTCACAACTCACGCCAATCGGAACACCACAGCGTAATGGTGTGTCCGAACATCGTAATCGTACTTTACTAGATATGGTGCGATCTATGATGTCTCTTACTGATTTACCGCTATCGTTTTGGGGTTATGCTTTAGAGACAGCTGCATTCACGTTAAATAGGGCACCATCGAAATCTGTTGAGACGACCCCTTATGAAGTGTGGTTTGGCAAGAAACCAAAGTTGTCGTTTCTTAAAGTTTGGGGCTGCGATGCTTATGTGAAAAAGCTTCAACCTGATAAGCTAGAACCCAAATCGGAGAAATGTGTCTTCATATGTCGGTGTACAAAAAGAGGGATGCGTTTTTGTACCCCTATACCTGTGCACGGGCAGTCGGAGCCGCGCCTACGGTCACGCTAAGCAGAACAGGGGGGTGAGCCAAGGTAAGACCGAAGCCCAAGATGATCAGAGCGACGCCAAGACCAAGACCACAAAGAGGAGAGGGACGAAGCAGGTTCCCTGGCAAGACCCTTGCCGGGGGCAGCCTCACCAGCCCCGGCAAGACTCTTGCCGAGGCAGCTCGCCCCACACCAATAGAGCGAGCCACCCTTGAGCCCACGGTCCCCAACGCCGTCATCCACGTGGGGCCACGGCTCGGGAAGGCACCTCTCTGGTGGCATGCAGATCTTTGTGAAGACACATTCAAGATCAGATGAGGATTAGAAGACGACGATCCTCGGCAAGATCCTTGCCGAGGAAGGCCACCAGACCCCCGGCAAGGCCCTTGCCGGGGACGACAGCGCACAACCGCAAGACCCTTGCCGGGCTACACGGCAAGGCCCTTGCCAGGCCACCCGGCAAGGTCCTCACTAAGAACGCCAGCAGGGCCACCGCCAGGCCCGCGCCAACCAAGCTTCCACCACCATTCACATGCAGCTGCCAGCCTAACTAGCTGGACGGGCACCTGCGTGGCAACATGTAGCTCCCAGGCCAACTCATCGAGCGCCTGCGTGGCGGCATGCAGATCTTCGTGAAGGCTCCACCACCGCGCCACCTCAGCTGCCTGCCTGTCTACATGGTGCCGCACGCATCACTGGCTGAGGCGCGTGTCGAAGCGAGGAGGAGCGGCGACGGACGGGGCGGGCCTCGCCCCCGTCCCCGATAAAGCAAGAGGACACCTAAGCTACGCATTAAATGCATCTTGTCCTGTAATACGTGCGATAAGCTCGTGGCATCAGACGCCTTTCCACCTCCTGTGCCACTCGCAGCCCTTCCGACTATAAAAGGAGGCCCATGGCATACTGGAGAAGGATTCAGCTCTTTCGAACCATGCACTGACCACAGCTAGTTCGAGAGCTCAAGAACTCTCGGAATGCTCTTCTTGCAACCCTGCGCCCTGACAAGCGTAGTAGGGATTCTTGTGATCCCATAGGCGTCGTTCCACACCGACATCTTTGGTGCACCAGGTAGGGGGGCGCAGTTGTGAGAACCTGGTCTAGTAGTTAGCCTAGCATTCTTCGTCGCCATGGCTCCTAAGAAGAAGACGGCCATGGCGATCGGCTCGTTGGGAGCCGAACGTTCGCGTGCGCAGCGGACGTGACAGCAAAGGACCGGTCATGACAGGACCTGGCCGCGGTCCGCGAAAGCACCAAAGATCGCCAGTGCAACAGAGCTCGGCGAGTGGCATCGTTCGCGCGCCAGACGACCGGCCGCATGCCGCCAGATCCAATGACGGAGCCGGGGCCCCCGCAGGCGGCGTGGGGCCCTCCAAGGGTGTCGTTGTGCCACCTCCGGGCGGCGCAGCGACCTCCAAGACGCCCACACCGGCGACCACCGCGCGCTCATCCCATGGTGTGCACGCCGAGCAGCGTAACCATGTTGGTGACCCTGGGCACCGCCATGGGAAGAGCCCTGTGCGTCACCCGCAAGATGAAGGGTTTCAACCCGCTCGCCGAAGCACTGGCAGAAATGGCACGCAGCCGCTGGGTCGTAATGGAGCTCCTTCTAATGTAGTTAGAAGTCGAAGCACGCCGCGATCCACGCAGTTGTCGCCGCCGCCCACACCAGCGGAAGCTTTGGCGCGCGCACAGCTGCTCCTCGACTTCCCTCCTGCTGCGAAGAAGCTCGACGAGTGGAGGGCCACCATCTGAAGCCTCGTCGCTGTCGCAAACAAAGACGATCCGCGACCGGCGGGGTCCTCGGGTCGGCGCTCCACCGAGCCACCACATGCTGGCGCTGGGAGGACCGGGGGAGCTGCGGCCATGGTGCACTCTCCTCCTCCTCGCCAGCCGCCGCGGGCGTCGGCCCGTCGCGATGACGCTTGTGATAACATCTCCATAGCGTCGTCCGACCCGCGGACCCTCCGCGACCAGCACCAGGTCCTTCGGGAGCGAGCTCACGAAGACGCCGAATTTTGCCGAGCGCCGGCGCGAAACGCGCCGCCAGTCGGACAAGCGGGCGGGACCCGCTATGGACCACGCGGCACCGGGGGGCCCCGGTGGCCTACCTTACGAGGTGGGCTGCCCGGCTTTTACCCGTGAGCTGCGGTAGTTCCAGTGGCCGTCCCACAGCATGTTCAAGCCCGACATCGGTGAGAAGTACACTAGCAAGACCCATCCGTCCGAGTTCCTCAGCATCTACACCATCGCGATGCAGGCTGCTGGGGCTCGCGACGACAAGGTGCTTGCCAACTATTTTCACCGCGCTCAAGCCCAATGTGATGTCTTGGTTGATGCACTTGCTTGCGGATTCCATTTCTTCTTGGTCAGATTTGTGCCATGAGTTCGTTGGGCGCCTTCACAGAGGCCACCAAGCTCATGGCCAGGCGATGATCTGCATATCATTCCCTAGAAGGAAGGGGAGACCGCGCAAGTACATCCAGAGATTCAGCCGGTGCGATACAACATCCCCGACGTTCATCCGGCCGCTGTGGATTAGCGTTCCACTGTAACGCGCGCAATCGCAAGATGCGCGAGGAGCTGGCGATGACCAAGGTTAAGGATGTGGCCGAGCTCTACGTTATGGCCGATAGGTGCGCCCGGGCTGAAGAGGGAAGGAAGTACCCCGGCGAAGACGCCAGCGCGGAAACCGACTCTACCGATGAAGACACCGCCACCCCGACGAAGAAGGGTCGGCGTCGCAACAGGAAACGCAAAGGCAAGGTCGTGATTGCTGTTGAGGGATCTGACGATGCTGGTGCCAGCAAGAAGGTCAGGGCAGACGCCCGGGGCAAGGAGATTGCCGGGTGTGCCACCTGCCGGGCCTTGGCGGCTACCGACAAGACAGGAAGCTCCGGCAAGCAATACTGCAAGATCCACCGCACCAAGGGCCACGACCTCCAGAACTGCCGACAAGTTGAGCTGCTTGCTGAGAAGCAAAAGGCTGAGTATGAGAGGCGGGACAAGGAGAAGGACCAGGACGGTGCTGAGGGATCCGGCAAGAAGGGCGGCGGCCAAGGAGGCCGCCCCGGCAAGGACAACCAACAAGAGAGGCCCGCCCGGGGCCACGACAAGAAACAAGAAGACGATGATCATGACGAGTCTGGTGAGCAAGGGTTCCAGAAGGCTACGGAGGCCATAAAGGCCGACGGGCGGCACCTCGCATACCTCTCACCGCCAGCTCAAGCAAAGGCGCGTGAGATTACAGAGCGTAGAGCTGCTCGACGCCAGAACCGCTGAAGTGGTCGAGCACGCCCCTCATCTTTGACGTCGAGGACCACCCTGACTGCACTACCGCGGTCGGGTCTTTGCCATTTTTGGTCTCACCAACAATACGCAACCTCAGGGTGAACAAGATGTTGGTTGACGGCGGGGCCGGCCTGAACCTTATCTCGCCTGTCATGATCAAAAGGTTGCAAATCCCTGATAGAGACCTCGAGGAAACGGGCATGTTTCAAGGGGTCAACCCGAGGAGGAGCCAGCAGAAGGGAAATGTCACATTGCCCGTAACATTTGGAGGAGAGTTGAACTACAGGACGAAGAGGATCGTCTTCGACGTGGCCGATATCCCCTTGCCCTACAACGGGATCCTCGGCCGCCGGCACTAGGCAAGTTCATGGCGGCGTCACACTACGCCTACAACATGCTAAAGATGCCCGGGCCGTTTACCATCATCTCCGCCCCCTCCGACAAGAAGGACGCACTGATCTGCACCGACCAACTCTACCGGGAAGTAGTTGCAGCAGCTGCCGTCAAGGCACCTGCTCCTGCCGCTGAAGGCCTGAGAGGGAAGAAGGAGCCCGGCAAGACCTCTCACACCCACTCCGGCAAGCGCACCTCCTCACAGTGTTGTGCTACCGTTGAGGACGTGCTAGAGAGCTCTACCGACAAGAGCAATAGATCCAGAGCCGAGCCGCTGCAGACCAAGAAGGTGCTCGTCGGGGAGGACGGCACGGGAGGGGCCTTCACCATAGGCTCCACCCTCGACAGCAAATAGGAAGGCGCGCTCGTCACCTTCCTGCGGGAAAATGTCGACGTGTTTGCATGGCAAGCGTCCGACATCCCCGGTGTTCCCAGGGAGGTGATCGAGCACCACCTAGCTGTCTGCCCCCACGCGCGGCCCGTCAAGCAGAAGGTCAGAAAGTAGGCTCTGGAAAGGCAGGAGTTCATCACAGAGGAAATCAGGAAGTTGGAAGCGGCAGGTTTGGTGAGAGGAGTGCTCCACCCGACGTGGTTGGCCAATCCGGTAATGGTGCGCAAGGCGAATGGGAAGTGGAGGCTATGTATTGATTACACAGATATTAATAAGGCTTGTACTAAGGACCCCTTCCCGTTGCCGCGCATCGACCAAATTGTTGAATCCACAACCGGGTGTGATCTGTTATCATTCCTCGACGCCTACTCAGGCTATCACCAGATCTTCATGACAAGAGAGGATGAAGAGGAGACATCATTCATCACCCCATGTGGTACGTATTGCTTTTTACGGATGCCTTTCGGGTTGAAGAGTGCCGGCTCAACGTTCGCAAGAGCAGTCCAAATTGGTTTTGAACCTCAGCTCCATAGAAATATGGAGGCATATATGGATGGCATAGTGGTCAAAACCAAGGACGGGCCAACTCTTGTGCAAGATCTGTAAGAGACATTTGCCAACCTGCGCAAGATCAACCTCAAGCTGAACCCTGAGAAGTGTGTCTTCGGCGTTCCATCCGGCAAGCTTCTCGGGTTCTTTGTGTCGCAGCGCAGGATCGAGGCAAACCCAGACAAGATCAAGGCTATTGAGCAGATTGAGGCGCCCAAGAGGATCAAGGATGTGCGTCGGCTCACCTACTGCGTTGCCGCCATGAGCCGGTTCATCTCCAAGTCTGCCGAGCGCGCCCTTCCCTTCTTCAAGATCTTGAAAAAGGCAGGCCCAATGGAATGGACCCCAGAAGCCGAGGCAGCATTGCAGGATCTGAAGAAATACCTTTCCTCCACGCCAATACTGGTTCCACCTAAACCACAAGAGCTGTTGCTGCTATATCTGGCGGCGACGAATCAAGTGGTCAGCGCCACACTGGTGGCACAGAGGGAGGTCGACGAGGAGGCAGTGGCGGCGGCAGAACCAGCGGATGGTAGGCCAAAGATTCCCGGGCAGGCTCGGTGCCGCAAGGCGCTGCCCCGGGCGAGTCTCGATGCCACAAAGGCAAAGCGGTGCCAGCAATGAGCGAGGTGGTGCAGAGGAAGAAGATGATGCAGCACCCGGTTTACTTTGTCATCTCCCTCTTGCAGGGAGCTAGATCGAGGTACTCCGGTGTGCAGAAATTGCTCTTCAGCCTCCTTATGGCCTCGAGGAAGCTAAGGCCATTACTTCCAAGCCCACGAGATCACCTGTTGCCACCCACCTCCCGCTGCAACGGATATCGTGCATAACCAGATGCAATCGGAAGGATTGTGGAATGGGCCTTGGAGCTATCAAGTTTCGGTTTGCAGTTTGAAAGTACCTCGACAATCCAGAGCAGAGTCTTGGCGGAGTTCATTGCAGAATGGACGTCAACGCCTGACGGAGAAATCCAGGAGACCACTCTCCCTGGGAAGGAAGCAGACCGCGACTGGATCATGTACTTTGATGGGGCTTTCTCGCTGCAAGGCGCCGGCGCCGGTGTGCTACTCGTCGCGCCAACCGGAGAGCACCTCAAGTACGTGATCCAGATGCACTTCCCTAGGGAGATGTCCACCAACAACACTGCTGAGTACGAGGGATTGCTTGCCGGCCTCAGGATCGCAGCAGACCTCGGGGTTAAGAAGCTCATCGTCAGGGGTGACTCGCAGCTTGTTGTTAGGAAGGTCAACAAGGATTACCAGAGCCCATTTATGGAGGCCTACGTAATGAGGTGAGGAAGCTGGAGGAGCGCTTTGACGGTACTCAAGCGGAGCACGTCCCCCGAATGGAGAACGACATCGCCGATTACCTATCAAAGCATGCTGCATTCAAGCTACCTGTGGAACCAGGTACCTTTTTGCTCTGGTTAACTCAACCATCTGTCGAGCCATCAGCAGGGCAGAACAAGCGGAGGAAGTCAGGTCCCGGCAAGTACTTTCCTACCGAGCCCCCTGGGGCCACCGGCAAGGGTGCTGCCATGGACGTTGAACCTGCCCAAGAGCAACTGGCTCCGGCGGGGCGTCAAGCCCTGGCCGTAGAGACAGTCGCTCCCATGGCGGAAGAAATGCCTTTGGTCCTTGCCGTCGAGCCCCAGGCTCCGGCATGGGCGCAGCATACCATCCATTTCCTCCAAACAGGGGAGCTTCCTGAGGAGCAGGAAGAAGCGGAAAAAGTAGCCCGTCGGTCCGCCCTGTACCAGTTCGTCGATGACGTCCTATATAGGAGAAGGCCAAACGGTATGAAATTGAAGTGCATCCCCTGGGAGGAAGGACTGGAGCTGTTGGTGGAGATACACGGAGGCATATGTGGCTCCCACATAGGGTCGAGGGCCTTTTCCGGGAAGGCGTTCCGACAAGGTTTCTTCTGGCCCACCGCTCTCCAGGATGCAACGACAGTAGTAACCAAGTGTGAAGCGTGTCAGTTCCATTCAAAGAAGCTTCATCAACCAGCTCAAGCCCTTCAAACAATCCCTCTCTCCTGGCCATTCTCGGTTTGGGGCTCGATATACTGGGCCCTTTCCCCCGCGCTGTCGGGGGCTTTGAGTACTTGTACGTTGCGATCGACAAGTTCACAAAGTGGCCGGAGGTGGAAGCAGTGAGAAAGGTGACTGCTCAGTTAGCTGTCAAGTTTTTCAAGGGACTGGTATGCCATTTTGGTGTGCCAAACAGAGTCATCACCGACAACGGCACGCAGTTCACGAGCCACACCTTCGTGTAATACATTCAAGACCTCGGCAACAAGGTTTGTTTTGCTTCCGTGGCACACCCACGGAGCAACGGCCAAGCGGAGAGGGCAAATGCTGAAGTGTTGTGAGGCCTAAGGACAAAGACTTTTGACAAGCTGCGCAAGAGCGAAAGGCGCTGGATTGATGAATTGCCGGCGGTTCTTTGGTCGATCAGGACGATGCCAAATCGAGCCACCAGCCAGACACCTTTTGCCCTGGTCTACGGGGCAGAAGCAGTTCTCCCCACGGGACTCATATACGGGTCACCTCGAGTGCTCTCTTATGATGAGCTTGAGCAAGAGCAGTTGCGCCAAGATCACGCGACGCTCCTTGAGGAAGATCGTCTTCGGGCGGCTATGAGAGCAGCGCGCTACCAGCAAGCCTTGCGCCGCTACCATAGCAGCAAGGTTCATGCCCGAAGCTTTGAGGAAGGCGACCTTGTTCTTTGGCGCGTTTAGTCGGCCAAGAATACCAACAAGTTGACGCCAAAGTGGGAAGGCCCTTATCGGGTAATACGAGTCACTGTGCCAGCGCAAATTGCTGAGACCGAAGATGCCGCCCCAAAGGAGCAACTCCTGGAACATCGAGCATCTTCGCAAGTTTTACCCATAGGCGCGGCTTCTTGGGCCTCCCGACAAGCCATCTTTTGTACAAGCTTTGCCGGCAAGGCATGTGACCCTTTGTACAAAGCCAGCGCAGACCTTGAGCATAAATAAATGAAGGCTGGTGCCCTAAGTTATAGCATGCATGCTAGGTCTAGTCTCTTCCTTGGTTAGGGGTTGATAGTGCTTAGCGGCGACTAACCCCTAGCCTAGAGGTCGAGTGCGCATCTATCTGTTCCTTTTCTGTCCTCCTTTGGTTCGCAGGGCACATGAGCACTTCTGCTGAGCTACTTGGAAAGAAGGAAACGGACCGGTGCCCCGACCCCGGCAAACCAGAGTTGCCGGGGGCTGCAAGCACAAGGATCCAACCACGGCAAGATGAGATTGCCGGGGGCTGCAGATCCAGATAAGTCTTTTATCCTCTGTCATGCATTTCGGAACCGGACTGGGGTATGTGAAACCTCATTTTTATCTCTAGGCTATCGTGCTCCCCTTTTTCCTATACCTAAGGATTATTTCCTGGGTCCGGATTTGGTTGTAGCCGCGACGACAAGGAGGTAGAACGAGGAGCCTAAAGCCCACCTCATCCCTGCCATCGCCAAGAGCGCGAGAACGGTTCAGTGGAGTGGGGGGACGGCAAGGCCAGTTGCCGGGCGAAAAACATTTATTTTAAACAATAACAAGGATTCGCTCCTTGTCGCGGGATTTACCCACGAACGAAAAACTCGGCAAGCATCCCTTTTTCATTAAAAACATCCCATACAGGTACACTTCGTGCGAGATGAAAAACATGAGCAAGGGGATTACAAGTCCTAAATTTAACGAAGGCTCGCAGGCTTACAAACGAAAAAAGAGATAAGATGCCCATAATCCCTTTCTTGTCCCTCTCCTCAGGAGGCAGGTCAAGAAGGCGAAAGGGCAAAAGGGGCGCCTAGGCGAGCTACGAGCAGCAGGAAGCACCAAGAGAACACCTCGGTGGCCGCCCACGGGTGGGCAGTGATGACGGTGCCAGGAAAGGAGCTGGAAGACGAGGCGGAAGGACCGCAATACGCTGATGAAGGCGTCGGTGCCCGCGTACTCCGAGTTGACGGCCTTGCCGCCCGCCCTCTTCCTCTTCCGCAGCCTCCCGATGCCAGCCGCCCAAGGAGACGGCCCCGAGAAGTTCAAGGAGCTGACCCCGCCCCCAGCAAACCTCTGCCGGAGGAGCAGCCAGGTGCAGATGCTGCTGCTGCCGCACCCACCCAGGCGCGGGGTGCCCGACGCCTAGTCGGACTCGTCCCCGTCGTCTGTCCCGCTGTCCTCCTCATCACTTTCGCTCGAGGAAGAGCTTCCATCGTCAGAATCTCCATCGGAGGAGCTCTCCACGCAGCACTTCAAGCGAGTTCCGAACTCTCCAAAGACCTTGACGGAGAGCAGGCCGTCCTCCATTAATTTGAAGTAGAGGACGAGCCCCGTCGTCAGGCTGTGGATGCGAGCGAACGTCTTCCACCCGCGACGGAGGTACATGACCCGAGGAGCTGGGAAGTCGACGTCGACCCGCGTGCCCCCATTCCCACAACCCCTCATGTGCAATATGAGGGATTGGGGCCGGTCACGCTCCATCTCCCGAGCGAACAGGGCAGGAAGACGGAGACGACGATGCGGAGGCCAGCACAGCCTAATGAAGAACTCGTGGGGCTGGTCTTCGACATGGCCTTCGACCGGGAAATGCACCATTGGTGGGGGCGAAGCCGGCGCGCCGCCCCGTCCTCCTCTTCCCCGAGCACTGCGACCTCTTCCCCGAGCACTGCGACCTCTGCCCCGGCCTCGCCCACGGCCTCACCCCCTCCCCCTTCCCCCCGCGGCTGGTTCCACCACCACGGGCTCAGGGGGAAGAGGGACGCGTTGTCGAGCGGCAACCCTCACCGCCACCGTCGAGGGACCGGGATTCCCCTTCTCCATGACGAGTGAGAGGAAGAAGCAGGAGCAGGAGGAGATAGAAGATAGAAGAATGCGGGATGCCATCCCCCCTTCCCTCTCTTTATAAAGGAGCAGGGTCGGGGCTCGGCCGCCCCGCTCGGTCAATCCAGCCACCGGAGGCGCAGGGAATCAGAACCGACCCGCTGCCCCAACCAGCGACGGCCCAGTTTCCCGCCTCCACTGCTTGCCACCCCAGACACATGAAGGACGCGTGGCGAACGTGCAGAACCGAGGGGACGGGTGAAGCGACCTCTCCTCACACCGTGATCAGGGGGTGTGGACACCTTGAAGACCGCGGCCCGGCCCCATTCAGTAAATGAGTCGCGCCTCCACGCCTCCCTCTTTTTACGGGGAAGGCGCGAGCCGCCTCTTTACTGCGATGTGACGCATGCGTGCGGAAACCGCCCCACGCATGCCGCCCACGTCACACGCACCCCTCCACGCCGCACCGTGCACGCGGGTCATGGGAAGCGCAACGCGTGAAAAGTCTTACCGCGGTAAAAACCGCCCCGCCTGCCCGCGCACCATTTTGGGCCTGACCCAACAACGTGTCGCACTTATGTGTGGCCCAGGCCCGGGGGCTCCTGTCGGTGTACAAAAAGAGGGGTGCGTTTTTGTACCCCAACACCTGTGCACGGCAATGGAGCCGCGCCTACGGTCACGCTAAGGTAACAGGGGGTGAGCCAAGGTAAGACCGAAGCCCAAGATGATCAGAGCGACGCCAAGACCAAGACCACAAAGAGCAGAGGGACGAAGCAGGTTCCCCCGGCAAGACCCTTGCCGGGGGCAGCCTCAGCAGCCCCGACAAGACCTTTGCTAGGGCAGCTCGCCCCACACCAACAGAGCGAGCCACCCTTGAGCCCACGGTCCCCAACGCCATCATCCACGTGGGGCCAGGGCTCGGGAAGGCACATCTGTGGTGGCATGCAGATCTTTGTGAAGACATATTCAAGATCAGATGAGGATTAGAAGACGACGATCCTCGGCAAGATCCTTGCCGAGGAAGGCCACCAGACCCCCGGCAAGGCCCTTGCCGGGGACGACAGCGCGCCATGGCAAGACCCTTGCCGGGCCACCCGGCAAGGTCCTCACCAAGAACGCCAGCAGGGCCACCGCCAGGCCCGCGCCAACCAAGCTTCCACCACCGTTCACATGCAGCTGCCAGCCCAACCAGCTGGACGGGCACCTGCGTGGCAACATGCAGCTCCCAGGCCAACTCATCGAGCGCCTGCGTGGCGGCATGCAGATCTTTGTGAAGGCTCCACCATCGCGTCGCCTCAGCTGCCTGCCTGCCTACATGGCACCGCACGCATCAGTGGCCGTGGCGCGTATCAAAGCGAGGAGGAGCGGCAACGGACGGGACGGGCCTCGCCCCCGTCCCCGATAAAGCAAGAGGACACCTAAGCTATGCATTAAATGTGTCTTGTCCTATAATACGAGCGATAAGCTCAGGGCACTGTACGCCTTTCCACCTCATGTGTGCCACAGTGGCAGCCCCTTCCGACTATAAAAGGAGTCCCTTGGCATACCGGAGAAGGATTCGGCTCTTTCGAACCACGCACTGACCACAGCTAGTTCGAGAGCTCAAGAACTCTCTGAAATACACCCACCAATGAAGGACTAGGGTTTTACGCATCCTCGCGGCCCGAACTTCGGTAAACGATTCCTGTGCTGGCTACCAATCCTGCTCTTCTTGCAACCCTGTGCCCTGGCAACCGTAGTAGGGATTCTTGTGATCCCATAGGTGTCATTCCACACATACGTCATAGGATACCCAAAGGAGACTGTTGGGTACACCTTCTATCACAGATCCGAAGGCAAGACATTCGTTGCTAAGAATGGATCCTTTCTAGAGAAGGAGTTTCTCTCGAAAGAAGTGAGTGGGAGGAAAGTAGAACTTGATGAGGTAATCAGACTGCTCCCTTATTGGAAAGTAGTTCATCTCAGAAACCGGTTCCTGTGACGCCTACACCAATTAGTGAGAAAGTTAATGATGATGATCATGGAACTTCATATCAAGTTGTTACTGAACCTCGTAGGTCAACCAGAGTAAGATCCGCACCAAAGTGGTACGGTAATCCTGTTCTGGAGGTTATGTTACTAGACCATGACGAACCTATGAACTATGAAGAAGTGATGGTGAGCCCAGATTCTGCAAAATGGCTTGAGGCCATGAAATCTGAGATGGGATCCATGTATGAGGACAAAGTGTGGACTTTGGTTGACTTGCCCGATGATCGGCAAGCCATTCAGAATAAATAGATCTTCAAGAAGAAGATTGACGCTGACGGTAATGTTACTGTCTATAAAGCTCGACTTGTTGCAAAAGGTTTTCGACAAGTTCAAGGGATTGACTACAATGAGACTTTCTCACCCGTAGCGATGCTTAAGTCTGTTCGAATCATGTTAGCTATTGCCGCATTTTATGATTATGAAATTTGGCAAATGGATGTCAAAACTATGTTCCTGAATGGATTTCTAGAAGAAGAGTTGTATATGATGCAACCAGAAGGTTTTGCGATCCAAAGGGAGCTAACAAAGTGTGCAAGCTCCAGCGATCCATTTATGGACTGGTGCAAGCCTCTCGGAGTTGGAATAAACGCTTTGATAGTGTGATCAAAGCATTTGGTTTTGTACAGACTTTTGGAGAAGCCTTTATTTACAAGAAAGTGAGTGGGAGCTCTGTAGCATTTCTGAAATTATATGTGGATGACATATTGTTGACTGGAAATGATATAGAATTTCTGGATAGCATAAAGGGATACTTGAATAAGAGTTTTTCAATGAAAGACCTCGGTGAAGCTGCTTATATATTGGGCATCAAGATCTATAGAGATAGATCAAGACGCATAATTGGACTTTCACAAAGCACATACCTCGACAAAGTTTTGAAGAAGTTCAAAATGGATTAAGCAAAGAAAGGGTTCTGGCATGTGTTACAAGGTGTGAAGTTGAGTAAGACTCAATGCCCGACCACCGCAGAAGATAGAGAGAAGATGAAATATGTTCCCTATGCTTCAGCCATAGGCTCTATCATGTATGCAATGCTGTGTACCAGACCTGATGTGTACCTTGCTATAAGTCTAGCAGGGAGTTACCAAAGTAATCCAGGAGTGGATCACTCGACAGCGGTCAAGAACATCCTGAAATACCTGAAAAAGTACTAAGGATATGTTTCTCGTTTACGGAGGTGACAAAGAGCTAGTCGTAAATGGTTACGTCGATGCAAGCTTTAGCACTGATCCGGACGATTCTAAATCGCAAACCGGATACGTGTTTACATTGAACGGTGGAGCTATCAGTTGGTGCAGTTCTAAACAAAGCGTCGTGGCAGGATCTACGTGTGAAGCGGAGTACATAGCTGCTTTGGAAGCAGCAAATGAAGGAGTCTGGATGAAGGAGTTCATATCCGATCTAGGTGTCATACCTAGTGCATCGAGTCCAATGAAAATCTTTTGTGACAATATTGGTGCAATTGCCTTGGCGAAGGAATCCAGATTTCACAAGAGAACCAAGCACATCAAGAGACGCTTCAATTCCATCCGGGATTTAGTCCGTGGGAGACATAGAAATTTGCAAGATACTGTGGATCCGAATGTTGCAGATCTGCTAACTAAGCCTCTTCCATGAGCAAAACATGATCAGCACCAAGGCTCCATGGGTGTTAGAATCATTACAGTGTAATCTAGATTATTGACTCTAGTGCAAGTGGGAGATCAAGGAAATATGCCCTAGAGGCAATAATAAAGTTATTATTTATTTCCTTATATCATGATAAATGTTTATTATTCATGCTAGAATTGTATTAACCGGAAACGTAATAGTTGTGTGAATACATAGACAAACAGAGTGTCACTAGTATGCCTCTACTTGACTAGCTCGTTGATCAAAGATGGTTATGTTTCCTAGCCATAGACATGAGTTGTCATTTGATTAACGGGATCACATCATTAGGAGAATGATGTGATTGACTTGACCCATTCCGTTAGCTTAGCACTCGATCGTTTAGTATGTTGCTATTGCTTTCTTCATGACTTATACATGTTCCAATGACTATGAGATATGCAACTCCCGTTTACTGTGAGGAACACTTTGTGTGCTACCAAACGTCACAACATAACAGGTGATTATAAAGGTGCTCTACAGGTGTCTCGAAGGTACTTGTTGGGTTGGCGATTTCGAGATTAGGATTTGTCACTCCGATTGTCGGAGAGGTATCTCTGGGCCCACTCGGTAATGCACATCACTTAAGCCTTGCAAGCATTGCAACTAATGAGTTAGTTGCGGGCTGATGTATTACGGAACGAGTAAAGAGACTTGCCGGTAACGAGATTGAACTAGGTATTGAGATACCGACGATCGAATCTCGGGCAAGTAACATACCGATGACAAAGGGAACAACGTATGTTGTTATGCGGTCTGACCGATAAAGATCTTCGTAGAATATGTAGGAGTCAATATGAGCATCCAGGTTCCGCTATTGGTTATTGACCAGAGACGTGTCTCGAACCCGTAGGATCCGCACGCTTAAAGTTTGGATGGCAGTTATATTATGAGTTTTTGAGTTTTGATGTACCGAAGGTTGTTCGGAGTCCCGGATGTGATCACGGACATGACGAGGAGTCTCGAAGTGGTCGAGACATGAAGATTGATATATTGGATGACTATATTAGGACACCGGAATGGTTCCGGGGGTTATCGGATATATACCGGAGTACCGGGGGGTTACCGGAACCCCCCGGAGGCTATTGGGCCTCATGGGCCCAATAGGTGGAATAGGAGAGGCGGCCAAGGGGCAGCCGCGCGCCCCTCCCCCCCAAGTCCGAATTGGACAAGAAGGGGGAGCGGCGCCCCCCTTTCCTTTCCCCCTCTCTCCTTCCCTCTCCTCTCCTAGTCCAACAAGGAAAAGGGAGGGAGTCCTACTCCCGGTGGGAGTAGGACTCCTCCTGGCGTGCCTCCTCCTGGCCGACCGCACCTCCCCCCATTGCTTCTTTATATACGGGGGCAGGGGGGCGCCCTAGAGACACAACAATTGATTTGATCTTTTAGCCGTGTGTGGTGCCCCCTCCACCATAGTCCTCCTTGATAATACTGTAGCAGTGCTTAGGCGAAACCCTGCGTCGGTAGAACATCATCATCGTCACCACGCCGTCGTGCTGACAAAACTCTCCCTCAACACTCGGCTGGATCGGAGTTCGAGGGACATCATCGGGATGAACGTGTGCTGAAATCGGAGGTGACGTACGTTCGGTACTTGATCGATCGGATCGTGAAGACGTACGACTACATCAACCGCTACAGTTAACGCTCGCTTTCGGTCTACGAGGGTACATGGACAACACTCTCCCCTCTCATTGCTATGCATCACCTTGATCTTGCGTGTGCATAGGATTTTTTTAAATTACTACGTTCCCCAACACGTGTGCCATCTTCTCTTGGGACGACCTTGGCAATTCGACCGCGGAGCCATCCACAACGGAAGAACCAACCACTATAGCCTCAAGATGAAGGGCAAAGAGTATGTGCTTCGACCGATGTCACCAAGCCTAGTGATCTCCGACAAGCAAGCATCCACCCATCATGGAGATACTAGTGAGAGAGTGAACCACCAAAAAGAAAGTGAGTGCCACAAGCCAAAATTGAGTGACTCTTCGCCAAGAGAGAAAAACTTAGTCCTTCTAGCCACAAAAAGAGAGATGCAAGAAGTGTGTGAGAACCCATCAAGTGTCATCCACTTTGTCCTACTTTGCAAAGATGAGGTGGCAAAAACTAACACTCCTAATCCTCTTCCTCTAGTGTTCTCTAACTTGTTGCAGGAATTCAAGGATGTCTTCCCCGGTGAGCTACCCCCCGGTCTTCCTCCTCTATGTGGCATGGAACATAGGATCGACCTCATCCCCGGAGCACCTCTTCCAAACAAGGCTCCCTACCGCGTCAACCCCGAAGAAACTAAAGAGATCCAACGGCAAGTACAACAACTCATAGACAACGGCCATGTACGTGAAAGCTTAAGCCATTGTGTCGTTCCGGTTATACTTGTGCCCAAGCAAGATGGTAGTTTTCGCATGTGCTCCGATTGTAGACCCATCAATGCTATCACCGTTAGATATAGGCATCTCATACCTTGCCTTGATGATATGCTAGATAAGCTTAGCGGTGCCTCCATTTTCTCAAAAATTGACCTTAAAAGTGGCTATTATCAAATCTGCATACAAGAAGGTGATGAATGGAAAACCGCTTTCAAAACTAAATTTGGCTTGTAAGAGTGGTTGGTTATGGCTATGGGTTTATCGGAAGCTCCCGGCACTTTCATGCGTGTTAGGCACTTTGTTTTTCGTCCTTACATTGGAGTGTTTGTTGTGGTCTACTTTGATGACATACTTGTTTTTAGCACATCTATCGGATCTGGGGTTCCGGCAAAACCCTTAAGGTTCGAACACTGGGGTGCACGCGAAGTTCTTTCCCTCCTACCGATCCACGCCCTAGCTTGCTAAGATCTCGCGGACGACCTCCATGAACTCACAACACAAAGACACAAGATTTATACTGGTTCGGGCCACCATTGTGGTGTAATACCCTACTCCAGTGTGGTGGTGGTGGATTGCCTCTCGGGCTGATGATGAACAGTACAAGGGGAAGAACAGCCTCCTGAGGTTGAGGTGTTCTTGTGCTTTGCGAACTTGTGTGGGCGAGATGCCTCTCAATGAGCTATTAGATGCCCTCTACTGTGGTGGCTAGTTCTACTTATATAGACCCTGGTCCTCTCCCCAAATATTGAGCGGGAAGGAAGCCAACAACGGCGGCCAATTTGAAAGGGGACAGCTAGTACAAGCTATCCTGACAAAAGCGGTCTTCGCCTGCGAAAGGCTCTGGTGATGACGCCGTCTTGGGCTCCATGGTGACCTCCGTCCTGCTAGCCTGCCGGTCTTGGTCTCGTTGCACCAATATGGAAACCTTTGCCTGATGCATCAGTACTCTGCGCCTGCGCTTGCCCCCTTGGCACCAAAGATGCAACAAGGACGCCAAGGCCGGGCGCCTCACCGGTGTCGATCGTCATGGCTCACGTCACGAGAGCCTCGCGAGGTTTGCCTCGCCTTGATATCTCTGCTCCTCGTGAGCCTGCTTGGAGAGGCCGCTCCTGAGGAGGTCTTGCATCGTCCGCCTCATGAGGCTTGGCCCCTCGCGAGGGTCTTGAATGCCTTGTTGATGAAGATGGGCCATACAGGCCTGCTCACATAGCCACGCCGTGGGCCGCAGGCAGGCAAGTCTGGGGACCCCCGTTCCCAGAACGCCGATAGTAGCCCCCGGGCCCAAGGCGCGTTTGGGCTTGGCTTCGAGGCGAAATCAAAGGTCAAGTGCAGAGCGCCGAGGGCCCCAAAAGCCTGCGGCCTTGGTTTACACGTGGCGGTTGATTGGTCATGGGCGTCTCCACTTCCCCACGCGGCCTTGGCAACTACTCGATTTGACAAAAGGCTGGCGCAGGCAGTACTTGCCTTCACTGTTCCCCTTTGCCTAGCCTCAGATCCCCTTTCTCGCTCCTTGCTGCCGATACCTCCAGATCTGCTCCGATTTTGCTCCGCATCTGCGACCCATGGCACCGCGCAAGGTCAAGCCCTCCTTGGCGTCGGCTTGGTACGAGCCAGCTCTTGAAGCGCCCACCGTCACCGAAAAGAGCCTCGCCTCCGCACACCTGCTGATGGCGGGGGAGAGCAATGAATGGGGGAAGACGGAGCTCCGGCGTGCCGGAGTCTGAGGGAAGCACCTTCTTCCCCTTCTTCTCGAGCAGCATCGCCACCGGGTTGGTTCCCCCCTTCTCCAATTTCTTTTATGAGGTCCTCGACCACTACGGGCTGCAGGCGTTGCACCTCCATCCCAACTCTATCCTCCTCCTGTCCATCTTCGCCTACTATTGCGAGGCGTACTGCTGCGTGATGCCGCTCGTGGGCGCTTCTACGCCACTTCTTCTTCCTTCGCGTCAGCGATGGACACGTCTCCGGGTGCGCCAATTTCATCGCATCCGGCAAGGCCAACTCAATCTCGAGCACCGGGAAGAGAGCCGACAACATTCGGGCCAAATGGGTCATGATGGACGCTAAGTGCTCCCACCCACGCCTGGCATTGCCGACGGAGGCGCCCCAGTCTGACAAGGGGTGGCCCCGTGCAGAGCTTACTGACAAGCGGGCGTCATCGATGCTGGAGCAGATGCAGACCGACCTGAACCCGGGCAACGCGAAGGCGGCGAAGGTCACAGGGGCCATGCTCCTCAAGGAATTCTTGATGTTGCACGTCGCCCTGCTCCAGGCGCGAGCGCGCCCCTTGTGGAAGCTTGGAGATGGAGAAGACAAGACCCACCTGAGGTCGGGGGCCCTGCTCGACGATTTAATCGGTTGCTGTCCGCGCCTCTGGTTGGGGATAACCAGGAGTACCCGCCGAGCGCCTTCACTCCTTTGTTCCTTTGCAAGGACTGGGATCCGCTCATGGTCTCCAGGCCGACCTTCAACGCGTGCAGCCTGGTGCCGCCAGCACTCTCCGGAGCCCAGGCGGCGCTGAAGCTGGTGGAGCTATCTTCTGACGAGTCCCGCGGGGGGAAAGAAGAGGAGGGGGACTCGGAAGGGACCCTTGAAGAGATGGGGGGAAACTCCCCCTTGAGCAAAGCCGAAATCCTCCGCGCCCTTCCTAACGACGCCGAGGTCGATGCCCGCCAGGAGGAGGGAGAATTGCCCATCATTCCGACAAAGAGCAGGTCGTCGTTGGTTCCTCAAGGTGCTGCCCCCGTCTTGATGCCTCCCGGGGCCGGCTCCGGCCCTTCTGCTGCACCGCCTTATGCCACCGGAGCCCGCGCGCCCACTTCTCAGGCCCCGACGCTTTCAGGCTTCAAGCTCCCCAAGCGGAAGGTGGAATACCTCGCGGTGGATTGGTAAGTGCCTTGAGCTTCGTCTTGTCCCTGCATGTACTTGTTATTTCCTGACGTTCACCCTTGGTTGATCAGGTCGACACCTTCGGCGAAGAAAAGGAAGGAGGATACGACGGCCGTGCCTCCCTCCACAGAGAAAGGAGGCAGCAGCACTCGCACTTCCCCAACCCGGTCACCCTCGCGAGTCCAAGAAGAGCATCGCCGTGAGGAGTCAGCCTCCATGGCCCCACTGGCCCCGGAGGTACCGGCGTCTGGCTCGGCTGATGAGGTTCCGACTGCTCCGGAACCCGCAGCCTCCCAGGCCCTGGTGACGACGCCGCCTCCTTCCGCTGCTGCACCTCCACTTCCAGGTTCTTCTACTTCTGTTGTTGTCCTGGAGCATGCTCTTTTGGAGATGACCCAGCTGCAGGCACATCTCCTGAGTGCGGACCCGCGCCTGACGGCCGGGTGAGGGAGTCCTGGATTAGGGGGTATCCGGACGGCTGGACTGTATACATCGTCCGGACTATCAAAGCATGAAGATACAAGACTCAAGACTTCATCCCGTGTCCGGATGGAACTTTCCTTGGCGTGGAAGGCAAGCTTGGCGATCCGGATATTATATTTCCTTCCTTGTAACCGACTCCATGTAAACCCTAGCCCTCTCTGGTGTCTATATAAACCGGAGAGGTTGGTCCTTAGAAGGCCGATCACAATTACAATCATACCATCATAGGCTAGCTTCTAGGGTTTAGCCTCTATGATCTCGTGGTAGATCTACTATTTTACTACCCATATCTTCAATATTAATCAAGCAGGAAGTAGGGTTTTACCTCCATCGAGAGGGCCTGAACCTGGGTAAACATATGTGTCCCTTGCTTCCTGTTACCATTAGCCTAGACGCATAGATCGGGACCCCCTACCCGAGATCCGCCGGTTTTGACACCGACATTGGTGCTTTCATTGAGAGTTCCTCTGTCGCCGCCACGGGCTCGATGGCTCCTTCAACCATCATCAACAACACGGTCCCGGTGAGACCTTCCTCCCTGCAGATCTTCGTGTTCGGCGGCTTCGTCCTGCGGGCCAATTCGCTTGGCCATATGGAGCAGATCGATAGCTACGCCCCTGGCCACCAGATCAGGATCGGAAACCTGAATTACACGGCGGATATCCGCGGAGACCGGATCGCCTACGGATTCGTGCCCATGCCATGGGCACCGGACAGTCACGACGAGCATGGCTTGGACCTGTTGTCGGACAAAGCTCGGGGTATCACCCCCGCAATAGCCTCGGACCTAAATCCGGAACAGGCCGCGTTGCCTAAGGACGGAGGGCTGGACCCCGCCCCGCAGGTCGCACACTCATAGGCGATGGAGCCGAACACGGGCCTTACCTCTGTGGTGGCCTGTGATTCCGGACCCCCGGATTCGTATCCGGATGTTGGTCCCGGTCCGCGCACTCCCGAGCCAGTCGAGCCAGGTTGGGCTCCGGTAATGGAGTTCACCCCTGTGGATATCTTTCAATACTCGCCCTTTGGCGACAGGCTGAACTTGTTAAAAACTCTCTCTTTGACAGAAAATTCTGGGCCAAACTATGTCCGGCTCGAGTGGGAAGCAGGCGACGAAGAAATTTGTTGCCCACTTCATAGCCACAGTCGATGATTCAACCGACTTGCCTGACTTCGACTCCGAAGGCATCGACGATATGGACGACAATGCAGGAAAAGATTCGAAATCTATGGGGCGCTGGACTTCTCCCTCGTCACACGACATATACATGGTGGATACGCCCATAGAGGACAAAGAAGACAATCCGGACGATAAAACCCCCGGACAAAGGCCAAAGCGACGGCGCAGACGCCGTTCTAAGTCCAGCAATAGTAAAAGTAGCGACAAGAGCGCCAGAGGGATCGATACTACAATCAACTCCGGAGGCAACACCGACCATACGGACCCAGCGATGGAGCAGGGCGAACCAGGTCACCCTGAACACAGTTCGGAGCAGACGCCCGAGGATAATGACCCCGACAGACAAGGTCACCAAACCGAGTTAGCACAGGAAAACAGTCCGGATAATGATGCAATCTCGGAAAAACACGTGGAACGAGATAACCTCCACAGAAAGCTTATGGCCACCGCAAGAAGTCTAAAGAAGCAAAAGCAATGGCTCAAAGCCGCACAGGAAACGCTCAACCGTAGATGGAACAAAGTGCTAGACACTAAGGAAAGATACGGTGATGATCGCCATACAAAGAGCTATCCAAAACACAAGCTACTGCCAGAATTCGATGACGAAGCCGTGCCACTTCACAACCGCAACAAAGTGGCTACCGACACCGCGCACAATCTACGTGAGCACCTGGATAAGAAAGCTGGCACGGCCAGGTCCATTTATGGATCTAAAGGACACACCCCGACGAGGGACTATGGTCACCAAAACGATTATGCCAATCGAATACCAGTTCGGAATAAACACCGGACACAACAACAGCCAATGGCATGCCACAACTAAGTCCAGATACAGAGGGGCTGCTCACCCCTTGTGCTTTACCGAAGAGGTACTGGACCATGAATTCCCACAGGGCTTTAAACCTGTGAATATAGAGGCATACGACGTAACGATGCACTCCAGGCCCTGGATTGAGGATTTTATCCTGCATATACATATGGCTCGTGGGGATGACCTCCACGCCATCAAATACCTTCCCCTCAAACTCAAGGGACCAGCGACCTTTGGTTGAAAAGCTTCCCGAAAAATTCAATTGGGAGTTGGGAGGAACTCGAGGACGCTTTCAGGCCAATTTTCAAGGGACCTATGTCCGCCTCCGGATCTTGACGATCTAAGTCACATAATCCAACAACCCGGAGAGTCCGCCTAAGCCGTGGAACAGATTCCTCACTAAGAAGAACCAAATTGTCGATCGTCCGGACGCTTTGAAGCTTTAGCGGCATTCAAACACAAAGATCTGTGACGAGTGGTTCGCTGCACACCTCGCCAAGAAAAGCCGAGGACAATGGCAGCCTTAACAAGCCACATGACCCACTTTTGCGCTGGTGAAGATAGCTGGCTAGCTCAGAAGGCACCGGCGACCCCAGCACATCCGAAATAAGGGATGGCAAAGGGAAGCCACGGCGCAATAAAAACAAACGCCCAAACAAGGAAGAGAGCCCGGATAACACAACGTTTTATGCCGGATTCAGGGGCTCTCGACCTGATCAGCAAAATAAGCCATTTAAAGGCAGTAAAGAGGGACCGTCTGGTCTGAATGGAGTCCTAGACAGACTATGCCAAATTCATGGCACCCGACAAACTCTGCGAACCAGGCATTTACAGAGAGTGCTGGGTCTTCAAGCAGGCCGGCAAATTAAATGCCGAACACAAGGGAAGGGAAACACCAAGTGAAGACGAGGATGAACCTCGCCAGCCGAACACTGAGGGTCAGAAAAATTCCCGCCAGAGGTTAAAACAGTGAACATGATCCACGGGACTCACACATCCATGAGAAGGCACGAACGCGCGCATAGAGACACGCTCGATATAGAGCCCATCGTACTCACAACTAACCACTGGATGTCTTATCCGATCACCTTCAATCACTTGGACGACCGAACTAGTATTCGGCATGGAGAATCAAAGGCCTTGGTGCTTGACCCGATAATCGACAGATACCGTCTCACCCATGTCCTCATGGACGGCTGCAGTAGTATCAATTTAATATACGAAGACATTGTCCGCAGGATGGGGATAAACCCATCCAGAATCAGCCAAAGCAACACCACCTTTGAAGGGGTGATACCAGCGCCAGGCTCACGCCAGGGCTCCGTCGTACTGGAAGTAACATTCGGCTCTCCAGGCAACTCCAGAAGCGAAGAGCTGCTCTTCATCATTGCATCCTTCCAAAATGACTATCATGCATTGCTTGGAAGAACGGCCTTCGCCCGCTTCAACGCATTGCCGCACTATGGCTACCTTACACTCAAGATGCCCGGCCCACGTGGCGTCATCACCGTTAGCGGAATCACGGAGCGCTCTTCATGCGCAGAAAAACCCGCGACGGCCCTAGCGGCCGGACTATAAGCGGCCTCCAATATTAGAAAACATGACTGGTCATTAAGACCACAGACACGATAAGATTGAATTAGGCACCATATATGCAATCCCATAGCGGACACCAGGGGCTATAAATACTTGATACAACCCCACACTTGGCTCAACCTTATTGGCAGGCCAACATATTACACTTTTATTATCCATTGCATACTAACGTTGTACTCTCCTATGACTTTTGATTTTTTCACAGACAACGTTCGCGCGATACCCTTCCAGGATACGGCACAACGGAGACAAAGGCGCAGACATGCAGCAGGGCCCCGTTCAACAGGTTTCTTTTTAGATTAAGCCCTTGTGTAAACCTTTTCTATTGCCGCTTGTTGTTCAACCATCCCATGGGTTCCATACCCACAGAGGATACTACCGTTTTTGGCATTTCGCCACGACAGATTAATGCATGTACCTGGAAACACAGGTTTATAATGAATGGGCATTCTTGAGCCCATCGTTTGTTATAAAGTTCGAATACCCTAGGGAGTGTTCAGCGTCACGAGTTTGGCCTTATATGCATCATCTCCGAATCATGTCTTTGGTCAAATGTTGGGTTTGCCCGGCCACGTTCCGTTATTATCGGCTAAGGTGGCCAAAGGAGAACTACTGCGATTGTGCCCTTGTTATTCTGGACAAGCACCTCAGTAGAGAAAGCCGAAAACTGACCATCATGATACAGCGAGAGACTATTCAACCACTCGAAGACTTATCGGAATCTTTCGGATCCCCCCGCATTAACGAAGGACCGTTTCCCGGTCATGTACACACACGCCCGTATTCGGATGCACGCGAAGGTACGAGGGGCTACATAGTAGCCCCAACATTAGACTCCCATGGCTAAGCGAAAGTGTTACAGCTATATAGTCTGGTTGCCTAGTTCGACGTGCAATCACCTCCTTAATGGACCAAGACGTTGGAGCAAGTGTGATTAAGCATATTTTTCGCGAACACCCCCGCATTGTCTGCGTGGGGGCTGAAGCCAACGACTACTATCTTTCGGATTACACATTCATATATATATATATATATATATATATATATATATATATATATATATATATATATATAAACGGCCGCACAGGGGACACAATCATATTTTCAGGCAAACAGTATAAATATTGTCTAATAATCAAAATAAACATTGTTTTTACAATGATTTGGTTCATCACTCGAACATGACATTCTTCGAGCACTGCGCCTCTATTAGGCGGGCACCTTCGGTGACCTGCGCCAAGTAGTGCTCGGCCGGATATTGGCCCCCCGCCGGATCCTGGGTCGCTATAATGGTGGCCTCCATATCCGTCCAATAGGCTTTAACGCGGGCAAGAGCCATTCGTGCACCCTCTATGCACGCCACCTCCTCATGGCGTCGATCCGAGGCACGACCCCAAGGAATTGCTGGACCAAGCCAAAGTAACTGTCCAGCTTAGGCCCCTTCGGCCAAAGATGGTCTATCACAGACCTCATTGCAAGACCGGACAGCCTGTGAAGCTCCACTACAGCAGCCATCTTGTCACTTAACGGCAGCGGGCGAGTGGGAGGATTGAACTGCGACCAGAAAAGCTTCTCCACTTCCTTATCACCCTAACCCTCGAAGAACTTGGCAGCGTCGGATGTACTCTTCGCCAAATCCGCATACCCGTCCGCAGGACTCCAGCATCCATCCAGGGGAGCATACTTCGGATCGAAAAACTTCGTCCGCAGCAAGTAGGAGCCTCCAGCCGCGTTTTTACCGGCCTATTGAAGCTCCTCCAGCGCACCCCTGAGCTCGGTTTGTATTTCCTTGGTGGCATTACGTGCCTTTTTTCGGATCGGCGAACTATCCTTATGGTCCTTTCTAAGGAGCTCATACCGGTCAGCGGCATTTTTTAACTCCACAGCCATTTCGGCTATCTTTTCCTCGCTTCCGCGATGAGCAGCCTGTTTGGCTCTCAATTCCTCGGCCGCCTTTAGGGCAGCAGCACTGCTAACTCGAGCCTGTTCCTTGGCCTGGGCAAGTTCTGCTCTCAGGGCCTCCACGGCAGCAGCACCATCTGAAGTCCGAACATATTACATTAATATCATGCCGCCTCCATATTTTTCTATACAAAGGAAGGCAGAGCACATACCTTGCGATTTGTCTAGCCGCTCATTCACCAGCGTGATATCAGCATCAATCGATCCAATCTGCCTGGTTAGCTCAGCAACTTCAACGGACTGGTCGGCGGCCTGACCCACAGGTACCTGCACGTATTTACAGCGTAATCATTGATTTATGATCCCCCGTTTGCCGCCTAGGGCGGGCAACCAGAGTCTCAGGGGCTACTATCTATATGGAGCACACCTAATGCGTGCCTCACAGCCAAAGACAGTGTATTTTTCACTACATACCTCAAAGCCTCTGAGCAGACTTGTAAATGCTTCATTCAAACCGCTTGTAGCGGATGAAATCTTCTGGAGCACCGCGCTCATTAATGAGTGTTGCTCCTCCAAGAGCGCAGCTCATTCCAAGAGGGCTCACAAGACGTCCGCCGGACATCGAATCTGCGGACCCTTCCCATCGCCCCTCGTGGGAGCCAAAGGCTCCGGGCTCAGGGCGGCTGACGCATTGACTTCCAGCTTCGGCAGATCCGGACTCCTCTGTGACGACACCTCGATGTCGCCCGCTTCATGAGCCGGAGAGGTGGGTGGGGTTTCGCTCTCCATCATCTCCGGAGGAAGATCCCCCGAAGACGAACTCTGTTGAGAAGGGCTGCTAGCCGGACTGCGAAAAGACGAATCCAGGTTATTGATCTAGGAGGAACGCAGTACCTTCGAATTAAAAATTAACTTACAGCTCGGTGGAGAGCTAGCCAGTTGGTGGGCATGATGCGGTGAGGGTGCCCGTCGGGGCAGAGCCCCCTGGTGTTATCTTTTTCCCTGGTTTGGGCATCTCCGTCTCCGAGTCTTCGGAGGCAGCCCTCTTCTTCCCGCGTGGGGAGGAGGCTTTAGCCTCCCCTTCCCGACTATCCTCCTTAGGGGAGGCAACAATTCCCCCGGTTCGGATGCGTAGCGTGTGAAGTTTGGTTTCTTCGTTCTTCCCCTTGTCTTCCCCTGAGGGCATTCTGCTGAGCACCCGGTCAAGCATCTTGGCCATGGTGGGACCAGGTGAGCCATCGGGAAGTGGCGTCGGACACCTGATTCTCTCCGCCTTGCTGAGCCATTCAGAATAAACAATTATGACAAATACAAAACAAGGTGTCCGGTATCAATTTACTTACTTGGGTATCTAGGCAATTGCAGCTTAGGCCCGCATCCTCGGTGGTGTCCGGACACTTTACTTTCGGTCCGAAGAATAATTTTCACATCCCTTCGAGCTTCAGGCCGAAGAAGTGCTTGACAGTCTGCGGACCCTCTGGATTGAATTCCCACATCCGGAGAGGCCGGCGTTGGCACGGCAGCATCTGTCGGATTAACATCACTTGCATTATGCTGACAAGGTTAATGTCCCTCTCAAGAAGCTCCCAGATGCGGTTCTGCAGTACTAGAACATCACCAGTGGGCCCCCAATTCCGTCCTACGTCGGTCCAAGACGCTAGTTGTGACGGAGGGCCTGAACGGAACTCGGGGGCGGCCACCCACTTTGTGCCTCTGGGAGCCGTGACATAAAACCACCTCCATTGCCATACATCGGATACTTCTGGGAAAGAACCCTCTGGCCATGGGGCATCAGTGTTCCTGCTTATTACGGTACCTCCAAGACTCCACGTGTCGCCCCTCGATCATCTTCGGCTTCACATTGAAGGTCTTGAGCCATAAGTCAAGTGTGGGGTGACATGGAGGAAGGCCTCGCACACTATAATGAACGACGAGATATGGAGGATAGCTTCCGGAGCTAGATCATGAAAATCCAACCCATAATAGAACATGAGCCCCCTCACAAAAGGATCGAGGGTGAGGCCCAAGCCACGGAGGAAGTGAGGAACGAACACGACGCACTCATTGGGCTCCGGTGTAGGGATGACCTGCCCTGGAGCAGGAAGCCTGTGCTGGATGTCGGCGGTCAGATATCCGACATCCCTAAGCTTCGCAATGTCCTCCTTTTGAATCGAGGAGGCCACCCACCGGCCTTGAGGGTCGGATCCGGACATATTGGAGGATCCGGGGTTTTGGAGCTTAGATCTCGGGTGTTAGAACTCGAGGTGCGAGAAGGCGCGAGCAAGGTGGAAAAGAGGCATAGACATCGGCCCCTTTTATAAAGGGGGTGAATATAAAGAGTCCTTAGGGGGACCGCTTGAGGTTTACCTGACTACACACGGAGTTACACCAACGGCCGTCGTAGGGCTACGCACGCCCTCATTAATGGAAGATCCCGTAATAAGAGGAACACGATCTCTGCCTCGACAGGACGTGCCAATAAAGCCGCCTCGCAGCGCGGGTCGAGGTGAGGCGAGAAGCACCGCTTCGTGTTGAACCGGGCCGCGATGCGAAGGCACGGCGTACGAAGATTGCCAGTGGATCAGATTTATGTTATGTTCCCTACAATGGTGTGGATCCGGACACGATCTAAATGTTCAATAATTACTTTGGAGTATTCGGAGGAGGAACTCGCCCTGCAATGCCGAAGACAAGACTGCGCGCCGGACTCATCGTCATTGAAGCCTGGTTCAGGGGCTACTGAGGGAGTCCTGGATTAGGGGGTATCCAGACAGCCGGACTGTATACATCGTCCAGACTATCGAAGCGTGAAGATACAAGACTCAATACTTCGTCCCGTGTCCGGATGGAACTTTCCTTGGCGTGGAAGGCAAGCTTGGCCATCCGAATATTATATTTCCTTCCTTGTAACCGACTCCATGTAAACCCTAGCCCTCTCCGGTGTCTATATAAACCGGAGAGGTTGGTCCTTAGAAGGCCGATCACAATTACAATCATACCATCATAGGCTAGCTTCTAGGGTTTAGCCTCTACGATCTCGTGGTAGATCTACTCTTGTACTACCCATATCTTCAATATTAATCAAGCAGGAAGTAGGGTTTTACCTCCATCGAGAGGGCCCGAACCTGGGTAAACATCTGTGTCCCTTGCTTCCTGTTACCATCAGCCTAGACGCACAGATCGGGACCCCCTACCCGAGATCCGCTGGTTTTGACACCGACACCGGGCGCCTGGTGCTGGCCTCTGGCTGGCTTCACTCCGACTCGGCAGTCCCCGTGACGCTGAGACAGGCCGCGGCGTCTTCTGAGAAGGAGTAGCAGAGCGCCGCCAATGCTGCAGCCGATCGTGAGGCGGCACTTGAAGACGCCAAGGCCGCCCGCGACCACTGCCGAGTGCTGGAGGACGAGCTGAAGAGCCTGCGCAACAAGCACGCCGAAGAAGCACGCGGCTGCCAGGTGAAGGAGGAGGAGATGAGGGCCCGAGAGGATGTCGTCAAGAACCATGACGCTGAGTTGGGGGAGTTGGAGAAGACACAAACTGCCGAGAGCAGCCGGTTGGAAGGACTGGAGCGGAAGGTGAAGGCAAGGGAGGCCGATCTTGACGCCAAGGCGCGTGTCCTGGCCGAAGACCGCGTGGCCTTTACCGATCTCGAGAAGAGGTCTCGCGCGGCACTGAAGACGCTCTATGAGCACGGCTTGGAGAGGCCGCTGACCACCGATGAGGACGGCCCCGCCCTACTGCTTCCTCTCTTGGTGAAGGCGCTTGAGGAAGTCGTGGATGGTATCGGTCCCATGCCAGAGGCGGAAGCTCACGTCCTGTCTTCAGCTGCATTGACTCATGTCTTCAGCCATCTGCACCATCGCGACCCCAGTGCTTGTCTTGACGAGCTACTGGAGCATGTGGCTGATGATCACTACGCAGCCGCCGCCGCAGTCGTGCAAGGTCAGGTGGAGGCCCTGCTGAAGAAGTTATGCGGCTTTGCCTCCGGACCCTTGTCCGGCGATGCCGCCGTTTCTGCGGCTGGTGGTGCAGGTGAAGACGTCGTTACCCGAGGAGGAGCACCTTCTGCAGGCAATGGCGGTGTCCAGGGGTGACCTGCGGCTACTCTCCTATTTAGTTCCTGTAATATGCATCGGGCCTTGTGGAGGCGTTAAACTTTCATTTGATATTGTGAGGACAATATGTTTTGTAATATTTGCTTTGAGATTTTGTGATTTTCTTCCCATCCGCTTTATGTTCTGCGTCGGCAGAGCCCGGCCTCAAGACATACCTCAATCGCTGCAATGACCCGGAGACTAGGACGGACCAAGGAGTGAGGGGCTACGTGACCAGTTAGTCTCCTGAGTCGCAATGCTCAGGAGTCCCCCTTGACGCGCAAACAACTTATAGGGAGAGTACGCAAGGATAGATTAATGTTCTACGTCAGCAGAGCCCGGGCCCGTGCATACCTCAACCGCCATTGGGCCGACCGGAGACCAGGACGGACCAAGGAGTGAGGGGCTACGTGACCAGTTAGGCTCCCGACTCGCGATGCTCAGGAGTCCCCCTTGATGCACAAACAGCTTATAGGGAGAGTACGCAAGGATAGATTAATGTTCTACGTCGGTAGAGCCCGGCCCCGCGCATACCTCAACCGCCATTAGGCCAACCGGAGACCAGGACAGACCAAGGAGTGAGGGGCTACGTGACCAGTTAGGCTCCTGAGTCGCGATGCTCAGGAGTCCCCCTTGACGTGCAAACAATCTCCATACCTGCCCTCGCCGAGGCCTCGGGAGGGGCGTGCGACGGCCAGGTCCGGGAGACCTGGTTGGGTGGCATGCGCTTGGGCATGACCCAAGCGCAGCCCCCAGGTCCGGGAGACCTGGTTGCGTGGCGTACGCTTGGGCGTGACCCGAGTGTAGCCCCCGTGCCCAGCCCCCTCGCACGTATCTCCCGAGGGGAGGCGCTGCAGTGAGGCCGGACGCTGAGCTTTGGGGCTCCCTGAGGTTGGTACGGCCGTGAGGCCGCCTCGATTGTATCTATCACCGGTAGGAGCATAGTGCTTCTGCTTGTGCACGGGCATAGCCGCTCCTCGTCAGTGTCGACGGCCAGCGCGGAGCATGGTCCTTCCACTTGTGCGTGGGAGGGGGCCCCCTCCGGGAGGAGTCCCGCCCTGACACGTGGCTTGCACGACAGGGCTGGGAGGTGTATCTGGGCACTCGTGAGCCAGCGCGGGACTCACGAGGCCCTACCTCAAGACGGGTTGCGCCTGTTCTTGGGTCCACTACAAAAAAAGACACATCCGTGACATTTTGGGCTGAACGAATTTTTTCTGTCATACATATGACACTTCTATGACGATAATTGTGACAAAACCCGGTATCATCATAGATGTGGTGGGCTCCTACTTCTATGACAAAAAATCATGACAGAAAATGGGCTTTTGTCCTGGGCGGGCCGGAGACGCAGCTGCATGACATTCTTTGGGCCGTCCATGACGGAAAAAACCGTGGTAGAAGCGAGGGCGTGGAAAATATCGGGGAGTCCCGGTTACAGTGGGTGGTCGGGGGCCGAGCAATGCGTGTTTCTCTCATACTTACACGCGTGTGTGCGAAGCGTTGGGCTCTAACTGAACCCAAGCGAGGCGTTGGGCTCTAACTGAACCTGAGCGATTGCACTGTAGGCTACGCGTTACTGAACCCGAGCGATCGATCGATGGCTGTTAACTGAACCCGATCGAGCGATTCCTTCGCTACTGCTGCTAACTGAAGCCGATCGATGCTGCCTCTGGATGAACAGTGAGCGTTGCGGGGGGGGGGGGGGGGGGGTTGGGTGAACAGTTCCCGGTGGGGGTGGATGAACAGGACCCCATGGTGTTGCCTCTAGATGAACTGTACCCCCATCGATCGAGCCGGTTGGGGCTGGATGAACAGGACCCCGTGGAGGGCTGGAGGAACAGGACCACCTGGTGGAGGGCAGGATGAACAGTAGCCCATGGAGGGGTGGTTGAACAGGAGCCCGTGGAGAGGGCTGGTTGAACAGTAGCCGGTGGAGTAGCGCACGGTGGAGGCTGGATGAATAGGGAGCCCGTGGATGAACAATCGCGGTGGAGGCCGGAGGAGGTCGACGGTGGATGAACAAAGAGCCCGTGGAGGCCGGAGGGGTCGACGGTGGAGATGAACACTATCCCGTGGAGTCCTGCTTTTGCGGTACGCCACACCCCTACCGATGAACAGGACCTGTTTCACCGTAGCGCCCAACACAAGTCCGTTTCCTCCGTTTTGCGGTACGCCACACCCCTCCCGATCAACAGGACCCCTGTTTCGACCGTAGGAGGTCCGTTTCCTCCATTTTGCGGTACGCCAAACCCCTCCCGATGAACAGGATCCCGTTTCGAACGTGGCCGGTCGAACACAAGGCTATTTCCTTCATTCTGCGGTACGCCAGGCCTCGTTTCCATCGCCTGTTCCATCCAAGCCCTCCCGATGAACACGACCACGCATTTTGTTGCCTCCCCATGAACACAACGACGACACTGTTTCTCCGTTCCGACCCAGCCATGTACACGAGCCCTGGCTGTACGTATGCGCGAGTAGGCGTTCAAGACCCAGCCCGTATGTACACATACGTGGCCGTATTTTCTTTCTTGCACCCTGGCCGTTGTATGTACGTGTACATGCTACGTGCGCGCCTCTACTACGACACGTGCGCACCTCTACATCGACAAGTATATATGTACGTACACGTTCGCGACCAGAATGACAACGCTACGTACGCTTCGACCAGGTGGGTCCCGACTATCAGGCACTTCCTTGCGTGCGATGATGTAGCTGGTGGGTCCCAGCATCAAAGGCAAATGTTTTTTCGCGAAATATAGTGGCCCGTCCGGTGGGTCCCAGCTGTCAGGTGGAGGAATCATTATTTTCCGCGTAATAAGGAGGCAGTTCCTTGCTGCGACCGTGGACCCAGCTGTCAGCCTCTCCATGTACAGTCCACGTCCGGTGGAAGTCGTTCCTTGACCACGTTGACCATGCCGCACCGAGAGCACCAGGGCGGTGGACGACGGCAAGGCCTAGGAAGGGGACGACGGGGAGCCGGGGAAGACATGGCAGTGGAACCCCGCGCGGAGAGGAGTACGAGGGTTCACTGGTTCGGCTGCGGTGTGAGGCTGCCGTCGCCGCAGTGGCCCGGCCGGTGGGAATAGTAGGGGGCGGTGAGGCCTCCGCGGCAGCACAGCCGGCCACGGGAGGCAGGAGCATACGGCACGACCGGCGTTGCTTTGGGCGGCTGGAGCAAGAAGACCAGAGGTTGTAGAAGCACTACGGTCGTTGGATGGACATCGTACGGTCACTCGAGCTAGAATCGTTCATATTGACTAAAGTTGACAAAGGCCCCCATCCCAGTCAACTTAGTAGGCCCACAAGTCAGCCTCCCACCATGGTGGGTCCCAGCTAGCAGGGGGAGTATTCATTTTTTTGTGCGTAATAAGGAGGCACTTCCAGTGGGTCCGAGCTGATAGCGGGGGGAATGTTTTTTTCGCGAAATACGCTGGCCCGTCCGATGGGTCCCATCAGTCAGGGGGAAACATTTTTTTTGGCGAAATAAGGTGGACCGTCTGGTGGGTCCCTGCTGTCAGGTGGAGGAATAATTATTTTGCGTGTAATAAGGAGGCACTTCCTTGCGGCCGCCTGGACCCAGCTGTCAGCCTCTCCACGTACAGTACTCTTCCGATGGAAGTCGGTCGTTGACCACGCCGCGCCGAGAGCACCAGGGCGGTGGACGATGGCGAGGAATAGGAAGGGGATGACTCGGAGCCGGGGAAGACGCAGCAGTGGATGCCCATGCGAAGAGGGTTCACTGGTTCAGCTGCGGCGTGAGGCTGCTGTCGCTGCAGAATAACAGGGGGTGTGGGTGAGTAGAGGGATGGCATGGCCAGCGGTGGGAGTAGTAGGGGGCGGTGAGGCCTCCGCGGCATCACAGCCGACCACGGGAAGTAGGAGCACGCGACACGGCCGGCGCTGGTTTGGGCGGCTGGAGCAAGAAGACCAGCGGTTGAAGAAGCACTACGGCCGTTGGATGAACATCGTACGGTAACAGGAGCTAGAATCGTTCATATTGACTAAGTTGACAAAGCCCTCCGTCCCCGGCCGACTTGGTAGGCCCACAAGTCAGCCTCCCACTATGCCGGGTTCCACCGGCGGGGAATATTCATTTTTTTGTGCGTAATAAGGAGGCACTTCCTTGCGTGCGAAGATAGCTGGTGGGTCCGACATGTCAGCGGGGGGCACGTTATTTTCGTGAAATACAGAGGCCCTTCCGGTGGGTCCCAGATGTCAGGTGGAGGAATCATTATTTTGCGCGTAATAAGGAGGCATTTCCTTGTGTGCGGCCGTGGACCCATCTGTCAGCCTCTCCATGCACAGTCTACTTCCGATGGTGCCATTCGTTGACCACGTTGACCAGGCCGTGCCGAGCGCATCCAAGGTGGTGGACGACGGCGAGGCCCCGGAGATGGGAAGACGCGGGAATAGAGTCGCAGACAGAGAGGTGTACGAGGGTTAACTGGTTCTGGTGCGGTGTGGTTCGGTAGTTTGTGGAGAAGAACAGGAGGTGTGGAGGGGTAGAGGGATGGCCTGGCCAACGGTGGAGTAGTGCTTCATAGCGAAGCATGCTAAGCAGAGCTGCTAGCAGCAGGAGGTGGTAGGTGGTCCCGGCGGCGCTGGAGGAAGAAGACGAGAGATTGAAGATGGACGCCGGTCGTTGGATGTAAATCCAACGGCTAACATGTCAGAATCATTTGTTGACTAAATTGACAACGACTTGCGTTGGCTTCACCTATTGGCCCACATTTCAGCCTCCAAAAATGTGGCACGATTCAACCCATTTTTCAGAATTTACAAGATTTTTTTTTTATGCAGCGGTAGAATTTACTGATCAATTTGATCTCTTTTTGGATTATAGCCATTGGCTGGGCTGGGTGAACAAATAATGTAGCGACCATGCGGCTGCTTATTTTATTTCCTAAAAATTACAGGCCATTTGCACTTTCTCGAAATACACGATTTTCTTGGGCTGATTCTAATTATAATGTTGGGTTGGGCCAGCAATATTATCAAAAAATAAAAAGGGCTGAGCATTTTGTTATAAATATATTTAAATAATAAGTGATATTATTACATTCGTCCTTAAATCTTACCAAGCTTTTGTACACAATCACTAGGATTTTCGTGCCAAAACAATCCAGGATTTTATTTTTTAAGAAATTATTTTTATAAGTTAATAAGATGTGAGATATTGTTTTCTTACATATGTAAGTATCTGTTAAATATATGATGACAATAAAAATAATATATAATAACATATAAAATAATTTTTTAGAAAAACAGGGAGCATCTCACTGGTTCCATAGCTGAGAACGAAACCACAACATATTCTGATATAGCAGCTCAAAGAGCAGTTTGAAAGCAAAGGTAGAAAAGCTACAAACTAGGGGGTGGACGAACAAGTTCTCTGAATAACACAAATCACCCGAGCGGTGCCAAAGGCAGAGCGGATAGAGCACTCAAATGACGCAAGGAGGGTCCAGTGAGGCCTTCATGGTCTTCAGCCGAGGGGCCGTGTCAGCCTGCGGTGACCAGTAAGCAAGCGGAGACACCGGGCTGGAAGGCGTAGCATGGTGGATGTCCCTCTTTTTCGGCACCAGGTGCCCATCATCTTCATCAGAGATCTTGAGACGAGCCCACGGGTCCAGCCCCAGAGCAGGTCGAGCCTTGTTCAGCCATAAGTGATCGCCAACGGTTTCTGGAGGGATCTTGTTAGGGTTTCCATGAAGCTCATCAACTTGTCCTTGTCCGACCCGGAGGAGAGAATCGCCCAGTTCCTCACCATGTTCATGATCAACCTCAAGACCTGCGGAATGGAAATCCAGGAGGTGTTACTGAAGATCATAGCATTTCTATATTTCCAGAGGCACCAAAGGACAACTGAGCTAACAGTGTTTAAAACTGAGCACTTTTTGGTAGCAATCCAGAATCTGGCGACAGATTCGAAGGATGAGCTAATCTGACTAGAGAAAAGTTCCTCAATGTGGGCCCAGAGACGTTTAGCAACTATACATTCAAAAAATAGGTGAGAACAAGAATCTTGTTCCAAGCAATAAACACAATCAAGGGGTTTGATGATGTGTCTCTTCCTAAGGTTATCCCTAGTCATCAATTTGTTTTTGGAGAGAAGCCAGAGAAATACATGAATTTTAGGGGGAACTCTCAATTTCCAGACAGCAGGGATAAACACGGGTTGAACCCCTCTAAAGTTGATAACATGATAGAGGGAGATGGAGGAATACTTCCCCTTATTGTCCAACTGCCAAATCAGGGCATCCGGCTCGGCAGCAAAGGTAATGCTTTTGGCAATTTCCTCCAACTGGAATCATTGTTCCATGAGACTATCACTAAAGTTCCTTCTAAAAGAGAGTTTTAGGCATTGACCGTCCCAAACTTCATTGACACTTTTGTTAAGCTCATTGCAGACAGAGTAAATAGGCCAAAATTGGACTGCTAGGGGGGATGTGCCAAACCAAGTATCTTCCCAGAACCTGGTTCTGCTCCCATCCCCTATGTTCCATCTGTAGCCAAATTTCACAGCATGCATGATAGATTTTAATCCTTTCCAGAATCTAGAGGTCTTAGGGCAGGGACAAAAATATTAGGTTTATTTCCTAGGTATTTATGGGCAATAAGAAGCTTCCAGGGTTTCAGGTCTTCCTCATAGAATCTTTTAATCCAAGACCCTAGAAGACAGATGTTAATTTCTTGGAGGTTAGGTATGCCTAGGCCTCCAAAATCATTTTCATAGAGACTAGGGCCCAATTAGCAAGGTGTAGCTTCCTATTTCCCTCAAAATCATTCCACAAGCAATGAGACATCTGAGAATTGATGAGGTTCACTGCCCATTTAGGGAACTTGAAGAAGGAGAGGAGATACACTCGAATGCTAGCCAAACAAGCTTGTATGAGGGTCAATCTACCTCTGTAAGAGAGAAGTTTGCCCCTCCACCCAACAATCCTTTTAATGATTTTATCCAAAAGGGGTTGGATATCCTCTCTACTCAGTTTATCATAGTGGAGAGGGATACCTAGGTACTTAATGGGGAAGTTACCTTTATTACAGACTAGAATAGAGAGGAAGTCAGCTAACTCCTGGTCATCCATGTTGATAGGGATGAGTTCACTTTTAGAGTAGTTGATTCTCATGCACGAGACTTGTTCAAAACAGGTTAGAACAGTTTTCAGATTGCTAGCATGTGTGGAGTCATTGTCTAAGAAAAGGATGGTATCATCTCGCATATTGAAGGCAGATGATGCCACCGAAGGCGAACCTCAGGACAGAGCCCTGCAATCAGACTATGATCAGCAGCTTTGCTCAGCATTTTAGTAAGAACGTCCACTACTAAATTAAACAAAAGCGGGGAGATGGGGTCACCTTGCCTAAGGCCTTTACCAGCAAGGAAAAAAATCACTTTCATAGTTATTTAACTTGACCCCAACGGACCCCCCATGAGTAAGTTGATGGATCCAGCTCTCCTCTATGAAAGGCTTGGAAAAGATCTAAGAGATCATTTTTCACCAAGTCCCAAAAATGCTGGTAAAACAAGAAGGGAATCCCATCAGGACCAGGAGCCCCATCAGGATAAGAGCTAAAAATGGCTTCCTTCACCTCTGTCTCTGAAAAAGGGGCTTCTAGCAGCTCATTTTCAGCAGGAGAAACTTTTTCAGAAGCAGAGAAACAATTGTTTTGTAGAGAGAACCCAGAAGGGTTTTCTTTCTTAAACAGGTCTTTGTAGAAGTCACTAGCCACTTTCAGCATCTCATCTACCTCAGTAACAGGGCCATTAGGCCATCAAGAGAGTGAATGAGGGTTTTCCTCCTCCTCTGGTTAGCTACTGCATGGAAGTAAGCAGTATTTCTATCACCCTCCTTAATGTTCCTATCTCTAGACCTTTGTTTGGCTTTGATTTCTTCTTGAAGCCAAATTTTCTTGAGATCTCCATGGACAAAGTTTAATCTATTAGTCTCAAATTTCGAGAGGTCAAGTGGTTTCTGCCTTTAATATCTAGAGAATCAAACTCAAGGAGGAGAAGCCTTTTGTATCTTCTAAGATTAGCTTCCTCATTGGAGTTCCACCTTTTGGTAGCTCTTCTAAATCTCCTGATTTTGATCTCGCCAATTTTCTAGGGGCAAATGCTCCCAAGAGGCTCATTCCAGATTTTCCTGACTAACTCAGTAAAATATTCTCTAAGCAACCACCATTTTTCAAATTTAAAACTATTGCTCTTTGGAGTTTGGTTAAGACCAGAGTCCCAGATCAAAGGAGTGTGGTCACTACCACATCTGGGCAGAGCTCTACAACTAGAAAGGGGAAGGAAACTATCTAATTCTGTGTCACAGAAAATTCTGTCAATGGTGGACATAATCCTGGAGCAGCACTTCCAACATATCTAGCAGAACTGTGGGTTTTCCTTCTGACAAGGAAATTCTCAACTTTATGGGTAACCATTTTGCAGATAAAACAACTCTTGGGCTTGACACATTTATCCAAATGATGCCATGGTTCCCCACAGTTGTAGTAGATCACCTCAGAGTATGCCATAAGGCCCGAAGGAGGGGCAGGAGCAGTTTTCTGGATGTCCTATCTCTTCTTTTGCTGATTCTTGCATTGAGATTTCCCACTGATCTGAGAGTCAGAACCACCAGCAGATTGATCTTGGGCAATTACAGGAGCCTGCCCAGATTGTGCCCCCATTTGGGGCGGAGGTGGGCCAGACTGCCCAACCCCCCATTGTGATAGGGGAAATTCATCTGAGTTCCTGGTTCCTTCTCATCCTCCAGCTAGATGTTGTCTCTCAGGAAGCAGAAATAACCACTAGACAGCTCAATTGAAGCAGATTGCAAGCCTAATTTAAAGCTTCTGCAGGCTTGGGGGAGGTAAGGTAGGGGATCCACTGCCCGGCCCGGTGGCGTCTGGGCGGTGGAGTCCAGTCAAGCATTCTCATCTCCCAGCACGGCGTGGATCTCCTGAATTCACTTCTCCTTTCGCCCATCGAACGAACGCAAACGTCGGCTCACTGGGGTGGCACATCCTGTGCTTCTCCAAGAAATCTCCTTCGAAGTAGATCCGCAGGGCTAGATTCAGTAGCTCCCAATCTACATGATCCTTGCACATCCGAGCATACCTGCGCGTGTGAGAGAACGGATTCGGTCCCTCCTCAGCTTCCTCCCTCGCAGCTTCCTCCTCCGCTTCCCTCCATTCGCGCGTGCACTAGGTCCAGGAGAGAGCATCGTCCCGGATCCGCATCACCCGCTCCCTCCATCTCCTCCCTCGAGTCTCGGCAGCACTGCTGGCCAAGCGACGGAGTCGAGCGGCTGGAGCATCCACGGGAAGGCTTTGTAGACATGTGGGAGATGCATCTTGTACATCTGCCTGTCTTCCAGCCATTCCCCCGTGGATATGGCCGGCAACTCCGTGGGGCTCAATTCAAAAATCTCACCAACCAAGGTAGATGATGAATGGTGGAATACTTTTTGTACTCCCTCCGTCTAGGTGTGTAAGTCATCTTACGAAAACCAAATAATCCCAAAACACTTAGGCGCGGTGCATTAACTTCTACCTCGTTTCTTGTTTCTTGACATATCAACCAATAAGAGATGTGGGTGTGCATGCTTTTAATGACTTGAAACTACCAAACACAACATGAAGTGGTTAATTCATTGCATGCAATGCTATTAATTAGCAAATAAACATTAAGTTCTGTAGTTTTCCCGTCCTCCTTGGTCACGGTGCACAATCTAAGATGACTTATTCACCTAGACGGAGGGAGTAGTTTGCAAAAGCACCTAATTATTGCACTTGTTTTCCTCAAAAAATTATGTTTATCAATGCATAAATTGCAATGCATGCATGCATAAAGTACATGCATTGGTCAATTTTCTCTTAATACTTGCATGCAATGATTTAATGCACCTTGGAATCTGAACATGTGATGGAAAACAACGAAATTGAGCCTTATAAAATGGAAAAACTAAAATTTTGAGATAAGCCCTATAAACCGAAAAGGAGGGAGTATGTGAACTAAACAAATAACATATAAAATAATTTAAATATATATAATATAGTTAGAAGGTAAACATAAGTTGGACTCATGTTCCTATTCTTATATAGAAAAATAGAAACAGACCTCTCTGCGTTTTCTTCAAAAAAATACATAAATTGGGCTGCCAAAAATAAAACCTCGGATGGGAGGTCCATAGGTTGGTCGATACATGACGGCGCTAAGAAAATACAAACAGGCCTATGGACCTCCCATCCGAGGTCGTGGGTTGCGCATGTTAAAAATGAAAGCCTAGACGGGGCAGCACAAAACCACGTCCAACACTTGCCAAAACTTCGTCCCTCGTTTTCTTTGTGTTTCGCACACTCGACATTGTGTGGGCATTTTGACTGCATCATATGAAGATGTGCTATGCATGAATGTTGATCGGCATGATGTTAATCGGCTGGTAGTTCCATTTTCGACCATGAATAAAACTTCCAACATGATGTTAACCCTGTTTGAAAAGGCCATGTTAATATAAATGCTACGCCTACGAAAGTTGAAGTTTCTTATCCGAAATCGAACTTGCGCTTTCTTATCTGGCTGAAACTTGCGCTTCTTCTCACGAGAATCACATTATCTCGCACTTTTATACTCCTATGAAACTACATTTTTTAAGTGATAAAAATAGATCTCTAGAATTCATAAAATACTTCATATGCTCAATACTGCAAATCTGAAATTCAAAAGACATTCATATCTGAAAGTACTCTCAAAATACACAACACAAGACACAATTCACAACCTGAAAATACTGACAACCCTAAGCTCCTCCTTTCAATTCACAACCTGCCCGACTATTGGGCTGGGGGGAGGGGGGCAGCCCTCTCCTATTCCTCGGCGGCAGACATCCGCCCCATGAGACAATGTGAACGGCAAGGGAGACGATGGCGGGGAAGCATCGTCGGGCCAACTGCTTTTCTCCTCTTGCAGTTGGGTTCGGTCGACGAAGACTCCTCCGGCTCGCTCTGGCAGGACACCCTCACAAACGGCACCACAGAGATGCTCGATCCTTCAATCTCGGTGGATGCTCCATCCGGGATCGATACTCCCACCACCGCTCCCTCACGATCGGAGTCGGTGAATCTGTTTGCTCCATGGCCCGGAGGAGCAGCTCTATGTACTCGGTGTGACTCCTCCCGGGAGTATCGCCGCCTTTTCGCCTTCTGTTGCAGATATTTGGCCATGGATGTCACCGTCGCCGCTAGTTGGTCCTTGTTGTCAAACCAAGATGTATCTCCAATATCCTAGCTAGCTTCACAGTGGTCGCCGTCTGCGATCCTCACGTATCGCTTGTACTCCTCCATCGATCTACTTCTCCACAAAGCACCTTCACTACGGGCGGTGGTTTTTGAATGGAAGAGGAGAGGAGCAACGCTGGTTTTGGATTAGAACGGGAGAGAAGCGACGCTGGTTTTGGACCGAACAGAGAGGAGGGGCGGTGGTTTTGAAATGGAAGAGGAGAGGAGCGGCGCTGCATTTAGATTGGAACAGAGAGGAGCGGCGGTGGTTTAAGAGGAGAAGAGCTAAGAGCGGCGCTGGTCTTGGAAGTATTTTTTGTTGTTTTATGTATTTTGGGTCAAAGTTTGACCACGCATCGTATTTGACAAGCAAAATGTGAATGCATGTCACCAAAAATTGTATTGTTTGGTTCGTATCTGAATGTACTTTCAAATTATATTATTTTTGCAACGTATAACATATATTTTATGTGCGAAAATCATGGTCAATTATGACCCAGAATAAAAGGGAGACTAGTTAATGTGGGATTGCTTTATTAATTGAAGGGTAAATTGATTTTGATTTTGATCCACCACAGGCCGGCCCCTCTCGTCCAATCCTAAATCGCCGCTGCACGCTCCTCTCCCTCTTCTCCATTGCAAAACCACCTCCTCTCCTCTCCATCATCTCCATTCGAAAACCACCGTCTTGCCTCTCCCTCTTCTGATCTTCTCCATTCCAAAACCACCTCCTCTCCTCTCCATCATCTCCATGCCAAAACCACCGTCTCGCCTCTCCCTCTTCTGATCTTCTCCATTGCAAAACCACCTCCTCTCCTCTCCATCATCTCCATTCCAAAACCACCGTCTCGCCTCTCCCTCTTCTCTATTGCAAGACCACCGTCTCTCTTCCGTTTTCTAGATGCTTTGCTCCATGGCGTGGGCGCAATCCATGGATACGAAATTAGTATACTGTATACTATTTAAAAGTCGAGGGCGGGGTTTTTCCTGTGCGGTAGGCGGCGTGGCAGTTCCGCCTAGTCGGTTCGACAGAGACGCGAGAAGACGAGGGAGTAGGCTACTGCAAACGTAGGGCTGTGTGGTTTCACAAATGAAGTTATCACGGGATGTGGGGCCTGTGATTTGACTTGCCATTATCATTTTAATCACAAGGCCACGACCGGCGTGAGTCTCCCAGATTCCTGACGACCTCCATACAGGTGCCTCTCCCAATGCTCCACCACGTAGTAGTAGTAGAGGCTGGCTCTTGTATGAGAGCCCACTTCTCCACTTTTTCCTTACATCTCTTTCCTCCACATGTGCAAAAATGCCATGTAAAGCGCACTATTGTACTTACTTTTACTTGCTCCTACAGGTGCTTAAGCTTGCCACATAGGCTTAAAGTCTGATGTGGCAAGTTAATCAAGAAGAGAGAGACTAGTTTGGTGACCCAAGGAAGAAAGCGGTGCTAAGCGGCGTGTATCTAGGTGAAAAGACAATTTTGAGTCTATAGCTAATTAAATGAAGCAAACTTAGCAACACCATTTCATTGGAAGAGGTCACTCCTTGGCAAATGCAATACATACTAGTACTCCCAGTGTCCCAGAATATAAGAACGTTTTTGGCACTACACTAGTGTCAAAAACGTTCTTATATTATGGGACGAAGGGAGTACGAAGAAATAGATAGAGAGGAGTAAAAAATACACTTATAGCCAACCTTATAGCCAAAACCTTGTTGTAGTATGAGTGACTAAGTGATGACTATGTATGACATGCCAACATCGGATAGCCCTAACGCACCGTGTTAAATCTCAAAAGGGCGCGCGACCGATGCGAAAGCAACGCGACGGTCGTGGTAGGCGCGACGATGATACGGGCTGCAGGCAGCCCATGGAACAGATATAAAACCTTAGCATGCTAAGATGCTGAAAATTTGCGTAATAACCCTGCAGGATAGGATATTCACCCATAGGTCTAGAATCACGCCATGCAACCGTTCAATCTCAGATCCAAGGGCTCTCGGAAGCCCGTATCATGGGAGAATGGAAAGCCACTACCCTGCCGTTCGCACGCTGGCAGTTCGCTCCTACTTGTCGCACGTCCTTCAGTACTACGACGGTTCGCTCCTAGTCGTCCCGTCCATTCACATTACGGCAGTTCCACTAATCCTAACCCTCCTCCCAAATTCATGGTGTCCCAAATCTCCACGATTGGCGGTGAGTACAAGGTTAGAACCATCAGCAGCGATGAGTTCGACGTCATCTACACCCGTTCTTCCGCAACAGTGAAAGGATGCCTTTCTCGCTTCAGACGCATGTTCGAAAACTCAGATGATGAGTGGGTCGCTGGGCTAGATGTTGAGTACACCACAGTCCTGGGACGAGAGAAGGATTTAAAGGACGAAGAGAGGAAGAAGCCCGCCGTGATCCAGGTTTGCGTACATAACGCTTTGCTTGGTCTACCACATATGCCATGCCGACGTTGAGTGCCAGGATTTTAAGAACTTCCTCAAGGACAAAACAGTGAAATTCGCATCAGTAGACTTTAAGAACGACGAAGAAGTCCTAGGTCGATCGGCCTCATTGTAGGCAACCCTTCGCCTCCGAAGAATCGGCTGGTGCCCTCTCGTCAGCCTTCAATGCTGACCCTGGCAGGAGCCATGGTTCATCCTTCGTACGGTAAACTGGAGAAAACTCCATACACGTTTCATCGTCATACATGGCAGTGGAATGTACTAGATATAGACCACATCCACTACGCTGCAATGGATGGCTACCTTTGCTTCAATATCTACAAGGGTTGGATGAAGAGCAACAGCCAAGTGTGCGGTTCAAGCAAAGAAGTATCGGCCAAGGGGAAGAGGGAGAAGGACGAAGTCGAGGACGTGGACAAGGACTCCGAGTAAGGTGGCAGTGTCGTTGCTCATGGTGGTTCTAATGCAGTGTCTACCGGAATAGTTGCAAAGTTTAAGTTCAGGTGTGCTTAATTTAATTTGAGGGGTGTGTTGTCGAGCCCCAATTTGAACTATGTTATGTTTCTTCTCGTTACTTTTAACTCACAAGACGTACATACTAGTATTTCTTACATTTCATCTTTTAGTTGGTATAGTACTACCACTGCTTTCTTCACATTATATACGTACAATATATATGGCCAACATCATATAGCGTTAGTTTAGTTGTCAAAGAATTTCGTGGTGTTTAGTTTTGTCAAAGAATTCCAGGATGCTTAGAGGGTGCTTGGATCCAAGGGACTTATTTTAGTCGACTAAAAATAGTCTCTTTAAGAGGCTAAAGTTCCAAGCACCCCGACTAAAGAGGGGCTAAAACTAGTCTTGAGACTAAAATATTTTAGTCGTGGGGTACCCCTACTAAAATGTGGATTAGTCCTCTCTCTACTCATTTAACTCCTCTCCTTTAACACAAAGTAGTTCGGATTGGAGGGTTTGGAGGATAATAAATGCTCATTAACTTGATTTTAGCCTTTTTAGTATTTGGATCCAAGCATGGGTGAGGCTAGCATGTTTTAGTCCCACTACTTTTAGTCATGGGACTAAAACGTATCCAAGCACCCTCTTAGTTTTATTTGAGGGGTGGGTTGTGTTGGACACCATTATTGTGACTAGCCTTTTTAATAGTACTATATGCATAATTTGGCCATTTAGCGCTCTCTATATGTACCACCTTTTTTTAATTTCAAGTTTTGCTCCATGGCGCCATCCATCGATACTACTGTTGTACAAAAGTATACATTTTTTAAAAGGCTAGAGGGCGAGGCAGTCTAGCTTGGTCGGTTTCATGAGAGGCGAGGGCCTTTGTGATTTGACGGCTCATTACCGCTGGAAGGCGGGGCCTTGTGATTTGACTGCTCGTATAAATGCGCCGATGACCTGATCGAGGAGGAGGAAAGAACCGTGCGGTATACTCAAGTTTTCCACTGGAGTAGTACTGCGATGGAGGAGCACGAAACACGGCATCCCAGTGCCATATGGCGATAAAAAATGATCTAATTTGCTAGTCATCTCATTGTTAGCATTGTTCTATTCATTTCCTAAAAAAACCATTGTTCTATTCATGCCTCGCAGAGAACGTGACACGTGCGGCGTAAACACCAAGCAAAAGATGAAACAGAGGAGCAAAGAAGAAGGAAGATTATCACCCCCAAATGATCTAATTCGTCATGAGTCGTGAATCGCTTCTTCATCACCTCCATGACCTCCATCTCCTTGCGCGTCTCCTCCGCCATCTTCATCATTGTGTCCATGACGCGGCATTTCTCGACGCGAGCCTTCATCATCTGTTCCACGGCCATATTACGTACCTTGACAGCAGCCGGGTGCTTGATGCGGAGCTTCGCCAACTCTTCCTTCTGTTCCATGGCGAGGGCCTGCAGCATCTTCATCGAGGAACTACTATTCTCATGCAGCTTCTTCCAGCCGGTGTTCTTCTCCTTCAACAGGTCGATCTCGTGGCAGAGCTTCACATTGTCCTACCGAAGTCGCAGGATTTTGCAGGTCGCCTTCTTCTCCGAGGCAATGCTCTTCTTCAGCAGCATCACCAAGCCGGCGGTCAACTCCCCCTACTGATTGAGCTCAGTGGGCATGTCGTCGAGGCTCTCCTTCAGCAACTCCATCAAGCCTTGGATGAACTCCTTCTGCTTATTGAGCTGATCGGGCATGCCGTCGAGGGATAACGACTCCAGCTCCGCCGGCTCGGCATGTTCGCCTCCGCGGCTAGGGCACTCCCGGGAGCCATCTCCTGCCCGTGAGAGATCTTTCGAGGTCTCTGCGTGGCGGCGAGCCCTCTTTTTTTTTGCAGCCTTGGTTGCCGCTCCCTTGTTACAAGTAGTTCTCGACCTAGAGCTCTGCTCACCGGCCATGGCAACGACGGACAAAGACGAAGCACTTATGAGGAGGAAAGGTAGAGTAATTTTTGGGTAGGTAGTTCCCCTTTTTATAACCTAAGTACTAGCACTAGTACTAATACCTGCATAGTGGGAACACGTTCAGGTTTGGTACGTACTAGTAGGTGTGAGCAGGCTTTCGAATGTGATGGGAACAAGGTAAAGATTAATTGATGGTTTTGGTTTCGAGGCCGAAACGGCTCCCGATGAGTTTAGCGGAACATAAATTTCAAGTACTACACCGCTCAAATGCGTAAATATTATGTTATCACAAAATTGGCACAAAATACGAAGGAGATCAATGGAAGTACTACTAGCAACCCACGATTTAACTACTTGCATGCGCCAAAGGGAGTAATAATGTCTTTCTTCCGCCCTCACGTCCACTCAATTTGCATGCGCTGTATTAATTGACCATCAATGAAGTGAACGACTTTACACGCGCCAAATTATCACATGGGGTGGATCTTGGTACAAAATTGCGTCGCATGTGTACCCGCTGCAGCGTATGAGGGAATGAGTGCGTGTGTGGCGTGCGTGCACATCTTCGCTTCAGGCATGTACCGCCAAGATGGCTCGTGGAGGACGAGTACATTCTTCCGGAACCAAGAAGACGTCATTGTGATCAATCCACGCAAGGAGGTCGCGACAACGCCTCCACATGTGCCACGTGGCTTCATGAACTGTAAGAGAGACACTGTGTAGCATGCCATTGGTATTCTAATTTACGTGTTTTCCACATACTCGAAGTACTAGTAAGGCACACGTGCATTGCACGCATCAGATTTTGCAACCAAATTATGAATAAATACCACACTATAGCATGTAAGCGCTAAGTCATATATGCCTGATGTAGCCCTTCGTTTAATTCTTATAGTTCGTCTCATTCAAAATCAATTAGTTTTTATAAAAAAGCTAAGAACGCGGGAATAGGAAAAACATGGGATTATAGTGGAATGTCGTCTTGATCCAACAGGATTGTACGAGTGTTTGATTGTGCATAGAAAAACCGCAGAATTCTTTCAAAGAGGTTTGAGTGGATGGGATGTTTCCTATGAAATCTAGTGCAAATGAATCATATGGAAAAATTCCTATGGTTTACAATCCTCTGAATCAAACAACCAAGATAGGAAAAATTACTAATGATTAGAATCCTCCAAAATTCCTTTGAGAATCCTTTGAATCAAAGAAGCCCTTAATCTATTTTATGATTCATGGAATTGTGCGTTGTAAAGCATAAATTAAACACAAATAATGGCAATTCAACTAGAAAAAAAGTTTGGGCAGTTATGATACGGAAGATTCTAGAACAAAAGAGAACCACTGTTGTTTTGAGGTTTGTGCATTATGCTTAAGTTCAACCATGGAGTCTGCTAGATTGTACATGTGTCAAAATCCGGTGGGGGGCTAGAATATGGTGCGAGGGGCCGAGTGGAGGGAGACTATGAAGGAATGCACAAGTGCGTGATCGATATTTAGAGAGAGGGGGCGAACACGTGCGCTGTTGCGCGCAGTGGTGGAGTGATGAAAAATAAATGAGCTAGGGGGCCAAGCATTGCTAATCCTTTATGAGGAGGGCCAATTCATGAACTTAAACCATTTTTAGCAGCAATTGTCTAATGATCACATTCATATTAGCCTCTATATATAGTGATGTTAGGGGAGGGGCAGGGCCACATCGCCTGCCTTCGCTCATTGTGCACGCTGTCTGAGAGATGAAGCGGAAGGCATGGATGATGAGAGGGGACGTTGGATATATAATTAATGTGGGTGCATTAGCTATATATGTTAATCCTATATAGAGAGGTATAGATTGATCGATGTGGACGTGGAAAGAGGGTGAGACCTCACTTGGATATATCGATTGATCGGTTTGTGTGGAAAACTATGAAAGACCTAGCTATATACACACATACATAGAGGAACATCGATCGTTGCGCATGCACGCGTGAGAGATAAAGAATGTCCGATATGATGGAGAGGGGGATATGTGTTGGTGTGTGCCTTCATGGGAGACCAACCTGAAGAAAAAGATTGCATGCGTGCGATGGATAATGTCGGCTGGTAGTGTGTGTGCATGCATGCACGAGAGAAAGTTGTGGTACAATTATAAAGAGAAGACTACTGTGTGGGTGTAAAAGAATAGCTGAATAGGTGAGGTCATAATCAATGTAAAGTTGAATTCAAATATTTGAATAAGAGATCCTGATGTTTGAAACCCATGCATGCATGAATATAACAGAGATCTGCGCGGTGTGGTTTGGAAATGAGCATGTTGTAATGTATACACATTGAACAAGGTCAGACTGGTTTGAATTTGAGATACCGATGGCAGACATCATTTGGCCACGTCGCATCCGTGCATGGACACACTATTCTAATTGGAGATGATGGGCGGCTTTTGCATCACATTTCTATATCTATACCCCTATATATATTATATTTTATATTTTTTATATTGTGTGTGGGTAACTTTAACTTTGAAAGATGGTCGTTGGATGAGGCGAATCCGGTGGTCCAATGATGGCAAATTTGAGCACTACTGGCCGTTGGATATCATCTAGATTCCACCAGATTTCGCCACATGTATAATCTAGAAGACTCCATGGTTGAACTTAAGCATAATGCACAAACATCAGAACACAAGCACTTCTTATTTGTCCTAGAATCTTCCGTATCGTAATTGCCCAAATGTTTTTCTACATGATTTGCCATTATTTGTTTTTACTTTATGTCTTCTGACGCACAATTCCATAAATCTTAAAATAGATTAGCTTTCTTATAAAAACTAGATGATTTCGAATGAAATGAACTATAAGAATTAAATGAACATCTACATCATGCATATATGACTCAAAGCTTGCATGCTATAATGTGGTATTTATTCATAATTTGGTTGCCAAATCTCATGCGTGTAATGCACGTGTACCTTACTCTAGTCTAAATGGTGTTTGTGTGTGTATTGTGCCTGTTCAGGTGCAAATTGTCTTTTTTTTTGTACACGTTAAGCTTGTTCTTCCGAAATTTCAAGTCGCGCCTTGTTATGCCGAAAATTCAAGCTAGCGTCTCTGTCTATCGTCTTCTTGAAACTCCCGCCTCTTCAACCCGCGCCTTGTTAGCCCGAAATATCTAAGATATATCTTTGTCTCGTTGTGCAACGACAACTCCCTCCATCTCAACCCGCGCCTTGCTATTCCGAAATTACAACGCGCGCGAAAACTCCCACCTCCTGTGAAATCCCGACATGCAAAATGCCCGTGGTACCCCTGAACCGAAAGAACCGCCTCAAATCGGTGGGGGGTACTTTCGTAACTTACCCCACATTTCGGACAAGCGCGTCTCTAAGCCATGGTTCCCCACTGCCATCCCATCCGCCCACCCATTCATACACCGAGGCCACGAAAACCCGCGACGAAACCCCACACCCTGCTCCGTCCACCACCCAGCCGGAGCCTCTTCCCCGATGACGTCGTCCACAGCAACACCTCGATGTCCCTCATCCACCATATCAGATGAGGATCCGTCGTTGATCTCATCGTCCTGCTGGTTCAGCCACCCCGTCCTCCACCTCCAAGGAGCTGCCCCGACGTTCCCCTCGTATTTCGCGCCACCTCCATTCCCACACCACCGTCTTCACCTACACCACCGGAAGAGCATCATCATCACCGTTTCCTCAGATGAAGTTGCGGCCTAATCGGCGCCACAAAAGAGGTTTTACACTAATCACCGCATTTTCTTCTTGATTCGATCTCACGGTGCTGCCGGCGCTCGGTCCCAAGCCGACACGGCGCGGCTCCATCCACGGCGGCGTCGCCGGCCACTTCCTCCACGACGTCGCTCCCTCGACGGCGACGTCCACATCAGTAGGAGCTGCTGCTGCTTTAGCTCTCGCTCGCGCTGCTGCTCTGCTCTTGCTCTTGGTCCCCTGCATGGTCTGCTCTTGCTATTGCTCTTGCTCTTGCTGCTGCTCTCGCTCTTGCTCTTGCTTGCGATGCTGCTCCGATTTAGCTGCACTTCAGTCGACTGAATCGACTTTTGGGTCAGTCGATTTTCAGGGGGTGGGGCTCGCTGGGTGAAGGAAGAACCAGCCGCAGTGGGAGGGGGGGCTCACGGAGAGGTACCCCACTATCTATCTTAGGGTTCAGGATGGGGCGATGGTCGCCGGCGGTGGCGGGCGGTGGCGTGGGATTGCCGGAGAAAAGCTCGCACGGGAGGGGGCTAGAGGAATGGCAGGCGGCGGACCGGCGGTGGGGAGTGTTTTGGCGGGCGGAGCGGCAAGACCGTCGACATTGCGGCGGGGGGCTGCTGTTTGGCCGAGGGGTTGAAGATGAACCGTGGGACCTTGATTTCAGATCCAACGGCTACAAAATCGGTGACGAGAGCTGAAAAGTCGGTCGACCGACGTGTAGCCTCACCTTGCTAGTGCGTTCGGTTTGGCTGCAAAATTCAGTTTCGACAAAGAAAATTCAGTTTTGACAGTTAAGTTCAGTTTTGGCCGGTTAAATTCAGTTTTGACAGTTAAGTTGAGAGATGAGCGGCTGATGTATTTTACATCTAGCACTTTGTGGTTATGTATTTTACATCATGTATTGGAGATGCTATTAGAATTCCACTCAAGTTAACGTTGTTCGTTGTCTCTCTTGTCCTGCTTCAGCCTCGGCATCGTACAACTCACCGAGCTGCTCCAACGATGAAACCCTCCATCACGGCGGAGCAGTACCTCGGGCTCCTTCTCCAGACGCCTAAGATCTCCTTCCCCTCCTCCGACAGAAAAGTCAGCCGGAGCATCCTCACCGGCCAACCCAATCACGCTGAGATCGACATGGCTTCGCCAAAGAGGTTGTACACTTGTTGCATCTCTTTTTACTCTACATGTTATATATATTGTCCACTGAGCACACGGATTTGTTCCTTTAGTGTCTCCTTGAAAGAAAAAACGTAGGAATTTTAATTTTCACTTGTCCTCCTTTTCAAATTCCTATTCATGAAGCACAAGACTAAGAGATAGTAGCATAATAGCATTATAACCGTACATTTTCTTGTGGTTTGACTTAATCTCACCATGCTTCTTTGCATCCTGTGATCTTCCAATTGTTGTGAATCAAACACCCAGATTGGCAGAAATCATGTGTTTTTAAATTCTCTGTTTTCCACATGCATTCCTATCCTATTCCTGTCTATTTCCTATCCCTGCATTGTTAGAATCCTCAAATTCAAACAAGCCCTTACTCAATTACTTTTACAGATATGTGTCAAAGAAAACCTTGTGTGGTTTGTCCTGCTCTCAAGCCATGTGTTCCACCCTACCACCGCTCCAACGATGAAGGGTTCACCACATAGGATCCGCTCTCCAAACTGTCTTCGCCGCCTCGGATCTTTCTTCCCCGCCGGCAGCCACGGCAACTGCATTACCATCATCAACTGAGAAGATGACCTTGAGGACTACACGGGCCCGCAAGAGAGGTCGCACTCTTCCATGTCTGCTTACGTTATGTGTCGCTTAATATGATGACATGCTACTTTATCATCGTGTTCACCTATTAGACTTCGAGTCAGGTCCAAACTAATGCTGAAACTTGAGTTTTTAAATGGTTGTGGGGTACATATTGGGGCAGCAATCAGTATTATCCGTCTACTATCTGGTTAATCTCGGGTGTCTACTATGAGTTTCATGTTGGGTGCAAACAAACATTAAAGGAGCCATTATCTGTATTTTTAACTAAAGCTATTATCCGCCTGTTATCATTGGTTTTGGGTCTATCCACGCTTTGCTACCATCACTCTGGATTTGTGCATGCACTCCTTACATAATCTCACTATGTTTTATTCCTATGCATGCCGCTTATTGTACACAATGGAACTGATCATGTAGAGCAAAAGAGACGAGCCTTGCATGGCAATGAAATTTCATGCAGACGTTGCTCCATGGTGGGCGCAAAGGCAGCCCCCTCCACCCATTTCGGATCGTAATCAAGAGGAAGATAACTTTTATGAGGGGATTCGTATGAGAAGACCACTCCTATTTACCCCATGAGGTCTTCGCTCTAACTTGGCATGCTGATGTTGGTAATATCATGCATATGGTGCCTTGCATTGCTTACTTTATACATTAAAGATGTCATCTCCTTAGTTTAGACATGTTTTGTGTCAATGCCATATGTTTAGTTTCTTTATCGTATATGTGAATCATGCAATGCCATCTTGTCTAGCCAGGCATCATATATGTGAATTTTACAATGCCACCCTGGTTAGCCAGTCATCTTATATGTGAATTATATCATGCCATCATTTTTTATTACGTGTTAAATTTTTCAACAATTTTAGTACATTCAATTACTCTTCCTGCATCAGCCATTTGGCACGGTAATGGAAAAATCTGGAGTGGAAACAAGGTCTTCAGAGCAGCACAATGCTATCGACAAAGCGCATGTCTTCTTGGTTACCGATAGCTCCTCGTGAGGAGGATTTAGAGACAGATGACCAGTCATATCCCCCCCCGAGGTGCATGCCCTAACTTGGCAGGGTTATGTTGCTCATATCGTGCGTATGGTATCTTGCATTGCTATGTCATTTGCTTAGTTAGACATGCTTTGTGTGAATGCCAATTGCTTAGTGTCTAATTACCATATATGTGAATTATGCAATGCCATCTTGTTGCAAGACATTATATATGTGAATTATGCAATGTTATCTTGTTGCAAGGCATTATGTATGTGAATTATGCAATGCCATGCTGTTTAGGCAAGCGTCATATATGTGAATTATTTCATGCCGTCCTTTTTTTGTATTTCTCATTGCTTTTGTCGACAATGTTTGTATATTCAACTGCTCTTCCTGTGCATCAGCCATTTGAATTGGTGATGGAGAAATATGGAGTGAAAACAAGGTCTTTAGAGCAGACAATGCTACCTGCTGAAGCAGATATCTTGCTGGTTACAGATAGCTCTTCAGAGGAGGATTCAAAGGCAGATGACCAGTCCTATTATCCCACTGAGGCGTATGCTCAAACTTGGCAGGGTTATATTACTCATATCAGGCATATGTTGTATTGCAATGCTTAGTTTTTACATCATATACACAATATTGAATGCCATCTCCTTAGTTGACACATCATATATGCGATTGCCCTCTGCTCACTTCCTTAGTATATAAATCATATATTTGAATTATGTCATGCCATGATGTTTACATAGACAGCATGTATCTGAATTATGGCATGCCAACCCATTTTCTAAAGACATAATATAGTTATATCATCTCATCCTGTTTACATAGTCATCATATTTTAAATTATGTCATTCTATCCGTGAATTATATCATGCCATCATGTTTCCATCAACGACATGTTTGTGATTTATGGCATGCCAACCACTTTAATAGACACATCGTATAGTTATATCATGTCATCCTGTTTACATAGTCATCATATTTTGAAGTATGTCATTCTATCCTGTTTAGTTAGCCATCATACATGTGAAATTGTGTCATGCTATCCTGTTTAATTAGCCATCATATATGTGGAATTATGTCCTGCTATTCTGTTTGCTTAGACAACATAAATGTGAATTATTTCATGCCCTGTTTTCTTCCCTACTATCCATTGCACCTGTCTATCTTACAATGTCTGTACATTCAATTACTTTTCTTGTTTATCAACCATTTCAGTTGGAGGGAGTGATGGCAGTATCTGTGGGAGTAAAAACACGGTCTTCAGAAAAGATCGTGCTACCTGTCGATGCAGATAGAACCACAGTTGTACTTTCCCAAGAACCAGCCCCACTACACATAAGCCACACACATGCAGATTGTACCCCTACCCAGTTGGACAGAGAACCAGCTACACCCCTTCTAACCCCAACCCCAGCAGATAGACACCCAGTTCCCGTTGACACAAAGACCGTCTCCACCACAGAGCACCCAAACACGAGCACTTAGTAAGGCAACTGCAGTGCCCAAATCATGAGGACCACCACTCCGAACCCGAAGTCAACGCTTAAAGCAGAAGAAGAATTGTTCGTAGGTCAGGTTCCGTAGCTATGGTGCATACTACTTTGCTCTTGCATCACTGTATTTACTGATACCAACTAATCTCAAATTTGAAGGATGCAACTGAAACTCCAATGGCGCAACAGGTATGTTTTAAACCTGTTTCTTCAACGTGTTTGGTCGTTTGCTGTTGTAACTTGCTCTATGTTGATTTCAGTTTCAATTGAATAAAAAGTTATGTTCTCATGCCATGCACATTACAAGTGTTGTTATTGCTGTGTAGTTTCCCACACTTATATTCTGTCTATGCTGCTTTATCTTAAATAGATATGATTCGAACTGTATCTATCTTGATTTGGCAACATAAACTAGAATGATATAGACCATACAGTGACCATACTGTATAGATATATGTTTGTTTCATGTTGTTATCCTGTCCACCTTACTACTGAACTGGTTTACCAAAATGAGTTTCATATACTACATTGTAAACCTGAGATGTGTTTGTTTGTTTCTCTTTTAGAACACGGATAAAATATTGGAGAAGAGTACCCTGTTATGTAATGGTAAAGGAAGTAATGCAGATAAGGTTCAAGATAGTGAGACATCCCTATTAGTCTCCAAGAAAGCTGATAAAAACTATATTGAAGACATTGAGACAACCCCGAAGTCTTGTCTTGATGTAGTGTTCGAGTTACTGGCTACCACTGCTAGCACCAGCTCTTCGAACTCGTTGCCTGAATCAGTTCGGCTTCTTGAGTCTCAACTTCAAGTTGAAAGACATTGATCAGATGTTATGCGACAGTGTAAGTGCATCTAGTGCCACCCCTAGTTGTTTTTGGAGTATTGACGACAAATGTGGTTGAGGGACTAATGTGTTTGTGAGAATTGCAGGATAACGCATGTAGTGTCCCTCATTGATTCGGTTTACCTACCGGAGATGACCCCTAAAAATGTATGAAGACATTGAAGAAAATGGTGGTATGTGAAGATATTCACATTGAAGACTATGACATGAGAAGACATTGAGTGAAGACTATGGAGCGCGAAGACTGTGTCGTTTCTTTGTTTCCTTTTCTTCTTTGTGAGTCATAGGAACCACCATACTGTTAAGTGGGGTCCAAGTGATCATAGTCAGAATGACTGAAGTGATGCTCAACCCAAATCCTATGTCTTCGAGCGAAGACAATGAGAGAAAAACTTATCCAGAGCTGGATGAGTCGACTTTGCTTGTAGCCCAAGTAAAGTTGCCGTGAGTGTTTGAAATCGACCGTTGGAACACGTGTCGGGCCTTTAGTGACCCAAGGTCATTTCGGACATAACAGGTCGGGTTGCCTAGTGACTATAAATAGCCCACCCCTACACCATAAATTGGTGGCTGCTCGGAGTTAGTGCACAGCTTTTGTCGTTTGAGAGCAACCCACCTCGAAGCCTTTGAGAGAGAGAAATCCTTGCGAGGACAAAGCCCAAAACACCCAGAGCCAAAGAGTGTTAGGCATCACTGAAGTTTTCCTGTCTGTGTGACCCGAAGACTTATTACACTTGAGGACTGTGAATCCTCCAGCCGGTTAGGCGTCGCGTTCTGAGCATCCAAGAGTCATTGTGGATTGCCGGTGAACGTCGTCTGTGAAGGTTCGGAAGTCTACCTTGAAGACTTACCAGAGTGATTGGGCGAGGACTGTGCGTCCTTAGCTCAAGGGGAATAAGGTGAAGACACGGTCTTCGAAAGGTTGAATCTCAGCCTCCCTAACCCGGATGTACAGCTTGTCACAAAGAATCGAACTGGTCCAACAAATCATGTGTCTTCAACTAGTGACTGGTTCTATCCCTTCCCTCCTTTACCTTAAGTTTGTCTTAATGAAGTCATTGCTTATTTGTCTTATCTGTTTGACTTCACTGCTTGACTTCTATTGTTGTTTGGATTCATACTATCTTCCATCCTGATCCTTACTACATAGCTGCTATTAGTCTTGTCCGTTCACATTATTACATACTTGACTATGGCTTGCTTGTTGTAGTTATCTTCCGCTGCATATCAACTAGGTCATTTCTGTTGTTTGTCTTCGAAACATCCGTGTTTTGAAGACTTTCATAAAAATCGCCTATTCACCCCCCTAGTCGATAACTAGCACTTTCAATTGGTATCGAGCAAGGTACTCCTTGTTCTGTGGTGATTGATTTAACCACCGAGTTTTAGCTATGTCGATCGCAGGGATAATCAAGGTCTCCGCTGCTTGCCCCGTGTTCGATGGAACTGACTATCCCTACTGGAAGAATAAGATGCGCATTGATCTTGAAGCCATTGATGTCGACCTCTGGTATGTCGTCAAGAACGGCGTTCCTAAATCTGGTGAAGGTGTCACCCCCATCGATGTCAAGAAGTTCATTCAAGCTGGACTCCACCGCAAAGAACATCATCTGTGGTCATCTCGACCAAAGGACAAGATGGCCGCAGTGAGTGCTCTGAAACGTCGAAGCTAGTGCGGGATCGGCTATCCAAGGTCAACGAAGGCGTCTCAACCCAGAGAGATCAAAGAATCAGTGTTCTTCGCAACCTCTTCAATCGCTTCAAGAGAAACGACAATGAAAATGTCCAGCTCATGTTTGATCGCCTCACTAACATCACAAATGAGCTTCATGCTCTCGGCGCCACTGAGGTCACCAAGCATGAAATCGTCAAGACACTACTAAGATCACTTGACAGCTCTTTTGACACCCTTGCCCTCATGATACAAGAACGTCCTGACTTCAAGACACTCGATCCGTCTCGATATACTTGAGAGGCTCAACACACATGAGTTCCAAATATCCGAGAAAAGAGATATCTATGGTCCAAGCTATGGCGAACTCGCGCTTTGAAGGCAAAAGTTGTTTCCTCATCCGAAGAAGAATTTGATCATGGTTACGATGATCCACGAAGACATTGGAAAGGAACTTGCTATGCTTGTGAAGAAGTTCCATAAGTTCACTAGGAAGAAAGGCTTCAGAAAGTCTTCACGATCCAGCTCAAGAAATGATGAAGCTTCCACTCAAGACTACAAGAAGAGAACCTGTCACAAGTGCAAGAAAACTGGACACTATATCTCTGAGTGTCCACAGTGGGACAATGAGAAGAAGAAGAAGAAGAAGAAGAGCAAGTTATATGATTCTGATGACAAGAAAAAGAAGAAATCTTCAAAGTCTTCTTCCAAGTCTTCATCAAAGTCTTCATCGCATAAGAAGAGCTCATCTGGCAAGGCTCGTGCTTTTGTTGGCAAGGAAATAGATTCAGAGGAGGAGTCTGCCGAGGAAGTGGAGGTGGAATCAAGAGGAGTCCGACCAGGCGTTCCAAGTCCGGCTTTAGCCACAGCCTATGTTGCCAAGTCCATCTTCAACATCAAGACAATGACTTCTACACCAACGTCAAGGCGATGACAAGGACGACCTGCTTCCACCTATCGCTTCATGGCACGCAGCGGTGCCAAGGTAAAATCACGTGATGCCTACTTTCAAACATCAAGTGAAGATGACTCGATTGTGAATCCAAACCCAGCTACAAAACACTTGCTAAAATTGCAACTGAACAACAAAGAGCTATGGAACATACTCAAAAACTGTTAGACAAAAGCGATGACCTTGTTGGACGTGGAAATGACACGTTCACGCCCCTTAATTGAAGACATTAAAAATCTTCACGCTAAGTACCAAGAACTTGAAAGTCGTCATGAAACGCTATCAACTACTCATGAAAGGCTCTCCTATGATTATCTTCAAAGGAAGCAAGAGCTTGAGAAATTGAGAAGCTCATGAAGATCTTCAAAAGAGAATGAGTCGCCGCACTCAACAGATCAGTTCCGCTCGGGATGGATTTGAACCACCGTGTCTAAAATGCCTTGAGCGTGATAACACTACCTCTGCTTTGAATGTTCAACTGCCGCTCTTGTTGCATTGTCTTCAACTACCAATGTGGTTACTAACCCCTCTGCGGAGGATACCACTACCATTCTTGATGAAAATGCTAGGTTGAAGACATTGCTTGAAACAGGGATGTATAAAAGTGCGAAAGGGCATCGGACACTGCGATGTCCTCAAAAGCGGATTCTCGAACCAAACCCTAGGAAAGAGGGTGTTGGGTTCAAGAGGAAAATGAATGTTGATGGTTCCCTCGAAGCCCGAAAGCAGTATCCCAAAACCACATGGGTTCTTGCAAAGGGACCTTCGATGGATCCATCCACCTTATCCGGCTTTACTGTGCTAACCCTATTATCATTGGTGAATCCTTTGATGCAAATTATAAGTTGTTCAAGAATCAGAATGGTGAAGTGTTTGCCGTATATTGGTACTAATCGCAGGAATGGACCGCCTATGAAGAAGATCTGGGTTCCCAAAAGCTGTCTTGAGAATCTTCCAGTTGAATGTCATCATGACACCACACAGGAAGAAGACAAACCCTGCACCAAAGGCGTCATACGGTCCAAAGGCTTCACATGCATAAAGGACTCACTTGAGTCACCCTAACGCCAATGTTTTGCAGGAAACAGTACTCAAATTTATGAATATGAGCGTGTGTCCTCAAACCGCTATGTTCATAGAACTAAGAACTTTTACGCTTATTCATATGAGTATCATTCATCTCCTGCAAGGCTATTTGCTAGGGCTCCAAAGCCAAAATTCTCGATGCTGCACTTAGACTCATTGCTTCTAAGCCACCCTCGAAGATGTGGGTGGTTAAGAAGAATTAACTCTCTTTGCAGAAAGGGTCTCCACGAAAATCAAAGGCGTCGATGCTATTCTTTGGGGACCTAAAACATCTTGTAGGGCACAAGATCAAATGCCCAAATGGTCTCACTATGTATTTTGTTCTGAATCGTTTGCCATTCATCCCATCAGTCCTAATCTTGATTTAAGCTTCAATAATCCACTTGCCCGTCAAATGTTTATGCTTCACAATACTCTTGGTGAAGCCTATCCCCCTAACTGTACTGTAGGGTATGACACCTCATGCTTCAGAATGGATAATGGATAGTGGATGCACTAATCATATGACTGGTGATCGAAGTCTTCTCATGGACTCAACCTTACGTCCATCGACAAGAGTCACATCACATTTGCCGACACCGGGTAAAAAGCAAGGTATTGGGTCTAGGTAGAGTTGCAATATCAAAGGATCAACACATGGACAAAGTGATGCTTGTTGAGTCCCTTGGTTTCAACTTAATGTCATCTCAATGCTTTGTGACTTGAACATGATTGTGATATTTGGAAAATATCATTGCCTTGTACTAATGGAATCTGACAAGTCTCTAGTCTTTGAAGGGTATAGGAAAGATGATCTATACATGGTAGATTTCTCAGCAGGTCCACAGCTTGCCGTATGTCTTCTCGCAAAAGCTTCAGAATGTTGGCTCTGGCATCGGAGGCTAGGGCATGCTGGCATGAGGAACTTACACACACTTGCCAAGAAGAATCATGTCATAGGCATCGAAGGTGTCAAGTTCAAGAAGGATCGTTTGTGTGGTGCCTGCGAAGCTGGAAAGATGACTAGGGCAAAGCACCCCTCGAAGACAATCATGACGACATCTCAACCCTTCGAGCTGCTACACATGGATTTGTTTGGCCCTACTCATTACTCTACCCTCACAACAACGGATTGTCTCTATGGCTTCGTCATAGTTGATGACTACTCAAGATACACATGGGTGCACATAATTCTCTATAAGACTGAAGTGCAAGATGTCTTCGCACGATTCGCCAATCGAGCAATGAACAATTATGGCGTCAAGATCAAGCATATCGGAAGTGATAACGGCACTGAATTCAAGAACACCGGACTTGATCTTTATCTGGATACCATGGGAATCACTCATGAGTTCTCTGCTCCATACACACCTCAGCAAAATGGCATCTTGGAGCGCAAGAACAGAACTCTCATTGAGATGGCTCGAACAATGCTCGACGAGTACAAGACACCAAGAAAGTGCTGGCCTGAAGCCATTGATACAGCTTGTCACATCACCAACCGTGTTTATATCCATAAGCTTCTGAACAAAACATCCTATGAGCTCCTTACTGGCAAGAAGCCAAATGTCAGTTACTTCAGAGTATTTGGGGCTAAGTGCTGGATCAAGGATCCTCATCACAAGTCAAAATTTGAACCCAAAGCTCACGAAGGCTTCATGCTCGGTTATGGAAAGGACTCACACTCCTACAGAGTCTTCAATCTTTATCTCTACAAAATCGTCGAAACTGTAGATGTGCGATTTGATGAAACCAATGGTTCACAAAGAGAGTTCCTGCCAAGTACACTAGACGAAGCTCCACCCAGCGAATCTATCAAGCTAATGGGAACTGGTGAAATCATGCCTTCTGAAGCACAGCCTGAAGAGGAACTTATCATTTCTGCACCTAACCAGCCTAAAGACAATGCTCAGCCTGAAGACAATCCTTCCGATGACGACAACGATCAGCATGAGCAAAGTCTTCGTCCAGTTCATCCTCGAGTTGCAAATGAAGTACATATTGAGAATATAATCGATAGCATTAACGCACCTGGTCCACTTACTCGCTCAAGATCAACACAGCTAGCAAATTTCTGTGGGCACTTTTCTTTTGTATCAATATCAGAACCCAAGAAAGTTGTTGAAGCTTTTATGGAACCAGAATGGATTCAAGCTATGCAAGAAGAACTTCAACAGTTCAAGCTGAATAATGTTTGGGAACTTGTCAAGCGTCCTGACCCTCGCAAGAATAACATTATTGGCACCAAATGGATATATCAAAACAAGCAAGATGAGCATGGTCAAGTAAATCGAGAAACAAAGCAAGGCTTGTGGCTCAAGGATATACTCAAGTTGAAGGAATTGACTTTGATGAAACATTTGCTCCTGTAGCTAGGCTTGAAGCTATTCGCATACTACTAGCCTATGCTAACCACCACAACATCTTGCTCTATCAAATGGATGTGAAGAGTGCATTTCTCAACGGCAAGATTGAAGAAGAAGTATATGTCGCTCAACCACTTGGCTTTGAAGATCCAAAACATCCTGATATGGTGTACAAGCTAAATAAAGCACTGTATGGCCTCAAACAAGCTCCTCGCGCCTGGTATGATACAATCAAAGACTTCCTGAAGAGCAAATGCTTCAAACATGGATCCCTTGATCCCACACTCTTCACGAAGACATATGATGGTGAACTGTTTGTATGCCAAATATATGTGGATGGCATTATCTTGGTACCGCACCAACCGTAAGTATAGTGATGAGTTTGGGTACATGATGCAAGAGCAATATCGATGTCCATGATGGGAGAGCTCAAGTTCTTCCTTGGTCTTCAAATTCACAAGAAAGAAATGGCATCTTTATATCTCAAGAAAAATACCTCCAAGATTGTGCGAAGAAGTTTGGAATGCAAGAATGCAAAGGATACACGACACCAATGCCAGCCTAAACACCACTTGGGTCCCGACGACAATGGTAAAGAGTTCGATCAAAAGGTATACCGCTCCATGATTGGTTCCTTACTTTACCTATGTGCATCTAGGCCAGATATTATGCTTAGTGTTTGCATGTGTGCTCGATTCCAAGCGGCACCAAAGGAATCGCATCACCTAGCTGTGAAGCGAATTCTTCGATATTTGGCTCACACCCCAACACTCGGATTATGGTATCCTAAGGGCTCAAGATTTGATTTAGTTGGATTTTCGGATGCTGATTATGCTGGTGACAAAGTTGATCGCAAGTCTACATCAGGCACATGTCACTTTCTCGGGACAATCACTGCCTCTGTTGGTCTTCAAAGAAGCGTAACTGTGTCACTCTCAAGCTGCAGAATCTGAATACATTGCTTTGGATCTTGTTGTGCTCAGCTTCTATGGATGAAGCAAACTCTCAAGGACTATGGCATCAATCTAACACAAGTACCTCTTTTCTCGCGACAATGAAAGCGCCATCAAGATTGCCAACAATCCAGTCCGGCACTTTCGAAGACAAAGCACATTGAAATTCGTCATCATTTTCTCGTGGATCATGTCATGAAGAAAGATATTGACATCATTCACGTCAACACCGAAGAGCAATGGCGAGATATCTTCACAAAGCCCTTGGATGAGAAAAGGTTTTGCAAGTTACGGTGTGAGCTAAATATCTTGGAATCCTCAAATGTCACGTGATCAAGCACACATCCTAACACTTATGCATGTTGATGACTTAGATGTGCAACACACGAAGTAACGTATATCTTCAATCAATGAAGACTTACATTACGTGTGTGAATACATTAACGTGGAATTTGACTTTGGAGCGCCACGATAATTGTGCGCCGTGTCCGGGTCTAACACTTCCTATCTGATTGGGTAACGCCACCACCAAATTTCTTTGTTTGAAGTGTTTCACTCATGGCGTTATTTCTTGAAGCTATTCGCATTTGATTTGACTTCAACTTCAACCTATTTTCATGATTTTCTTCACTATGATGATTTGGTTGCTGTCTGATATATATATATATATATATATATATATTTCTGTCCTCTATAGCATTCACTTATAGCTATGTCTTCAAGTTTAATCTTTTGAACTAAGTGAATGTGATCGGACCCCAATCTCACTATGCTTTCTATCTCAAACTCTATCTGTCCAAATCATATGCATTCTATTGAAACTGTCGAATGTCTTCTCTGCGTCCTTGTCAGCAGAAGACACGGAGACAAACTTTAAGTCTGCTTTTAAATGATTCATCATTACTGTTGAATTCCGGAGAAGCCGGAACGACCATCCGACAAACCGGGTGGGCGTGGGAACGTGGGACATCTCAGAGTATGTTGCATGCGTGCCACGTGCCCCTCAGATGTGAACCGCCAGGGGCACCTGTGTAATTGCGCCGCGCCGCACACCTCGTTATAAATACATGTCCCCTGCGGTAAAGAAAATCTTCTTCCACCTCTCCACCTCGTCAAAACCCTAGCGCCACCGCTAGCTCTCGACGACGCCGGCGACGAAGCGCTTAGCTGTCGTGACTTCTCCGACGCCGTCCTCACGCCGGCCGCGAACATCTTCATCTCCGTCGCCGCCGTAGGTGTCCTCCGTCGCCAAGTTAGGGCACGGTGGACTGAACTGCTCGGCCTCCTTTCTTCCGTCTAGCAGTTCTTCGAAGCGGTAAATATATCTCTATTTTTACCATCTTTTTTATCTTCAAAGATTCATCCTGCTTGCCAAAAATGGTTTCTACCCGTACAAAGTTAGATCTATTCTGTCTGCATCTCGTACTGCTTAGTATATTCACTTAAGCTTCACAACTAGTTAAATTCCTCACTTGTACTTATTCACAGATTCGTACAAATCTGGAACCAACTCTCGCCAGATAAGTGAATGTCTTCGCATCATGAGGTCAATGTCTTCAAACCGATTTATCTTCAAAATCTTCTGAGAATGCATATGACCTCTTCCCCTTCCCTCGCATCTCTAATGCTGTCACAGGTACATGTCCGTGGGAGAATCCCTTGGTTCTCATAGTCTGCGCTCGTTTGCAGAATTCTTACAGCATCAAACCAACTCTCCCGAAGCCAGTTCCTGTCTGTCAAGCAAACGCAAGCCTTTGAAGCCTTTGAACGTGAAGCCATTCAGTTTGAAGCTCATGGCTACTGAATAAATCAGTCGGGAAGGGCGGCGGAACAACGTCGTGAGGGAACCTCAAAAGATCTGCCTGATGACCTCGCAGAGCTGTACAAGACAGATCCTGAAGAGACTTATAATCAGCGCAAGACACGAATCCAATGGATTCGATGCTATTGGGCTGAACAGTGGTTCAAGTACAATTTCGTCACACAAGAATATGCCGAGAAGAATGCCATCAGAAGCCCTTGGGGTGATATTCTGTTTCGAGGCCTTCCTCCCAAGAACATGGCTGAAGCTATTGCACAAGGTTTCTATCCTTGCATGGTCCGTGGACCTCAGCCTGAAAATGCCGACCCGACGTCTTTGCTCTGGTGTCGCGATGACAATCTCTTCAAGCGCAACTTCCAGCACGCAAAGGCTTCTGCAAAGGAGAACAAGAAGTCATTGGGATTAGACTTCAACCCTGGTCCCTCTGCTCCCCATGCTAACGGCTCACGTGACGCTGAACCCAATGTCATCGGCCCCTTTTCGAACCTTGATGGCCTCATCACTTATATCTTGGTCCAAGGTGCCAAAGTGGATCACTCTGATGACGAGGCTGATTCTGATGAAGCCCCAGCTCCAGCTCCTGCTCCTGCTCCAAAGCCACAGAAGCAAAAGAAAGTCAAGGCTTCAAAGTCAGCTGCTCCTCCAAAAGCTTCACGTGTGAAGCCACTGGCCACTGCACCTCCTGAAGCCAGTGCACAGTCTGAGGATCAATCCCGTAGCTCCAAGAAGACGGAGAAGAGAAAGAAAAGTGTCAGGAATACTGAACTAACACTGACTCCTGTTGCTATTCTGCGTGAAGAGCACATTGATCTGTCAAGTGATGACGATCTTGCAGATGATGCTCTTGAGCAGCTTATCAAGAGCAAAGAAGAAGCAGAAATCTTCAACAACTTTCCTCTCTTTGATGTGGCAATCATCCATCAGTTCATTGATGAGTGGTTTGACACACCAAACATCGACTTTGAAGATCTGCAACTTCCAATTGGCCTCAGCGTCTCTTTCAACGGCGCCATTGCTTCTGAGCTAGCTCTAGCTCAGCGGATTGTTGAACTAAAGCACAAAATTGACTATGAGAAGGCTCAGTTCAAGAAGCATATGGCTGCACTCAGCGTGCAAGACGTGAAAAACTTCAAGGTCATGCTGCACGACCTCAAAGAAAACTTTCTCAAGAAGCGTGAAGAAGCCAGAGGCTCTCGTGAGCGTATGAAGGCTTTGGCTGACAAGTGCGTGCTTGCCTACAATGAGGCTGAGAAGCGCAAGGCTCTTGGCCATCCCGCATCGACCCGGGATGGCTGCAAAGAAAAAGAAGTCTTCAACTGACCAAGCTGCACCTTCAAGGCAGGAAGAGCCCGCATTGTCTTCCCAAGCAGCATGACTGGCTCGAAGCCAAAGGTGCAGTCAACTTCTTACGAGCAGAAAAAGACGAGGGCTGCCGAGGCTGAAGCGAAAAAGGAAAAATCGACGCCTCGATGCTGCTCCCTCTCGGAAGAAGCTAAAGACCAAGAAGAATCGGGCTGCTCCCACAGAGCCCTTGATTGTTGAACCCATTTACGTGGTTCGTCCCGCGTCGCAACCCAAGAACTCCAGATGACTATTCATGAGCACTGCTTCCACAGAGGCTCCTCGAAGCTCAAGATATTCCAGGCGGTGATCCCACATCTTTGAAGACATTGGTCACCATGACAATGTTGAAGATGATGAAGTTCTTCCTCAAATCGAGTACAATGTGGTATCATCGCCTGTTCGTACGAACAACGAACTCATCAGCATTGGTCATCCTCTGACGCCAATTGCTCAGGATGCTTCATGGGCTGATCGCCCGTAACAACAAGACTCCCCCAGTACTCCCCAACATAAAGTCACTCCCCAACAACAAGTCACTCCCCAACAGCAACACCAAGAAGAAGAGGAAGACTTTGAGGCCTAGGCAACCCCATCTCCAAAGGCGTCGCTAGCATTTCGCAGGCTTCGCAAAAGTCAAAGGCCTCAAGTGCTTTTCCGAGCGTTCCAGAAGGAGAAGTGCACCACCAACCTGTTGCACGTCAAGTGTTTTCAGAAGCCACTCCAACTGTGAACATCTCTGAGTCTGAAGCTAAAGATGCTGAAGACAATCCGTCTGCATTAGCCGCTGACACCCAAGAAGAAGAAGAAGAACGTGTCCCTACACCCCTCAGAATCGAAGAAGTCATACCTGATATCAACGTGCCAGTGCCCGACCCTCCAGCTCCTCAAGTGGAGGTTGAAAACAATGAGGCTGCCACCTCCAACACCAATGAAGCCAATGGCGTGGTCATGGGTGAAGCCAATGTGGAGCCTGTCCCAACTGCTCCTGAAGCCAATGAAGGAACTGTGCCTAAAGCCAATGAGGCAACTGCTCCCGAAGCATCTGCTGAGCAGCCTGAAGCCTCGATTCGCCATCGCGCTCGATTCCGCCACCAAGGCCCTACACAATCGAGCAAGCATACGACTATGGCGAGCTAGTCACGATAAGATGGCCCGCTCGGTCCCTCCGCCTCATGCCTCACGGTCCTCAATTCGACTATCATATTGCGCATAGGCCTCCGGTCCAGAAGCCGAAGCCAAGACTACCAAGGTTTTCAGGCACTGCCACCTCAACTGGTTCTTTCAATGCAAATGGCTTCAAAGCCCACAACACCTTCTTTGACAGTGCAAAGAACCCCTACAAAAGGCCAAGGATCTCATCTGACCGTTTCTGGAGCTATCAGCAAAGAAGCTATTACTCCTGTGTTCTGTATGACCAAGGCCGCATTTTCCCTCATATGCACCTCGACACTGAAGCCATTGCCGGACTGTCATGCTTAGAAGAAGCACTTGATTGCTTTCATGATGCAGGTCTGCTTGGCTTCGTAGAATGCACAAAAACCTTTGGAATGAAGAATTAGTGCTTCAATTCTATGCCACACTCTACATCCATGGCTACAACAGAGATCACGAAGACATGGGTTCTCAAGTGGATGATCGAAATGTCCATCATGAAGCCAAAGCTCTTGACATCATTGAGCTCACAGGCCTACCCACTCGGAGAGCTGTTTGAACACGGATGTCAACTCCACCGCGATGCCTTGGAGAGCATATTTCATAAGCCGAGAACCAGGACATGAGTCGGATCTTTGAGCATGATGAAGCCACTGCCACATGACGCTGAATACCCTCAGCACTTCTTTGTTGATGACCTCGAGTATCTGCCTCGCACAATATATCACATCATCAGGCGAACTCTATGGCCTATCAAAGGGCATTCATCGTCTGCAAAGCTTGAAGGGGCAATGAAGACATTGGTCTTCTACATTCTCAATGGCATCAGCTTCAACACGCAAGATTTCTTCATCAGGCAATTGGCTACGTCTGGATTTGATCTGTTTGGTCTGAAGTTCTATGCTCCATGGGTCATGCGCCTCATCAAGATGCACTCTGCTATCAACTATCAACCCTCTGCTCGCAATCATCTAATCTTTCTACCAGAGGTTGATCTGTCTGCTGAAGCCATATACCACGAGCACCAAAACGCCACTAAGTCTTCGTAACGCAGATCACCACAGCTTCTCTCAACCCATAGAAGGCGTCCAAGCGGTATCTCGTGTCTATCCCCGGCTGGGAACACACGTCGCCTCATCGTGCGGATTTGAAGCCGCGAGAGCACGATTGGCCAAAAGGCCTCGGAAGCGCTCTCGAGTCCTCAATGATTGAGAACTTCTTGTGGCGCTGCATCAAAAGCAAGACTAGCATCACTCCTGGCTAAAGCGTCCAATGCAAAGCCTCTTGGTGGACGTCAATCGCATTCGCAACCTTGCCACCAAGAATGCTTTTGTCACTCCACGAGACACATCGGCGATCATGGAAGAGTTTGACTACGCTTTCAGTCAAGCTGATCTTCGAGACGATGGCTTCACTGAACGTTTCAAGTTTGACTCCACTCCTCCATGGAATACAGTCCTACGGCGAACTCCATCTCCTGAAGACTCTGACTATTCTTCCTCCGCGGCAACTGTCAATGCCAGAGTGATCGATGATGACGTCGATGCTACTTCATCGCCCCCTACTTATGCACGAATCGACACTGCACCAAGCTCGTCTGCACCGCCAACCAACAACGACAACCCTGCTGCATCATCTTCTTCAGAAGAGGACGAGTAGATGCTCTATGTCTTCAAACCTTTTTGGTCCTTACTGATAAAAGGGGGAGAAGCATATGAGTTTGATAGTTTTCAAGCGGGTTCATAAGGGCGGTTGCACTATATTTTGCCTAGTGCTTACAACTCTCGTTTTTGAAACATTTGGTTCTTTTGAGTTGTAACACTTAAACTCGATGGTCGTTTGCTACTTATTTGCTTTACTCTAGTGCTATGATAAATTCCGCATGTGCGACGATAACTTCCGCACTTAGATCATTCTGCAGACGTCCATTTTTCATTATGCATGTCATTCTCTTAGCTATATCATTTCATGCATGATGAATTATCTTCATAAGTTGAAGAGGATCTCCACAAGTACAACCTGCCATGTGCATTTGCATTCCAAAAGCAAACTACTTATATGCACATCTTCAGGGGGAGCCTTTGCCACTTATGAAGACAATTCCCTATCCTTCACAATTTCACATATTTTATCCCCATTGAAAACTTCAACCAGTTTGTCATCAGTCACCAAAAAGGGGGAGATTGTAAGTGCATCTAGTGCCACCCCTAGTTGGTTTTGGAATATTGACGACAAATGTGGTTGAGGGACTAATGCGTTTGTGAGAATTGCAGGATAACACAGGTAGTGTCCCTCATTGATTCGGTTTACCTACCGGAGATGACCCCTAAAAATGTATGAAGACATTCAAGACAATGGTGGTATGTGAAGATATTCACATTGAAGACTATGACATGAGAAGACATTGAGTGAAGACTATGGAGCCTTGAAGACTGTGTCGTTTCGTTGTTTCCTTTTCTTCTTTGTGAGTCATAGGAACCACCGTACTGTTAAGTGGGGTCCAAGTGATCATAGTCAGAATGACTGAATTGATGCTCAACCCAAATCCTATGTCTTGACGAAGACAATGAGAGCAAAACTTATCCAGTGGATGAGTCGACTTTGCTTGTAGCCCAAGTAAAGTTGCCATGAGTGTTTGAAATCGACCGTTGGAACACGTGTCGGTTCCTTAGTGACCAGGGTCATTTCGGACATAACAGGTCGGGTTGCCTAGTGGCTATAAATAGCCCACCCCTACACCATAAATTGGTGGCTGCTCAGATTCTTGCATGACTTTTGTCGTTTGAGAGCAACCCACCTCGAAGCCTTTGAGAGAGAGAAATCCTTGTGAGGACAAAGCCCAAAACACCCAGAGCCAAAGAGTGTTAGGCATCATGAAGTTTTCACATGCGTGTGACACGAAGACTTATTACACTTGAGGATTGTGAATCCTCCGGCCGGTTAGGCGTCGCGTTCTGAGCATCCAAGAGTCATTGTGGATTGCGGTGAACGTCGTCTGTGAAAGGTTCGAAGTCTACCTTGAAGACATACCAGAGAGATTGGGCGAGTACTGTGAGTCCTTAGCTCAAGGGGAATAAGGTGAAGACGCGGTCTTCTGAGTTGAATCTCAGCCTCCCTAACCAGATGTACAGTTGTCACAGCAACTGGAACTGGTCCAACAAATCATGTGTCTTCAACTAGTGACTGGTTCTATCCCTTCCCTCCTTTACCTTAAGTTTGTCTTCGTGAAGTCATTGCTTATTTGTCTTATCTGTTTGACTTCACTGCTTGACTTCTATTGTTGTTTGGCTTCATACTATCTTCCATCCTGATCCTTACTACATAGCTGCTATTAGTCTTGTCCGTTCACATTATTACATACTTGACTATGGCTTGCTTGTTGTAGTTATCTTCCGCTGCATATCAACTAGGTCATTTCTGTTGTTTGTCTTTGAAACATCCGTGTTTTGAAGACTTTCATAAAAATCGCCTATTCACCCCCCTCTAGTTGATAACTAGCACTTTCAGACAGGAAGCCGAAGGACTGAGGAAGTCCCTGCAGAATTCACATGCATACTTTCTGGTGCAACGGCAAGCGCTGGAGGACTTAAGCGCCAAACCAGAGAAAGTTAATAAGCTTGCTAAGCTTCTTGCCAGCATTATGGGTACCCAGGATATTGTTTCTTGAGCTCTTCTGAAGTGGTTTTAGTTCTGGACTTGTTTCTTTGTGGCGTTTATATCTCTTTGTGTTCCCTATATTTGCACCTTTGGTGGCGAACTTTGATGCCTACTGGATGTAATATGTGTAATAGCCGTGATAGCCTAGTGTAAGTTGCTTGCTTATTTATTTCCTTGTTGTCTTGTTTATTTGTTTGCTTGTAGTCAGTGCAGTTCTTTTTCTGCAGTTTGCTAGTGGCTGCAATAACCTATTTTTTAAAACTAGGCCACAATAACCATGGGCTAATATTTACTGTAGTGACACTGGGCCTCCTACGGGCCATATAAACAGTGGGCCTTCTACGGGCCGTAAAAACAGTAGGCCTTCTACGGGCCGTAGAAACAATGGGCCTTCTACGGCCCGTAGAAACAATGGGCCTTCTACGGCCCGTAGAAACAATGGGCCTTCTACGGGTCGTATCATCAATGGGCCTTCTACGGGCCGTATCATCAATGGGCCTTATACGGGTCGTATGATCGATTGGCCAAACATGGGCCAAACAGACCGCATTCGGCCGTGGCGGGCTAGAGTTGGAATCGTCCGTTCATGGGCCGACCATAACGGGCCATCGTTAATAGGCCGTGTTGATGACGCTATGAAAACGGCCCAACGTATTACGGACCACAAACGGGCCGACTGTAACCACGGGCTGAATTTGGCCCACAAGCAGAAAATGACAGTAACGGGCCGTAAGTAAACGAATGCTGGAAAATAGCCCAAGAATAAATGGGCTCTGAGAAGGCCGAAAGATAACATGGGCTGGAAATGGCCCAACGGAAGAACGAATTAGTTAATGGGTATAAAGTGATACCTTTGTTTTTACGGGCGGTTTCACCACGGGCCGTTAATGGGTGTAAAGTGATACAATGTTCATTACGGGCGGTTTCACCATGGGCCGTTAATAGGCCAAGAGTTACATAGGGCCTCATATAGGCGAAAGGCGTCATGGGCCATACATGGGCCGTAAGCGAAACGTGGAATCATATTGGATGGCCCAGATGACGCCATCGGGCCTAATTGAATAGGGTGTAACGGGCCTTGGGTTAGTGGGCTGTAAATGGGCTATATGAGAGAACGGGCCGTTAACGGGCTTTCCATGGGCGACCCGCTTGACTGACCAAGTCAAACGGGCCGGCCTTTTCACATGAATGGGCCTCTGTTGGGCCGTGCCACGTGTCGACGTATCATAGGCGCCTATCTGACCCACTGACGAGCTGACACGTGTTTCGTCCGGCCAATAAGAATTTTACACGTGGGAATTTCCCATATGTCGGGGCTGTTAACGGGTTATCAGTCCAAAACCTGACCCGATAGCTTAACGGCGTTCCGTTATAGTGGATGCCACGTGTCAGCCACCCTTGACGAAAGCACTTCTGTGACGCGCGATTTATTGTCATGGAAGTGGACACTTCCGTGATGATAATTTTGGTAATGTCATGGAACACTTCTCTGACAAAGACAGGTATGACTATCTTGATTCTGTTATAAATTTGTCATGGATGTACATGCATGACAAAAAATGCGACCTACTGTGACAAACACGTATCATCACGGAAGTGTATCTTTTTTGTAGTGGCCTTTGATAGATGTGTGGCCCTGCGAGGCGGTTAGGTGCAAGTGCTCTACGTCCTCAGGTCCCGGCCCTCGAGCGAGCTCAGCCGCTGCTGGTATGCCAGGTCGTGATGTCATGGTCAAGGCCAGGGGGTGAGGGCTGGAGAGCCAGTAAGAGCTCCTGAGTCATGATGCTCAGGAGCCCCCTTTTTAACGTGCAAGCGAGTCACATGATAAAGGGGTGGACCCATGGCAGGTGACAATCATAGGCAGACTAAGCATGGAACGCAAATCAGCTTGGGTAAATGCGGAAAGATACATGCCACTGGGTCAAGCCCGAGCGGCTTGGGGATGATGCAACCCGAGGGGCACCCCCAACAGGGTAAACTAAAGACATAAGTAAAAGGGATACATGTCACAGGGACGGACCCACACGGCCTGGGAATAATGCAGCCCGAGGGGCGCTCCCAGCTAAATGAACTTGGAAAATGTCACCTGGTTCTGTCGATGAAGGAGAGTTGGTGCAGCTGAAGGCGTGCCGCAAAGGGGTAGCTCCTCACGAGCCGCCCGGGCCCTGAGCCTCGGGAGGCTCTGGAGGCTTAGGTGGTTCCCTGAGGACCGTCTCCATCTCTGCTAGGACAGCGTGGTGCCTGGCCTCCTGAGCTGCCAGGACATGCCGCAGGTTGCACTGATAGGCCGACGACACGCTCGGCAGGCCGAAAGGCATGCAAGCATAGCTGTGGGGTGGACCCTACATAGCCCACGCCTGTGAAGGCGGAAAAAGCTCCTGAGATGCGGCCCTGTTGAGCCCTGGAACATCGATGCAGACGCGCGGCCCGGCATCCTCGCCTGGATGGGGAGTTGCGCCTCGTGAGCAGCGGTCGCCACGCATGGCCCTTGCGTCTTGCAGTTCCTAAGTGGTCTTGGTGATGAACTCCTGAGTGGTGGGCACTCCTTGCCCTGTATTCTCCTGAGGGAAACGTGTCGCGAAGCACGCCTCCAAGTGGTGCCCGAGCGCCTCCCTTGTGATGTTGGCAAGGTCTGAGGCCCTCCAGAAGAGAGCCCCCGAGCATTGCCCGAGGAGGGCGTTGGGCGCGCGTTCCTATGCGATGGAGGGAAGCACCCCTGGAGCGGGCGCTGATCCTGACAAGGTTCCAGCCGCGACGCCACCCTCCTGAGGTCCGGCATGGAGCAAATGCTTCTTTTTCTTGAGGATGGCCTCGGAAGGATCCTCGCTCTTGCTGTTGGGGTCATCTATTGCGGCAGCTTGAAAGGCGCGCTTGAGGGAGTACATTGCATCTCTTTCTTCGCACGGGACCGTGATGATTCCGCCGCTTCCTGGCATCTTGAGGACATTGTAACTATGGTGTGTCACCGCCATGAACCTGGCCAGGGCTAGATACCCGAGGATGGCGTTATATGGCATACGGATGTGCGCGACGTCGAAGCCGATGAGCTCGGTGCGGTAGTTCTTGCGTTCCCCAAAGGTGACAGGGAGGCGGACCTGCCATGTCGGTGTGGTGGAACCGCCGGTCACTCCTGAGAAAGGCTTGGTAGGTTGAAGCTGCTTGTATGGCACTAGGAGGTTGTCGAACGTGTCGACGGACAGGATGTTGAGCCCTGCGCTGCCGTCGATGAGGGTCTTGGTAACTTGCATGTTGCTGATGACTGATGAACAAAGCATCAGGAGGGCACCAGCGGTGGCTGCGCACTTGAGCTGATCTGCCGAGTTGAAGGTGATGGCGCACTGGGACCACCTGAGCGGGCGCGTGGCTTCGAGCTTGGGAAGGACTGCATTCACCTCACGAGTGAACTGTTTGAAGATACGCCGCAAGGCTGGGGCCCAAGCGCCGCCCAAGATGCAGGCGATTGCACGCGGCTCCTGGAAGCCTCCAGCCCCTCGTCTTGATGGTGATCGTCATTCCTTCTTGGTGGTGGCGGCAGCGGGGGAAGACCGGCGTTGCCCTGAGGACGATCCTCACGAGGCTGGTCCCTCCATGCGCCCTCACGAGGATGATCTTGCCAGCGGTCCTCACGAGGCCGCTCACGCCATTCCTGGCGCGGGCCACGGTCGTCCCAGCGTCCGCCTCCACGTCTTCCTCCTCGGTCGTAGCCCCGGTCGCTGCGCTCGGGGCACCGACCGAAGCGTCCTTCGCGAATGGCTCTGAGTTCTTGACAGTCGCTGGTGTTGTGGGTGTTCAGGTTGTGGAAGGCACAGAACGGTCGGCTGGTCTTGGATGACTCGGGCTGGTCCCTGCCTCGCTTGGTGTCCGGCTCCGCTGCGAGCACGGCTGCTTCCTTGCGCTTCACGTCCTTGGCCTTGGCCTTCTTCTCCTCTGCGCCCGCAGCTGGCAGCTCGAGGAGGGAGAGGCGCCCCTCCTCAGCTCTTGCGCACTTGGTCTCCAGGTTGAACAGCTCCTGAGATTGCATAGCTCCTCGTGGATAGCGAGCTCCTCCTTCATCTTGATGTCGCAGATGCCGTCAGAGAACGCGGAGATGATGGCCTCGTCCTTGACCTTGGGGATCTTGAGGCGATTGTTGTTGAAGCGCTGGATGTACTTCTGGAGGGTCTCTCCTGGTTGCTGCGTGATGCGACGCAGGTCACCCGCGGCCGGCGGGCGGTCGCGGGTGCCCTGAAGTTGGCGACGAAGCGGTCGCACATCTTGTCCCAGGAGGAGATCGAGCCCTGAGGCAGGTTCAGGATCCACGAACGGGCGCCATCTTTGAGCGCCATTGGGAACCAGTTCGCCATGACCTTCTCGTCGTCGTTGGCCGCTTCGATGCTCAGCTCGTAGAGCTGCAGGAACTCCGCGGGGTCGAGGGTGTCGTCGTAGCGAGGAGGCAGATCCGGCTTGAACTTGCCCGGCCAGGCGACGCTACGCAGCTCGCGGGTGAAGGCGCGGCAGCCGACCGTGGTTGTCGGGCCCGTCTCGGAGGTGGAGCTTGGTCTTGATGAGGCCCGCGTGCCGCCACCGCGGGTGGCGCGCGGTCTTGGCGAGGTGGCGCGGGGAGCGCAGGTGTAGCCTCTCGCGTCCGAGGAATTTCTTGGCAGCTTCTCTCTTCGCGCGCGGCCATCAGGCATGGTGGATCGCGTCGTGGGGCCGCGCGCCTTGGCGCCAAGGCACCATCTTGGGGAAGAGGTGGTGGAGGCGCTCCATGAGCCACATCGCCCGTGGCTGGCGGAGGGCGAGGCAGAGAGTGGGACAATGCCGGGGAGCCCCCTGCGGTGCGGATGAGCTCGGCGATGCGGTCGAGCCAGTCCTCGTAGAGGTCGTCGACCGGGCGGTAGCGCTGGAGCTCGTTCGCCATGAGGAGCGCGGCCTGCGCGTCCATGGGAGCGCGACGTGCGTGGGACGAGGAACCGGCCGTGGTCAGCGATGGAGTGGCGGTGTGGCTGTCCTGCCGCACCGATGGGTGCAGCGAGGACGCTTGCTCCTCGTTCCCCGCCGGGCAGGTGGCAGCGTTGGCGGCAGGCGACGGGGAACAACGAGGTGGCCCGCCGACGGGAGCCGTCTGAGCAACACGGGCGGTGAGGGCAGCCCAGAGCTCAGCTCGAGTGCGGCGAGCGTCCGCCATGGAGACGATGGAGTGACGGGGCACCGATCGACGGAAGGGAAGCTTCGGCGCACCCCTACCTGGCGCGCCAAATGTCGGATATGGGGTTCCGGCAAAACCCTTAAGGTTCGAACACTGGGGTGCGCGCGAAGTTCTTTTCCTCCTACCGATCCATGCCCTAGCTCGCTAAGATCTCGCGGACGAACTCCACGAACTCACAACACAAAGAACAAGATTTATACTGGTTCGTTCCACCGTTGTGGTGTAATACCCTACTCCAGTGTGGTGGTGGTGGATTGCCTCTCGGGCTGATGATGAACAGTACAAGGGGAAGAACAACCTCCTGAGGTTGAGGTGTTCTTGTGCTCTGCGAACTTGTGTGGGCGAGATGCCTCTCAATGAACTATCAGATGCCCTCTACTGTGGTGGCTAGTTCTACTTATATAGGCCCTAGTCCTCTCCCCAAATATTGAGCGGGAAGCAAGCCAACAACGGCGGCCAATTTGAAAGGGGACAGCTAGTACAAGCTATCCTGACAAAAGAGGTCTTCGCCTGCGAAAGGCTCTGGTGATGACGCCGTCTTGGGCTCCATGGTGACCTCCATCTTGCTGGCCTGCCGGTCTTGGTCTCGTTGCACCGATATGGAAACCTTTGCCTGATGCCTCGGTACTCTGCGCCTGCGCTTGCCCCCTTGGCACCAAAGAGGAAACAAGGATGTTGCGCACGCTGGCGCCCGCTTGGTGTCGATCGTCATGGCTCACGTCACGAGAGTATCGCAAGGTTTGCCCCGCCTTGATATCTCTGCTCCTCGTGAGCCTGCCTAGAGAGGCCGCTCCTGAGGAGGTCTTGCATCGTCTGCCTCGCGAGGCTTGGCCCCTCGCGAGGGTCTTTAATGCCTTGTTGATGAAGATGGTCCGTACAGGCCTGCTCGCATAGCCACGCCGTGGGCCGCAGGCTGGCAAGTCTGGGGACCCCCGTTCCCAGAACACCGACAAAATCCATGAAAGAGTGGTTGGTTAGGGCCGTGTTGCAAACTCTTCACAAGGAACGTCTCTATGCCAACATGAAAAAGTGCACGTTTGGTGTTGACAAGCTTGTTTTCTTGGGTTTTGTTGTTTCTTCAAAGGGTGTCCATGTGATGAGTCTAAAATTGAAGCAATTAAAACTTGGCCACAACCCACTAATTTGCAACAAGTGCGTAGTTTTCTTGGCCTTGCGGGTTTCTATCGTCGCTTTGTGAAAGATTTTAGCACCATTGCCGCACTGTTGCATGCCTTGAGTAAGAAAAATGCTCCTTTTGTTTGGGGACCTTTGCAATCTACCGCTTTTGATGAGCTCATCTTTGCTTACTCATGCTCCGATTCTTGCTTTGCCCAACTTCGACAAAAGTTTTGAGGTTCATTGGGATGCTAGTGGTAATGGAATTGGTGGAGTTTTGATGCAAGAAAAACGAGCTATTGCATATTTTAGTGAAAAACTCTCCGATGCTCAACTTAACTATCCCATCTATGACAAAGAATTGTATGCTTTAGTGCGTGTGTTACAAGTTTGGGAACATTGTCTTAGACCGCATGCGTTTGTCATACATACCGATCATGAGAGACTTAAGTACCTTAAAGGTCAAACCAAGTTTAATAGGCGGCATGCTAAACGGAGTGAATTTATTGAATCTTTCCCCTATGTGATCAAATACATTAAAGGCAAAGAGAATGTTGTGGCGGATGCCCTTTCCCGCAAATGCATGTTACTTACTCAACTTGAATTGAATGTTGTTGGATTTGATCATATCAAAGATTTTTATGAGCATGATGTGACTTTTGCTACTCCTTATGCTAAGTGTGTGATGCATACTTCTTGGGAACGGTACTATATCAAAGATAGTTATCTTATGAGAGCTAACAAACTATGCATTCCCGAGTCTTCTCTTCGTTTGTTACTTTTGCAAGAGGCTCATGGAGGTGGACTCATGGGACACTTTTGATGCGACAAGACTTTTGCCACGCTCTCCAAGAACTATTTTTGGCCCAAGATGTTTCGAGATGTCGCCCGCTTCACCAACCGGTGCTCTACATGTTGCAAAGCTAAGTCACAATCTCAATCCCATGGTTTGCACATGCCACTACCTATTCCACATCAACCTTGGGAAGATATTAGCATGGATTTTGTGCTTGGCTTACCTAGGACTCAAAATGGCAAGGACTCTGTATTTGTTGTAGTGGACCGATTCTCTAAAATGGCTCATTTTATCCCATGCAATAAGATAGACGATGCTTCACATGTTGCAAATCTCTTCTGTAGAGAAATCTTGAGGTTGCACGACGTCAAGTTCTTAAGCTACTTTTGGAAGACGCTATGCGCCAAGCTCGGAGTTAAGCTACTCTTCTCCACGGCGTATCATCCACAAACCGATGGCCAAATGGAAGTCACCAACCGGACGCTTGCCACTCTCCTCCGCGTGTTGATAAAGAAGAACATTAAGGAGTGGGAGGAGGGCCTATCCATTGCCGAGTACGCCTACAACAGTGCAAGACACTCTACCACCGGCAAGTCCCCCTTCGAGGTTGTCTACGGTTTCAACCCATTGTCGTCGTTGGACATCCCTCCTCTACCGCTTCAAGAACGAGCAAACATGGACGCTAGTGCAAGAGTCAACTACCTCAAGAAGATGCACGAAGAAACACGTTCCACGATCGAGAGCCAAGTACAACGACTCGCCTCCAAGCTCAACATCCACAAGTCTCCGATGGTGTTCCAACCGGGTGATCAAGTGTGGATACATCTCCGCAAAGACCTCTTCCCCAAGGAACACAAGTCCAAGCTACTCCCCAGAACTAATGGACCATTCAAGGTGCTCGCACGCTACAACGACAACACCTACAAGGTCGACATCCCACGTGACAAGTACAACGTAAACAACATCTTCAATGTCAAAGACTTGGCCAAGTACCATGGTGATGAAGAGGATGATCCGTGGATGGATCTCTCCCAAGGGGGGGGAGATGGGAGCATCCCTCGACTACCCGCACAGACACTCCATCACCACCGCAAGCACCGAGTGGACCAATGACAAGAGCACGTGCACGCGCCATCGAGATCGAGGTTGATTCTCTCCTATTCGAGTTTCGTTCGGATTCACGTGAGAATTGAGTTCTACCTCAAACAGAGACATTGTTCATTCTTAGGTACCATGTAGATGATCATGAGAAGGAATGGATGGAGATCCAAGTGAGCACGGAAGAGAATAGTGAAGAAGGAAGCGGGAGGGCAAGACCCCCTGGACACCCCGGGTGCCCGGCCACCTTCACCTGGGCGCGGCCCCTGCTTGGTCCGGGTGCCCGGCCCCTTGGCTCCCGCGTGCCCGGGCCCCTGCCTTGCCTCCAGTCGCACCCCCGGGTGCCCGGTCCCTCCCAGTCGGCCACTGGTGCAGCCTCGGGTGCCCGGGCTTGGGACCCCCGGGTGCTCGGCCACCCCCCAGCCGCCCCCTGTACGGGCCGGGTGCCCGGCCCCCTTCGCCCCGGGTGCCCGGCCAAACCTGGGCGCGGGTCTCTGACCTGTCCGGGTGCCCGGCCCCCTTTGCCCCGGGTGCCCGGACCACTCCGCCAGGGCCTGCGTGCCTCTTTGGGTCTTTGACCTTGTATCCCATCTTCACTCTTATTCCGTCCCTAGACTATATAAACACCTCCCCTAGCTTGTTTGAGGGGTTAGCAAAGTATTTAGAACACAAAGAGAGGGCTTTGCTCATCTTCCTCCTCTAGGAGATCTAGACCTCCTCTTGGAGAAGCTCCTCTTGGAGATCAAGCCCTCCTCTTGGAGAAGATCCTCTTGGATGCAAGACCTCACCTAGTGGGAAGAAACTTTACCCTAGTGCTATTTTCCTTGAATTGCTCATGTAATCTTATGGATCTCATGTATGCTACTCTAGTGGATGTGATATTTGGGTTTGTTTGAGTGATTTGTGCCTTGCGTTCTTGAGTGTTCTTCCTCTTTTCCCCCTCCAAGTGTGAAAAGATCCCATCTAGTGTTTCACCCTACAACAAAAAGTCTCAAAGGGCATCAGACACTATGTGATGTCCTCAAGAAACATATTCTGAACCAATACCCTAGGAAAGATGGTGTTGGGTTCGAGAGGAAAATGAATGTTGATGGTTCATACTGGAATCCTGAGCAGTACCCCAAAACCACATGGGTTGCTGCAAAGGGGCCTTCAGTGGATCCATCTACCTTGTCTGGCTTCACTTGTGCTAACCCGATTATCATTGATGCAAACTATAAACTGTTTAAGAATTAGAATGGTGAAGTGTTTGCTAGGGATATTGGTACTAACTGCAGGAATGGACCACCTTTGAAGAAGATCTGGGTGCCCAAAAGTTGTCTTGAGAAGCTTCTTGTGAATGTCATCATGACACCACCTGGGAAGAGGACAAACCCCAGACCAAAGGCTTCATAAAGTCCAAAGGCTTCATACAGATAGAGGACTCACAAGAGTCATCCTAACGCCAATGTTTTGCAGGGAAATGATACATCTCCAACGTATCTACTTTTCCAAACACTGTTTCCCTTGTTTTGGACTCTAACTTGCATGATTTGAATGGAACTAACCCGGACTGACGTTGTTTTCAGCAGAATTGCCATGGTGTTATTATTGTGCAGAAATAAAAGTTCTCGGAATGACCTGAAACTTCACGGAGAATATTTTTGGAATAAATAAAAAATACTGGCGAAAGAATCAGCATCAGGGGGCCCACACCCTGCCCACGAGGGTGCAGGGTGTGCCTCCTGCCTCGTGGCCCCCCTGAGACTCCACCGACCTCAACTCCAACTCCATATATTCACGTTCGGGGAGAAAAAAATCAGAGAGAAGGATTCATCGCGTTTTATGATATGGAGCCGCCGCCAAGCCCTTATCTCTCTCGGGAGGGATGATCTAGAGTCCGTTCAGGGCTCCGGAGAGGGGAATCCGTCGCCGTCGTGATCATCAACCATCCTCCATCACCAATTTCATGATTCTCACCGCTGTGCGTGAGTAATCCCATTGTAGGCTTACTGGAAGGTGATGGGTTGGATGAGATTTACCATGTAATCGAGTTAGTTTTGTTAGGGTTTGATCCCTAGTATCCATTATGTTCTGAGATTGATGTTGCTATGACTTTGCTATGCTTAATGCTTGTCACTAGGGCCCAAGTGCCATGATTTCAGATCTGAACCTATTATGTTTTCATGAATATATGTGAGTTCTTGATCCTATCTTGCAAATCAATAGTCACCTACTATGTGTTATTATCCGGTAACCCTGAAGTGACAATAATCGGGACCACTCCCGGTGATGACCGTAGTTTGAGGAGTTCATGTATTCACTAAGTGTTAATGCTTTGGTCCGGTACTCTACTAAAAGGAGGCCTTAATATCCCTTAGTTTCCAATAGGACCCCGCTGCCACGGGAGGGTAGGACAAAAGATGTCATGCAAGTTCTTTTCCATAAGCACGTATGACTATATTCGGAATACATGCCTACATTACATTGATGAACTGGAGCTAGTTCTGTGTCACCGTATGTTATAACTGTTGCATGAGGAATCGCATCCGACATAATTATCCATCATTGATCCATTGCCTATGAGCTTCTCACATATTGATCTTTGCTTAGTTACTTTTCCGTTGCCACTGTTACAATTACTACAAAGCTGCTACTGTTACTTTTGCCACCGTAACCGTTATTTCCATACTACTTTGCTACTAAATACTTTTCTGCAGATATTAAGTGTTTCGGGTGTGGTTGAATTGACAACTCAACCGCTAATACTTGAGAATATTCTTTGGCTCCCCTTGTGTCGAATCAATAAATTTGGGTTGAATACTCTACCCTCGAAAACTGTTGCAATCCCCTATACTTGTGGGTTATCAAGACTATTTTCTGGCGCCGCTGCCGGGGAGCATAGCTCTATTCTTTGAGTCACTTGGGATTTATTTCTGTTGATCACTATGAGGAACTTGAAAGACGAAAAAACCAAGATTTATCCCTCAACCACGAGGGGAGGTAAGGAACTGCCATCTAGCTCTGCACTTGATTCACCTTATGTTTTGAGTAAACTTGCGACACCTAAACCAACTCCTGCTATTGATTCTGATATGTCGCATGTTAGTGATGATGCCACTTCTGCTATGCATGATACTTATGATGAAACTACTTCTATGCTTGGTAATACTGTGCCATTAGGTGAATTTCTTGATGAACAACTTGCTAGGGTTAGAGAGAATGAAATTATTGAAACTGATAATATTGATGAAAGTGATGATGAAGATTCTCCCCCTAGATATGAATTGCCTGATGTACCTTTGGGTTATGTTATGGATGAAGAAATTGCTAGAGAATTTTTTGCTTGCAAAGATAGATATGATCTTAAGAAACTGTTAGCTAAGCTGAAAGAAAAATCTTTGAATGCTAGAATGAAATATGACCCTGCTTTTTCTACTTCACCTATCTGTATCTCTGATAAGGATTATGATTTCTCTGTTGATCCTGAGTTGATTACTTTGGTTGAATCTGATCCTTTTTATGGCTATGAATCTGAAACTGTTGTGTCACATCTTACTAAATCAAATGATATAGCCACCCTATTTATTCATGAGGAAAAAAATTCGTTACTACTATATCCTTAAGCTATTTCTGTTCTTGTTAAAGGGTGATGCTAAAACATGGTTTAATTCTCTTACTCCTGGTTGTGTGCGTAGTCCCCAGGATATGATTTATTACTTCTCTGCTAAATATTTCCCCGCTCATAAGAAACAAGCTGCCTTAAGGGAAATATATAATTTCGTGCAAATTTAAGAAGAGAGTATCCCACAAGCTTGGGGGAGGCTTCTCCGATTAATTAAAGCTTTGCCTGATCATCCTGTCAAGAAAAATGAAATACTTGATATCTTTTATAATGGACTAACCACAGCTTCCAGAGACCACACGGATAGTTGTGTAGGTTGTGTTTTCGGGAAAGAAGCTGTTGAGCAAGTTGAATTGCTATTGAATAATATATTGAGTAATGATAATGATTGGACACTTCTGAACCATCTCCTAAACCTACTCCATAGAAATGGGGTATTCTATTTCTCAGTCCTGAAGATATGCAAGAGGCAAAGAAATCTATGAAAGAAAAGGGTATTAAAGCTGAAGATGTTAAGAATTTACCACCTATTGAAGAAATACATGGTCTTAATAACCAGACACGTGTACTAAAGGTAAATTCTCTCTATAGATTTGATGAAGGTGGTATTCCTCGTTATAAGTCTGCTAGCCAATGCTTAGATGAGTTTGATCATTTTATTGTTAAACAAGAAAACTTCAATGCTTATGTTGGTAGACAATTGAAATGTAATGCTTATATGATTGAACACTTGAGTGATTACATGTCTAGAGTTAAAGGTGAACTTAAACTTATTAGTAAACATGCTTCTATGGTTACCACTCAAGTAGAACAAGTGCTTAAAGCTCAAGATGATTTGCTCAATGAATTAAATAATAAGAAAAATGATAATGTTGTTAGACTTGTGACTAGAGGGGTTAGAATGACTCAGGAACCTTTGTATCCTGAGGGTCACCCTAAGAGAATTGAGCAAGATTCTCAGAGAACTAATGTTGATGCACCTAGTTATTCTAAGAAGAAGAAAAAGAAAAATGATAGGACTTTGCATGCTTCTAGTGAACCTGTTGTTGACACACCTGAGAATCCCAATGATATTTCTATTTCTGATGCTAAAACACAATTTGGTAATGAACGTGAACCTAGTGATAATGTTAATGATGATGTTCATGTTGATGCTCAACCTAGCAATAACAATGATGTAGAGATTGAACCTGTTGTTGATCTTGATAACCCACAATCAAAGAATCAACGTTATGATAAGAGAGACTTCGTTGCTAGGAAGCACGGTAAAGAAAGAGAACCATGGGTTCAGAAACCCATGCCTTTTCCTCCTAAACCATCCAAGAAAAAGGATGATGACGATTTTGAGCACTTTGCTAAAATGATTAGACCTATCTTTTTGCGTATGTGTTTGACTGATATGCTTAAAATGAATCCTTATGCTAAGTAAATGAAAGATATTGTTACAAATAAAAGAAAGATACCGGAAGCTGAAATTTCCACCATGCTTGCTAATTATACTTTTAAAGGTGGAATACCTAAGAAACTAGGAGATCCAGGAGTACCAACTATACCATGCTCCATTAAAAGAAACTATGTTAAAACTGCTTTATGTGATGTTGGAGTCGATGTTAGTGTTATGCCTCTCTCTTTATATCATAGACTTGATTTGAATAAGTTGACACCTACTGAAATATCTTTGCAAATGGCCAATAAATCAACTGCTATACCTGTCGGTATTTGTGAGGATGTGCCTGTTGTGGTCGCAAATGTTACTATTTTAACGGACTTTGTTATTCTTGATATTCCCGAGGACGATAATATGTCTATTATTCTTGGTAGACCCTTTTTGAATACTGCAGGGGCTGTTATTGATTGCAACAAAGGCAATGTTACTTTTCATGTTAATGGTAATGAGCATACGGTACACTTTCCGAGGAAACAACCTCAAGTCCACAGTATCAATTCTATTGGAAAATTTTCAACGATTATTATTGGAGGTTTTGAATTTCCTCTTCCTACTATCAAGAAGAAATATGATATTCTTATTATTGGGGACGTGCATATCCCCATTGAGGTAACTTAGTGTTATTCAAAAATTCTCCAGTTTCATGCAATTCGGAAAGAGTTTGTTAACTAGACTTGATCAACCTTGTTAGTGGATCCCTTTTGATGAGCATGAGATGGATGAAGTTAGAAAGCACAACTCTCTATACCCTCCTTTTACTTTCTGTTATTTAGATTAAATAAAGCAAAAATAGTATTTTACATACATTTCCTGAATTATCCCTGCAATTAAAAGATACCCCGAAAATAAAAGTTCTCCAAACATCCCGAAAATGAAATATGATTTTTGTAGAATATTGAAGAATATCGCTTGAGAACACACGGAGGGCCACCACACAGCCACGAGGGTCCAGGGCGCGCCCTACCCCACTGGGCATGCCCCCTGCCTCGTGGGCCCCACGTGGACCCCCTCCACTTATTCCTCCACCCACTCACTTTGTCTTCCTCTAGAAAAAATACTCCCATAGCTCAAACCCGTGTTCTAGCTCATCTTGCTGCCATTTTCGATCTCCTTGCTCAAAGCTCCATTCACAAAACTGTTTTGGGGGATTGTTCTTCGGTATGTGACTCCTCCAATGGTCCAATTAGTTTTTGTTCTAGTGCTTTATTTATTGCAAATTTTTGTTGCTTAGGTGACCCTATTCTTGAGCTTGTGGTACGTCTCCAACGTATCTATAATTTTTTATTGTTCCATGCTATATTATATTCTGTTTTGGACATTAATGGACTTTATTATACACTTTTATATTATATTTGGGACTAACCTATTAACCGGAGGCCCAGCCCAGAATTGCTGGTTTTTGCCTATTTCAGAGTTTCGCAGAAAAAGAATATCACACGGAATCCAAACGGAATGAAACCTTCGGGAACGTGATTTTCGGAACGAACGTGATCCAGAGGACTTGGACCCTACATCAAGACATCAACCAGGAGGGCACGAGGCAGGGGGGCGCGCCTACCCCCCCTAGGCGCGTCCTCCACCCTCGTGGGCCCCACGTTGCTCCACCTGCGTACCCCCAAACTACCAGATACGGAGCCAAAAACCTAATTCCACCGCCGCAACCTTCTGTACCCGTGAGATCCCATCTTGGTTCCTTTTTCGGAGCTCCGCCGGAGGAGGCATCGATCACGGAGGGCTTCTACATCAACACCATAGCCTCTCTGATGATGTGTGAGTAGTTTACCTCAGACCTTCGGGTCCATAGTTATTAGCTAGATGGCTTCTTTCTTTTTGGATCTCAATACAATGTTCTCCCCCTCTCTTGTGGAGATCTATTCGATGTAATCTTCTTTTTGCGGTGTGTTTGTTGAGACCGATGAATTGTGGGTTTATGATCAAGTTTATCTATGAACAATATTTGAATCTTCTCTGAATTCTTTTATGTATGATTGGTTATCTTTGCAAGTCTCTTCGAATTATCAGTTTGGTTTGGCCTACTAGATTGATCTTTCTTGCAATGGGAGAAGTTCTTAGCTTTGGGTTCAATCTTGCGGTGTCCTTTCCCAGTGACAGTAAGGGCAGCAAGGCATGTATTGTATTGTTGCCATCGAGGATAATAAGATGGGGTTTATATCAAATTGCATGAGTTTATCCCTATACATCATGTCATCTTACTTAAAGCGTTACTCTGTTCTTATGAACTTAATACTCTAGATGCATGCTGGATAGCGGTCGATGTGTGGAGTAATAGTAGTAGATGCAGGCAGGAGTCGGTCTACTTGTCTCAGACGTGATGCCTATATACATGATCATACCTAGATATTCTCATAACTATGCTCAATTCTGTCAATTGCTCAACAGTAATTTGTTCACCCACCGTAGTACTTATGCTGTTAAGAGAAGCCACTAGTGAAACTTATGGCCCCCGGGTCTATTCTCCATCATATTAATCTCCTGTCAACAAGTTATTTCTAGCATCGTATTTATTTTGCTTTCTTTACTTTGCATCTTTATCATAAAAATACCAAAAATATTATCTTATCATATCTATCAGATCTCACTCTAAGTAAGTGACCGTGAAGGGATTGACAACCCCTTTATTGCGTTGGTTGCGAGGATTTAGTTGTTTGTGTAGGTGCGAGGGAATCGTGCGTGGCCTCCTACTGGATTGATACCTTGGTTCTCAAAAACTGAGGGAAATACTTACGCTACTTTATTACATCACCCTTTCCTCTTCAAGGGAAAATCAATGCAGTGCTCAAGAGGTAGCACGCTCCACCACGTACCCGGTACCCGCGAATGCATCAATCGTGCACCTAGGGTTTTAGGGTTTATTCGAAACTCTGAAATAGGCAAAAAACAACAATTCTGGGCTGGGCCTCCGGTTAATAGGTTAGTCCCAAAAATAATATAAAAGTGGAAAATAAAGCCCAATATTGTCCAAAACAGTAGATAACATATCATGGAGCAATCAAAAATTATAGATACGTTGGAGACGTATCACATGCTGGATAGCGGTCAATGTGTGGAGTAATAGTATTAGATGCAGAATCGTTCCGGTCTAGTTGTCACGGACGTGATGCCTATATACATGATCATACTTAGATATTCTCATAACTATGCTCAGTTCTATCAATTGCTCGATAGTAATTAGTTTACCCACCGTAATACTTATGCTCTTGAGAGAAGCCACTAGTGAAACCTATGGCCCCCGGGTCTATTTTCCATCATATTAATCTTCCAACACTTAGTTATTTTTATTGCCTTTTATTTTACTTTGCATCTTTATTTCTCTTTATCATAAAAATACCAAAAATATTATCTTATCATATCTATCAGATCTTACTCTCGTAAGTGACCGTTGAGGGATTGACAACCCCTTTATCGCGTTGGTTGCGAGGTTCTTATTTGTTTGTGTAGGTGTGAGGGACTCATGCGTGATCTCCTACTAGATTGATACCTTGGTTCTCAAAAACTGAGGGAAATACTTACGCTACTTTGCTGCATCACCCTTTCCTCTTCAAGGGAAAATCAACGCAATGCTCAAGAGGTAGCAGCTTGCATGTCAATTTATATGGTCCCAAGTAGTTCTAATGCATGATATAGCCTCTAGGCACTTGTGGGAGTAGTTGCTATCAATCTTGTTGAGTTTGGTTCACTTTTATTTTGAGTCAATAAAAATTTCAGAAAATTTCAGAGGGATAAAATGTTGAAGAGGTTGTTGAGAGGTTCATCGAGCCGAAGCTCGAAGGATAAGCAAAATGAAGAGAAAAAAAAGCCCAAATACAATCTTCCACGCACTGCAGAGGTTCGGCCGTGTGAATGGCCTTGTGATGAGTTCTTGAGAGCCGCCGGAATTTATAATGATTTTTATCACTTGGCTGAGAATGCAGGCCTCATCGACTTCCTCCACAACTAGCGCGAACAGTATCTCCTACTCACTAATATTTTCGTGAATTTTTTTTATTTTCATGCTAAGAAATCACCACCTTCAGTGGAGTTTCATTTATATGATGAGGTTAAGGAGATGTCATTCCATGATTTTTTTCCGGTCTGCAAGATACCCTCTGTAGGCAGCATCGAGGAACCACACCGTAATTATGTGGAGGAATTTATTGATAAAATTGATATAGGGGAAACGAGGAAAGTTTTAGATGCAAGAATTACTAGTATACATTTTCCTGTTCTACGTTACTTTGCAATATTTGCTAGTAGATGCTTAATTGGTCGCGGGAACAGTGGAAATCTTAGTGCCCCTGATCTAGTCATTTTGCGCCATGCTTTGTTTCGTGATACAACTTTCAGCTTAGGCGCTATTATTGCTAATTAATTTTGAACTGTACAAAGGGCCCCATCTTCGGAGGCATCTTTGCTTCGCGCCTTGCTGCACACTTTGAGATACCTGTTAGGCATTATGAGAAAGAGGAAAAGTTGTTACCCCCTGTTTTTCTATATTATAAGAGTATGGTAGCACATGACTTTATTGTTAAAAATAAGAAGATGCTTAAGTACAATCTAATATTTGATAAAACTCACTATGAGACTATTACCTTGCCTACGCCCACTTTGTTTAATATACTTTCAAGCACGTACCTCATCTTGCCAGAGGCCATTTATGCATACTGGAGCCTGACACGAGTTCCAGAGCCTGTGCCTGAGCCACCACTTGACCCTTATAAACAGTCTATTTATCAGTGGGATCCGGAGGAGATCGCCAATCAGTGGCACCCAGAGGACACTCCTCCGTACACCGGAGAGAGTAGCTTCGATCCGTGGCCATAGAACAACTTAGGCCAAAAGCCTAAGCTTGGGGGAGTACGTATTTCTCACTGACATTACATTCATGTTCACACTCATTCTAGTTGTCGGTGCTCATACTTTTTCATTGTACTATCCATGCTAGTTTATTTTCTAAGCCTTCTTCTTATGTGTTTGAAAAACCTTAAGAAAAACCAAAAAAAATAGTTGTTGCTTTTAGCTAGTTTATTTTCCATGCCTGTAGCAGTAGTAATTAAAAGAAAACACAAAAAGATTTCTCGTTCTTCTTTTGCTTGTTGGGAGTTTTCCCGTGTAAATAGTTTTATTTATTTTCTTTGGGGGTCGAGAGGAGAAGACCATGATGAAAATGTTGAGTGGCTCTCATATGCATTATTGTTGATTTAACCAAGATCCCATATTACCTTGGCTTCTCCCTTGTATGAAATGCTTGCAGATTCCAGCTTAGTCCAACGCACGTGCACTATTATTATTATCCACACCGTTCGTTCGTGCGAGTGAAAGGCAATAATGACGATATATGATGAACTAATTGAGATGAGAAAAGCTGGTATGAACTCGACCTATCTTGTTTTTGTTAATATGATTAATTCATCGTTCCTGATTCAGCCTATTATGAATGAAACATGTTTGCAATGACAATAGAGATTATAGTTGCTCATGCCATGCTTAATTAGTTAGGAGTTTATAATGGTTTACCTTGCGTGCCAACATGCCATTAAAATAGTTGTGATGTGGTATGATAGGGTGGTATCCTCCTTTGAACGATTCGAGTGGCTTGACTTGGCACATGTTCACGCATGTGGTTGAAACAAAATCAACATAGCCTCCACGATATTTATGTTCATGGTGATTTATATCCTACTCATGCTTGCACTCATTGTTTATTAATCTCAATGCATGTTCATGACTGTTGTCGCTCTCTAGTTGGTCGCTTCCCAGTCTCTTTCTAGCCTTCACTTGTACTAAGCGGGAATACTTCTTGTGCATCCACTTCGATAAACCCCAAAACGTTATCCCGTATGAGTCCACTATACCTTCCTATATGTGGTATCTACCTGCCATTCCAAGTAAATTTGTATGTGCCAAACTCTAAACCTTCAAATGAAATTATGTATTGTATGCTCGAATAGCTCATGTATCAACTAGGGTTGTCTGTATCTTCCATGATAGGTGGGTTATTCTCATGATGAGTGGACTCCGCTCCTCATTCACGAGAAAATGGCCGGTAACCAAGATGCCCAGTCCCATGCTCAAATCAAAATAATTGCAAACAAAACTCCCCCAGGATTATTATTAGTTGGAGGCACCCATTGTTTCGGACATGCCATGGATTGATGTTTGTTGGTGGTGGGGGAGTATAACTTTACCATTCTGTTTGGGAACCGCCTATATGTGTGTAGCATGGAAGATATTGAGATCTCTTGGTTGTTATGTTGACAATGAAAGTATGCCACTCAAAATATTATTTATCTCTATTTCAAAACTCAAGCTTGGGCACCTCTACAAATCCCTGCTTCCCTCTGCAAAGGGCCTATCTATTTACTTTTATGTTGAGTCATCATCCTCTTATTAAAAAGCACCAGTTGAAGAGCACCGCTGTCATTTGCATGCATTACTATTAATTTACATTGAGAATGACTATGACTGGATCTCTTTTACCATGAATTACAATGTCTAGTCAGTCCTTGATCTTCAAAGGTGCTCTGCATTTATGTTTTGCAGTCTCAGAAAGGGCTAGTGAGATACCATCTTGTTATATCATATTATGATTGTTTTGAGAAAGTGTTGTCATCCGAGATTTATTATTATTGCTCGCTAGTTGATTATGCCATTGATATGAGTAAACATGAGACCTAAATGTTATTGTGAATATGGTTAGCTCATAATATTTGCTGAAAACTTGAATGTTGGCTTTACATATTTGCAACAACAAGATCAAACAGAGTTTGTAAAAAATTTTCTTTATCACTTTCAGTTTGTCAACTGAATTGCTTGAGGACAAGCAAAGGTTTAAGCTTGGGGGAGTTGATACATCTCCAACGTATCTACTTTTTCAAACACGTTTGCCCTTGTTTTGGACTCTAACTTGCATGATTTGAATGGAACTAACCCGGACTGACGCTGTTTTCAGCAGAATTATCATGGTGTTATTTTTGTGCAGAAATAAAAGTTCTCGGAATGACCTGAAACTTCACGGAGAATATTTTTGGAATAAATAAAAAATACTGGCGAAAGAATCAGCATCAGGGGGCCCACACCCTGTCCACGAGGGTGTAGGGCGCACCCCCTGAGACTCCACCGACCTCAACTCCAACTCCATATATTCACGTTCGGAGAGAAAAATCAGAGAGAAGGATTCATCATGTTTTACGATACGGAGTTGCCGCCAAGCCCTAATCTCTCTCGGGAGGGCTGATCTGGAGTCCGTTCGGGGCTCCGGAGAGGGGAATCTGTCGCCGTCGTCATCATCAACCATCCCCCATCACCAATTTCATGATGCTCACTGCTGTGCGTGAGTAATCCCATCGTAGGCTTGCCGGACGGTGATGGGTTGGATGAGATTTACCATGTAATCGAGTTAGTTTTGTTAGGGTTTGATCCCTAGTATCCATTATGTCCTGAGATTGATGTTGCTATGACTTTGCTATGCTTAATGCTTGTCACTAGGGCCTGAGTGCCATGATTTCAGATCTGAACCTATTATCTTTTCATGAATATATGTGAGTTCTTAATCCTATCTTGCAAGTCAATAGTCACCTACTATGTGTTATGATCCGGCAACCCCGAAGTGACAATAATCGGGACCACTCTCGGTGATGACCGTTGTTTGAGGAGTTCATGTATTCACTAAGTGTTAATGCTTTGGTCCGGTACTCTATTAAAAGGAGGCCTTAATATCTCTTGGTTTCCTATAGGACCCTGCTGCCACGGGAGGGTAGGACAAAAGATGTCATGCAAGTTCTTTTCCATAAGCACGTATGACTATATTCAGAATACATGCCTACATTACATTGATGAACTAGAGCTAGTTACATGTCACCCTATGTTATAAGCTGTTGCATGAGGAATGCATCCGACATAATTATCCATCATTGATCAATTGCCTACGAGCTTTTCACATATTGATCTTTGCTTAGTTACTTTTCCGTTGCCCTTTGTTACAATTACTACAAAGCTACTCATTACTTTTGCCACCGTTACCGTTACTTCCATACTACTTTGCTACTAAATACTTTGCTTTAGATATTAAGTCTTTCAGGTGTGGTTGAATTGACAACTCAACTGCTAATACTTGAGAATATTCTTTGGCTCCCCTTGTGTCGGATCAATAAATTTGGGTTGAATACTCTACCCTCGAAAACTGTTGTGATCCCCTATACTTGTGGGTTATCAGGAAACCATACTCAGACTTATGAATATGAGCATGTTTCATGAAACCGCTATGTTCAGAAGACCAAGAACTTTTCTGCTTATTCTTATGAGTATTAGTCACCTCGTTCAAGGCTATTTGCTAAGGCTCCAAAGCCGAAGTTCTCAGATGCTGCACTTAGACTCATTGCTTCTAAGCCACCCCTGAAGTTTTGGGTGGTTAAGAAAAATTAACTCTCTTTTGCAGGGAAATGTCTTAGCCGGAAATCCTAGGCTTCTGATGCTTATGCTGGGGACCTAAAACATCTTGTGGGACGCAAGATAAAATGTCCGAATGGTCTTACTATGTATTTCGTCTCGGGATTAATTGACAAACATCCTATCTACCCTAACCAGGATCTGAAATTTCATAATATGCATGTTCGTCAAATGTTTAAGCTTCACATTTCCCTCGGTGAAGCCTATCCCCCTAACTGCAGCGTACGGTACGACACCAAAGGCTTCTGAGTGGATTATGGACAGTGGACGCACTAACCACATGACTGGTGATCGAAGTCTTATTATGGATTCGACCCTCCATCCGTGTGACAAGAGTCACATCACATTTGCTGACACTGGTAAAAGCAAGGTATTGGGCCTAGGTAGAGTTGCAATCTCAAAGGATCAGCACATGGATAAAGTGATGCTTGTTGAATCCCTTGGTTTCAACAATATACATCTCAATGCTTTGTGACCTGAAAATGATTGTGGTATTTGGAAAATATCGTTGCCTTGTGCTTATGGAATCTGACAAATCTCTAGTCTTCTAAGGGTATCGAAAGGATGATATGCACATGGTAGATTTCTCAGCTGGACCACAGTTGGTCGTATGTCTTCTAGCAAAAGCTTCAGAGTGCTGGCTCTGGCATCGGAGGCTAGGACATGCGGGCATGAGGAGCCTGTACACTCTCGCGAAGAAGAAGCATGTCATAGGCATCGAGGGCGTCAAGTTCAAGAAGGATCATATGTGCAGTGCCTGCGAAGCTGGAAAGATGACTCGGGCCAAGCATCCCTCAAAGACAATCATGACGACGGCACGTCCCTTCGAGCTGCTTCACATGGACTTATTTGGCCCTACTCACTACTCTACCATTACTACTACTACTTGCCTCTATGGCTTCGTCATTGTTATGATTACATGAGATATACATGGGTGCACATAATTCTCTAGAAGAATGAAGTGCAGGATGCCTTCAGACGATTCGCCAATCATGCCATGACCAACTATGGCATCAAGATCAAGCACATCAGAAGTGACAATGGCACAGAATTCAAGAACACCGGCCTCGACACCTATCTTGATACATTGGGCATCACACATGAGTTCCCAGCTCCTTATACACCTCAACAGAATGGCATCGTGGAGCGCAAGAACAGAACCCTCATTGAGATGGCACGGACGGTGCTTAATGAGTACAAGACACCAAGGAAGTTCTGGCCTAAAGCCATTGATACTGCATGCCACATCATCAACCATGTTTATCTTCACAAGCTTCTAAAGAAGACATCATATGATCTCCTAACTGGTAAGAAGCCAAACGTCAGCTACTTCAGAGTATTTTGCGCTAGGTGCTAGATCAAGGATCCACATCACACTTCAAAATTTGCACCGAAAGCACATGAAGGTTTTATGCTTGGCTACGGAAAGGATTCGCACTCCTACAGAGTCTTCAACCTCTTTCACTATAAAGTGGTTGAAACTGTGGATGTGCGGTTTGATGAGACTAATGGCTTGCAAAGAGAGCACCTGCCAAATGTGCTAGATGAAGCCTCGCCAAGTGAATCTATCAAGCTTATGGGTACTGGAGAAATCATACCTTTAGAGGCACAGACTGAAGAGGAAATCATCATTTCTGCACCTAACCAACCCGAAGACACTGCTCAGCCTGAAGCCAATGCTGAAGATGAATACAATGATAAGCAAGGGCAAAATCTTCGCCCAGTTCCTCCTTGTGTTGCAAATGAAGTAAAAATTGAGAAGATAATTGATAGCATCAATGCACCTGGTCCACTCACTCATTCAAGAGCAACACAACTAGCAAATTTCTGTGGGCACTTTGCATTTGTCTCTATATCTGAACCCAAGAAAGTTGATGAAGCCTTCATGGAACCTGAATGGATTCAAGCTATGCAAGAAGAGCTTCAACAGTTTGAGCTAAACAATGTTTGGGAGCTAGTGAAGCGTCCTGATCCTCACAAGCACAATATCATCGGTACCAAATGGATCTATCGCAATAAACAAGATGAGCATGGTCAACTTATCATAAACAAAGCTCGTCTTGTTGCTCAAGGTTACACTCAAGTTGAAGGGATTGACTTCGATGAAACATTTGCTCCTATGGCTAGGCTGGAAGCTATTCGCATTCTGTTAGCCTATGCCAACCACAACAACATTCTTCTATACCAAATGGATGTAAATAGTGCCTTTATCAACGGCAAAATTGAAGAAGAAGTGTATGTTGCTCAACCACCTGGCTTTGAAGACCCAAAGCATCCTGACATGGTATACAAGCTCAACAAGGCACTGTATGGCCTGAAACAAGCACCTCGCGCTTGGTATGACACACTCAAAGACTTTTTGAAGAGCAAAGGCTTCAAACCTGGTTCTCTAGATCCTACTCTCTTCATGAAGACATATGATGGTGAACTGTTTGTATGCCAAATCTACTTGGACGACATTATCTTGATTTGCCTTTGACAAGAGATCTGATGATGAATTTGGGCATATGATGCAAGAGCAATATCGAGATGTCCATGATGGGTGAGCTAAAATTCTTCCTTGGTCTTCAAATCTGTCAGCAGAGCAATGGCATCTTCATTTCACAAGAAAAATATCTCAAAGATTGCCTGAAGAAGTTTGGAATGCAAGACTGCAAAGGGTACACGACGCCAATGCCAACCAAAGGTCAATTGGGTCCCGACAAAATGGTAAAGAGTTTGATCTAAAGGTATACCGCTCCATGATTGGTTGTTTACTCTATTTATGTGCATCTAGGCTAGATATAATGTTTAGTGTTTGCATGTGTCCCCGATTTCAAGCGGCACCAAAGGAATCACATCACTTAGCTGTGAAGCGAATTCTTCGATATTTGGCTTACACCCCAACACTAGGATTATGGTATCCAAAGGGCTCAGAGTTTGATCTAGTTGGATTCTCATATGTTGATCATGCCGGTGAAAAGGTTGATCGCAAGTACACATCAGGAATGTGTTACTTTCTTGGACGATCTCTTGTCTGTTGGTCTTCAAAGAAGCAGAACTGTGTATCCCTCTCTACTGCTGAATCTGAATACATTGCTGCTGGATCTTGCTGTGCTCAGCTTCTATGGATGAAGCAAACTCTCAAGGACTATGGCATCCACTTGAAGCATGTGCCACTCTACTGCACAATGAAAGCACCATCAAGATTGCCAACAACCCAGTTCAACACTCGAAGACAAAGCACATTCAGATCCATCATCACTTTCTCAGAGATCATGTCATGAAGGAAGATATTCACGTCAACACTGAAGAGCAATTGGCAGATATCTGCACAAAGCCCTTGGATGAGAAAAGGTATTGCAAGTTGCGGTTTGAGCTAAATATCTTAGAATCCTCAAATGTCCTGTACTTGGACACACATCCTAACGTTGATGCATGTTCATGACTTAAATGTGCAACACACAAAGTAACGTATATCTTCAATCAATGAAGACGTACATTCTAAGTGTGAATACATTAACATGAAGTTGACTTCGGAGCACCACAATAATTGTGCGCCGTGTCTGGGTCTAATACTTTCTATACGGTGGGTAATTGCCACCACCAAACTTTCTCGAAGTTTTCTTTTGGCGTCATGATTGCATTAACTTCGCATTTAGTTTGTCTTCAACATTGATTTATCTTCATTGTTTATCTTCGCAATGTTGATTTAGTCTTTTGATATATATATATATATATATATATATATATATATATATATATATATATATATATATATATATATATACACAGACGGTCTATTCTGCTAATATTAGCAGAATAACTATTCTACACACCACTTGGCACTGCACGCTCAACAGAAGCGCCTTTGCATCATTTTGACGACGAGCACTACAATAGAGGCAGTGAACTTCACCGGAAAAACTGCACTCGTTATTTTTTCGGTACTGTTTTTGCTCTAATTTTTAAGTGTTTATCGGAATGGCGTGTAATATACCATTGAAAAGCTATGGATTCGGTATAACCGACATGTTGAACACTTTTCAAGATTCCACACGGTTTAAGAGCAGTTTTGAAAATAGCGCGGCGGATGACGAGTGGCAGCGGCGTCTTTTCGCGATTTCTTCTAAACCGCTTCGTCGAGCAGAAGCAAACGATACGCCGTTGGATAGATATCATCGGTAGCGTCTTTTTCATATATAAATGTTTCTCTAATTCGTTACGGTTTAAGAGCAGTTTCAAATTTACTTAATCGCGGAACTCTGTTTTTCAAATTTTTTGAAATTTTCGGTACTGTTTTTGCTCCAGTTTTCTAACCGTTTGTCGGAACGAGACGTATGATATGCTGTTGGAAAGCTACGAACGAGGCGCAACTTTCATATGTTGAAATGGTTTTGAGATTCCTTACGGTTTTTAGTTAATTTTGAAAATCGTGCGGCTGACTTCGAGAGGCAGCGGCTGTTTTTTCGTGAAATTTTTATGAACGGCTAGTCGGAATAATTCAAATCATACGCCGTTGGAAAGATATCAACAAGACGCAACTTTTTCATATAGAACACTCTCTCTAATTCCTTACGGTTTAAGAGCAGTTTCAATTTTACCGAAAAGCGTACACTGTTCTTCGCGAGACCAAAATCGTCGTATTTACTGCATCGGACAGAAGAACGAATTGCTTCATACAAAATACCACACTGCATCAGATGGGCAAGTGCACTGCATGGTTTCTTTTTGTTTAGACGTATTTTTTCTCGGACGAGGAAAGAAAGAACGCACTGCTTCAGACGAAATACCGCACTTCATTAGATGGGCAAGTGCACTGCATGGTTTCTTTTTGTTTAGACGTATTTTTCTCGGACGGGGAAAGAAGAACGCCTTGCTTGAACGAAATACCGCACTTCATTAGATGGGCAAGTGCACTGCATGGTTTTTTTTGTGGGACGTAAATTTTCCCAAACGAAGTGGAGTGCATTGCTTCAGACGAAAAACCACACTGCATCGGACGAGCAAGCGCACTTCATGATTTCTTTTGTCGGACGTAAAAAATTTCAAGAGTGTGCCATGTTTCGCTGCAATCAAAACGAGTCCCTGTAATCTTTATACAAACAAAATACGCAAACACAAAAAGCAGCGTTTGCACTGCATGTGCAGATACTCCAAACTGCATTCTGAAGACATGTCTCGACACAAACTTCATTCAGATTAGCCCCTGCAATTTTTATACATAAACTCCTCAAACACAAAATTCACCATTTTGCACTACATGCTAACATGCTCCAAACTGCACTGTAATTCACATGAACCGCAACAAAGAAAGTCATGCAACGGCGACCACCAGGGAGGGTTGAGGACTGCATCAAGAGTCGTCGTGGTCCTCCTAGCGGAAACTGGTGAACTGCAAGCCTGAAAAATAAATCAAACACCACACATCAGATTAGCGAACTGCAAGATGTCGGCAGTGAGGAAGAGATGGTTGATCTCGGATTGGGCATGTTTCCAGTGAATCCACGCAAGAGAAGAGGAGGTAGCTGCGTTGGGACCAAGGAGCAGCACCGAATCGGGAGGTGGTGGAGAGCAGGGGAGGCAAGAGTCGCGGTAACCTCCCTAGCTTCGCGGATTCGGTGGATGGTCGTCGGTGGAGGCGGCGAGGCGGATCCGGCAGCTAGGACGACGAGGCCCGACATGGGCTGCGGCAGCGGATCCGTGGCCGGAGGAGGATGAAGGGAGGAGGAGAAGTGTCTGCTGTCGGGGCGGCATTGGAATTGGCGATCTGGCGGTAGTCGAAGCGTTGGCGGATCCGACGAGTAGAAGGAGGTGTCATCAGCGGTGCCGGAAGGCGAAGCTGCTAGATCTTGCAGACGAGGTTGGCGGAGGAAGGGAGGCTAGCAGGCGCCAGAGAAGGTGGGGAGGGTGGGGCTGCCGGTGGGCGGGGAAGAAGGAAGTGGATCCAGAGGGTGGCGGCGATTCGGGGAGGAAGAGGAGGCGCGGCGGCGTCGGCCGGGAGGAAGTGGAGGCGTGGTGACCCCGGCCGGGAGGAAGAGGAGGCCTTGAGGAGGGAGGCGGCGGAGGAGGAGGGAGGCGGCCATGGGAGTTGGGTGGCTGGCGGCCTTGAGGGTGGTTTGCCCGACGGAGCGGGAAGGGAGGTGGAGGTCGTGCGGGAGTGGGAGGTGGTGCTCGACCACGGGATAAGGTGGGAGGGGAGGACTTTTTGACCCACCTTGATTCGGTCGGTGTTTAGCATGGTTAGTCTGTAGCTACGGGATTGGCGGAGGTGTTAGCAGAATAAGGTTCGGGTGTGCAGAATAAGGTCTTAAGGGGTGTTATCATAATAGACCCACCATGTATACATATATATATATATATATATATATATATATATATATATATATGTATATATATATGTACATACATACATACATATATATAGGACAAATTTTTCCTACTACCGGGTGTAGTTACACCCACTTTTGTTTAATACGTTTTAGGTAGTATCTATCATATCGGAGAGTATGTACGCGTAGTATGTAGTATATAATAATGTTTAGATAGTATATATATACTACTTTTTTGGTAGTACGTATCATATTTTGTGTATACTCTATTTCGCGTTACAAATATGTACGTATTTCACAAATACAATAAAACCATGAGCTCACTTGCAATTTTTTCATATAACTCACTTTGGAGTATGTTAGATATAGCATATGAACATAATAAAAATAATAAAGTAGAGTATATACTACCACATGGTAGTATATGAGAAATGGGTGTATATATATATATATACTAGGAAAAATGCCCGTGCGTTGCAACGGGAAAAAAATAACACAAGCTCCTAGCCCAATAATAACCATAGCTCAAGATCCGAACTATACCCTATACATTCGTCCATCATACTACCTCTCGCAATTGACATCAAATGTCATGGACTTGTTCCACTAAGTGTCATGGACTTTTTCTACTGAGGTAGGATGGGTCCCTCACATGTCCCCGCATGACCACCTAGTGTCTAATCGCCACCTAATGGGCGCCAATTTGTCGCACCACACATGCACACAACTCGAGGCCATGGGGTCTAGGGTCGAATTTTTTCTCCATGAGTCTGATTTCTCCTCCCCTTGATTTTCCAACAAAACCGAAGCTCAAAGCAGTCTTCCACCCTATTTGACCCTTCTTGAGGCACCAACCGATTGTAAGGAAGCCCAACGGCTCATATTTTCATAGTCCGAAAGAGGTTGCACGGTTTGGACTTCAGACTCGAGATGGCTCATATTGAAACTCGTATTGAGCACTGTGACAAAGAAAAAAAGCAAAAAAAAACACAAAACCAAACGAAGCATGTAGTTAGTTCTGTGGACTTAAAAAAACTGATTTAAGTACAATACAACATGAATCACATACTTGCGCCCTGGTTAACATGTTTGCTACCACAAATGATTTACATTGTAACACTAAGATACAAACAACAATAGATGTCCTAGCCTTTTCTTAAAAATGAAAATCTCTGCATCGAACAAAGGCATCATTAAGTTCTCAATTAACACCAACTTTTTATCACCAAACAGGGACAACCCAAGTGCTAGTCTGGTACTAACTTTGATCCACCCCACCACATGAATAACTTCAACATTGCACGACGACGAACGGCGAGAGTGCACGGTCAAGAAAAAAGAAGGCAAAACAACAAACATGTGTCCGACTGAAAATGCAACTTTAACTATCCGACTGAAACCACAAACAGTTAACCCAGCAGTCACTCGTTGTTGCAAGACAATGCGACTTTAACTATCTGACTGAAACCACAAGCTACAGGCCTGAAGAAGAGGTGGCACAAATCCTCAAGTTAACTGACCACTTCTATTGTTGGAAAAACATCTCTCTCTGTAGCACAGTACCATCAGGTGAACCAGCCGTCAGCCAACAAACCAGCTTTGTTCGGTCAAAATTAGATCCCAGATGAATTCCCAAATCAAAGCATGGCAGCACCGCACCAGCAGATTATAACCTGATCATAGAACATGAAGCAAAACATAACTGTGGAAGACTGAAGATTATGTGGGCTTGTTGATTCCAGCCCGGAGATTTGAATCCCCGAAAATAGGGCAGTATTAAGATGTAGATTTCTAGATTTGTTACACTGTTGTTTGTATACCTGTGCAAAACAAGATTTAAGTACAATTAAATCCTATTAACCTAATGCAATAATTCAAAATAATCAACTGAATTGCATTTACTGAACATGAGAAATTATTCTTGGAATATGTCAGAAAGGAGATCAGACACCATCAATAATAGGTTAATTAGAAAATAAATGACATGTCAATTGGCATAGAAAATCTTCAAGTCATATTTGACATGAAAATTTGACTATTACAATGGCAACTAAATTACACGAGAGAAGGAAAACATCAAGAAGTTAGAGAGAAAATGGACCTGAAAGAACCACCTGAACATACAATTGCACCAACAGGATATAAAACCATCGCCATCGATCAAAGTTGTTTTCACTCTGTCGAGATACGACGAGCGGGCTATCCGTACGTAGTGGAGTATACATACGGCATAATCTGATGTCATCGGTTCATCAATTGATTGAAAAGAAAAGGTTAAGACCAAGCATGCATTTCAGCACATCCCAGGAGGTCCTAGCATTGACTTCCTACACCTATAACAGATTTTAGTACCCTGGAGCAGTATTTTCCATATGCGATCATCCTCCCCTACTAATTCGGTCACGTGAAGTTTAACAAGCCAATGCAAGTTTTAACTGTCGGACTGAAACCACACACTATAGGCCTGAAGAACAAATGGCAAAAAATCCTCAAATTAACTGACCGGCCACTTGTAGTGGAATAACATATCTCTCCGTAGCGCATTATAGCATCATGTTAAACCAAACGGCGGCAAACAAACCAGCTTTGTCCAATCAAAAATAGATCCCATAGGAATTCCCAAATCAAAGCAGAGCAACACTGCACCAGCAGATTACAAGCTGATCAGAGATGCCAGACCAAGGGCAAGGAGAGGAGGGCATACCTTGCTGGTCGTCCTCGGATCCTCGTGAACAGCCTGGCCTACCTGCAGCTCATCCAGAGAATATCGTAGATTTTGCTGCAAGAACCCGACTCGCCACATCAATGACCAGCAGTCCACCTGCAAGAGGGCACAGGTGGAGGCCATGACTGAAGGAAATATGCCCTAGAGGCAATAATAAAGTTCTTACTTATTTCCTTATATCATGATAAATGTTTATTATTCATGCTAGAATTGTATCAACCGGAAACATAATACATGTGTGAATACATAGACAAACAGAGTATCACTAGTATGCCTCTACTTGACTAGCTCGTTAATCAAAGATGGTTATGTTTCCTAACCATGAACAAAGAGTTGTTATTTGATTAACGGGATCACATCATTAGGAGAATGATGTGATTGACATGACCCATTCCGTTAGCTTAGCACACGATCGTTTAGTATGATGCTATTGCTTTCTTCATGACTTATACATGTTCCTATGACTATGAGATTATGCAACTCCCGTTTACCGGAGGAACAGTTTGTGTGCTACGGGCGTTACAAGCGTAACTAGGTGATTATAAAGGTGCTCTACAGGTGTCTCGAAGGTACTTGTTGGGTTGGTGTATTTCAAGATTAGGATTTGTCACTCCGATTGTGGAGAGGTATCTCTGGGCCCTCTCGGTAATGCACATCACTTAAGCCTTGCAAGCATTGCAACTAATGAGTTAGTTGCGGGATGATGTATTACGGAGCGAGAAAAGAGACTTGCCGATAGCGAGATTGAACTAGGTATTGAGATCTTGACGATCGAATCTCGGGCAAGTAACATACCGATGACAAAGGGAACAACGTATGTTGTTATGCGGTCTGACCGATAAATATCTTCATAGAATATGTGGGAGCCAATATGAGCATCCAGGTTCCTCTATTGGTTACTGACCGGAGATGTGTCTCGGTCATGTCTACATAGTTCTCGAACCCGTAGGGTCCGCACGTTTAACGTTACGATGATAGTTATATTATGAGTTTATATGTTTTGATGTACCGAAGGTTGTTCGGAGTCCCGGATGTGATCACGGACATGACGAGGAGTCTCGAAATGGTCGAGACATGAAGATTGATATATTGGAAGCCTATGTTCGGATATCGGAAGTGTTCCGGGTGAAATCGGGATTTTACCGGAGTACCGGGAGGTTAACCTAATGCAAGGGTTGGGCCGCGCGCCCCTCCCCCCCAATAGTCCGAATAGGACAAGGAGAAGGGGGCGGTGCCCCCCCCCCTTCCTTCTTCTCCTCCACTCTTTCCCCCTCGCAAGTCCTAATCCAACTAGGAAAGGGGGGGAGTCCTACTCCCGGTGGGAGTAGGACTCCTCCTGGCGCGCCCTCTCCCTGGCCGGCCGCACCTCCCCCTTGCTCCTTTATATACAGGGGCAAGGGTGTGACGCCCGGATAATTAGGCTACAGTAATCCCACGCTAATGGTGCCACGTCACCACAGTTACTGTTTGTAGCGACCAGACCCGAATGGATCTAGTGCTCTGTGCTCAGTGTCATCCTGGATCGATGTCTTGACACCACAAGATTACTTGAAGGATTTATAGCGAGTAGCAATCACACACTTATTACATCGTTGTCCACAAGGGAACTTAATACAATAATATGGCTTAAGGCCATCTAATAATAACAGCGGAAGGCTTGGAAGACAAGTGAGTCCATCAACTCCATCGGCATCACCGAGTATAGAACCACGACCTAACACCTTACTGTAAATGCGAAAATGCATAGCGTGAAAGTTGCAGCCAAAACGGTCAATTGACACATGGAATATCTGGCAATGTAACACATAGAGAACAATGAAGCAACAAGCCTATACTACATGCATATATGGCTGGTGCTAAGGCTCTCTGATTTACATTTTTGCATAAAGCTGGTTTTCCCTACATCAAAGGAATAATTTTATTTAACTATCATGGTGGTTGTTAAACATTGAGAATGGTTGACATCATCCTCAATCCCAATTAAAAGTACTCATTAAAACCCAATAACTTTATTATTAGAAGTAACATGTTGAGATTCACATGATATTCAAGTACTAGATACTCAAGATGTCCATAACCGGGGACACGGCTAATCATGATTAGTTTTACACTCTGCAGAGGTTTGCACTTTTCCCCACAAGACTCGATCGCCTCCGTTTGGTTCTCGCACTTCATGGTGTTTGAGAGGCGGATGACCGAGACACAGATCTTCGAGCGCTAGCACCTTACTTGTGGGTAGACGGTACACCTACTTTCCCCTACATCTGCTAGTCTACCCGTAAGAGTTCGCACAACTTAGTCAACTATGCGAGCCCATAATTGGCTTGTGGCTGCACACGGAAGTTTTTAGTTTGAATAATCTTATGATCCCTTAGAGCACGGGTGGCGGTCCAAAGAAATACAGGCAAGTCTGATAGAAACCAGGTGCCTCAATCCACCCAGATGTGTGTTTAGGTTGCCACCTTAGATAAACCATTAAATTAACAATCTCACATCTGTCATGGATATCACTCACCCAATCCACGTCTACTAGCATAGCATAGCATAATAAGCAAACGTAGAAGTAACTCCCAAGGTTTCATAAGTAAAAACAGGTAATAGGTACTACCTCAATCTACTTCCCAAACCCACAATTTAATTAGATCCTAAACATGCAAGTGTTTGAGGGTTTGATCTAATGCAATAAAACTGGGTAGTAGAAAAGGTATGATCAAGTGTTACTTGCCTTGCTGATGATCCGCGAAACCTAGAGATTCGAAGTAACAAGCGACGCACTCCGGGTGATCTAACGCAGACAAACAACAAGCATACAATAAGTACTCATCCAATGCACGGGGAACTCTCGAATAAAATATCTAACCAGATAGTTCAACTTAAGAACCACAGTTGCAAAAGGATCTAATCAATAAAAGCATCGAAAGTCGCAACTCGAGTGAGAACGACTCGGTTTAGCAAATCTGAAACTAAGTCAAAATTTTATAGTAGCAAAACTCTGTGTAAGTAGGTTAGTCGGAACGGCGGTTTCAGAACGAAACTCCGTGCGCTTGAATCACTGATTAGATAAACGAGCAAGAAATAAAACAGATTTGAAAATTGGATCGAAATCGAATCGAAAAATAACGGATTAAATCCGATTAAAAGAAAACGACGAGCGGATTAAATAACGGACGTTCGTTAGCAGAACTAATCCAACGAACACATTCATTGAAACGAGCGGTTCGGTGAGCGTTAGATTAATTAAGAAAACCGAAAAAATTAAAACCATCTAGGGTTTTGAAAAAAACGAACAATGCTAAAAACCGGATCGGGTCTTTTTAAAAAAAAAGCGGATCGGGGGTTGTGGCGGCTACCTCGGCGGTTCGGCGGTGGCGGTGAGTCGGGCGTGGGGTGGCGAGGCGGTGGGTGGCGAGGCGGGTGGCTCAGGCGGCAGCGGCGAGGCGTGGCTCGGGTGGAGGCGGCTCGAGGTGAGGGAGAGGAGGCGGGGGTATAAATAGAAGGGGAGCTGGCGGCTTGGGAAGGGGCAGGTGGCGGCAGGCGTGTCCGACCCGGACAGGCGGCGGCGGGTGGCGTCTTGGCGGAGGGCTCCGCAGGCGAGCGTCTTGTGAGGAGAGAGGAGGCGGGCAGGCTGGGCAGGCGGCTGGCTGGGCTGGTGGGCCTTGGCCCGAAGCGCGATTTTTTATTTAAAACAAAACAAAGCGGATTAAAAAATACCAAGCGAACTCGAATTTAATAAAATAAATTTTCCCGACTCCTAAAAATGAGTCGAACAAAATGAACTTTAAAAACGGCAAACATGCATAAATTTTTAAAATGCTCATTTTTGCTTAAGCAAAATAAATCTTCCAAATCCAAATTTGATTTATTTATAAAATCTCCATTTTTCCTAAATATTGGGAAAGTCATATTATTCCCTCTCTTAAGTTTTTATAGGAAAACTTTATGAAGATAATTAAATAAATCCAATGATCCTATTTTCAAAATTTGAGAAATCCCAAATATGAAAATAATGAAACTTCCAACTCTCTCCGAGGGTCCTTGAGTTGCGTGAAATTTTCTAGGATCGGAAAAATGCGGGAAAATATGATATGCATGATGACCTAATGTATAACATACCAAATTGAAAATTTGGGATGTTACAAACCTACCCCCTTAAGATGAATCTCGCCCTCGAGATTCGGGTTAACTAGAAAATAGGTGAGGTGGTCCTTGAGCAAAACTTCCTCTCTTTCCCAGGTGGCTTCATCCTCGGTGTGGTGGCTCCTTGAACTTTGCAAAACTTGATAACCTTGTTGCGGGTAACTCTCTTTGGCATAATCGAGAATCTTAACGGTTTTTCCTCATATGTCAAGTCATCCTTCAATGAATTGCTTCTAGTGGCCTTTGTGTCTCTTAACGGTACCTCTGCTATCTCGGGGTGACATTTCTTCAAGCTGAGAAACATGGAATACATCATGAACTCCCCGACAGTCCTTACGGTAATTCCAACTTATAAGCAACTTCTCCCATGCGTTGCAAAATCTTATACGGTCCAACGAAGCGTGGTGCTAACTTTCCTTTAACTCCAAAACACTTAACTCCTCGAAGTGGGGATACTCGAGATATACTCTGTCTCCAACTTCATACTCAATCGCTTTGCGCTTTGAATCGGCATAGCTCTTTTATGCGGGTGGGCTACCTTGAGCTGTCTCGAATCAACTTAACTCTCTGTTAGGACTCCTTAATCAAATCTGGTCCAAACAATGGCGATCTCAGTTTCGTCCCATAACAACGGTGTCCTGCACCTTCTTCCATCTGAGCCTCGAAAGGTGCCATCTTCAAGCTGGTTTGGTAGCTGTTGTTGTAGGAAAATTCTGCACACGGCAAATTATCATCCGGCTAGATCCATAATCTAGGGCACAAGCTCTCGGCATGTCCTCCAAAATCTGATTGACTCTCTCGGTCATCCCATCGATGCGTGGGTGGAAAGCTGTCTTTGAATTCAATCGGGTTCCCAATGTTTCGTGCAAGCTGGTTCCAAAATTTCGAGGTAAACCGGGTTCCTCTATCGTCTGATGCTCCTCGGAACTCCGTGTAAGCACACAATTCTGGTCATGTATATCTTTGCCAACTTAGCACTGCTATAGGTGGTCTTGACTGGAATGAAATGAGCTACCTTTATTAAACGGTCGACTATAACCCAAATCGAGTCATATCCTGAACGAGTCTTTGGCAATCCTGTGATAAAGTCCATGCCTAGTTTATCCCACTTCCATTCGGGTATCGGCAATGGTTGTAACAATCCTGCTGGCTTCTGATGTTCTGCCTTTACTTTCTGACATACATCGCAAACTGCTACATACTCCACAATATCCTTCTTCATTCCGGTCCACCAGAAAGTATTCTTCAAATCCAAGTACATCTTGGTATTTCACAGGTGAATCGAATAGGGTGAATCATGAGCTTCTTGTAAAATCAACTTCACGATCTACGGGTCATTGGGCACATAAACACGGTCTTCAAACCATAGGGTATCATGCTCATCCTCACGAAATCCTTTAGCTTTTCCTTTGCTCATTTTCTCCTTTATAGAGGCAACTTCCTTATACGCCTTTTGGGCTTCTACGATTTTGTCCATCAGCGTTGACTGAATTTCCAATGCTGCTACATAGCCTCTCGGAACTATTTCCAAACATAGCTCTCGAAGGTCCTCGGCTAACTCATTGGGTATTCCTCCCATCATTAGAGTATTGACGTGGCTCTTACGGCTCAATGCGTCGACTTCGACATTAGCCTTTCGAGGTGATAATGCAATCTCATGTCATAATCCTTGATAAGCTCTAACCATCTCCTTTATGCGAGATTCAATTCATACGTGTGAAAATGTACTTCAAACTCTTGTGATCCGTATATACTTCACAATGATTTCCAATGAGAAAATGTCTCCACGTCTTCAAAGGCATGCTGTGGCTGCTAACTCCATATCATGTGTGGCATAATTCAACTCATGGGGCTTAAGTTGTCGTGAGGCATACGAAACAACTCTTCCTTCCTGCATAAGCACCGCTCCAAGTCCTCGGCGTGAAGCGTCGTAATACACCTCATAATCCTTAGTGCGATTCGGCAATATCAAGACTGGTGAGGTGACCAATCTTTTCTTCAACTCTGAAAACTTGCCTCACAGGTCCTCGGTCCATATAAATTTGTTTTCCTTTTCAACAATTCTGTCATAGGCTTAGCAATCCTTGAGAAATTCTCAATGAACCTTCGGTAGTATCCTGCGAGTCCAAGGAAACTCCGAATCTCTCCAAGCTGTCGTTGGTGCTTCCCATTTGGTTACGGTCTCAACTTTTGTGGTGTCATTGCTATCCCTTCTCCGGATATAACATGTCAAGAAATCCAACTTCCTTTAGCCAAAACTCACATTTGCTGAACTTGGCATACAACTGGTGTTCCCTCTGTTTCTCCAAAACCAAACGAAAATGTTCCTTGTGTTCCTATTCATTCTTCGAGAAAATCAAAATGTCATCAATGAACACAACGACGAACTTATCCAAAAACTCCATAAACACTTTGTTCATCATGTTCATGAAATAGGCTGGTGCGTTAGTCAGTCCAAATGACATAACGGTATACTCGTATAGTCCATATCTCGTGGTAAATGCTGTCTTGGGTATGTCCTGCTCCCGAATCTTCAACTGATGGTACCCTGATCGCAAGTCGATCTTGGAAAACACTTTAGCTCCTTGCAAGCGATCAAACAGATCATTTATCATAGGTAGTGGGTACTTGTTCTTGATTGTTACTTCATTCAATCCACGATAATCAACAACCATTCTTAACGATCCATCCTTCTTCTCCACTAGCAAATCGGGTGATCCCCAAGGTGAAGAACTTGGGCGTATAAAACCTTTATCCAATAGTTCCTTAATACGCTTCTTGATTTCCGCCAAATCACATGCGGGCATCCTATATGGTTAACCGATATTGGGCCTGTTCACGGCAAAAGTTCTATCAAAAACTCAATGTCTCTATCCGGTGGCATTCACGGCAACTCTTCAGGAAATACATCAGGAAAATCCTTCACCACTGGTACTTCTTCCTGCACCACTCCTGATAGGCAATTAACTTGCGCTCTTCTCGGCTCGTGCCGTGATACATACTTAATCCTTCTTCCTTCTGGTGTGGTGAGAAAATTTGTCTTACTTGCGCAATCGATGTTTCCTCCATACATCGACAGCCAATCCATACTGAGAATTACATCAAATCCTTGCGATTCCAAAATGATCAAATCCGTCGGGAATACATGCCTTCCTATACTTAATGGCACTTGAAAACATCCTTATGCGGCCATATACTCCGCTCTGGTGAGCTTACTAGCAAAGGGTTTTAAGAATCCGGTAGGTAGGCTATACTTCTCTACAAATCCCCTTGATATGTATGAATGCGATGCACGGTATCGAAAAGAACTAGTGCGATAAATGACTTAACCAAAAACTTACCGATTCTTTGCATCGGGCTGATCTTCAACCTCCTCCACTTCAATGTGGTTCACCTGTCCCCTATTGAAAGGGTTAGGCTTCTTTCGAGCTTCCATTGCCATTTCCATTACGGCCTATACAGGCAGTCATTGGCATAATGCCCGATCTTGCGGCACTTAAAGCAAGTAATATGACTCAGGTCTACTTTGGATGGTGTTGACGGGTTGGTGCGATTACGTCCGTTGCTTCCTCCATTCCCGTTCCCATTCTTGGTGATGTTATGGTTATCACGAATTACCTCCTCCATGGGTATCTTGAAACTGAATTCCTGATTTAGGGGTATAACGAGGTTTCTTTGAGCTCGAGTTATACTTCCCTTGCCCATACTTCCGCTTACGGTTCTCAATTTACTCTTGCTTTCCTTCAATCATTAGGGCTCGGTCTACTAACTCCTGGTAGTTATTGAAGCGGCTACCATCAACGGCATCTTGAACTCATCATTCGGTCCTTCTAGGAACTTCTCTGTTTAGTACGCATCGGTAGCAACGTCATCCGGGGCATAACGTGCTAGTTTACTAAAGTCATCCACGTCTTGTGTGAGTCCTTCCTCCTTGGCGTAAGTTGCGAAACTCACGCTTCTTCATAGCCATAGCTCTGTTGAAACATGGGCGGTCTTGAGCTTGCTGAAATTGATCCCATGTGACCGTGTCTCTGAGGTAAGTGGCTGTGAAATTCTCCCACCATCTGCTGCGGGTCCTTGGTGATGTCTTTGCAAACTTCACTCTTTCTCCATCTGTGCATCCTGCAGTGGTCACTCCTTCCTATCTTGCGGAGCCGGTCATCTGCTACAATCGGCTCGGTGCTCTTTGGAATACACCGGCGGGTTTAGTCTAAGGAAGCGAGTCGAGATGATCCGCGGTGGTGGTGGTGGTGGGTTGTTGTTGTTGTTGTTGCCACAGTTACGCACCAATGTTTGAATCAGGGTATTCTTTCTGGATCAGTTGGGTGATCTCTGGCGGGAAAAGCGAATCCGAATTCGCGTCTCGGAGGCATCGATGGGTTTAGAAAAGATGAGAATTTAGAATAGAATGATGTATAAGGGAATCACTACCCAAATGCACATGAGCAAATACACACAAAATCACTTCATTCAATCAAACAAGGGCTTACAACGATCTAACTATCGCAAAAGTGCGTGTACTATAATGTTTACATGGGGGGGGGGGAATACTACTAATATGTGGGGGACTTCTACTAATTTGAACCGGTGGAAGACTCCATAATGTTCCGCTCTGCCGTCTTCAAAGTCGGGTTCACTTGGATCCGAATCGGTGTCGTCGATGTTGATGTAGTCGTTTGGGCAATCGACATCTTGGTCTTCATTCTGAGCGCCAACTTCTTCTTGAGTTCTTCAATCTCGTACTTAAGATCGTTATTGTGTCTTGCTAGAGCTACGATCTACGTCCATATAGTCCTTGCGAGTTGTCTTTAGTTCTTCTTCAAGTTCGTGATCCTTCCCTTTGCATTACGCAACTCCAACATATCATTGCACATCCGGTTCTCTGGCGTCGAATGTGCTGGTTTAACTCTGGATGAATGCTGCAATGGATCTATCCTTCTTGGTCTTGTGACGTCCCATTTGTCATCTCGGCGTCCGCATTCTGGTAGATAGTTTCCTTGAGGTCTTCTTGATAAACTTCTCCAATGCGTCCCATGGTGATGTGAGCTGCCATGCTCTTTCCTAGACTCCAAGTTGGTGCACTGAAAACACTATCTATAGGCTTGGTGATTGGGGCGAATGTCCTTCTGGAGCGTGAGCGTGAATCTTCGGCGCTCCTCTTGAGCAGAGTGGCGTTGAAAGTCCTGTGAAGCTTGGTAGTCCAATGTTCGTGTACTTGGTAACTTCCTTCAAGTGAAATCCAAAAGGTGTGCCTTCATCCGGTTGGGTGTACTTGATCTTGGCGTCCTTCATCCTAAAGAGAGTAGAAAAGATGAGGAGTTAGAAAATGGTAAGAGAATAGTGATCTATGGCTTTATCTTAGTGGTCGTGTCCTACGGTCGTGTGTGCTCACGATACCATTCTCTGTGAGCGACCGGACCGAATGGATCTAGTGCTCGTGCTCGGTGTCATCCACGGATCAAGATGTCGACACCACGATGCTTGAAGGATTTATAGCAGAGTAGCAATCACACACTTATTACATCGTTGTCCACAAGGGAACTTAATACAATAATATGGCTTAAGGCCATCTAATAATAACGGAAGGCTTGGAAGACAAGTGAGTCCATCAACTCCATCGGCATCACTTGAGTATAGAACCACGACCTAACACCTTACTAAATCGTGAAAAGTGCATAGCGTGAAAGTTGCAGCCCAAAACGGGTCAGACATGGAATATCTTGGCAATGTAACACATAGAGAACAATGAAGCAACAAGCCTATACTACATGCATATATGGCTGGTGGTAAGGCTCTCTGATTTACATTTTTGCATAAAGCGGTTTTCCCTACATCAAAGGAATAATTTTATTTAACTATCATGGTGGTTGTTAAACATTGAGAATGGTTGACATCATCCTCAATCCCAATTAAAAGTACTCATTAAAACCCAATAACTTTATTATTAGAAGTAACATGTTGAGATTCACATGATATTCAAGTACTAGATACTCAAGATGTCCATAACCGGGGACACGGCTAATCATGATTAGTTTTTACACTCTGCAGAGGTTTGCACTTTTCCCCACAAGACTCGATCGCCTCCGTTTGGTTCTCGCACTTCATGGTGTTTGAGAGACGGATGACCGAGACATGATCTTTCGTAAGCGCTTAGCACCTTACTTGTGGGTAGACCGGTACACCTACTTTCCCCTACATCCGCTAGTCTACCCGTGAGTTCGCACAACTTAGTCAACTATGCGAGCCCATAATTGGCTTGTGGCTGCACACGGAAGTTTCTAGTTTGAATAATCTTATGATCCCTTAGAGCACGGGTGGCGGTCCGAAGAAATCTGAGCAAGTCTGATAGAAACCAGGTGCCTCAATCCACCCGGATGTGTGTTTAGGTTGCCACCTTAGATAAACCATTAAATTAACAATCTCACATCTGTCATGGATATCACTCACCCAATCCACGTCTACTAGCATAGCATAGCATAATAAGCAAACGTAGAAGTAACTCCCAAGGTTTCATAAGTAAAAACAGGTAATAGGTACTACCTCAATCTACTTCCCAAACCCACAATTTAATTAGATCCTAAACATGCAAGTGTTTGAGGGTTTGATCTAATGCAATAAAACTGGGTAGTAGAAAAGGTATGATCAAGTGTCACTTGCCTTAGCGATGATCCATGAAACCTAGAGATTGAAGTAACAAGCGGCGCACTCCGGGTGATCTAACGCAGACAAACAACAAGCATACAATAAGTACTCATCCAATGCACGGGAACTCTCGAATAAAAGATCTAACGGATAGTTCAACTTAAGAACCACAGTTGCAAAAGAATCGAATCAAATAAAGCATCGAAAGTCGGAACTTCGAGAGAGAACGACTCGGTTTATAAATCTGAAACTAAGTCAAAATTTTATAGTAGCAAAACTCTGTGTAAGTAGGTTAGTCGGGCGGCGGTTTCGTATGAAACTCCGGTAGCTTGAATCACCTGATTCCGATAAACGAGCAAGAAATAAAACAGATTTGAAAATCGGATCAGAAATTGAATCTGAAAAATAACGGATTAAATCCGATTAAAAGAAAATGACGAACGGATTAAATAACGGACGTTCGTTAACAGAACTAATCCAACGAACACATTCATTGAAACGAACGGTTCGGTGAACGTTCGTTAATTAAGAAAACGAAAAAATAAAAACCATCTAGGTTTTGAAAAAAAACCGAACAACGCTAAAAAAAACCGGATCGGGTCTTTTAAAAAAAACCGGATCGGGGGGTTGTGGCGGCGGCTACCTCGGCGGGGCTCGGCCTCCGTGGCGGTGGCGGGTGGGCGTGGGGCGGCGAGGCGGTGGGTGGCGGCAGGCGGCGGGTGGCTCGGGCGGCGGCGGCGGCCTTGGGCGGCGGCGGCTCGGGTGGAGGGCGGCGGCTCGAGGTGAGGAGAGGAGGGGGGCGGGGTATAAATAGAAGGCTGTGGCTTGGGAAGGGGCGGGGCGGCGGCATGACGGCGTGTCCGACCCGGACACGGGCGGCAAGGTGGCTTGTGGCGGGCTCACATGGCAAGGCGTGGCGTCTTGAGGAGAGAGGGAGGCGGGCGGGCGCTGGGCAGGCCTTGGTGGGCTGGCTGGCCTTGGGGGGGCGCGATTTTTTTTTTAAAAAACAAAACAAAACGGATTAAAAAAAATACCAAACGAACTCCGAATTTAATAAAATAAATTTTCCCCGACTCCTAAAAATGAGTCGAACAAAATGAACTTTAAAAACGGCAAACATGCATAAATTTTTAAAATGCTCATTTTTGCCTAAGCAAAATAAATCTTCCAAATCCAAATTTGATTTATTTATAAAATCTCCATTTTCCTAAATATTGGGAAAGTCATATTATTCCCTCTCTTAAGTTTTTATAGGAAAACTTTATGAAGATAATTAAATAAATCCAATGATCCTATTTTCAAAATTTGAGAAATCCCAAATATGAAAATAATGAAACTTCCAACTCTCTCCGAGGGTCCTTGAGTTGCGTGAAATTTTCTAGGATCGGAAAAATGCGGGAAAATATGATATGCATGATGACCTAATGTATAACATACCAAATTGAAAATTTGGGATGTTACACTGTTGCTAATCTATCGTTAGGTCAAAACCGGTCCAAAATTCAAATTCAAAGTTTGGTAAATAATAAAAGTTTTCAAACATTAAAACAAAAATGTTCGGTTTGTACTAAATATTGCATACGTAAATATGTTGTAATAAGCACCTTTTTATAAAATGCATAAATAATTTAAAATGAAATAAACAGGAAAAGAGAAATACAAAGAAAAGGGAAAAGACTAATCTAACAAAATAATAAAAAGAGGCAGACACCCCCCAGAGGGCCATCTCAGGGCCCAAGCTGGCAACGGCCAAATTGACCGCCCACCGGCCACCCCCATTCCCCATAACCCCGTGAAACCCTAGCCGTTTCCCCACGTCACCCCACTCGCTCCCCCCACTTCCCCCCTTGATTGGATCTGGATCGGGAGGATTCCCAATCCCCTCGCCCCTGTACGTCGACGCCGGCGCCCGGAGCTCCCCCGCCGGCCTGCTTCCTCCTCTCCGCCGGCCTGCCTCCCCATTACCGTCGTCCCCATCAACCCCCACGAGCCCCGCTGCCCCGTCCCTGCTCCTCGATGTGAGCCTCACCTCCTCCCCTCTCCCTCGGGCGAAGCCCCGCCACCGCCTCTCCGCTCCATGGCAGCGCCCTCGCTCGCGCCTCCCCTTCCCCGTGCGCGGAGCTCAGGACGTATGAGCCCGCCTACTTTCTTTGCCGCGCTCACGCCTCCGCGCACCCCTCCCCCCTCGTGCGTCCATTGCGCCCGACCACAGCGCATGTGCCGCACACACGACGCCTTCGTCTTCCCTTAGCGCGCCCTCAGCTCATGCCGTTCTTTGCCTTTTCGTTGATGCCGCTTCCTTGCTCTCCGCCCGGCCGGCGGCCCACGCCACTCGGCGCTCGCCTCGCGCTCTTCGGCGTCGCCCTTGCCGCATCACCCGTCGCGGCCTCCATACGCCGCGTCGCACGCATCACTGTTGGCGTGCCGTACGCCCTGCTTTGGCATTGTCGCGCCCTTGGGCATCTTGGCGGGCAAGTGCCAGGCGCCCATTACGCATACGACCATACTGGATGGCCATGGGCCTATGACAAGTAGCCCCGCGCCCACAACGTTTACAAAAAAATTAAAATAAATAAATAATACTAATAATAATTAATTAAAGAATTAATTAACTTAATTAAATTTGATTAAATAAACAACTAATTAAACTAATTAAACATTAGTTATGTAATTAACCTAGTTAGTTAATTTGCTAATTAAATAGTCAATGACTGTGGGGCCCATCCCTAATTAATACTAATTAGGTTAATTAAAATGTTTAATTAAAATGTGTCCTTGACGGTGGGACCTTTGGTCAGGTTGACCCGATCAACCCCGTTGACTATCGACGTCGACATGACATCATGCTGATGTCATAAATCCAAATTCGAATTAAATTAAATAATTAATTAAATTCCGGAAATTAGTAAATCTTTAGAAAATCATATCTTTTAATCCGTAACTCGGATTAAAATATTTTCTACATGAAAGTTGCTCAGAACGATGAGACGAATCCGGATATGTAGCCCGCTCGTCCGCCACACATCCCTAGCATAGCAAACACGCAACTTTCCCCCTCCAGTTCATCTGTCCGAAAATGCGAAACACCGGGGATACTTTCCCGGATGTTTCCCCCCTTCATCGGTATCACCTCCTACCGCGTTAGGGCACTCCTAGCACCGCGCATTGTCATGTCTTCCATCATCATGCTTATGTTTGCATTATATTTATTGTTTCTTCCCCCTCTTCTCTCGTTAGACACCGAGACCGACGCCGCTGCTACCCAGTACGACAAAGGTGTTGACAACCCCTTCTTGCCAGAGCAACCAGGCAAGCCCCCCCCCCCCCCTTGATCACCAGATATCGCCTACTCTTTTCTATATGCTTGCATTAGAGTAGTGTAGCATGTTACTGCTTTCCGATAATCCTACTCTGCTGCATAGCCTGTCATTGCTACTACTGTTGTTACCTTTACCTGCTATCCTACATGCTTAGTTTAGGATGCTAGTATTCCATCTGTGGCCCTACAGTCTTGTTCGTCTGCCATGATATACTATCGAGTCGTGATCACTCGGGTGGTGATCACGGGTATATACTATATACTTTATACATGATACATGTGGTGACTAAAGACGAGTCGGCTCGTAGGAGTACCCGCGAGTGGATCTTTGTGGCAGAGCGACAGGGCAGGTTGAGACCACCTAGGAGAGAGGTGGGCCTGGCCCTGTTCGTTGTCCGCGGATACTTAACACGCTTAATGAGATCTTGGTATTTGATCTGAGTTGGGTCATTGACCTTATACGCACTAACCGCCACGTGGGACAAGATATGGGCAACCGGCGTCGTGGTATCAGCCAAAGCATTTCGTGGCGTCGGCCCGGGCGGTCTTGGCGTCGGATTGGAGCGTAAGCCTGCTCTTGTATTAAGGGGCTAGTTACGCTTCCGTGGCGTTACTTAGCGTGCGGTGTGCTAAGGCGATGGGCCCGGACTAGGCGCTTAGGTTTAGACCGGCGTCTTGACCTCTGTTGTGCCTAGGTGGGGCTGCGGCGTGTTGATCTTCGAGGCCGGGCATGACCGGAAAGTGTGCGGCGGAGGGATCGGCGTGTCGGGTAATGTGGTGCACCCTGCGGGAAGTTTATCTATTCAAATAGCCGTGATCTTGATGTGGGGCGACTTGGAGTTGTACCTTGACCTTATGACAACTAGAACCGGATACTTAATAAAACACACCCTTCCAAGTGCGGATACAACCCGGTGATCACTCTCTAACAGGCGGCGAGGAGGGATCGTCGGGTAGGATTATTGCTATGCGATGCTACTTGGAGGACTTGATCTACTCTCTTCTACATCTTTGCAAGGCGGAGGCTGCCCGAGCGTAGTCTCCGGCGTGATTAGCTATCCCCTCTTATTACGGCATTCTCGATTCGGTCCTTGATATGGCCCTTTACACATATACCCATGCATATGTAGTGTAGCTCCTTGCTTGCGAGTACTTTGGATGAGTACTCACGGTTGCTTTCCTCCCTCTTTTCCCCCTGCTCTTCTACCTGGTTGTCGCAACCAGATGCCAGAGCCCAGGATCCAGACGCCACCGTTGATGACGACTCCTACTACACCGGAGGTGCCTTCTACTACGTGCAGCCCGGCCAGCGGCGACCGGGAAGTAGTTTAGGAGGATCCCAGGCGGGAGGCACGGGCCTCTTCGATCTGTATCCCGGTTTGTGCTAGCCATCTTATGGCAACTTGTTTAACTTATATGCGTACTCAGATATTGTTGCTTCCACGACTTCGTCTATGATCGAGCACTTGTATTCGAGCCCTCGAGGCCCCTGGCTTGTATTATGATGCTTGTATGACTTATTTATGTTTTTAGAGTTGTGTTGTGATATCTTCCCGTGAGTCCTTGATCTTGATCGTAAACTTTTGCGTGCATGATTAGTGTACGATTGAATCAGGGGCGTCACAAGTTGGTATCAGATCCGACTGCCTGTAGGAATCCCCCTTCCACACTCCTTGGCCGAAGTCGAGCCTAGACCTTGCAAAAAACTGTTTTACTAACTTGGCTGTGTGGCTTACGGCCCCATGTCGCCATTGGGTGGTATTAGGATCTTTTACTCCTTGTCTATACTCTGGGACTCTAATCTCTCTTTTATTCGGGTTCAATGAATTTTGCTAAATCTAACATTAGGATCTCATTATCACTTTCACCCGGAGAGCCCCTTATTACAGATGATCGCCTGCTGCACTGGAAGTTTCCGAAGATGCTATTCGATGTTTTACCGAGACACTTGTGCCCACCGCATTTGCAAATTCACTACCCCCAAGACATCACTATGGATAGCTACTTATACTTTCCATCCATACCTTCCTTCTCGATTACTCTTGTTAGTACAAGATACCCTGAACTACTTCTCTCTATTTCGAGAATCCTTTGTGCTTACTGCCTTGTAGTTCTTTGCCACCTGAATACCCCTACGGATAATTTCTCGCACTCATCGAGTATCCGCTCATCCCCAGTTGATTCAGGTATTTCACAAAAGTTTTTGAAATACGATTCGATCTTTCGAAGATCCTCAACAGCCTATTGCTCTTGATCTTCTTACCTGCTTGCATAATGGTAACTTCCATATGTCAAGCACTATTTATTAAATTACTTTGTGATCGACATTCTGATCCTATTGATTCAACTTGCGTGTGAATGCACACAATCATTAGTTATTCCCTGAAAATTATCTTTCCGGCTGGGTCGTTATTTTAAAACATGAGCTGGTTCTCGGCCAATCAAACCTTGATTGCTTGTCTATCTCATTCTATTCAACTTACTCATATCTTGGTCAGAGCTTTTGCTTCTGATCCCTGATATAGAAAATCATAAATTCCTTTGCATCTGAACTTTGAATTAGTCAGTTGTTTCTATCATCTGATCCCCTTGCATTCTTTCTTCTTCTGGTGGAGTACTGATGCTCACCTCGGATCGCTTGTGGGCCGCGGATCCTTTGTTGGATTCTATCCGACAACGTCCTTCATATTCCATCACTTTGGAAGATTCTTTCCCTGATACATAATGCCATTGGTAAATCCTATTCTCTGATTTGGCCAACCATGCTCTGCTTTCGAGCTGGTGGTATTTACTCTTGAAGCTTGTGGTATATGTTTCCAAGATGCCCCGATGGGTTGAACCTATACCTTCCTTAAAAACCGTATGAACCGGAAGTTTTTCTCAAGTCATACCCTTCTGGTGTTTTACCAGATAATTTTCTACCATACAGCTTCTTCAAGGACGAGAAGTGGATGAAAGGTTATGCATTGCAGAAGTGGGAGTCGACCTTGAACCTTTGTGTTCATGCCCACAGACACGGTGTGGAACTTATCATGAAAGCTTCTTGCAGAATATTTAATCATTTGGGCAATTCTTCCGGTGTCATTAAGTTGAATCCTTGCAGCTATCGTTTTGACCATATTGATCTTTTTTGTTCCCATTTCTCGAGCAAGTTTAGGCATTTGTCTTCTGTGGATCAATACCCTAGTCCAACCTTTACTTTGATCTACCGTCGAGTATTTCACTATGGTATCTCGAGAATATCATGGAACTGCATTGCTTCTTATGGGTTCTTCATCAACTGTTATTTCTCACCGACTCCAATTTTTCCTGGGTTTTGAGTGGTTAGTCACTCGAGTACCCTGATAACTGAATCGAGTCCGCACTACGGTTCAACAACTCTTAGTAATCTTCCTTACTTATGAGTTTGTACCCGATCACGTCATTCCTAGCCTGATCGGCTACATCATTATCGTGCTAATTTTAACTATGCTACCTGGTCCTTATTCTTGGAGCACAACTTTTGACGATGAGCTAGGCTTATGTCGATCTTCCTTGTCTAGTTGCTTCACCTTGAAGAGCAAGCTTGGTTCCGAGTTGGTGCCGTATCCATGGTTCCATTGACCTTTCGCTGCATCAGTCCTTTTGCTTGATGTAGTCGTTGTTCGATTGCTTCTTCATGAAACCTCTCGACAGAATTTGTCATGACCATCATCAACATTCCAAGCTCCTCAAGGATATCAATTGAATTCCTGATGAGAAATACTATTCTTGCCCTCGATGATTGTGTTATCATCGACCACTCGATTGCCTTCCGTTCAACACAAACTTGTTCGTGTTTTGTGTTATACCTTGAGATCCTTGCTATCCAGCATTTGTTCTTCTTTACCTTGGAGTATTACCATCTTTTATGACAAGAATGTCGTGAGAATTTCACCACCTCTTAAGAATTCTTGGTATGGTGATACTTCTCACCATCACCATTCTTTCTTGGGTCCTCGTGTTGATTCCAACCGGGTACCAACAAGTGAGCAGTGCTTTGTTTGGATTACGCCCTTCTAGCAACCCTCTTGCTTTGAAGTTAATGGCCGGCCGTTCATTCTTAGACTATTGATTATTGAATCACCATTCCGACGTTGGTTGTGCAACCTAGCCCATATTCCGGTGCACCTTTCAACCAATGTTTAATTGTGTATGTTTTCCTCGAGCATACATCTTTATATCATTTGATCCGACTAATGTTATCTCCTTGTTCACATAACTGTGGAAAACCACCTTTTTGGAAATCTCGAGGATTGTCGCGGAGTCCATCAGCCCCCCCCCCCCCTCATCCTCTCCATAGTTTACTGATGAACTCTTGTTTCGGAACTTGCTTCTGTAGTTCATTTCCCGAGAATCTTACGAGGTCTTCTCACAATTCTGTCAGCATCTTTTTATCTCGGGCATCCACGAGTGCGAGGTATCTGACCCCAATCAGATCTGAAACTCGGTCAGATATGATGGTTGGAATATATCCAAGGGTAATAACAATGTTCTTTTATGACCCGGTAAGGTGATGTCATGCCCAGCACACTTGGCCAGAGGGCCTAGTGTTATAGTTTCCTTCTTAACAAGGTTAACCATTTTTTCCGTGAGGAAATTGAATGCCTTGTTTAATAAGTTTATCCTGATGGATCCTTTGTGTATCCAAAGTCTGACCTTTGCTTGAAGACCTTGTCAATGTTGTCTCGAAGCATGTCTGTGGTGCTCTGATTTTCAACAAGAACATTTGAAGCCCAATGCTAAATGTTACTTGCTCAATTATCCAAACACCGTTGCATGGGTAATGTCATGAAATTTCTCTCCCCTTTCCAAAAGAGTTATCTACATTATATCCTGCCAAGGATATCATGCTCTGCTTGTCCTTGGGAAGGATATACCCCTGATATATGTGTATAAACACATTTTCCTTTCCATTGTTTGGTTTAACCTTTCTTGTGATCTATATGATCTAAGCAGTAATATTCTCCTGCTTATGTATATACCTCGGTGTACAATTCTGTCAGCAAGACCCTGTTACCATTGTTGATGACATTTCGGTAGCCATCGATGGAGAGATCCTTGCCTATTGGCCCGCCTCATTCAACGAGCAGGAAAATGGTTCTCTTTGTCCCTCGCCCTTGGTATCTATGTTGTTGTCGACATAACTGACAGGCTAACCTCTGACACGCCTTACTATCGTGACCGTGCAAGATGTCGGCCCCCTTCCTACTTTCAACCACATGGTGGGCCCATAACCCACAGTTCCGCAGGATCGAAACCTGACTCTCCTGTACACCCCTGTTCCCAAAGTTATTCCTCGCGCGTGGCCTTGTATATAATTCACGGGCCACCGTCCCAAGTGATCTATTCTGGTAACAGACGCAATACTCAATCTCGTTGCTTTGGACCCCTTTCGCATGTTGTTTCAGACATCGAACGATTGCCTATCCGTTTGAAACTTCTCATGGTACCTGTCACATCCCTAATTCTTGTCTGACCTAGGCTAGTTTCCTTGTGAGCATCATGTTTAAATTCAAATGAAACTTGAATTGAGGAATTTTCAAAAGCCTCAGAAAAACCTCTAAAAATAACCAACATTTAAATCTCATCAAATGAGTCCAAGAAAATGTTCTGTTATTACGTGAAAATATTGGCATGAGATAATATTCAAACCAATATTTTTGGAGTCACAGAAATAATTTATTTTGGGCCTTTGATTTAAATCAATAACGTATTTGGGTTGGAATTATTTACGCTATATAAGAAATAATGTTCAAATATTTTTGTAAATTTGCATGTGGCCTTGGACTATCTCTCTGAGCTCACACAAAAATTTACAGAAAGTTTTAAAATGATTTAGTTCTCAAACTAAATCAAAACAAAATAACAGAAAATAAAAATAGGAAAAGAACAGAGGCTCACCTGACCCTACCTGGCGCTTACTTACATTACAGCCCACAGGCCCAAAGATCATGCAGCCCCAAGAGGTGGCCCAGCCAGTGAGCCACCCTCCCGCTGCCTTCCTCCCTCGCCCCAAAGCAGCTCGGTGGCGAGCGCTGCCGTCATCGTGGCCTCCTCCCTGCCTGCTTCCCCCTCCCCGACCCTTCTAGCGATGCCACGGGGACGCCCGTGACCCCTCTCTCCTCTCCCTCGCTCCCTGGCCTCTCCACTCCTCCCTAGCTCCTCCCCTGCACCACCGAGCGGAGCTCGTCGCCGCCGCTCGCCGTAGCCATGCTCACCATGCTTCCCTTGCCTCCCCATGTCGTCTGCAAGCTCCGCCACCATTCGTTACACCGCCTGGAGTGAGCCCCGAGCGCCCGAACGCCCCAAGACGACCGCCTCGACTCCGTCTTCAAGCTTCGGTCGCCGGCGATCGCCACCCCCGTTTGTCGACTCAAGCGCGTCCCCGAGCTCGCCGGCGACGCCATAGAGATCTCTGTGAGGCCCTGACTGTTTCCCCTCCTTCAATTTACTCGCTCCCGCGCCGTAGCACCCTCACCCGCACTTGACCGAGCTTCGGTCACTGCCGATGATGTCGCCGCCGTGGCTAGAGCTCACGCGCGTCGCGCCCGAGCACGCTCCCATGCTCAGCACGTCCCCAGCAACCCCGAGGCCTCCCAATCGCTCTTCTGGACGCGGTCGAGCACGGGCTACCTCCTGGTGGCCTTCGCGCGTCCAGCCGTTGCCTGTAGCTCAACTCCAGCGAGCCTCCGCCGTTGGTTTGGTCGTCGCCGACCGAACTCCGGTGAAGTCGACGTGGCACCGTCATTAGTCGCTAATGACTCCGCTAGTTAGCCCCCTCTCTCACTGACATATGGGCCCCACTGCCTAATTAACCTAGTTTAGCTCCTGTTTTGTTTAAACTAACCCCCACGGGCCCCATAGGTCGGTTTGACCAGGCCACATCACACGTTGGTGACCCCACGTCGCCAAGATTGACTTTCTTGGCCGACGTGGCTGACCGATCCCAATGGTGAGCTAAACAGCCTGTGTCACCGACGTTGGCCCCCACATCGCCAGTTTGACTGGACCGCCCTGTTGACTTGCTGACGTCACACCACTTCAAGCTGACGCAGTAACTCATTTTCTGGATTTTTTCTTATTCAGGAAATTTCAGAAAATAGTGCTAACTTAAAAAATTCATAGAAATTAATCTGTAACTCAAAATGCAAAGTGATATGAGATGTTACCGGCTAGATCGATGTGACTTGGAATCGGGGTCCTGACAGTACCTTCTTACTTTGCTGTCGATAATTTCTTAAGTTTCAATTCGAGAGTTACTTCCGCCACCTTCCTCGATGTTATCGACCAGATAGTCGACCTTGCAGGGGCCTGTTCGCCCGGAATGCCCACCCTTATCCCTTTCATAGGTACGATGGACTTCGTCAAGAAAGGACGACAACCTCATCATGATGCATTGATGCATAGGAATGAAGACATCAACACTATGGATCGACCTCTTCGAGAAGAGCAACTATGACCGAGAAGAATCGTTAGAATTTCGTAACCAGATCTGTTCCCCCTTATAACCGCTCCTAAATCTCAGGACGAGATTTCTTGTAGTGGAGGAGAATTGTGACGCCCGGATAATTAGGCTACAGTAATCCCATGCTAATGGTGCCACGTCACTACAGTTATTGTTGCTAATCTATCGTTAGGTCAAAATCGGTCCAAAATTCAAATTCAAAGTTTGGTAAATAATAAAAGTTTTCAAACATTAAAATAAAAATGTTCGGTTTGTACTAAATATTGCATACGTAAATATGTTGTAATAAACACCTTTTTATAAAATGCCTAAATGATTAAAAATGAAATAAAACAGAAAAGAGAAATAAAAAGAAAAGGGAAAAGACTAATCTAACAAAATAATAAAAAGAGGCAGACCCCCCCCCCCACTGGGCAATCTGTGGCCCAACTGGGCAAGGGCCCAGCCGACTGGCCCAGCCGGCCACCCCCCATTCCCCATAACCCCCCCCCCCTGAAACCCTAGCCGTTTCCTCACGTCGCCCCACTCGCTCCCCCCACTTCCCCCCTTGATTGGATCTGGATCGAGAGGATTCGATCCTCGCCTCAGATGTCGACGCCGGGCGCCGGAGCTCCCCGCTGCTTCCTCCTCTCCACGCCTGCCTCCCCATCCCGTCGTCCCCTGCTAACCCCCACGAACCCGCTGCCCCGTCCCTGCTCCTCGATGTGAGCCTCGCCTCCTTCCCTCTCCCTTGGTGAAGCCCGCCGCTCTGCTCATCCGCCCTCGCTCGCGCCAGCATCCCATTCCCAGACGTCTGAAGCTCCGGACGGACGCGAGCCCGCTTTCGCTGCTGCCGCTTTTCGCCTCGCCTCCCACCCCCCTCGTGCATCCGGGCGCGCCGCATGTGCACGACACTTGACATAGCCTCGCGGCTCGGTCGAGCGCCTCTGCGCCCGTTGCGCCCGTACTTTGCTCTCCCGTCGGGCCCGCTCTGGCCTCCTCGTGACGCCCGGGCGCCGCTTGCCGTCGTGCGGCCATGACCCTGCGCCGTCTTCCTTGGCGCGCTGACTCATGCCGCCTGCCTTTCGATGCCGCTTCCTTGCTCTCCGCCGCGCCCGGCCGCCCTCCGCTCTTGAGGCTCGCGTCGATTACCGCATCACCAGCGCTGGCCTCGCCCAGCCCAAGCCGCGCGCTGCAGCGTGCTCACGTTGGCGGTAGCTGCCCACCTGCCATTGTCGCGCCCTTGATTATCTTAAGCGGGCAAGTGCCCGCGCCAATTACGACGACCATACTGGATGGCCATGGGCCTATGACAAGTAGGCCCCGCGCCCAGAACGTTTACAAAAAAATAAAAATAAAAATAAATAATAATAGTTAACTAAATGAATAAATAAATAATACTAATAATGATTAATTAATTAATTGATTAAAGATTTAATTAACTTAATTAAATTTGATTAATTAAACACCTAATTAAACTAACTAAACATTAGTTATCTAATTAACCTAGTTAGTTAATTAGTTAATTAAATAGTCAATGGCAGTCGGGCCCATCCCTAATTAATACTAATTAGGTTAATTAAAATGTTTAATTAAAATGTGTCACTGACCGGTGGGACCATTTGGTCAGTTGACCAATCAACCCACATTGATCGCCGATGTCAGCATGACATCATGCTGATGTCATAAATACAAATTCAAATTAAATTAAATAATTAATTAAATTCCAGAAATTAGTAAATCTTTAGAAAATCATATCTTTTAATCCGTAACTCGGATTAAAATATTTTCTCCATGAAAGTTGCTCAGAACGACGAGAGGAATCCGGATACATAGCCCGCTCGTCCGCCACACATCCCTAGCATAGCAAACACGCAACTTTCCCCCTCTTGTTCATCTGTCCGAAAATGCGAAACACCGGGGATACTTTCCCGGATGTTTCCCCCCTTTATCGTTATCACCTCCTACCGCGTTAGGGCACACCTAGCACCGCGCATTGTCATGTCTTCCATCATCATGCTTATGTTTGCATTATATTTGTTGTTTCTTCCCCCTCTTCTCTTGTTAGACACCGAGACCGACACCGCTGCTACCCAGTACGACTACGGTGTTGACGACCCCTTCTTGCCAGAGCAACCAGGCAAGCCCCCCCCCCCTTGATCACCAGATATCGCCTATTCTTCTCTATACTGCTTGCATTAGAGTAGTGTAGCATGTTACTGCTTTCCGATAATCCTACTCTGCTGCATAGCCTGTCATTGCTACTACTGTTGTTACCTTTACCTGCTATCCTACATGCTTAGTTTAGGATGCTAGTATTCCATCTATGGCCCTACATTCTTGTCACTTTTGCCATGCTATACTATCGGGCCGTGATCACTCGGGAGGTGATCACGGGTATATACTATATACTTTATACATGATACATGTGGTGACTAAAGACGGTCACTTCGTGAGGGAGTACCCGCGAGTGGATCTTTGTGGCGGAGCGACAGGGCAGGTTGAGACCACCTAGGAGAGAGGTGGGCCTGGCCCTGTTCGGTGTTCGCGGATACTTCACACGCTTAACGAGATCTTGGTATTTGATCTGAGTTGGGTCATTAACCTTATACGCACTAACCGCCACGTGGGACAAGATATGGGCAACCGGCGTCGTGGTATCAGCCAAAGCATTTCGTGACGTCGGCCGATCAGGCGGCGCATCACTGGATTGGAACGTAAGCCCGCTCTTGTATTAAGGGGCTAGTTACGCCTCCGGCGCGTTCATAGCGTGGGTGTGCTAAGGGCGATGGGCCCAGACCCCTGTGCGCTTAGGTTTAGACCGGCGTGCTGACCTCTCTGTTGTGCCTAGGTGGATCTGCGACGTGTTGATCTTCCGAGGCCGGGCATGACCCAGGAAAGTGTGCCCGGCCAGAGGGATCGAGCGTGTCAGGTAATGTGGTGCACCCCTGCTGGGAAGATTATCTATTCGAATAGCCGTGATCTTTGGTAACAGGACGACTTGGAGTTGTACCTTGACCTTATGACAACTAGAACCGGATACTTAATAAAACACACCCTTCCAAGTGTCAGAGACAACCCGGTGATCGCTCTCTAGCAAGGCGGCAAGGAGGGGATCGCCGGGTAGGATTATTGCTATGTGATGCTACTTGGAGGACTTCAGTCTACTCTCTTCTACATTCTGCAAGACGGAGGATGCCAGAAGCGTAGACTTCGACAGGATTAGCTATCCCCCTCTTGTTCTGCATTCTGCAGTCCAGTCCACCGATGTGGCCCTTTACACATATACCAATGCATATGTAGTGTAGCTCCTTGCTTGCGAGTACTTTGGATGAGTACTCACGGTTGCTTTCCTCCCTCTTTTCCCCCTGCTCTTCTACCTGGTTGTCGCAACCAGATGCCGGACCCCAGGATCCAGACGCCACCATTGACAACGACTCCTACTACACCGGAGGTGCCTTCTACTACGTGCAGCCCGGCGATTTACCACTGTGAGTAGTTTAGGAGGATCCTGTAGGAGGCCCGCGCCTTTTTGATCTGTATCCTAGTTTGTGCTAGCCATCTTATGGCAACTTGTTTAACTTATGTCTGTACTCAGATATTGTTGCTTCCGCTGACTCGTCTATGATCGAGCACTTGTACTCGAGCGCTCGAGGCCCCTGGCTTGTATTATGATGCTTGTATGACTTATTTATGTTTTTAGAGTTGTGTTGTGATACCTTTCCGTGAGTCCCTGATCTTGATCATACACATTTGCTTGCATGATTAGTGTACGATTGAATCGGGGGCGTCACAAGGGGGCACCCCAGAGACACAACAATTGATCTGTTTGATCTTTTAGCCGTGTGCGGTGCCCCCCTCCACCATAGTCCACCTCGATAATACTGTAGCGGTGCTTAGGCGAAGCCCTGCGTCGGTAGAACATCAACATCGTCACCACGCCGTCATGCTGACGAAACTCTCCCTCAACACTTGGTTGGGTCGGAGTTCGAGGGACGTCATCGGACTCAACGTGTGTTGAACTCGGAGGTGCCATACGTTCAGTACTTGATCAGTCGGATCGTGAAGACGTATGACTACATCAACCGCGTTGTGCTAACGCTTCCACTTTCGGTCTACGAGGGTACTGGACAACACTCTCCCCTCTTGTTGCTATGCATCACCATGATCTTGCGTGTGCGTAGGATTTTTTTTGAAATTACTACGTTCCCCAACAGTGGTATCAGAGCCAGGTTTTATGCGTAGATGTCATATGCATGAGTAGAACACAAGTTAGTTGTGGGTGATATAAGTCATACTGCTTACCAGCATGTCATACTTTGGTTCGGCGGTATTGTTGGATGAAGCGGCCCGGACTGACATTACGCGTACGCTTACGCGAGACTAGTTCTACCGACGTGCTTTGAACATAGGTGAATGGAGGGTGTCAGTTTCTCCAACTTTAGTTGAACCGAGTGTGGCTACGCCCGGTCCTTGCGAAGGTTAAAACAGCACCAACTTGACAAACTATCATTGTGGTTTTGATGCGTAGGTAAGAACGGTTCTTGGTAAGCCCGTAGCAGCCACGTAAAACTTGCAACAACAAAGTAGAGGACGTCGAACTTGTTTTTGCAGGGCATGTTGTGATGTGATATGGTCAAGACATGATGCTAAATTTTATTGTATGAGATGATCATGTTTTGTAACCGAGTTATCGGCAATCGGCAGGAGCCATATGGTTGTCGCTTTATTGTATGCAATGCAATCGCATACGTAATGCTTTACTTTATCACTAAGCGGTAGCGATAGTCGTAGAAGCATAAGATTGGCGAGACGACAACGATGCTACGATGGAGATCAAGGTGTCGCGCCGGTGACGATGGTGATCATGACGGTGCTAAACCCTAAACCCTTTAATCCTTGAGGGGTCTATGCCCATTTTGCGCACTTTATCCTGATAAAGCTGGTTCAGGCTGCTACCGCCGTCCATCAGGACTCTAGTGAGGTGAAATCCGTCGATAATTGGGTCAAGAACCAATGCGGCGAAACCGTCGTGACGGATGCTAGTGGGGTGGTCCCTTCGATCGAAGGTGCTTCAGAGATGGAGATCACAAGCACAAGATGATGATGGCCATATCATATCACTTATATTGATTGCATGTGATGTTTATCTTTTATGCATCTTATCTTGCTTTGATTGACGGTAGCATTATAAGATGATCTCTCACTAAATTTCAATATAAAAAGTGTTCTCCCTGAGTATGAACCGTTGCCAAAGTTCGTCGTGCCCAGACACCACGTGATGATCGGGTGTGATAAGCTCTACGTCCATCTACAATGGGTGCAAGCCAGTTTTTGCACACGCAGAATACTCAGGTTAAACTTGACGAGCCTAGCATATGCAGATATGGCCTCGGAACACTGAGACCGAAAGGTCGAGCGTGAATCATATAGTAGATATGATAAACATAGTGATGTTCACCACTCAAAACTACTCCATTTCACGTGATGATCGGTTATGGTTTAGCTGATTTGGATCACGTGATCACTTAGAGGATTAGAGAGATGTCATTCTAAGTGGGAGTTTTTAAGTAATATGATTAATTGAACTTAAATTTATCATGAACTTAGTACCTGATAGTATCTTGCTTGTCTATGTTGATTGTAGATAGATGGCCCGTCTTTGTTGTTCCGTTGAATTTTAATGTGTTCCTTGAGAAAGCAAAGTTGAAAGATGATGGTAGCAATTACACGGATCGGGTCCATAACTTGAGGATTATCCTCATTCCTACCACGGAAGAATTACGTCTGGAAGCACCGGCTGGGTGCCTGCCCGTCGCGATGCAACCGACGATGTTAAGAACGTCTGGCGAAAGCAAAGTCGATGACTACTCGATAGTTCAATGTGCCATGCTTTACGGCTTAGAACCGGGACTTCAACGACGTTTTGAACGTCATGGAGCATATGAGATGTTCCAGGTGTTGAAGTTAATATTTCAAGCAAATGCCCGGATTGAGAGATATGAAGTCTCCGATAAGTTCTACAGCTGCAAGATGGAGGAGAATAGTTCAGTTAGTGAGCATATACTCAAGATGTCTGGGTATAATAATCACTTGATTCAACAGGGAGTTAATCTTCCGGATGATAGCGTCATTGACAGAATTCTCCAATCACTGCCACCAAGCTACAAGAGCTTCATGATGAACTACAATATGCAAGGGATGGATAAGACGATTCCCGAGCTCTTCGCAATGCTAAAGGCTGCGGAGGTAGAAATCAAGAAGGAACATCAAGTGTTGATGGTCAACAAGACCACTAGTTTCAAGAAAAAGGATAAAGGAAAGAATAAGGGGAACTTCAAGAAGAACAGCAAGCAAGTTCTTTGCTCAGGAGAAGAAACCCAAGTGCGGACCTAAGCACGAAACTGAGTGCTTCTACCGCAAGCGCATCGATCACTCGGCGGAACCGCCCCAAGTATTTGGCGGATAAGAAGGATGGCAAGGTGAACAAAGGTATATATGATATACATGTTATTGATGTGTACCTTACTAGAGCTCGCAGAGCACATGGGTATTTGATCGGGTTCTATTGCTAATATTTGCAACTTCGAAAGCAGGGGACTACGGATTAAGCGAACACTGGCCAAGGACGAGGTGACGATGCGCGTGGGAAATGGTTCCAAAGTCGATGTGATCGCGGTCGGCACGCTACCTCTACATCTACCTTCTGGATTAGTTTTAGACCTAAATAATTGTTATTTGGTGCCAGATTGAGCATGAACATTATATCTGGATCTTGTATGATGCGAGACGGTTATTCATTTAAATCGTAGAATAATGGTTGTTCTATTTATATGAGTACTATCTTTTATGGTCATGCACCCTTGAAGAGTGGTCTATTTTTGATGAATCTCGAGAGTAGTGATACACATATTCATAATGTTGAAGCCAAAAGATGCAGAGTTGATAATGATAGTGCAACTTATTTGTGGCACTGCCGTTTCGGTCATATCGGTGTAAAGCGCATGAAGAAACTCCATATTGATGGACTTGGAGCCACTTGATTATGAATCACTTGGTACTTGCGAACCTTGCCTTATAGGCAAGATGACTAAAACGCCGTTCTCCGGTACTATGGAGAGAGCAACAGATTTGTTGGAAATCATACATACAGATGTATGTGGTCCGATGAATGTTGAGGCTCGTGGCGGATATTGTTATTTTCTCACCTTCACAGATGATTTAAGCAGATATGGGTATATCTACTTAATGAAGCATAAGTCTGAAACATTTGAAAAGTTCAAAGAATTTCAGAGTGAAGTTGAAAATCATCGTAACAAGAAAATAAAGTTTCTACGATCTGATCGTGGAGGAGAACATTTGAGTTACGAGTTTGGTCTACATTTGAAACAATGCGGAATAGTTTCGCAACTCACGCCACCCGGAACACAACAGCGTAATGGTGTGTCCGAACGTCGTAATCGTACTTTACTAGATATGGTGCGATCTATGATGTCTCTTACTGATTTACCGCTATCATTTTGGGGTTGTGCTTTAGTGACGGCCGCATTCACGTTAAATAGGGCACCATCAAAATCCGTTGAGACGACGCCTTATGAACTGTGGTTTGGCAAGAAACCAAAGTTGTCGTTTCTGAAAGTTTGGGGCTGCGATGCTTATGCAATGTTGTGTACCAGACCTGATGTGTGCCTTGCTATAAGTCTAGCAGGGAGGTACCAAAGTAATCCAGGAGTGGATCACTGGACAGCGGTCAAGAACATCCTGAAATACCTGAAAAAGACTAAGGATATGTTTCTCGTTTATGTAGGTGACAAAGAGCTCATCGTAAATGGTTACGTTGATGCAATCTTTGACAATGATCCGGACGATTCCAAATCGCAAAACGGATATGTGTTTACATTGAACGGTGGAGCTGTCAGTTGGTGCAGTTCTAAACAAAGCGTCGTGGCGGGATCTACATGTGAAGCGGAGTACATAGCTGCTTCGGAAGCAGCAAATGAAGGAGTTTGGATGAAGGATTTCATATCCGATCTAGGTGTCATACCTAGTGCATCGGGTCCAATGAAAATCTTTTGTGACAATACTGGTGAAATTGCCTTGGCGAAGGAATCCAGATTTCACAAGAGAACCAAGCACATCAAGAGACGCTTCAATTCCATCTGGGATCTAGTCCAGGTGGGAGACATAGAAATTTGCAAGATACATACGGATCTGAATGTTGCAGACTCGTTGACTAAGCCTCTTCCACGAGCAAAACATGATCAGCACCAAGGCTCCATGGGTGTTAGAATCATTCTTGTGCAATCTAGATTATTGACTCTAGTGCAAGTGGGAGACTGAAGGAAATATGCCCTAGAGGCAATATAAAGTTATTATTTATTTCCTTATATCATGATAAATGTTTATTATTCATGCTAGAATTGTATTAACCGGAAACATAATACATGTGTGAATACATAGACAAACATAGTGTCACTAGTATGCCTCTACTTGACTAGCCCGTTAATCAAAGATGGTTATGTTTCCTAACCATGAACAAAGAGTTGTTATTTGATTAACGGGATCACATCATTAGGAGAATGATGTGATTGACATGACCCATTCCGTTAGCTTAGCAAACGATCGTTTAGTATGATGCTATTGCTTTCTTCATGACTTATACAAGTTCCTATGACTATGAGATTATGCAACTCCCGTTTACCAGAGGAACACTTTGTGTGCTACCAAACGTCACAACATAACTGGGTGATTATAAAGGTGCTCTACAGGTGTCTCCGAAGGTACTTGTTGGGTTGGCGTATTTTGAGATTAGGATTTGTCACTCCGATTGTCGGAGAAGTATCTCTGGGCCCTCTCGGTAATGCACATCACTTAAGCCTTGCAAGCATTGCAACTAATGAGTTAGTTGCGGGATGATGTATTACGGAACGAGAAAAGAGACTTGCAGAACGAGATTGAACTAGGTATTGAGATACCGACGATCGAATCTCGGGCAAGTAACATACCGATGACAAAGGGAACAACGTATGTTGTTATGCGGTCTGACCGATAAAGATATTCGTAGAATATGTGGGAGCCAATATGAGCATCCAGGTTCCACTATTGGTTATTGACCGGAGATGTGTCTCGGTCATGTCTACATAGTTCTCGAACCCGTAGGGTCCGCACGCTTAACGTTACGATGACAGTTATATTATGAGTTTATATGTTTTGATGTACTGAAGGTTATTCGGAGTCCCGGATGTGATCACGGACATGACGAGGAGTCTCGAAATGGTCGATACATGAAGATTGATATATTGGAAGATTATGTTTTGATATCGGAAGTGTTCCGGGTGAAATCGGGATTTTACCGGAGTACCGGGAGGTTACCGGAACCCCCGGGGACTTAATGGGCCTTAGTGGGCTTTTACAGAGAAGAGGAGAGGCGGCCAGGGTTGGGCCGCGCGCCCCTTGATACATCTCCAACGTATCTATAATTTTTTATTGTTCCATGCTATTATATTACCCCTTTTGGATGTTTATGGGCTTTATTTTACACATTTATATCATTTTTGGGACTAACCTACTAACCGGAGGCCCAACCCATATTGCTGTTTTTTGCCTATTTCAAAGATTTCAAGAAAAGGAATATCAAACGGAGTCCAAACGTAATGAAACCTTCGGGAGCGTGATTTTTGGAACGAACGTGATCCGGAGAGCTTGGAGTGCAAGTCAAGAAACTTCCGAGGAAGCCACGAGATAGGAGCCCCCCCCCCTGTAGGGCGCGCCCCCTGTCTCGTGGGCCCTACGGGTGGCCACCGATGTACTTCTTCTTCCTATATATACATACGTATCCCGAAAACATCCAGGGGCACCACGAAACACAATTTCCACCGCTGTAACCTTCTGTATCTGCGAGATCCCATCTTGGAGCCTTCACGGCACTTTCTGAGGGAGGAATCAACCACGGAGGGCCTCTACATCAACATCCTTGCCCCTCCGATGAGTTGTGAGTAGTTTACCACAGACCTACGGGTCCATAGTTATTAGCTAGATGGCTTCTTCTCTCTTTTTGTATCTCAATACAATGTTCTCCCCCTCTCTTGTGGTGATTTATTCGATGTAAACTCTTTTTACGGTGTGTTTGTCGAGATCCGATGAATTGTGTGTTTATGATCAAGTTTATCTATGAATAATATTTGAATCTTCTCTGAATTCTTTTATGTATGATTGAGTTATCTTTGCAAGTCTCTTCGAATTATCAGTTTGGTTTGGCCTACTAGATTTGTCTTTCTTGCCATGGGAGAAGTGCTTAGCTTTGGGTTCAATCTTGCGGTGTCCTTACCAAAGGATGTAAAGGGTTGCAAGGCACGTATTGTATTGTTGCCATCGAGGATAACAAGATGGGGTTTATATCATATTGCATGAGTTTATACCTCTACATCATGTCATCTTGCTTAATCGTTACTCTGTTCTTATGAACTTAATACTCTAGATGCATCTTTGGATAGCGGTCGATGTGTGGAGTAATAGTAGTAGATGCAGGTGAGTCGATCTACTTGTTTTGGACGTGATGCCTATATACATGATCATGCCTAGATAATCTCATAACTATGCACTTTTCTATCGATTGCTCGTGATAATTTGTTCACCCACCGTAATACTTATGCTATCTTGAGAGAAGCCACTAGTGAAACCTATGGCCCCGGGTCTATCTCTTATCATATTTGCTTTCAATCTACTTTTATTTGCATCTTTACTTTTTGCATCTATATTATAAAATACCAAAAATATATTTATCTTATCATACTATCTTTGTTAGATCTCACTTTCGCAAGTGGCCGTGAAGGGATTGACAACCCCTTTATTGTGTTGGTTGCGAGTTTTCAGTTTGTTTGTGTAGGTGCGTGGGACTTTTGAGGAGCCTCCTACTGGATTGATACCTTGGTTCTCAAAACTGAGGGAAATACTTACGCTACACTTGCTGCATCACCCTCTCCTCTTCGAGGAAAACCAACACAAGCTCAAGACGTAGCAAGAAGGATTTCTGGCGCCGTTGCCGGGGAGGTCTTCGCTTAAATCAAGACATACCAAGTACCCATCTCCCTCGCATTTACATCATTTGCCATTTTCCTCTCGTTTTCCTCTCCCCCACTTCACCCTTGACGTTTTATTCGCCCTCTCTTTCCCAATCTCCTCCTCTCTTTTCGCTTGCTGTTTTTTCTGTTTGCTTGTGTGTTGGATTACTTGTTGCCGTGGCGCAAGATAATACCAAATTGTGTGACTTCTCGAATACCAATAATAATGATTTCCTTAGTACTCCGATTGCTCCTCTTAATGATGTTGAGTCTCGTGAAATCAATACCGCTTTGTTGAATCTTGTTATGAAAGATCAATTCGCTGGCCTTCCTAGCAAAGATGCCGCTACTCATCTAAACAACTTTGTTAATTTGTGTGATATGAAAAAGAAGAAATATATGGATAACAATATTGTCAAATTGAAGTTATTTCTGTTTTCACTTAGAGATCGTGCTAAAGTTTGGTTTTTGTCTTTGCCTAAAAATAGTATTGATTGGAACAAGTGCAAAGATGCTTTTATCTCTAAGTATTTTCCTCCCGCTAACTCTTAGGAACGATATTATGAATTTTAAACAACTTGATCATGAGCATGTTGCACAATCTTGGGAAAGAATGAAATTGATGCTTCATGAATTGCCCTACTCATGGTTTGAATTTATGGATGATCATACAAAAAATTTATGCCGGTTTGAACTTTGCTTCTAGAAATCTCTTAGATTCAGCCGCGGGAGGCACCTTTATGGAAATCACATTAGGAGATGCTACAAAATTACTTGATAATATTATGGCTAATTATTCTCAATGGCACACCGAAAGATCTTCTAGTAAAAAGTGCATGCTATAGAAGAAATCAATGTTTTGAGTGGAAAGATGGATGAACTTATGAAGATGTTTTCTACTAAAAATACTCCTCTTGATCCCAATGATATGCCTTTGTCTTCCTTGATTGAGAATAATAATGAATCTATGGATGTGAATTTTGTTGGTAGGAATAGTTTTGGAAACAATGCTTATAGAGGAAATTTTAATGCTAGACCGTTCCCTAATAATTCCTCTAATAATTATGGAAATTCCTACAATAATTCTTATGGTAATTTTAATAAGATGCCCTCTGATTTTGAGAATAATGTGAAAGAATTTATGATTTCTCAAAAGAAGTTTAATGCTTTGCTTGAAGAAAAATTGCTCAAAGTTGATGATTTGGCTAGGAACGTTGATAGACTTTCGCTTGATGTTGATTCTCTTACAATTAGATCTTCCCCTCCTAAGCATGATATCAATGAGTCTCTCAAAGTAATGAGAATTTCCATTGACGAGTGCAAGGAAAGAACCACTAGATTGCGTGCTAAAAAAGAAAGCTTTATAAAAGCGTGTTCTTCTAGTTTAGGTGAAAATAATGATGAGGATCTTAAAGTTATTGATGCGTCTCCGATTAGATCTATGTTTTGCAATATGAATTTTGATGATTATGGGACTGATGATGAATCAACTTTGCCTAGAAGGCGTCCTAAGAATTCGGAGTCTTTAGATCTTAATGTTAAATTTGGTAAAAGTGAGATTGGAGAATCCTCAACTTCTAATAATATTGAACCTACTATCTCGGATTTCAAGGAATTTGATTATGATAATTGCTCTTTAAAAGGTTGTATTCCTTGTTGCAATCCGTTGTTAATTCTCCTCATGCTTATAGTCAAAACAAAGCTTTTACCAAACATATTGTTGATGCCTTGATGCAATCTTATGATGAAAAACTTAATTTGGAAGTTTCTATACCTAGAAAACTTAATGATGAGTTGGAACCTACTATAAAGATTAGAATTAAAGATTATAAGTGTTTTGCTTTGTGTGATTTGGGTGCTAGTATTTCCACGATTCCGAAAACCTTATGTGATATTCTAGGTTTCCATGATCTTGATGATTGTTCTTTAAATTTGCACCTTGCGGATTCCACCATTAAAAAGCCTATGGGAAGGATCAATGATGTTCTTATTGTTGCAAATATAAATTTGCTGCCCGTAGATTTTATCGTTTTTTATATAGATTGCAATATTTCTTGCCCTATTATTCTTGGTAGACCTTTCCTTACAACGATTGGTGCGATTATTGATATGAAGGAAGGGAATATTAGATTCCAATTTTCATTAAAGAAAGGCATGGAGCACTTTCCAAGAAAGAAAGTTAAATTACCTTATGAATCTATCATGCGTGCTACTTATGAGTTTAGTGCCAAAGATGGCACTCGTTAGATCTATCTTTGTTTTTATGCCTAGCTAGGGGCGTTAAACGATAGCGCTAGTTGGGAGGCAACCCAATTTTATTTTTAGTTTTTTGTTTTTGTTTCTGTTTAGGAATAAATAATCCATCTAACTTATGTTAAGATGTGATTTTATCTTTTAATTAGTGTTTGTGCCAAGTTAAACCTATAGGATCTTCTTGGATAATAGTTATTTGATCTTGCTGTAATTTCCAGAAACTTTCGGTTCACGAAAACAATTGTTAAAAATCACCAGAACATGATAAAATAGTGATTCCAATTTATGCTGATCAATAAACAAATTTCCTAGGTCTTCATATTTTGTCTGAATTTTTTGAGTTCCAGAAGTTTGCGTTAGTTACAGATTGCTACAGACTGTTCTGTTTTTGGCAGATTCTGTTTTTCGTGTGTTGTTTGCTTATTTTGATGAATCTATGGCCAATAAAATAGTTTATAATCCATAGATAAGTTGTAATACAGTAGGTTTAACACCAAAATAAATAAAGAATGAGTTCATTGCAGTACCTTATGTGGTGGTTTTGTTTTCTTTCACTAACGGAGCTTATAAGATTTCCTGTTGAGTTTTGTGTTGTGAAGTTTTCAAGTTTTGGGTAAAGCTTTTATGGACTATGGAATAAAGACTGGCAAGAGCCTAAGCTTGGGGATGCCCAAGGCACCCCGAGATATTCAAGAATAGCCAAAAGCCTAAGCTTGGGGATGCCCCGGGAAGGCATCCCCTCTTTTGTCTTCGTTCATTGGTAACTTTACTTTGAGCTATATTTTTATTCACCACATGATATGTGTTTTGCTTGGAGTGTCGTGTATTATATTAGTCTTTTCTTTTTAGTTTACCACAATCATCCTTGCTGTACACACCTTTTGGGAGAAGCCTATTTGATTAGAATTTTCTAGAATACTCTATGTGCTTCACTTATATCTTTTGAGCTTGATAGTTTCTGCTCTAGTGCCTCACTTATATATTTTAGAGCATGGTGGTGTCTTAATTTTGAAGAAATTTCTAGTCTCTCATGCTTCACTTATATTATTTTGAGAGTCTTTTAGAACAGCATGGTATTTGCTATGGTTATAAAATTGGTCCTAGAATGCTAGGCATCCAAGTTGGGTATAATAAAAACTATCATAGGAAGTGAATTGGATGCTATGATCAACTTGATACTTGATAATTGTTTTGAGATATGGAGGTAGTGATATTAAAGTCATGCTAGTTGGGTGATTACGAATTCAAAGAATGCTTGTGTTGAAGTTAGCAAGTCCCGCAGCATGCACGTATGGTTAAAGTTGTGTAACAAATTTGAAACATGAAGTGTACCTGGCTTGTGCATCCTTATGAGTGGCGGTCGGGGACGAGCGATGGTATTTTCCTACCAATCTATCCCCCTAGGAGCATGCGCATAGTACTTGGTTTTTGATGACTTCTAAAATTTTGCAATAAGTATATGAGTTTTGACTAATGTTGAGTCCATGGATTATACGCACTTTTACGTTTCCGCCTTTGCTAGCCTCTTGATGCAGTGCATTGCCCTTTCTCACCTTGAGAGTTGGTGCAAACTTCACGGTGCATCCAAACCCCGTGATACGATACGCTCTATCACACATAAACCTCCCTATATCTTCCTCAAAACAGCCACCATACCTATCTATTATGGCATTTTCATAGCCATTCCGAGATATATTGCCATGCAACTTTCCACCGTTCCGTTCATCATCATCATGACATACTTTACTTTTGTCATATTGCCATTGCATGATCATGTAGTTGACATCGTATTTGTGGCAAAGCCACCATGCATTACTTTTCATACATGTCACTCTTGATTCATTGCACCATCCCTAAGACATCACGGGAGGCATTCATATAGGGTCATATCTTGTTCTAGTTTCGAGTTGTAATTCATATGTTGTAATCAATAGAAGTGTGATGATCATCATTATTAGAGCATTGCCCAAAAAAAAGAAATGCCAAAAAGAGAAAAAAGAAAGGCCCAAAAAAAGAGAGAAAAAAGAAAAAAAAGAAAAAAAAGAAAAAAAGAAAAAAATTAAAAAGGTCGATGTTACTATCTCTTTTTCCACACTTGTGCTTCAAAGTAGCACCTTGTTCTTCATGTAGTGAGTCTCATATATTGTGCTTCAAAGTAGCACCATGTTTTTCATATAGTGAGTCTCATAAGTTGTCTTTTCATACTAGTGGGATTTTTCATTATAGAACTTGGCTTGTATATTCCTACGATGGGCTTCCTCAAATGCCCTAGGTCTTCGTGAGCAAGCAAGTTGGATGCACACCCACTAGTTTTCTTTTATTGAGCATTCATTTATAGCTCTAGTGCATCCGTTGCATGGCAATCCCTACTCCTCATGTTGACATCAATTGATGGGAATCTCCATAGCCCGTTGATTATCCTCGTCAAAGTGAGACTTTCTCCTTTTTGTCTTCTCCACACAATCCCCATCAACATATTCTATTCCATCCATAGTGCTATATCCATGGCTCACGCTCATGTATTGCGTGAAGGTTGAAAAAGATTGAGATTATTTAAGTATGAAACAATTGCTTGGCTTGTCATCGGGGGTATAGAAGTTGGGAACATCCTTGTGTTATGAAAATGAAGCATAGCCTAACTATATGATTTTGTAGGGATGAACTTTCTTTTGTCATGTTATTTTGAGAAGACATGATTACTTTGATTAGTATGCTTGAGGTATTACTATTTGTTATGTCAATATGAACTTTTATTTTGTATTCATTTGGATCTGAACATTCATGCCACAATAAAGAAAATTCCATTATGAATTATGCTAGACAGCATTCCACATCAAAAATTATCTTTTTTATCATTTACCTACTCGAGGACGAGCAGGAATTAAGCTTGGGGATGCTTGATACGTCTCCAACGTATCTATAATTTTTTATTGTTCCATGCTATTATATTACCCCTTTTGGATGTTTATGGGCTTTATTTTACACATTTATATCATTTTTGGGACTAACCTACTAACCGGAGGCCCGGCCCATATTGCTCTTTTTTTGCCTATTTCAAAGAATTCGGAGAAAAGGAATATCAAACGGAGTCCAAACGGAATGAAACCTTCGGGGCGTGATTTTTGGAACGAACGTGATCCGGAGAGCTTGGAGTGCAAGTCAAGAAGCTTCCGAGGAAGCCACGAGATAGGAGCCCCCACGTAGGCGCGCCCCTGTCTCGTGGGCCCCTCAGTGGCCACCGACGCATACTTCTTCTTCCTATATATACCTCGTGCCCGAAAACATCCAGGGCACCACGAAACACAATTTCCACCACCGCAACCTTCTCAGATCCATGAGATCCCATCTTGGAGCCTTCACCGCACTCTGCGGAGGGGGAATCAACCACGGAGGGCCTCTACATCAACATCCTTGCCCCTCCGATGAGTTGTGAGTAGTTTACCACAGACCCTCACGGGTCCATAGTTATTAGCTAGATGGCTTCTTCTCTCTTTTGGATCTCAATACAATGTTCTCCCCTCTCTTGTGGAGATCTATTCGATGTAAACTCTTTTTGCGGTGTGTTTGTCGAGATCCGATGAATTGTGGGTTTATGATCAAGTTTATCTATGAATAATATTTGAATCTTCTCTGAATCCTTTTATGTATGATTGAGTTATCTTTGCAAGTCTCTTTGAATTATCAGTTTGGTTTGGCCTACTAGATTTGTATTTCTTGCCATGGGAGAAGTGCTTAGCTTTGGGTTCAATCTTGCGGTGTCCTTACCCAAAGGATGTAAAGGGTTGCAAGGCACGTATTGTATTGTTGCCATCGAGGATAACAAGATGGGGTTTATATCATATTGCATGAGTTTATACCTCTACATCATGTCATCTTGCTTAATCGTTACTCTGTTCTTATGAACTTAATACTCTAGATGCATCTTTGGATAGCGGTCGATGTGTGGAGTAATAGTAGTAGATGCAGCAGGAGTCGGTCTACTTGTTATGGACGTGATGCCTATATACATGATCATGCCTAGATAATCTCATAACTATGCGCTTTTCTATCAATTGCTCGATGTAATTTGTTCACCCACCGTAATACTTATGCTATCTTGAGAGAAGCCACTAGTGAAACCTATGGCCCCCGGGTCTATCTCTTATCATATTTGCTTTCAATCTAGTTTTATTTGCATCTTTACTTTTTCCATCTATATTATAAAATACCAAAAATATATTTATCTTATCATACTATCTTTATTAGATCTCACTTTCGCAAGTGGCCGTGAAGGGATTGACAATCCCTTTATTGCGTTGGTTCTTGAGTTCTCGCTTGTTTGTGTAGGTGCGTGGGACTTTTGAGGAGCCTCCTACTGGATTGATACCTTGGTTCTGAAAACTGAGGGAAATACTTAAGCTACACTTGCTGCATCACCCTCTCCTCTTCGAGGAAAACCAACGCAAGCTCAAGACGTAGCACCCCTCCCCCCCCCCTAGTCTGAATAGGACAAGGAGAAGGGGGCGCCCCCCCCTCCTTCTTCTCCTCCACTCTTTCCCCCTCCCAAGTCCTAATCCAACTAGGAAAGGGGGAGTCCTACTCCCGGTGGGAGTAGGACTCCTCCCGGCGCGCCCTCTCCCTGGCCGGCCGCACCTCCCCCTTGCTCCTTTATATACGGGGGCAGGGGGCACCCCGGAGACACAACAATAGATCTGTTTGATCTTTTAGCCGTGTGAGGTGCCCCCCTCCATCATAGTCCACCTCGATAATACTGTAGCGGTGCTTAGGCGAAGCCCTGCGTCGGTAGAACATCAACATCGTCACCACGCCGTCGTGCTGACGAAACTCTCCCTCGACACTCTACCGGATCGGAGTTTGAGGGACGTCATCGGGTTGAACGTGTCTTTGAACTTCCGGAGGTGTCGTCGTTCGGTACTTGATCGGTCGGATCATGAAGACGCATACAACTACATCAACCGCGTTGTGCTAACGCTTCCGCTTTTCGGTCTCACGAGTGCGTGGACAACACTCTCCCCTCTCGTTGCTATGCATCACCATGATCTTGCGTGTGCGTAGGATTTTTTTTGAAATTACTACGTTCCCCAACAATGATGACTGTCGTCAACGATGTCGCCTACCTCGCCGGCTCCCAGCTCGCCACTGCCAAGGCCTACCGCACCATCAAACTCCCCACAATGCTAACTTTTCCAAATGAAGGGAGCAAAGATTATTTAACAACAATAATTTGTGTACTCAAATTTAACATCCTTCAAAGCACCAGGGTCTCTAGCTCTCTGCCAATCTAAAGTTTCAAACAGTCCAATGCCAAAACTTGACAAAGTCACCACAAGCTTATCTTCTCATTACGATTCGAAAGAACTCCTAAGAATTTCAGGTATCATCGACCCGAGCATGGAAGACAAAGCTTGGAAATGTCATGGTGATGTCACTCCTAATCGATGGCGTAATTAGTTTGAGAAATATATGTAGAACAGAGTCTTTGGGAGAATGTTATAATGCACGCGTCTAGGATTACGATCTACAAAATAGAACACATAATGTTTACGGCTTGCTTGTAATCGATGCACGAATCGGAAACATTTGATGTGCTCAACATTCAAAGGACTGATGTGCTTGATGGCGATTTGAACTGCATGTTTTCTTATCTTATCCATCACCGTAACCACATACAAAAATAGTATAAAATCACCATTTTGATGTAAAAAGCATCTAAATAGACGATTGGCAATAGTACTGCACATAGCTAAATGATTTGAACTGAATTGACCTCTTGTAGAATGCTGAAGGTCATGCTAACCAGGAGGAAGACACGGTCGACCATATTTTGCAGCAGTGTGTGTTCTCGCGGCAAGTGTGGTCTAGTTGCATTGCTAGGATGGGATTGAGGATGGAGCTTTGCCCAGCAAATGATTCTAAGTTGGTGCAATGGTGGTCGGGAGCCTAAGCGAATACACAAGCAAACTCGGAAAAGATTCGACACATTTGTAATGCTTATCTGCTGGACACTATGGAAACAGAGGAACGCGAGGGTGTTTGGATCGGGCCAGATCAAGAATAAGTGGGATACGGTGGACATGATCTTCGACGACTTGAGGACTTGGGCCACGGCAGGAGCGTTTGGAGGACAACGTGTATCCGAGTAGTAGAGTAGCGTGAGGAGTGGAGTGGAGGCTTGGTTAAGGTCGGATGTGACTCTTAACCAGCACTATTGTAACCTCTTGTACATATTTTCTCTCTTCTAGAAAACTAAGGTACGCTTTTGACGTACCCTCGAAAAAAAGAACTAAATACATGTTGTTGGTGTGGTTGGGCATTTCATCAAACACCTGGAAAGATATAGTTTAATTAGTACCAGTACATAGTGATTTTGATGCTTACCAACGCCAACACTGGGAGATGAGCGGGCAGCATATAACTTGCCAGATCAAAATTATTGCATCTTGATACGCCATTATGTGTCCATAGGTGGTCTTAGGCGGGCGAACGAGCAGCGGCGACATGTGAGATTGCATCCGGTGTGCTCAAAGGGGCACGTGGTGACGGAGGTCATTTACGGCAAGCGGCAAGAAAGAGGATCGGGGCGTCGACGTCGAGGGCGCACACGAGTGGAGCAGGACGATGGACCGGCGACCTTGGCATTGACGATGGGGTCGATCTGGCCAACTCGATCCAAAGCATAGAAGCACGATACGGGTGTAGGAGACTGGAGATTGAGGAGGCTGCGGGTTGGGGAAGGGAAGGAGAACAGGAGGTCGGCGGATGGCCGGAGAAGAAGATCGGCGGCGGTCATGATCGGTGGAGAGGAAGCGGCCGGAGAGGATGTTGTGCGAAAGGATCGCGGGTTGAATACTAAAGAGTGTAGGATTCTATTAGTAAGAGTGAAACATTTTCTCATATACCCACTTAAAAAGGAGTGCGGGTTGAATAGAAAAACAGAAGGGACGTTTTTGCAAAAATGCTGCGACGGTGAACCTGATGGACTCAACCCGTGCTTTATTATATTATATATATACTAGCAAAAAGACCCGTGCGTTGCAACGGGAGAAAAAAATTCCTCTCATATCTCTAGCTGGTCAGTTGGATAAACTGTGCGTGGCCGGTTCATGATTATGAGATCGAACCCTCCCATCGGCAATTTTGTTTTTGCCGACTCTGGGACACAGGCCTCGGTCGCGCCGGTGAGCTTTCTCCGTTTGGCCAAACGGGTGGCAAGTAACGAAACCAAATAGCGTCTGTGAAATTAATTGAAGCGGGACCAAATGAAGCAGGATGAAACTAAGAATATCACCTCCCTTTAATAATAGGTAGGTATAGATTTAATAGTAGGTATAAATAGATATAGACATATAGATAGAAGAAAACACTAATTGTTTTGTGTTTTTTTTTCTACTGCCCAATCGAAGAATAAATTGTGATGGGCCAAGGCCCAAAGCATGCCCGATCCGATTGGTTTCGGTGCACGCTTAGTGCGAAACGCACGCATGCGGCTCGGCGGCGGCGTTAACACACATGCATGTAGTGGCGTGCATGTATGCGGCTCGGCAGCCAAGACGCCCGGCGGAAACGCAGGCGGCGCCTAGCGAGCACACACGCCGTAGTTCACGCCTTCGCTGCCGCCCATGGTGCACGCCCGCCGCGAGCCTGCTGACGCAGCTTCGTCCACCCATCCGCATGCTTCGCATGCCACCCGTCCTCACAGCGCTCCGCGGCGACCCTGCGGCGGCTCGCTGCCGCCCTCACGCTCCCATACATGCAGCGGTATCGGCGGCTCGCTTTGCCGCCGCGACGCATGTGGCTGGTGGCCCTCCTGCGCCTGACGCGCTGTCGGCGTTTAGCACGTGGCCGTGACCCGCGACGCTGCCACGGTGCATGCCGCCCGCATGCTCGCTCGCCGCTTTCTTTATTCGCACCCACACGGTCGCCTCCTAAATGGAACGTCTGCGGCAGCTCGCTTGCCACGCCGCGATCAGCCCTCCTGCGCCTGAAACGCCCCGGCGTCCATCACGGGCGGCGGGCGGCGCTTGAGCTGCGGTGACGCGAGCAGGCGATGGCCGTAACGCAGCGCGAGCTAAGGGTCCGTCTTGGCGGTGGCGACTCCGTGCGGTGTGCACGAGTTCCTTCCGCGGTTTTCTGGTCAAGATGACCTAATAAGGCTTCGTGGATGGTAAACGCGTTTGACTTATTGGGCGAGAATCACTCAAGTGTACGCTACCGGGCCGTCTTGGTGAATTTACTTTTACGGATGAAACGTCCGTAGTCAATCAACGCTTTAGTACCACCTCGCGTATATATTTTAAATTCAAACTGAAAACATAAATTCAGAAGAAGAAAGTGTATTGTGACGATGAATCCAGGAAGTCAATTCGTGCTTTATTATTATTAGGGATAGATTATCAAGTCCATCACTTGGTTTGTTTCCGTTTGTTCATCGGACTAATAAAGCGCTTATCGATAAGAGATTTTGCAGAAAAGCCCTTTTGTTTGTGAGAATTCAACCCGCAGTTCTATCTTAAGTGGATATCTGAGAATACGTTTTGTTTTTGCACAAAACACCCTGGCGTTCAGAGTATTCAACGCGCGGTCTGAGCAGATTTGTAAAGAAAAAAAACACAACCACACACGCACGGGCTCACCTCCTCTGCCTCTCGCCCATGAAGTCGCCGCCGCCGCCGCCCACGCCGGCCGCTTTCGGCGAGCTCCAGCGCCGCACAGCACGCCCCCGAGCCCCCCAAGCTCCGCGCCTCCCTCCCCTCCGTCCAGATTCTCCGCTCCCGGCCTCTACTGCCCGCTCGCAACCACACCCCCGTGGCTAGGGTTTCGGGCAGTGCTTCGCCGGCGCGTCTCCGGCGGCCCCAGGTTCATCCCTCCTTCCCTTTCTTGGCCGGGATCCGCCACCCCTACATCTCACCTTCTCTTCATATCCTCTGTTGCAGATGCAGATGGAGCACGCCATGGGATTTCCCCATCCACCACGCTCGCTGCCGTCAAGGGCAGGAAGGAACCCTAGCCAGCAGCACCTCCTCACCTCGGATGACGCCTCTGCTGCACCAAGATAGGGAAAGCAATCCCCATCTGCTCTCTATCTCTCCCATTAGCACAAGTCCATTTTTTTAACAAAATTCTGCTACTGCGCCAAATAGTCCATGAACAGATATATTTTTTATTTGTGAACTGGTATCCTTCAAAACATAAATAGTGTATATATGTGCTATTTTCATTTTTGTTCCCTTCTCATTTTTGTGCTTTTATTTGCAAGCTCATAAAATAGTTACAGTAAAATGCCAGCGTGTGCAAGGTCACTATTGACAAGTCATTGTAGTGCTACTACTGCATTAATCTTAGCTGTGAAGCTATGGTCTGTTCTTTGGTACAACAATGAAATGTTAATATGTTATTCTCCTTTTATGCTTTGTGTCAGTGCACTGTGGTATGACGCCAACACTTATTTGGCACCTACATTGCATTGACAATCTGTCAGCTTACAGTTTGTACCATCGAGAATTTTCACGCTTTACACCTACAGCTATATTGCTATACTATAAATATGTTTTGATGTCTAAAATGGTCTTGGTACTGAACCTGACTGATAATGTATTTGGTGTATCTTTTCTGTAGTATTAGTACCAGAGTTCTATTTGTATTATTAATAGTGTAGAGCTGATAATTAGACCATAGAGTCGCTGTTGATTTGGTTTATTCCTTGGCAGATCATTTAAGTACTTTTATCTTATTACAAGAACTGAACGAAAATATAGCAGCAATACATTTCATGACATAGTGTTATCTGTGCAAGAAAATTGCTTGATTGATTATTAATCAATGTAAGCAATCTATCATGTAGGTTTTGTTCGATCCTACACTTAAAGAAAATCATACTGAAGATCTGAGCTTAAGTGTTCCAACAGCTGAAGCACCAGCTCAAGATGAAAGGAATCTCTTAATATGATTGTAGATCCATTCCCGTAAAGTGTAGTTAGAATATGGAATCCACCTCGAACTCGGTTTAAAAACAGAAAGCATATGGAATTTTGCTCTTTCAGGTAGCAATTTGGTTGTTCAATCCATCCATAGTTACATTTGAAGATATATTGTTGAATTTCCTTATTTTGTGAATACGAGTCTGAACTTTTAGGACATCCGACACATGAGTTTGAACCATCCAATTATAGTGCTACTAATTTTGGGTCACTACATCATGCAATACTACGGATGCTGTTCAACATGGCAAAGTTGGATTTTTTATTCTTTTTCAGATTAGAATCACTTTAGCAATGCCATATAGATAATACAAGATGTGGCAAAGTGTTGCATTCAATAGAGATTACAGTGATAAATTGGTGAAATTAGTTTGCCCTCTGATCTCTGTTAGCTTTAACTCGCTAGGAAGCCATGTAGTCCTATTTTTAGTACTAGGAGGAGAACATATATTAAATCTATGCCATCCAGGGAATTGATCTCTGTTGTGCTGGGGCAAACTAAACCAGAGCAAGCACTTACTCAAGGCAAGGAGCAGTGCTCGTACTTGCTCATGGTTGAGGTAGATTCAGGTTAAATTTTATGTGTTGATTCCCTTCTCTTTCACATGTCTAAGTCTTTGTGCCTGATCAAGCTGTTCTTTGACAAGTATTATCTTTGAGTGATGCCATATTCGTAATAAAATACTATATAACTCACATTTCTTATATGTTCGTTTTTCATTTTTGTCCTTTCATTTGAAAGCCCATATGGTCAATTTTGGAGGCAACTACATGTATATACTGCTGATGTTACATGTAAACAAATTCGATGCTTTCATGCATATGACCGTGCACATCACCGAACCCTTTCGATTCTATTGCAAGGTCAAATAGTTTTTCGTGTTCTAACTCTTTGGGATAGTCTGCAGTTGTTTGGTTCATTGTCGCGCCTCAAGTTTCCAACAGCGCCGTGGCTGTACACCGCCAACTTCGTCGGAAATCCGTCTGCACATACTCTACTGTCCGCCAAAACTTTGTCTGACCTGAGGTACATACTACAGTGTCATCAATTTGTATCTGTCATCAACTACTTACTTCTTAAGTATGTATGTTGTCAACTATACTACTTATTAAAAGGGAGAAAGAGATGATATGTTAGAGATAGATGAAACAATAGCCCTGTGAAACAGAGGATTCTTCTTTCTATGTGAGTATCTTGGTGCATTCTTGTTTCTGTATAAAATGCAGAGGTCATGAACGACAACCGATCTTGGATTTGAGTTTCTTTTAATCTTTAAATGATGTACAGGGCCAACAAATTCAGTTATTTGGTTTTGTAACTTGTGGTGAAAAAAGAGATAGGTGAGGTAGAGAGATAGAGATAGAGAGAGAGAGAGAGAGCAGAGAGAGATGTGCACATCACCGAACCCTTTATATTCTATTGCAAGGTCAAATAGTTTTTCGTGTTCTAACTCTCTGGGATAATCTGCAGTTATTTGGCTCATCGTCACGCCTCAAGTTTCCAACAGCGCCGTGGCTGTACACCGTCGACTTCGCCGGAAATGTGTCTGCACATACTCTACTTTCCGCCGAAACTTCGTCTGACCTGAGGTACATACAACAGTGTCATCGATTTGTATCTGTCATCAACTACTTCTTAAGTCTGTATAGCATCAACTATACTACTTATTAAAAGGGAGAAAGAGAGGATATGTTAGAGCTAGATGAAACAATAGTCCTGTGAAAGAGAGGATTCTGCTCTCTATGTGAGTATCTTGGTGCATGCTTGTTTCTAAATAAAATGCAGAGATCATGAATGAATTAAAACATGCTCTCTGATGTTTTCAGGTTAAAATAGTATCAGTTGTATACTCTATCTCTCCAACTAGAATCCCACGTATACTCATCTATACATACATCTTTGTTACTTGGATATGCATGGCTCAATGGTTGGAGGAAGTGCTCACGTCGCTCCTTTTCCTCAAGAAACAAATCAACATGTTCAACAGCCAACGCCTTGGCTGTCTCGTCATCTTCACTTAACTGAAAATAATTAGGAGTGTAAATATTTCGCCTTTTTGATCCCACCACATCCTCAGCATCACCCATGTTTGTATCATGAACTTACATGCCACGGTGCAGCTGGAGCTAGGACCGACGGTACAGGTCGAGCTCAGTGACTCACCGTGACGTCCGGATAATCAAGCTACAGTAAACCTTTGCTAATGATGCCACATCACCTCGATTACTGTTGCTAATCTCGTGTTAGTTCGAAAGCGATTCGAATTCAAATTTGGATTATTAACAAACACCAAAACTTTCCAAACATCAAAACTAAAATGTTCGATATGTAGCATAATTACATATACTAAAATTGGTAAAACTTTTGAGTTTTGCTAAAACTAAAATATATTGGGAATAATAGAAAACGGTAAAGGAAAAAGACAAAACAATAAACAAAAGTCTGAAAGAGAAAAGCCTCCCCCTCGGGCCAACAGAACCAACAGACAAGCCCAGTTGGCCACTTCGGCCGGCCCACCCCGCACCTCCCCTGGCCTATATCCCCTGAACCCTAAACCGCTACCCACTCACCCCACTCCTCACGATTCCCCTGGATCGGGATCGACCCTCCACTCTCCCTCACGCCTCGCTCCTCTCGCTCCTCCCGATCCGGATCGGGCGCAACACCCCTCGCCGCCCGCTTAAGGCCGCCCTCCGTACTCCTCCGCCTCTCTCTCACTTTCCTCGATTGGATCGGGCGGCGCCACGCTGCCCTCGGCGGCGCCTCCGTCCCGCCGCGGTGGCGCCCTGAAAGTCCACCTCGTCATGGGACCATCTTGGCGAGATCCCCGGCAAGACCGAACCCGGCCGTGGCTGCTCCCAATGAGTCGCCCGCCCGACGCCTCCAACGCCGGCAGAAGCCGGCCACGACCACCACGACCTGCTCCGGCCTCAAGCTCTCATCGCCGATGTGAGCCCTTCCTCCGCCTCCCGCCGCCCGTTATCGATTCACCGCCAGAGATCCTTCTAGCGCCGCCACGCCTCTTGCTCCCTCGCAGACCGTGTCGTTGATCCGACCGCGTCGACCACATCCGCTTCTAGCCACTCGTCGCCCGTGGCACGCACATCCGCTGCCGGCCAAGGCTTCGGCCACGGCTGCCCACGCCCCACCGCACGCCTCGCTTCTCCACCCCTGCCCTAGTTGCCGCTTGCTGCCTGGCCGAGGCTCCTCACGCTGTGGCGTTTCACCGAGGCCACGGCCAGCTCGATGGGCGCGCACCCGCCTAACGCCCACCCGAGCAGCGCCTCCGCTAGGCCCCCCGGGGTTTATGACAAAGGGGCCCCGCCCCCTAAACGTTTTATAAAGAATAGAAATAAAAAAATAAGTAATTAAAAAATTAGTTAATTAAGTAATTATTTAATTAATTAACTTAATTAGACCTGTTAAATTAACCTAATCACTAATTTAAATTAACTAATCCTATTAGTTAGCCTTAGTCTATGACAGGTGGGTCCCATTGGACCCACATGGCAGGTTTGACTCTGGTCCCATGCTGACATCACCTTTCATTATTCTGGATAATATTCAATTTAAAATAATTAAGTAAATTCTAAAAATGATTAAATCTTTTAAAATTAATATAAAATAAACCGTAGCTCGGATGAAAATACTTTGTACATGAAAGTTGCTCAGAACGACGAGACAAATCCGGATCTGTGACCCGTTAAATCGCCACACATCCCTAGCATAACAAACACACAACTTTTCCCTCCGGTTCATCTCGCTCAAAACGCTAAACACCGGGAATACTTTCCGGATGTTTCCTTCACGGCAGTACCACCTAGTACCGTGTTAGGTCACCTCTAGATTGCGCATTGCCATGTTACGCTTTGTGATGCTTTGATTGCTCTGTTATTTATTGTGTTACCTCCGTTACTTCTTTCCCAGAGACCCCAAGATCGCCAATTTCTGCTCGACCATCAGGTTGACGATCCCTCCTTGCTGTGAGCAACTGTGCAAGCCCGCCTTTGACCATCGAGATATCGCTTATTCTTCTCTATACTACTTGCATTAGAGTAGTGTAGCATGTTCTTGCTTTCCGTTAATCCTATCACGATGCATAGCCTTTGTGCTTCTTTGCATCTTGTTGTTACCTTTACGCAATCCTACATGCTTAGTATAGGATGCTAGTTTTCCATCTGTGGCCCTACATTCTTGTCCGTGCGCCTTGCTATACTATCGGGCCGTGATCACTAGGGAAGTGATCACGGTATATACTATACTTTATACATGATACATGTGGTGACTAAAGTCGGGTCGGCTCGTGGAGCACCCATGAGTGATTCACAGTTGAAATTTGAAAGGACCTTTGTCCCAACGACCCTCTGTGTGGATCTTTGTGGCGAGCGACAGGCGAGTTGAGACCGCCTAGGTGAGAGGTGGGCTCGCCCTGGTCGGTGTCCGATTACATCATTAACACGCTTAACGAGATCTTGGTATTTGATCCGAAAGGCGCTGCCGACCTTATACGCACTAACCGCCACGTGGGACAAGATATGGGCAACCGGCGCCGTGGTATCACCAAGCATTTCGTGACGTCGGCGGCGGCTAGCGCCGGATTGGTCAAACGGCTAGGCTAGGTTCGCTTCGTAGCCCTACGCATAGCGTCTTGGTGTGCTAAGGCGATGGGCCTGACCCTGTGCTCTTAGGTTTGCACCGGCGTCTTGACCTCTCTGTTGTGCCTAGGTGGGCCGTGACGTGTTGATCTTCCGTACGGGCATGACCCGGAAAAAGTGTGTCCTACCAAATGGGATCGGCGTGTCGGGTAATGTGGTGCACCCTCAGGGAAGTTTATCTATTCGAATAGCCGTGATCTTGAATGTGACGACTTGGAGTTGTACCTTGACCTTATGACAACTAGAACCGGATACTTAATAAAACACACCCTTTCAAGTGCGGATACAACTCGGTGGTCGCTCTCTAACAGGCTACGAGGAGAGGATCGCCGGGTAGGATTATGCTATGCGATGCTACTTGGAGGACTTCGGTCTACTCTCTTCTACATGTCAAGAAGACGGAGGTCGCTGTAACCGTAGTCTTCGGCTGTGATTAGTTATCCCCTCTTATTCTCATTATTCTCAGCTCACCATCGATATGGCCCTTTACACATATACCCATGCATATGTAGTGTAGCTCCTTGCTTGCAGTACTTTGGATGAGTACTCACGATTGCTTTCTCCCCTTCCCCCTCTTTCCTTTTCACCGGTTGTCGCAACCAGATGCTCTGGAGCTCAGAGCTGACGCTCACAACGCATTTACTACTACATCGGAGGTGCTTCATCGCTACGTGCAGCCCGCTGACGACGACTAGGAGTAGTTAGGAGGATCCCAGGCAGGAGGCTTGCGCCTCTTTCGATCTGTATCCCAGTTTGTGCTAGCCATCTTATGACAACTTGTTTAACTTATGTGTGTACTCAGATATTGTTGCTTCCGTTGACTCGTCTATGATCGAGCACTTGTATTCGAGCCCTCGAGGCCCCTGGCTTGTATTATGATGCTTTTATGACTTATTTATGTTTTAGAGTTGTGTTGTGATATCTTCCCGTGAGTCCCTGATCTTGATCGTACACATTTGCGTGCGTGATTAGTGTACGATTGAATCGGGGGCGTCACAAGTTGGTATCAGAGCCGACTGCCTGTAGGAATCCCCCTTCCCAACTCCTTGGCTGAAGTCGAATCTAGATGTTGCAAAAACTTTTACTGACATGGTTGTGTGTCTTACCGGCACACGTCGTCATTGGGTGGTATTAGGATCTTTTACTCCTTGTCTATACTCTGGACTCTGATCTCTCTTCTAATCGGGTTAAATGATTTTACTAAATCTGACTCTAGGTTCTCGTAACTACCTCTCCCGAAGAGCCCCTTATCGCAGATGATCGACGACTGCACTAGAAGATGTTGAAGATACTCTTCGATCATTCCCAAGACCCTTGTGCCCTCTGCCTTTTCAATTCCGTACTACTGATATATCCATATGGATAACGACATACACTTGTTCATACAACTACTCTGAGTTTCTCTTGTTATTACCAGATACATCGAATTGCTCTATGACTTTTAAGAATCCCTTGTACCACTGCCTTGTAGTTCTTGCCCCATGAATACCCCCTACGGATAATTCCTCGCACTTATCGAGTATCCGTTCTTTTCCGTTGTTCATATGATTCACAAGATACATTGAAATACTATCTGATCTTCCGGTATCCTCTGCCCGCTATTGCTCGGCAAATACTTGTCTGCTTGCATTATGGATGTGTTCCATATGGCTAGCAATATTCATAGTATCCTTTGTCATTATCATTTAGAGTCCGTTAATTCGATATGTTGCGAATGCTCGCAATCCTCAATTAGATCCTAGAATTCATCCTCCCGGCTCATACGTCATTTTTGACATGAGCTGGATCTCGACCAATCAAATTGTCGTCGATTGTGCCCCTAAGTCTATTCAACTTATCCATCCTTGATCAGAGCATCTGCTTCTGATCCTTCGATTTGGAATCATAATTCCTTTGCATTTAAGCTTCAAATTATCAGATGATTCCATAACCTGTTGCCTTTGCATTCTTTCTCCTTCTGGTTGAGTACGGATGCTCACATAAGATCCCTTATGGGCCACCAGATCCTTTGTTGAATGATATCCGACAACGTCCTTCATATTCAATAACCTTGTGAGCCTTTACTTGGATACATAACGCCTTTGGTAAATTGTATCCTCTGCTTTCTCAACCATGCTTTGCTTTCGAGCTTGAGTTATTTACTTCCGCAGTTTGTGGTATATGTTCCTAAGATGCCCCGATGGGTTGAACCAACGCCTTCCCTAATCTATGTGAACCCGAAAGATTTCACGGGTCATACTTATCTGGTATTGCACCAGGTAAAACTTTCAACAACTAATGTCATTTTCGAAATATGAGGAGGTGAATGGAAGGTTATGCATTGAGGAAGTGGGAGTCGACCTTGAACCTTTGTGTTCATGCCCATGGACACGATGTAGATCCTATCATGGAAGCTTCTTGTAATAATAACTATTTCCTTGATATAATATCCTTGGTATCGGTGAATTGATCCTTTGCAATTGTGGTTCCGACCGTATGTCTTCTTTGATCCCATTTCTCGGGCAAGTTTAAGCACTTGTCTTCTGTGGATCAATACACGTGTCCAACCTTTACTTTGATCTTTCGTCGAGTATTACACCCTGGTATCTCGAGATCATCACGGATCGCATAACTTCTTATGAGTTCTCCATCAAGTACTACACTCTCACCGATTCCAATTTTTCACGGGCTTTGAGTTATTAAACACTCAAAGACACCGATAACTGAACCGAGTCCGCACTACGGTTCAACAACTTTTAGTAATCTTCTTTACTTACGGGTTTGTAGCCGATCACGTCATTCCTAGCCTGTTCGGCTATATCATTGTCATGCTAAACTTTAACTGTGCTGCACGGTCCGTAATCCCGGAGCACAACTTTCGATGATGAGCTAAGCTTACGCCGATCTTCCTCGTCATATCGGTTAAGCCTTGGACAACAAGCTTGATATCAAGTTTGTGTCCTACCCATGGTTCCAATAACCTTCCGCTTCATCATTCCTTTGACTTGATGTCGTCGCCGATTGATTACATCTTCATGAAATCTATCGACAAATGTGTCGTGATCATCATCAACCTTATGAGCTCTTCCAGGATATCAATTGAGTTCATGATGAGAAATACCATCCTTGCCCCCGATGATTTGTGTTATCTTTGACCACTTTATTGCCTTCCGTTCAACACAAACTTGTTCGTGTTTTGTGTTATACCTTGAGCTCCTCGCTATCCAAAGATTTGTTCTTCTTTACCTTGGAGTATTACCATCTTTTAATATCAAGGATGTTGTGAGGACTGCTCCACCTCTTAAGGAATTCTTGGTATTGTGATGCTTCTCACCATCACCATTCTTTCTTGGTCCTCGTGTTGATTCCAACCGGTGTACCAACAAGTGAACGGTGTAGTTTGAATTCTACCCTTCTAGCAACCCTATTGCTTTGAAGTTAATGGTCGGCCGTTCATTCTTAGACTATTAATTATTGAACCACCATTTTGACATTGGTCATGCAGCCCAACCCATATTTCGGGCGCACCTTTAAACCAATGTTTAATTGTGTATGTTTTCCTCGAGCATGCTTCATTATATCATTTGATTTGACAAATGCTATCTCCTTATCCACATAATTGAGGAGATGCATCTTTTTGGATACCTCGTTGAATTATCGCTGAGTCCGTCAGCCACTTCCTCATCCTCTCCTTGGTTTAATGATGAACTACGGTTTGGAATTTGCTTCCATGGTTCATTTCGAGAATCTTAAGACGCCCTTGCGTTAATTTGTGTTGCATCTTTTCTTCTCGGGCATCCCGAGTCTAAGGTATCCTCGACACCAATCGGATCTGAAACTTCGGTCGATATGATGGTTGGAACATTTTCCAAGAGTCATAGCATTGGTCTTTCTATAACCCAATAAGGTGATGTCATGCCTAGCACACCTGGCCGGAGAACCTATTGTTATAGTTTCTTTTTAGCAAGGTTAGCCATTCTTCAATGAGGAAATTGTAAGACTTATTCTACGAGTTGTTCTTGATGGATCCTTCGTGTATCCGTAGTCCGACCTTTGCTTGAAGACCATGTCAATGCTATCTCGAAGCTTGTCTGTGGTACTCTGATCTTCAATAAGAACATTGGAAGCGCAATGCTAAATGTTTCTTGCTCAATTATCCAAACACCGTTGTTTGGGTAATGTCATGAACTTCCTCTCCCCTAACCTAAATGGTTTTCTACGTTATATCCTGTCATGGATATCATGCTCTGTTTGTCCTTGGGAAGGAAATACCCCTGAAATATGTGTTTTAACACATTTTCCTTTCCATTGTTGTGTTTAATCTGATATTCATATTTTCCTTTCCATCGTTTGGTTTAACCTTTCTTGTGATCTATATGACCTAAGCAGTAATATTCTCCTACTTATGTAAACACCTCGTGGTACCACTCTGCCAGTGAGACCCTGTTACTTTTGTTGATGACATTTCGGTAACCACCGATGGACGAAAACTTTGCCTACTGGTCCGCCTCGTTCAACGAGCAGGAAAATGGTTCTCTTCGTCCCTCGCCCTTGAAATGCGATGTTGTTCTTGACATAAGCGATAGGCTATCCTCGACATACCTTGCTTGCATGATCACGCAAGACGTCTCCGCCCTTCCTACTTTTAACCCACATGGTGGGCCCATAACCCACAGTTCCACAGGATCGAAACCTGACTCTCCTGTAAATCCCTGTTCCTAAAGCTATTCCTCACGCTTGGCTTCGTGTGAAAGATCACGAGCCACCTTCCTAGTGATCTATTCTGGTATCAGACACAATACTTATTCCCGTTGCTTTGAACCCCTTTCACGCCTTGTAACAGGCATCAAACGATTGCCTGCCCGCTCGAAACTTCCCATGATACCTCCTTACTTTGCTCTCGATACTTTCTTAAGTTTCAATTCGAGAGTTACTTCCCACCACCTTCCCCGATGTTATTGACTAGATAGTTAACCTTGTAGAGGTTCGTTCCCCCGGAATACCCACCCTTTATTTTTCGGAAGTACGATCGAATTCCCGAAGAAAGGATGCCGACTTCATCATGATGACCTAAAGCAGAGAAATGAATACATCAACGAAAAGTATCAACCTCTTCGAAAGGGCAGCCAAGACCGAGAAGACTCGTTAGGTTTTTCGCTACCAGCACCTTTTCCCCCTTACTCCACCGCTTAAATCTCGGGACGAGATTTCTTGTAGTGGAGGAGAATTGTGACGCCCGGATAATAAAGCTACGATGAAACCTTTGCTAATGATGCCACGTCACCTCGATTCATTGCTAATCTCGTGTTAGTTCGAAAGCGATTCGAATTCAAATTTGGATTATTAACAAACACCAAAACTTTCCAAACATCAAAACTAAAATGTTCGATATGTGGCATAATTACATATACTAAAATTGGTTAAACTTTTGAGTTTTGCTAAAACTAAAATATATTGGGAATAATAGAAAACGGTAAAGGAAAAATTAATAAAAGGAAAAAGACAAAACAATAAACAAAAGTAAGAAAGAGAAAAGCCCCCACGGGCCAACCGACCCAACAAAGCAGTTTGGCCATTACTTGGCCGCCCACCTCAAGACCTCCCCTGGCCTATATGGCCTCTATCCCCCGAACCCTAAACCGCTACCCACTCACCCCACTCCCTCCCCGATTCCCCCTGGATCGGGATCGACCCCTCCACTCTCCCCTCACGCCTCGCTCCTCTCGCTCCCTCCCGATCCAGATCGGGGCGCAACGGCGCCCCCTCGCCGCCGCTCTGCTAAGGCCACCACCCCTCCCGTACTCCTCCGCGCCCCTCCTCTCACCTCCCTCAACTGGATCGGTGCAGCGCCCCGCTGCCCACCTCGGCGGGCGCCTCCCGTCCCCGCCATCAGCCGGCGCCCCTGAGTCCACCTCGTCGGCCAGGCCATGCCGGCAGGATCTCCGCCGTGCGCACGAACCCGGCTGGCCGCTCAAATGAGTCGCCCCGCTCCGACGCCCTCCAACACCGGCAGGCCGCCGGCCACGACCACCACGACCCGTTCCGGCCTCCCCAAGCTCCTCTACTGCTCGATGTGAGCCCCTCCTCCGTCTCCCGCTCGCCCCGTTATCGATCCACTGTCGTGAGGATCTCGCTAGCGCCGCCACCGCCTCTTGCTCCCCTCACTCCGTCGTTGATCCGACCGACGGACCACATCCGGCCATTGCCACTGTCGTCATTGTGGCGTCTTGCAAGACATCCGGCGCTTCTGCGCCCGGCGCGCGCCACGCCCATCGCATGCCCTTGCTCTCCTCCACCCCGCCTTGATTGTGCCATTGGCCACAGGCCGAGGCCCCCTCACCTGTGAGCATGCCTAGCCGAGGCCACGGCCTTGCCCTCGATGGGCGCCCGCATCCAGCGCCCAACGCCCGCCCGATAGCGCCCGAACCCGCTAGGCCCCCTAGGGCCTATGACAAAGGGGCCCCGCCCCCTAAACGTTTTATAAAGAAAAGGAATTAAAAAAATAAATAATTAAAAAATTAATTAATTAAGTAATTACTTAATTAATTAACTTAATTAGATCTGTTAAATTAACCTAATCACTAATTTAAATTAACTAATCCTGTTAGTTAGCCTTAGTCCATGACAGGTGGGTCCCATTGGACCCACATGCCAGTTTGACTCGTCAAATTTGGGTTTGACCGACTGATGTCATGGCGATGTCATGCTGACATCACCTTTCACTATTCTGGATAATATTCGACTTAAAATAATTAAGTAAATTCTAAAAAGATTAAATCTTTTAAAATTAATATAAAATAAACCGTAGCTCGGATGAAAATACTTTGGACATGAAAGTTGCTCAGAACGACGAGACGAATCCAGATACGCAGCCCGTTCGTCCGCCAAACATCCCTAGCATAGCAAACACGCAACTTTCCCCCTCCGGTTCATCTGCCGAAAACGCGGAACACCGGGAATACTTTCTCGGATGTTTCCCCCCTTCGCCGGTACCACCTAGTACCGCGTTAGGTCACCTCTAGACCACGCATTGCCATGTTATGCTTTGTGATGCTTTGATTGCTCTGTTATTTATTGTGTTCCCCCTCCGTTACTTCTTTCCGGTAGACCCCAAGACTGCCGGCGACCCCCAGTTCGACTACGGTGTTGATGGTCCCTCCTTGCCAGAGCAACCAGGCAAGCCCCCCCTTTGATCACCAGATATCGCCTATTCTTCTCTATACTGCTTTCCGTTAATCCTATCCTGATGCATAGCCTGTCCTTGCTACTACTGTTGTTACCTTTACCTGCAATCCTACATGCTTAGTATAGGATGCTAGTTTTCCATCTGTGGCCCTACATTCTTGTCTGCGCCTTGCTATACTATCAGCCGTGATCACTAGGGAAGTGATCACGGTATATACTATACTTTATACATGATACATGTGGTGAATAAAGTCGAATTGCTCGTGGAGCACCATGAGTGATTCACGGATTGGGGTGAAAGGACCTTTGTCCCAACGGCCCTCTGTGGTGGATCTTTGTGACGGAGCGGCAGGCGAGTTGAGACCGCCTAGGTGAGAGGTGGGCCTGCCACAGTCGGTGTCCGCGGTTACATCATTAACACGCTTAACGAGATCTTGGTATTTGATCCGAGTTGGGTCGTTGACCTTATACGCACTAACCGCCACGTGGGACAAGATATGGGCAACCGGCGTCGTGGTATCACCAAGTATTTCGTGATGTCGGCCGAGTGGCGCGCCGGATTGACTGGAACGCCTGCTAGGCTAGGTGCGCTTCGGCCGCCCTACTTAGCGTCTTGGTGTGCTAAGGGCGATGGGCCCAGACCCCTGTGCTCTTAGGTTTAGACCGGCGTGTTGACCTCTCTGTTGTGCCTAGGTGGGGCTGCAACGTGTTGATCTTCCGCGGCCGGGCATGACCCAGAAAAGTGTGTCCGGCCAAATGGGATCGAGCGTGTCGGGTAATGTGGTGCACCCCTGCAGGGAAGTTTATCTATTCGAATAGCCATGATCTTCGGTAACAGGACGACTTGGAGTTGTACCTTGACCTTATGACAACTAGAACCGGATACTTAATGAAACACACCCTTTCAAGTGCTAGATACAACTCGGTGGTCGCTCTCTAACAGGGCTACGAGGAGAGGATCGCCGGGTAGGATTATGCTATGCGATACTACTTGGAGGACTTCAGTCTACTCTCTTCTACATCTTTGCAAGGCGGAGGCTGCCAGCGTAGTCTTGACGAGATTAGTTATCCCCTCTTATTACGGCATTACGCAGTCCAGTCCACTGATATGGCCCTTTACACATATACCCATGCATATGTAGTGTAGCTCCTTGCCTGCGAGTACTTTGGATGAGTACTCACGATTGCTTTCTTCCCCCTTCCCCCCCCCCCTTTCCTTTCTACCTGGTTGTCGCAACTGATGCTCTGAGCCAGGAGCGACGCTCACAACGCATTTACTACTACACCTGGATGTGCCCTCTGCTACCTGCAGCCCGCTAACGACGACTGTGAGTAGTTAGGAGGATCGAGGCGGGAGGCCTGCGCCTCTTCGACCTGTATCCCGGTTTGTGCTAGCCATCTTATGGCAACTTGTTTAACTTATGTCTGTACTCGAGATATTGTTGCTTCCACGACTTCGTCTATGATAGAGCACTTGTATTCGAGCCCTCGAGGCCCTCGGCTTGTATTATGATGCTTGTATGACTTATTTATGTTTTAGAGTTGTGTTGTGATATCTTCCCGTGAGTCCCTGATCTTGATCGTACACATTTGCATGCATGATTAGTGTATGATTGAATCGGGGGCGTCACACTCACGGTGCAAATTGCAGTCCACAGGAGGACCACCACAAGCATGGCTGGGTGCAGGCAGGCACAAGCAGAGCATGCACGGCCACCGGCCTCCCCGCAGGAAACAACCTTGTCTAGGAGGTCCGCAACCTTGAAATCTCCTTCCCCGCGCAAGGACTCGGCCGGATTCGCCCTGAAGCCGTCGCCATCATCCTCCAACTCCAAGTCCGACACCGTCCTTCATCGTCGATTACCTTGCCGTTGCTGCCTCCCCGACCTCACCGTCGAGTTCACCGTGAGTCGCCGCAACTTTTCCCTTTGTTTCCCCCTTTGATTAGGACCCGTAGCCGAGTCTTGCCATCATTGCCGACGCCATGGTCACTGCCACCTCACCATGGCCAGTCACGAGCTTTGACGCCACCGGTCCGCGAACTCTGGATCCGGTGCCCCCAAACCTCGTAGGCCTTCCGCACGCCTCTCCAACCCTCCTCCGCCTGGATCCGTCCGTTGGCAGTCGCCTGTCGCCATTCTCCGGGTTGGGAGGCAGGAGGTGGCCGACGGTGCCCGGTGAGGTGGGGCGGGTTGGGGCGTGGCAGGAAGCGGCTGGCGGCGCGCGGTGAGGCGGGGCGGGGCAGGAGGCGGGGCGGAGCGTGACGATGCAGAGTCGGGGAGTGCTAGGAATTTATGTAAAAACATAGAGTTCTTTTTCAGCAAAATTTATGTTTTCTTTCCAAACATGAGTCCAGAATGAAGGTTAATCATTTTCAATGGGCTGGTTATGCGTCTTATTTGTAGATACTTTGAAGACATATGATAAAATGTGAACAATAGAAAACTGGTAGACACAGTGCATATTTCTCAATCCAATGCTTGATGTACCAAATGGTCGGTGTGCTAGTCGGTATCAGGCAAATCTGAATCTTAAAAAGAAATATATGTAAAGGAAATCGGTTACAGAGCTGACTATCATTGTCTGATTCAAGCTATAATAAACAAAATCACAAAATACAAATCAAACTGAGAGCAAATTAGTATAGGTACTTCCCCTAGTCATAGATTAAACTTTAAGAAGCAATGTATCATCCTCAGTCGGCTACACTTAAAACTACATGCACTATCATCAGCTCAATCGTGCATTAGCGCCAATTCAGTCAGAAACAATAGCACAATACCTCCACCTCTGTTCTATGCTCAATTGGTAGTTCACAGACAACTTGCCAACTACTAAGTTATAAAATGGCAAGTATTATTTCTTTGATACTGACAACATTCAAATTACAGGTGTGAGGTTTCAGATGATAATACTATTTGCTTTCAATTTGAAGGAAATAAATGAATTAGTGCTAATGCTAAATAAAACATCAACATTGGTAATGAAAGTGAAATCCTCTAGTGGAAATGGAAACTATAATGCAGGAAGACCAGATTTCAACTTTATCAATCTGAATAGTGAAGTCTACTTTAATAACATCAACAGTCAACAACCCCTCCTCTAGTATCCCTGAAACAAAAACATAAAACTACTTTTATCTTTGTACTGCATGAAAAATGGATCACAAAGGCAGAGGAGGAAACAATATAAGACTCGGTAACTCACTCGGCCAGGAATATTTGGGGTTAGCACAAGCATCTAGTGAGCACTTAATCATACAAGGTAGGACACTGTTCGTCGCTGCCATCAAGTAAAGCCTATATAGGTAATTTTATTCACATCAAAACCAGCATGTATAAATAAATTATAATTTATTTGAGCAAGTGCTTGAGATGCCATCTACAGAAAATATATACACTAATAAATAAAGCAACATCTATAGACTACATAATGAAAGAACCTCCATAAATGATGATTAAGAAGTGATGCTTCATAAAAATAGCAGGAAGGATTCAAATAATATATGCACATATTAAGCAAAAACCAAGTTCTTCATTTATTTCTTCAATCTATGGAAATAAAATCGCTAGGTGTAGATCCTCCTTTATGATGGGCTTGTTTCTAATTAGAATTTATTTATTTCAAGGAAAGATATATATGTAAAGCTTGGAATGGACATCAACATTTGAGAATTGTCGAAATGGCTGCTCTGTGATGTCTGATTCTAAGAGGCAAACAGGTTATGTGGTGTTTCCTGGGTTAGTGGATAACTGCAAACAAATTGACCTAGCATCCACACACACATCACGTGGAGACCACAGGAACCCATACACTATAAAGCAAATCCAATAAGGAGGTTAGGTGCTACTACTAAAAACACGCATTCTTCTAATTAGATTTTACCTTTGCTTCTTGGAGAAGATATATACTCCCTGGACAGCTTTGTGTATGCTCACAAGACATAACAGAAAAAGGGAACCAGAACATGAAGTAATTCTTAGGTAGGCGCAGTGGTAAAGCTGTTGCCATGTGACCATGACGTCATGGGTTCCAAGTCTCAAACAGCCTCTTACAGAAATGTGTAGGGAAAGGCTACGTACTATAGGCCCAAAATGGTCAGACCCTTCCCCGGACCTGCATGGCCAGAGCTACATGCACCGGGCTGCCTTTTTTTAATGAAAAAACTGGATCAAAAAGTTAAGCAACATAATTCAGCTAATACAGTTCTATTTGGGAGATTCCCCCAATAAACATTTCAAAAACAACATTTTCCAAATAAGTTTTCTGCTGCAGACGTTCTCTGCTTAAGCCATGGAACTCTAAGAATAGAGCACTTCAAATTTGAGAGAATTCCTTATTTGGCCCTTTCTTAAATTTTGGTTCCCTTTTTGGCCCTAGTAAAAAAATTCTTCCTGTTCTGGCACTCAAATTTCAGTTTGTTCCCTATATGACATTTCCGTCAGTTTTGGCAACTAACACCGTTAAATCTGACATGAAAAGTCCTTTTTACCCTTGGTGTAGTTTGTGACCAAAATTGGACAGAACCTCCCTTGTATTTTGATGATATATCCCCTGTACAGTTCATATATACACAAATTATAATATACTTGGAGCAGATTCACATGTATGCAAACTAAAAGTTCATAGAAACTTGGTCCAGTTCACATATACGCAATCAGTCCACATATTTAGTCCTCTACACACATTCAGGTTCACATAGAGTTCACATATAATAGTCCAGGTTCACATCATGTCAAATACAACACATGAAGGACAAATATAGCACGTACAAAATGTTGGGGAACGTAGTAATTTCAAAAAATTTCCTACGCACACGCAAGATCATGGTGATGCATAGCAACGAGAGGGGAGAGTGTTGTCTACGTACCCTCGTAGACCGAAGCGGAAGCGATCACAACGTAGAGGAAGTAGTCGACGTTCTCCTCGCGATCCAACCGATCCCAGCGCCGTTACTCCGGCGCCTCGAGTTCTTGGCACACGCTCAGCTCGGTGACGCCTCCTCAGTTCGATCCAAAGAAAGCTCCGGAGAGAGAGTTCCACAAGACGACGGCGTGGTGACGATCTTGATGTTCTATCGACGCAGGCTTCGCCTAAGCACCGCCACTGATATGACCGAGGTGGAATATGGTGGAGGGGGCACCAGACACGGCTAAGAGATCCAAGAGATCAATTGTTGTTCCTTTGGTGCTAGCCCTGCCTCTATTTATATGTTGAGTCCGGGTGAAACTTGGAGCAAAAGCCTCCTCAAAGTCGGTTTTGCCCGAAAGGCAAGAGTCCCACTCGGACTCTGTGACCAAACGCCACAATCCTTGGCGTCGGCCCAGACGCCATGGGCCTCGGCGTCGGCCCGAGGCGAACGCCGAGTCTCCGGCGTTTGGCCCTCTCGGCCTCATAAAACTCCTTTTGCACCGACCTAAAGCCTCATGGGCTTGACCCTTGGCCTAAACATATCATCCAATATATGAATCTTTACGTCTCGACCATTTCGAGACTCCTCGTCATGTCCCCGATCTCATCCGGACTCGAACTCCTTCGGTACATCAAAATACACAAAACTCATAATATAACCGCCATCGAAACCTTAAGCGTGCGGACCCTACGGTTCGAGAACAATGTAGACATGACCGAGACACGCCTCTCGGTCAATAACCAATAGCGGGACACGGATGCCCATATTGGCTCCTACATATTTTACGAAGATCTTTATCGGTTGGACCGCATAACAACATCGTTGTTCCCTTTGTCATCGGTATGTTACTTGCCCGAGATTTGATCGTCAGATCCAATATCTAGTTCAATCTCATTCTTGGCAAGTCTCTTTACTCGTTCCGTAATACATCATCTCACAGCTAACTCATTAGTTGTAATGCTTGCAAGGCTTAGTGATGTGTATTACCGAGAGGGCCCAGAGATACCTCTCCAGACAATCGGAGTGACAAATCCTAATCTCGAAATACGCCAACCCAACATACGCCTTTGGAGACACCTGTAGTACTCCTTTATAATCACCCGATTCACGTTGTGACGTTTGGTAGCACCTAAAGTGTTCCTCCGTAAACGGAGTTGCATAATCTCATAGTTACAGGAACATGTATAAGTCATGAAGAAAGCAATAGCAACATACTAAACGATCAAGTGCTAGGCTAACGGAATGGGTCGTGTCAATCAGATCATTCTCCTAATGATGTGATCCCGTTAATCAAATGACAACTCATGTCTATGGTTAGGAAACATAACCATCTTTGATTAACGAGCTAGTCAAGTAGAGGCATACTAGTGACACTCTGTTTGTCTATGTATTCACACATGTATTATGTTTCCGGTTAATACAATTCTAGCATGAATAATAAACATTTATCATGAAATAAGGAAATAAATAATAACTTTATTATTGCCTCTAGGGCATATTTCCTTCAGTCTCCCACTTGCACTAGAGTCAATAATCTAGATCACATCACCATGTGATTAACATCGATAGTTCACATCATCATGTGATTAACACCCATAGTTCACATCGCCATGTGACCAACACCCAAAGGGTTTACTAGATTCAGCAATCTAGTTCACATCGCTATGTGATTAACACCCAAAGAGTACTAAGGTGTGATCATGTTTTGCTTGTGAGAGAATCTTAGTCAACGGGTCTTTCATATTCAGATCCGTTATGTATTTTGCAATTTTCTATGTCTACAATGCTCGCACGGAGCTACTCTAGCTAATTGCTCCCACTTTCAATATGTATCCAGATTGAGACTCGAGTCATCTAGATTAGTGTTTAAAACTTGCATCGGCGTAACCCTTTACGTATTTAACCTTTTTCACTTCCATAATCGAGAAACACATCCTTATTCTACTAAGGATAATTTTGACCGCTGTCCATTGATCTACTCCTAGATCACTATTGCACTCCTTGCCAAGCTTAGTGGTAGGGTATGCAATAGATCCGGTACACATGATGACATACTTTATAGAACCTATGGCTGATGCATAGGGAATGACTTTCATTCTCTTTCTATCTTCTGCCGTGGTCGGGTTTTGAGTCTTACTCAATCTCACACCTTGTAACACAGGTAAGAACTCTTTCTTTGACTGTTCTATTTTGAACTACTTCAAAATCTTGTCAAGGTATGTATTCATTGAAAAACTTATCAAGCGTCTTGATCTATCTCTATAGATCTTGATGCTCAATATGTAAGCAGCTTCACTGAGGTCTTTCTTTGAAAAAACTCCTTTCAAACACTCCTTTTATGCTTTGCAGAATAATTCTACATTATTTCCGATCAACAATATGTCATTCACATATACTTTATCGGAAAGGCTGTAGTGCTCCCACTCACTTTCTTGTAAATACAGCCTTTCCAAAAGTCTCAGATAAAATCATATGCTTTGATCAACACATCAAAGTGTATATTCCAACTCCGAGATGCTTGCACGGTCCATTGATGGATCGCCGGAGCTTGCACATTTTGTTAGCTCCTTTAGGATTGACAAAACCTTCTGGTTGCATCATATACAACTCTTCTTTAATAAATCCATTAAAGAATGTAGTTTTAACATCCATTTGCCAGATTTCATAAAATGTGGCAATTGCTAACATGATTCGGACAGACTTAAGCATCGCTTCTGATTGAGAAAATCTCATTGTAGTCAACACCTTGAACTTGTCGAAAACCTTTTTTGTGACAAGTCGAGCTTTGTAGATAGTAACACTACTATCGGTGTCCGTCTTCCTCTTGAAGATCCATTTATTTAACATGGCTTTGCGATCATCGAGCAAGTCAATCAAAGTCCATACTTTTGTTCTCATACATGGATCATATCTCGATTTTATGGCCTCAAGCCATTTCGCGGAATCTGGGCTCATCATCGCTTCCTCATAGTTCGTAGGTTCATCATGGTCTAGTAACATGACTTCCGAACATGATTACCGTACTACTACAGTGCGGATCTTACTCTGGAAGACCTACGAGGTTTGGTAGCAACTTGATCTCAAGTTTCATGACCATCATCATTAACTTCCTCACTAATTGGTGTAGGAATCATCGAACTGATTTACGTGATGAACTACTTTCCAATAAGGAGAAGGTATAATTACCTCATCAAGTTCTACTTTCCTCCCACTCACTTCTTTCGAGAGAAACTTCTTCTCTAGAAAGGATCCATCTTAGCAACGAAAAACTTGCCTTCGGATCTGTGATAGAAGGTGTACCCAATAGTTACCTTTGGGTATTCTATGAAGACGCACTTCTCCGATTTGGGTTTGAGCTTATCGGTGAAAACTTTTTCACATAAGCATCACAACTCCAAACTTTTAAGAAACGACGACTTAGGTTTACCGTTAAACCATAGTTCATATGGTGTCGTCTCAACGGATTTAGATGGTGCCCTATTAAGCGTGAATGCAATTGTCTCTAATGCATAACCCCAAAATGATAGTGGTAAACCGATAAGAGACATCATAGATCGCACCATATCAAATAAAGTGCGATTCTGACGTTCGGACACACCATAACATTGTGGTGTTCTGTGGCGTGAGCTGTGAAACTATTCCACATTATTTTAATTGAAGACCAAACTCGTAACTCAATTATTCGTCTTTGCGATTAGATCGCAGAAACTTTATTTTCTTGTTACGATGATTTTTCCACTTCAATTTGAAATTCTTTGAACCTTTCAACTATTTCGGACTTATGTTTCATCAAGTAGATATACCCATATCTCGCTCAAATCATCTTGTGAAAGTCGAAAATAACGATACTTGCCACGAGCATCAACACTCATTGGATCGCATACATCGGTATGTATTATTTCCAATAAGTCAAGAGCTTGTTCCATTGTTAGGAGAAGCGGAGTTTTAGTCATCTTGCCCAAACGGCACGGTTCGCAAGCATCAAATGATTCATAATCAAGTGATTCCAAAAGTCCATCGGCATGGAGTTTTCTTCATGCGCTTTACAATTAATATGACCTAAACGACGATTGCCACAAATAAGTTGCACTATCATTATTAACTTTGCATCTTTTGGTTTCAATATTATGAATATGTGTATCACTATGATCGAGATCCAATGAATCATTTTCATTGGGTGTGTAACCATATAAGGTTTTATTCATGTAAGCAGAACAACAATTTATTCTCTTACTTAAATGAATAACCGTATTGCAATAAACATGATCAAATCATACTTATGCTCAACACCAAATAACACTTATTTAGGTTCCATACTAATCCCGAAAGTATAGGGAGTGTGCGATGATGATCATATCAATCTTGGAACTACTTCCAACACTCATCTTCACTTCCCCTTCAACTAGTTTCTGCATTCATTACGCAACTCCTGCTTTCAAGTTACTACTCTTAGCAACCGAACCAAAGATCAAATACCGAGGGTTGCTACGAACACTAGTAAAATACACATCAATAATCTGTATCTCAAATATACCTTTGTTTACTTTGCCATCCTTCTTATCCGCCAAATACTTGGGGTAGTTCCGCTTCTAGTGACCGGTTCCATTGCAAAGAAAAGCACTTAGTCTCGGGCTTAGGTCCGGACTTGGGTTTCTTCACTCGAGCAAAGAACTTGCTTGCCGTTCTTTTGAAGTTCCCCTTCTTCCCTTTGCCCTTTTCCTTGAGACTAGTGGTCTTGTCAATCATCAACACTTGATGCTCTTTCTTGATTTCTACCTTCGTCGATTTCAACATCACGAAGAGCTCGGGAATCGTTTTCGTCATCCCTTGCATACTATAGTTCATCACGAAGTTCTAGTAACTTAGTGTTGGTGACTCGAGAATTCTGTCAATCACTATCTTATCTGGAAGATTAACTCCCACTTGATTCAAGCGATTGAAGTACCGGACAATCTGAGAACATGCTCACTAGTTGAGCGATTCTCTTCCATCTTTTAGCTATAGAACTTGTTGGAGATTTCATATCTCTCAACTCGGGTATTTGCTTGAAATATTAACTTCAATTCTGGAACATCTCATATGGTCCATGACGTTCAAAACGTCTTTGAAGTCCCGATTCTAAGTTGTTAAGTATGGTGCACTAAACTATCAAGTAGTCATCATATTGAGCTAGCCAAACGCGTTCATAACGTCTACATTTGCTCCTGCAATAGGTGCATCACCTAGCGGTGCATTAAGGACATAATTCTTACAGTGCAAAGAATGAGGATAAACCTCAGATCACGGATCCAATCCGCATCATTGCTACTAACATTTTTCAATACAATTTTCTCTAGGAACACATATAAAAACATAGGGAAGCAACAACGCGAGCTATTGATCTACAACATAATTTGCAAAATACTACGGGACTAAGTTCATGATAAATTAAAGTTCAATTAATCATATTACTTAAGAACTCCCACTTAGGCAGACATCTCTCTAGTCATCTAAGTGATCACGTGATCCAAATCAACTAAACCATAACCGATCATCACGTGAGATGGAGTAGTTTTCAATGGTGAACATCTTATGTTGATCATATCTACTATATGATTCACGCTTTCGACCTTTCGGTCTCCGTGTTCCGAGGCCATATCACGCATATGCTAGGCTCGTCAAGTATAACTCGAGTATTCTGCGTGTGCAAAAGCGGCTTGCACCCGTTGTAGATGGACGAGAGCTTATCACACCCGATCATCACGTGGTGTCTCGGCACGCATTTAACTTTGGCAGCGGTGCATACTCGTGGAGAACACTACTTGATAATTTTAGTGAGAGATCATCTTAAAATGCTACCGTCAATCAAAGCAAAATAAGATGCATAAAGGATAAACATCACATGCAATCAATATAAGTGATATGATATGGCCATCATCATCTTGTGCTTGTGATCTCCATCTCCAAGCACCGTCGTGATCACCATCGTCACCGGTAGCGACACCTTGATCTCCATCGTAGCGTCGTTGTCGTTTACGCCATCTATTGCTTCTCGACTATCGCTACCGCTTAGTGATAAAGTAAAGCAATTACGTATGCGTTGCATTTCATACAATAAAGCGACAACCATATGGCTCCACCCGATTGCCGATAACTTCGGTTACAAAACATGATCATCTCATACAATAAAATATAGCATCACGTCTTGACCATATCACATCACAACATGCCTGCAAAAACAAGTTAGACGTCCTCTACTTTGTTGTTGCAAATTTTACGTGGCTGCTATGGGCTTAAGTAAGAACCAATCTCACCTACGCATCAAGACCACAACGATATTTCACAATTAGACTCGCTTTTAACCTTCTCAAGGACCGGGCGTAGCCACACTCGGTTCAACTAAAGTGAGAGAGACAGACACCCGCCACCACCTTTAAGCACGAGTGCTCGTAGCGGTGAAACCGGTCTCGCAGAAGCGTCTGGCGTAATGTCGGTCCGCCGCTTCATCTCACAATACCGCTGAACCAAAGTATGACATCTTTGGTAGGCGATGACTTGTATCGCCCACAACTCACTTGTGTTCTACTCGTGCAAAACATCAAACCATAAAACCTAGGCTCGGATGCCACTTTGTTGGGGAACGTAGTAATTTCAAAAATTTCCTACGCACACGCAAGATCATGGTGATGCATAGCAACGAGAGGGAGAGTGTTGTCTACGTGCCCTCGTGAGACCGAAGCGGAAGCGATCACAACGTAGAGGAAGTAGTCAGACGTTCTCCTCGCGATCCAACCGATCCCAGCCGTTATTCCGGCGCCTCCGAAGTTCTTGGCACACGTTCATTCGGTGGCGCTCCTCAGGCTCCGATCCGGCAAAGCTCCGGGAGAGAGAGTTCACAAGACGGCCTGACGGCGTGGTGACGATCTTGATGTTCTACCGACGCAGGGCTTTGCCTAAGCACCGCTACGATATGACCGAGGTGGAATATGGTGGAGGGGGGCGGCTAAGAGATCCAAGAGATCAATTGTTGTTCCTTTGGTGCTAGCCCTGCCCCTCTATTTATATGTTGAGTCCCGGGGTCGAAACTTGGAGCAAAAGCCTCCTCAAAGTCGGTTTTGCCCGAAAGGCAAGAGTCCCACTCGGACTCCAGGACCAAACGCCACAATCCTTGGCGTCTGGCCAGACGCCATGGGCCTCGGCGTCGCCCAGGCCGACGCCAGGTCTCCGGCGTTTGGCCCCCGGCCTCATAAAACTCCTTTTGCACCGACCTAAAGCCTCATGGGCTTGACCCCTTAGCCTAAACATATCATCCAATATATGAATCTTTACGTCTCGACCATTTCGAGACTCCTCGTCATGTCCCCGATCTCATCCGGGACTCCGAACTCCTTCGGTACATCAAAATACACAAAACTCATAATATAACCGTCATCGAAACCTTAAGCGTGCGGACCCTACGGTTCGAGAACAATGTAGACATGACCGAGACACGTCTCCGGTCAATAACCAATAAGCGGGACTGGATGCCCATATTGGCTCCTACATATTCTACGAAGATCTTTATCGGTCGAGACCGCATAACAACATACGTTGTTCCCTTTGTCATCGGTATGTTACTTGCCCGAGATTTGATCGTCGGTATCCAATACCTAGTTCAATCTCACATTCTTGGCAAGTCTCTTTACTCGTTGTAATACATCATCTCACGGCTAACTCATTAGTTGTAATGCTTGCAAGGCTTAGTGATGTGTATTACCGAGAGGGCCCAGAGATACCTCTCCAGAGCAATCGGAGTGACAAATCCTAATCTCGAAATCGCCAACCCAACATACGCCTTTGGAGACACCTGTAGTACTCCTTTATAATCACCCGATTACGTTGTGACGTTTGGTAGCACCCAAAGTGTTCCTCCGTAAACGGAGTTGCATAATCTCATAGTTACAGGAACATGTATAAGTCATGAAGAAAGCAATAGCAACATACTAAGCGATCAAGTGCTAGGCTAACGGAATGGGTCATGTCAATCAGATCATTCTCCTAATGATGTGATCCCGTTAATCAAATGACAACTCATGTCTATGGTTAGGAAACATAACCATCTTTGATTAACGAGCTAGTCAAGTGGAGGCATACTAGTGACACTCTGTTTGTCTATGTATTCACACATGTATTATGTTTAGGTTAATATAATTCTAGCATGAATAATAAACATTTATCATGAAATAAGGAAATAAATAATAACTTTATTATTGCCTCTAGGGCATATTTCCTTCACAAAAGCCCAGGTTCACATATAGATTACATAGACAGCTCAAAAGTTTCCAAAATGAATCATGATATAGAAAGGGATCCAATGAGAATCACAAGCTAAGTCTCCTTTTGCTTCGTGTGCTCATTGCGAAATTTGGAAGGATTCATTTTACGCTTCGATGTGCCCATTGCAGAGTGTCATGTGGCACCATGGGAAGGTGTGGCAACTTATCAGCAACCTCTTTGCTTTTTCTTTTGGCATGTAATTTCAAAGCAACAGATGCTTTCTTGTTGGCCACACAAATGGGCTGAGTTGTTGATCTACACATACACATTAATGGCAACACATCATACATCACATATAGTAGCCCAGTTAAAAATAGAACAATGCATAAGATAACATAAAATTCGGAAACAACCATAAGTTACCTTTTTGCTACTCAGGATCCAGATTTACTCCTTTCCCTTTTCCCTCGCTTGTTTTCTCCAACATTTGGCTATAGTGAGAAAAATGCAATTAGAATACAAAACCAAGCTTTCATCTAATCTACTACAAAATTCGAACTAGTTCTTACCTTTTTGATGCTCCAAAGTAATTGAGTTATCATGTTTTCTCTTTTCAGTAGTTGTAGGTTCCAAGCTTTGGCTATGGTGAGAAGTTACTTAGAATTCAAAGACAGATTTCATATAATTATGAGCATGAGTGTAAAGTGGCTAACCTTGGCGGAAAGCACATAGAGGTCATTGGAGCATCATCCTCGCAAGGCACAATTGATGCTTTGGTGGTCTTTGCCCTCTTCTTTGGTGGTCCTCTACATGAGCAACAAAAAAGTAGTTAACATGTATGGTACGCTTACAAAAAATGCAAGCGAAGCAAGTTACACAATTAAATTTATTACCTCACAGCCTAAAATAGCAAAGAATGTCATCCGGGTTACCCTTCTTGCATTTATGCCAATGATGCCCATAGTCCTTACAAATAGGGCATAAGTGTTGGCGCTTTTTCTTTTCTTCTCACCGCGGCCTTTATACCTCTCGGTTTTATTCCTACCCGTCGTGGATTTTAGTAGCGGTGGAAACATGAAGAATCCATGGTCGATTTAGGCCATTGGTTCTTGTCAACCATGGCGTGAATTAGTTGGTCATAGGTCGCTCTAAATTTGTCAATGGAGTAATACAAGTCCACATAATTACGTATGTGTGCATCAATAAGAGATGTGATAAATGCTAGACCATGCTTGCAAGGAAGGCCGAAACTTGCCATTGTCTACAAGAACATGTCTTGTCAAGCAAGTTGACCACAAACCTAAAGCCTTTGCCTCCCAATGTTTGTCACTTCACGACTTCTTCCGAGCTTTCTACCACCTCCAAGTTTAATTCTCTAGTCTTTGCATTCAACTTCTTAATTATGTGGGGAAGAATCAACCCAACCAACGTCCTTGCTACTTTCCTCCTTCGGTTCCACATGATCATAATCATCGCCTAACCTTATCAAAGAAGTCATCCAAGTTCAAGGACTTGTGATGCTTAATCCAATTATTGAAGCACTCACCAAGTTGTTTGTAACATAATCCACCTTGGAAATTGTTGAGAACCCGACTCCTAGACCACAACCTAGTGTGCCACGTCCTAAGATATGCGATTGCCGTTGGTTTTGCTAGGTCCATCAGCCCAATTTTTTCAAATATATATGGGTTCCATGAGTAGCGCCCAAAGGTGGTCATCAAACACCTTTCCATGAAACTTCTTCTTGAAGTTGGACACCAAGTGAAACATACATTCCCTATGTTCACCTCTGGGAACACTTCTTTTACACTGTCATCACTTTGGTTGCCCAAATCGGTGCATATGGTTAAACCCCTTGGGGATCCTATGGCTTGTCTAACCATTTGCATGAACGGATCCAATTCTCATTAGTTTCGTAATCGAAAACACCCATACAAACTGGATACATCCAACTATGGCCATCAACGGCGGTAGCACTAGCTACCGCCTTGAACCGCCTCGCCAAGAAGGTGCTATCTCATCGCCAAGTATGGCTGCTGACCATTAAGGAACCCATCGATGCAAGGCTTCAAAGCAACGAAAATTCTTTTAAATCTGATTTTATCTTTTATTGTGTGATGATCAATGATCACTATGCTAATGGGCAAAGAACTTTCAATTTGGCGCCTTGAAACTATACTGATTATCAAAGCTTGTATCCCAATCACCATATAGTTCCTTCAAGGCTAGCAACTTACCCATATAGACTCTCTTAGAGTTGATGTCGATTCCATGATGCTCTTTCGACTTCTTCGCAATGCCTTTGGTCCTAGAGTTGCATCCTCAATTAGCCGATCCTTCACGTGCTCACATATCCACCGCTTGTTTGCATTCTTCAACTTCTTTTTTCTTTTTGTACTAGAGCAATCATGACCACAAGGGTTCTTTCTCACCTACAAAAGATGAACATAGAAAATTAGTACTAGAGTAAAGACCATGACCACAAATTAAGCACACATGAGTAAAGTTAGAAAATTACCATTCTTGTGCACTCATCTTCCATTGTAGAAGCATATATCCTCCATGGACACTTATCTTCATCCCTTCTTGAACAATAAGCTCGAACCTATGTGGTGCACTCTTTTTCGGTGTCGAACTCAAATTCATGTTTGATTGCATGTTGAGAAAGCGCCAATTTAAACTCGCCATATTGGGATATTTTCTTCCTTCGCTCATTGGAGGATCTAATTTATTATATTCAATGTGTGGTGCATGATCCGCCTCGTGATATTCCTCATCTTCCTCTACTTCAACCTCGACATGCTCTCATCCTCGCTCTCAACCTCGCTCTCGGCCTCGCTCTCATGATCGGGAACATAGTCTTTGTCCTTTTCTTTATTGGAACAAGGAACCATGATAAGAGGTACAGTTCATCCTCTAAATAAATATTTTCCTCATCAACACCAACATGCTCATTCTCGTGTCTTTGGGTTGCTAAGATAATCATCATCATCTTGTCCTATGTTGTTAGGTTGGCTATGCGCATCACTATGCCACTCTGTTATAGGCTCATATGGTTCCGATGGATCACAATATGCAACAAACATGTGCACAACCTTTGTCTTAGAGTGTTTCTCAAACATCAACATCAATTCTTGGTCGGATGTTACTTGAGGGTAGATTTTAAGAAAATCATCATAGTAATCTTGAACATGTGCAACTTCCAAATAACGAGGCGAGTCTTGCTCTACGATTGATTCAACCTAGTCCTTATAATTTGTTAAGTCGGAATCAATAACCTTACCAAAATGAAGCATTTGATATCCTTTCTAGCCTTTTTGGGTTGCCAAGCAAACTGATTTTCAAAGACATAAGTTGAATTTTGATCCATCTGTAAAAACCAAATAAACTTAATCATCGATTGCATTTGGGATCCATCTCTAAATTCATATTTTGGCAAAGAAATATCCATCTCTAAATGAAACTCCTAAGTAACATTGCATTTCGACAAATCTAGAAGAGAGGTGCAAGACAAATATGTTGCATTTGGGATCCATCTCTAAGTAATCTTCAAGGCCATCTCTAAGTAATCATCAAATTTAAAGAAGAGATCACTCACCCATCTAGAGAAGCCGATGTAGCCGCATCCTTCGGTGATACTTGGCCTTGCTCGGTCTTTGCGCCTTTACCACGCAAGTTGAGACCACTGCACAGGCCTCCCCACCATGGCCGCCTCCGCCTCCCCCACCATGGCCGCTTTGCCCGTCGTCAACAGGTTGGCCGCCCGCCTCCCACCATGGCCGCCTCGCCTCCTCGGGTTGACCACCCCGCCTCCCCCGCCATGGCCCGTCCTCCTTGGGTTGGCCACCCCGCCTCCCCACCATGGCCGCCTCGCCTGTCCTCCTCGGGTTGGCCACCACTCCCCACCATGGCCGCCTGCCCTCCTCGGGTTGGCCAACCGCCTCCCACCATGGTGCCTCGCCGCCACCTCCATCTTGTGCTTGGGTGCCTCGCCAAGGCGCCACACAAGGCCAAGGCTAGGTTTAGGTCTCGGGAGGAGAAGGGAATCGGGGAGATGGGGAATCGAGGCGAAGGGAGGTTCTATTTTCTTTTTTAGCGTGCATATAAACCGAGGTAAATCGACCTTTCTGTCATAGTTGGCGGTGTTAGCAGCAAAAGAACGACGGAAGTGTCGTGGAAGGAAGAAAATAAAGTTATGGTGTCAAAGAAGGAAAAAATAAATTTTCAGGGCCAAAAAGGGAACCAAAATTTAAGAAAGGGCCAAATAAGGAATTCTCTCTTCAAATTTTCATGGTTGATTTTTATTACCTGTTGGCTGGAAAATAAAAGACCATTGCAATACCTGATTTCAACAACTTCATGGCTTTTAAATTTCGCTGCCATTAGAGTGCCTTGTTCGAAAACACATGAGTTATTATTAGAAAATTTACCTGCATATTAGTACAGATTTTTAATTTAAAACTTTGTGCAAACCAAACTACAATATAACTTTCTATACAAAAATATAACTAATGGATATATTTTCATTGCATAGATCCAACAATGTTGTGCTAACTTCCCCGTTTTTCTATATGGATGCGTACACTACAAGAGAAGCCACTCCCAAGATAAAAAAATCATCACAACTGGTACTCTAGCGTTGGTAATCATCTGCCTTGACCAATCCTCTACTTTAGAGAATCTGCACAAATCCATCTAACTTGGAGCATGATGGAAAACCAAATCAACAAATAGAGAATTTTAGAACAAAATTAACAGCCGCTATCCACCGGGGGTTGGAAACTTAAGAATTCCCCAAATGCGCTAGTAATAACCTGTCCAATAGCCATCTGAGATTCAAGACTAAAACATTCCCAAAATCAAAATGCCAGAATCAGTCTCCAAGATTTACCCAAAACAATTGACTACAACCAGTATGAACGCCACCTGCACAAAATAAGGATTGGTGAGATATTAGAACACTGCAGTCATTGCATTGAAGAGGGGTTGTGCAGGAAAGAAATAGAGGGTGACCAAGCCAAGAACCATGCTGGTAAAGGTTCTGTTGCCTGAGTACTAAGGGTGACGGGAGAGTGCAAGGTGAGGTAGCTTACATGCACAGATGCTTGTACTAAAGAAAACAGAAAGTCACACCTACTGCCTTAAGCGTCACCAGCAAGTGGCATACATCATCCACCATGAGTCAACCAGAAACTGAAGATTGATTACTTCCTTCAAACCACAGCGGATCGGTTTCGTCCGTTGAATAGACAAACAGCCGCTCCGGTTCGTATCAACCATCTCTGTGTACAAGAGAATCCACTCCAGGACGTGTATATGGGGATGGGTTTGGGTAACAAATCACATGAACTCAATAAAACTTACAGTATTCTCATCCGGATCAACCAAATTCAGGTACTAAAGTTTGACAACTTCCGGTTCAGATCACTTGAAGTCTTTAATATACTGATCACCTTGACACCTTCTGTTGACATCTACAAAGGATCTATAAATAAGATGTAGAAAATTAGAAGTTGCACACGAAGGAACCTGTTTTAGAGCCATTTGAGCCCCTCGAACTAACGCACGCCCTGAACCCCTCCCAACCGAGAGGCCCCAATTGAAACCAGTCAGATGTCTATACGTACCTCCGGCTAGTTGCTCGTCGTGTTGGATCTGGGGACGGCGCGCCTGAGGACTCTAGACATGGCTTGAAAAGTCGGACTTGTGCTTCAGGGATGTAGTGCGCCACTGATTTGGGGATAGAGATCGTCGCCGGCTCGAGAAAAATATGCTCCCTGCTGCACCTTTTGGGAAGACATGAGAAGGAGAACAGCGGCGGCTAGGCGTAGACGGAGGCGCAGCTCCGACGGGGCGGTTGAGGGGCTGCGAGATGAAGACCATGGTGGCGGCGGCACACCTAGGGTTGGCGAAGGTAGGTCATGCGTGAGATGAGAGCGAGGAAGGAGCGTCGTGGGGTATGGTTGCACGGGTGGAGGCTCGTAGAAGCCCATTAGGCCCAATTTCACACCAGGTGTCCAAAATAGTCACCGGAGCAGCGGCCCGACAAGGAAGCGCTCGGTTTTAGCTAAGACAACGAAGCGGGATTAAGAGTAAATCTGACGGCCGAAAACGACCTAGACTGATGATCCAAAGGCTGAAAATGCTAATAGCCTGAGAGGGCTGGAAAGGTGCTCAGTTATAATATATCTAAATAAATGGACGGGAAACTTGGTTGAAAAAGTAATGTTCAGAAATCAAGCGTTGCAACGGGTGCAACATAATATTCAGAAATCAAATAAGTAATTTACCATACCACTCAAATGTTGCAATAGGTGTTCAGTTGGCGGTGGAATTGAGTGTTGAGAAACTCTGTCTCAAGAAGGACAATCAAGGTGTGGCACATGCTTTCCAATCAAGAGATCAAGAACGTTCGAGGTTTAGCCCTCTTATAGAAGAGATCAAGGAATTGCTTACTGGTGAGGATGAGCATCGGGTGATCTGGTCGAGGCGATCGACGAACAAAGCGATTGATATTCTTGTGAGGGAAACTGTGTTAATAACTTGTGTGAAACTTGGTTCAATGTTTCTCTGTTTTTTGTCCGTGACGTTATTTTAGACGAGATGGTCGTGAACTAAGGAATAAATAAAGCAGCCCTTGCCCTAAAAAATTAGTAAAACAAAATTAAAGTACGAACAAGAATTCATGTATCAAACGTTACGAACTGAGAAGGTTTGAATTACTTGAATTGAGAGTCTTCGTCAAGAGGAAGGATTCGAGTCAATACTTAACAACACTTTATATGAACATTGGAATCAAAAGGCTAATCAGAGTTAATGTTGACTTTGGTGCATAGCTCAGCTTGGGTACATCAATGTAATTATACTACATCCACACTGCATCATCAGTTCACTTTTGTGGTGACCCATAATACATTAATAATTTTATTAAATTACATCGGAACTGTGTTACAGTCACTCAGCAAATCCGTTTATTTGCATGCGTTGTAACAAACAAATCAACAAATTTATCGTCAGATAAACATACCATAAGCAAGCACTACGCAACACGATCTCTCTCTCTTTTTCATTCGCATAGTAGCAGCGAATAGCAGCACTAACACCGAATATCATCATAAAATAAAATAAAAAAGCATCGCAACTCTCTCCACCCTTGATCCATATTATAAGCGAACGGCAACATAGTATAAAAAATACCATCTCATCTCTCTCTGTCCTGGTGTCTCCATCTCACTACACCGCAGCAGCACGAACAACAATAGTAGGCTAACGGGTTAATCAAATGCACTAACGGGTTAAACCTGATTCTGGGCGGAAATTATCCATGTTCCATGGTGCTATTTCTAAAGCAATCCAATGGTTGGTGATCTAGGTGCCCCAAACATTTTACCAAAATATCAGTCTGAAATATGATTCTGGTATTAAAACGCAAGACATCATGTTCCACCATTTAATTGATTCATATCTTTAAACCCCTTGGCCTAGTAATCAAACACATCAAGTATTATGAACAGAAATAGAAAGATCAGTTGGACAATGCTACCATCTTATCAAAACAGTTATCCCACACAAAACCGCATCAATGTAAGGTGTCTATCCTGAACTTTGTCAATAAACAGAGTGCTACATACAATTGTAAGTATATTGATTGGAGGAGTACTGCCGTTGCTACTGTTTCCAGCATTGACGCCAAGGATCTCCACGTGTTCGTTATTCAGATCGGCCACGAAAAGCCCGGATGCTCACCGCTCCAGGACTCTTAAGACCACAAGTAGTGTCCTTGCGAGGCAGCCGGCCATCTTGGATGGTAACTGTCCAACACAGCGCACTGCTACTCGCCGAATAGATTTTTTTTCGAGGGTACGCCAATGGCGTACCTTAGCTTTATAGAAGGAAGAAAAATATGTACAAGAAATTACACATCGCTAGCTAGGAGTCACAAACCGACCCTAACCAAGCCTCCACACCACTCCCTAGCTCTACTCGACTACTCTATGATCGGTTGTCCTCCGAAAGCTCCTGCTTTGGCCCAAGTCCTCAACTCATCAAAGATAGAGTCTACAGTATCCCACTCGTTCTTGATTATGCCCGTGCCGAAGACACTCGCATTTCTTTGCTTCCATATCGTCCAACAGATTAGCATCACGAGGGTGTCAAAGCCTTTCCGAGACTGCTTATCTATTCGCTTTCTCGTATCCGTCCACCACTGCACAAATCTTGAGTCATTTGTTGGGAAAAGGTCGGCCGTCAAACCCACCCTAGTAGTGCAGCGGAACCACACTTGCCGCGAGAACACGCACTGCAGCAAAATGTGGTCAACTGTATCCTCCTCCTGGTCACACATGTAACATTTTGATGCTTGGTCTTGCAATCCGTGCCTAGCTCTCCTGTCCGAGGTCCATAAACGATATTGCACCGCAAGCCACATGAATAGCTTGCACGCAAGCGGTGCCCAACACTTCCATATGGCTCCAAAGCAATGGAATCCGACTCCTCCCTCGCATAGCATCTTGTAAGCAGATGATGCCGTGTAGACTCCGGACGTGTTCCAAGCCCAGATGGGGCAGTCCTTGACCTGAGCATCCAAATGAACTTCCAAGAGAATCTCCCAAAGGCCGATGAACTGGGTGAGACCTTCAGTGCATAGATCGCCCATTACATCGTCCATCCATGAATGCATGCACATCGCATCTCGCACAAGTCTCCTGTTTACCACTTGTGTCCGCACCTTTGCCACAACCAAGGGTGCAAAATCATTAATAGCTGCTCCATGTATCCATCGGTCTTTCCAGAGCAAGGTCTTGCCTCCTGAACCAACTTCCCATTTGACAAGGCTTCCAAAAGCTTGATCCACCTTTTTGTCCGAGGTCAGGTTGAGGCCTTGCCACGGCTCGAATCATCAAGGTCGTCTGAGCCATTCCCATCTAAGTCTTAAAGTGATATCGTGCTTAGCCAGGTCAATGACTCCCAAGCCTCCCAAGTGTTTAGGCCTGCACACTCTAGCCCAGGAGACGACACATTTGCCTCCATTCACCGCCTCGGTTCCGGCCCAGAAAAATGCCCGACACCCCTTGTCCACTCTCTCCAGAGCCCATTTAGGTGCCTCCGCTATCATGAGATGATGTGTAGCGCGCGCCCTCATTACTTGATTGACAATAATGAGCCTCCCCGGCCTCGTCAGGAGACCCCTCTGCCATCCAGGCAGGATGTGGAGAGCCGTGTCAACAATTGGCTGCCACTCTGACCTTTTGAGTTGCCTGATGCTAAGCTGGAGCCGAAGGTATTTGCATGGAAAGGTGTCGATTCTCCATGCCAGTGCAGACTTAACAAGCTCTTCATCCTCATATTCTGCTCTGATCAAGATTGCCGCAGATTTAGAATAGTTGACTTTGAGCCCAGATGCCACTCCGAATATAGCAAGGATTTCTTTAATGCACATGAGGTCTGGCCATGTTGGTTTTATGAAGAGCACCACATCATCTGATCTGAGGACAAGCTGCATTGGACTACATCCATTGATGGTACTAAGCACTCGTGCCTCATGCGCCTTGGAAATGATGGCCGTAAGCACGTCCATGGCAATAAAGGGAGATATCGAGTCCCCTTGTCTCAATCCTTTAGCGTGCATGAACTTGTCACCAACACATCCATTCACAAGCACCCTCGAGCTAGCGGTGGTGAGGAAGATCGCAATCCAAGAGATCCAGCGCTCCGAGAAGCCCTTGGCTCTTAACACCTCAAACAGAAACGGCCACGCCAGTGAATCAAAAGCTTTGGTTATGTCAAGCTTGAGCATCACTCCCTTGGCTTTCCTCCTATGCATCATGCGCGCCATTTGCCGAACCAAGAGAAAGTTATCATGCAAGCATCTGCCCTTAATGAATGCAGACTGGTTCGTCTGTACAAGCTCTCCCATGCACGGTCTTAGCCTGGCAGTCAACAGCTTGGAAGCTATCTTGGGCATACTGTGCACAAGGCAAATAGGTCGAAAGTCGAACACCGCGCATGCATCCGGTGTCTTCGGTATCAGGGTGATCAGAGCTTCATTGAGCCTTCCAAATCCCCTTCCATTGCCAAGGAAAAACTTGTGAACCGCAGCAACTAGATCCACCTTGATAATCTCCCACGCTTTTTGAAAGAAAATGCCAATGAACCCGTCCGGCCCAGGTGCTTTATCCGAAGGCATATCCTTGATAACAGCCCAAATCTCATCCTCAGTGAACACGCGATCTTGGTCCGAAAGATCAATGGCCGTGACACCAAGCCCCTCCAAATCAAGTGTGAAATCTCGGGCTCCATCCTTGCCTAAAGGTGTCCTTGTAAGCTTTGTAGAAGGCTTCCTCTTTGCCTTTCTGATCCGTGATGATGCACCCATCCATGGTCAAGGAAGGGATGTAGTTTTTCATACGTCTACCATTCGCTACTAGGTGGAACAGCTGCGTGTTAGCATCCCCTTCTTGAAGCCATGTAATTCTTGACCTCTGTCGCGCAATAGTCCTCTCTAGGGACGCCAGCCCAAGTACAAGCTGTTTTAGGGTTTGTCTAAGCCATCTCTCCTCCTCAGTCAGACTACGACTCTCCTGAGCGCAATCAAACCGCATGATGACTATGTTCGCAATAGCAATTTGCAGCTTTATGTTCCCGATCTCCTTCTGCCCCCATCTAGCAAGCGCCCGGGTTGTGTTTCGTAGCATGATGTCTAAGCGCAAGAACGAGTCTGTGATATCCGGATCACAGACCCAGGCCTCCTGGACTACATCCAAAAATCCATCCATTTTGACCCAGAACTTTTCAAAACGGAACCTCCTTCTGGCATGCATGTGCTCCTCAAGAGCAAGATGGAGTGGGCAATGATCGGAGTGCTCGGTAGATAATGCTTGCAGCAAGTACTCCGGGTGGTCTAGCTCCCAATCTACAGAAACAAAAGCACGGTCGATCTTTGTGAGAGTGGGCGTCTCCCCTTCGTTGCTCAACGTGAATTTGCGTCCATGCAAAAAGAGCTCCTTGAGCGCGTTATCATCCACAAAGTGCTTGAACTTCCCCATCATTCTCCTGTCCAAATTAGAGTTGTTTTTGTCTGCCACGTAAAGGATGAGGTTGAAATCTCCCAAGACGAGCCATGGCCCTGGACATAGGGATCTCCGCTCCGAAAGCTCATTGAGGAAGTTAATTTTGCGCTCATCTTCCTGAGGCCCATATGCTAATGTGAGCCACCATGGCTCTCCCTCCTTGGGCGAGACGTACGCCGAAATGCTATGGGAGTCATTGACATAATTTGACAAGAGCACCCGTGTGATGTCCCATGCCACAAAGATACCGCCTCTCGTGTCCGACGCCGGTAAGTAAGTGAAACCATCATAGTTCGGCCCCATGCATTGCAAGATTACAAAAGTGTCCACCACCTCAAGTTTAGTTTCTAGGATACAAACAATCGCCGCGGGAGTGGAATCCACAAAACCCCTAAGAGCCTTCCTTTTGGCCGGGCTGTTAAGGCCTCTAACATTCCAACACACTAACTCCAAAGCGTTGAACGACATCGGAACGAAATGCCTCCAACACCACCGGCACCAACGTGCCTACTGCGCCAAGATCGGCTCTGCCATCCCTGCCTCCTCTGCGAGGTTGAGCGGTATCGCCTTCCCGAAGATAGCCGCGATGGCCCTCAACTGCGGCTCCTGGAGTGGTGAGTCGAAGACTGTACGGAGCTGACCTAGCGCATCTTCCGAGACCGCCAGATCATCACAATCCAGGCCCAAGGTTCTAAGCAGCACCGTTTCAGCTGCCGAGGCCTTCGTCTCCCTAGAGCTACTTGCACAGACGGACCGAGTTGTGCGGCGTGGGGTAAACGGGTCATGGCCTGGTTTAACCCCTCGCAGACCTTCAAACTCCTTGAGAAGCGGCGGGGCAAGCTTTTTAAGCAACCCAGCGCAAAACGCCTTGATGTTCCCAAGCGCTGTGATTTATTTCGCTGATAGATTCTCCTCGCGGCGTTGTACAGTAATTGCACCAACATCAGTACCATTGCCGCCATGCAACGGCCCTTGCATGCATGCATTTGGCGCGATCACGTCGGCCCCCTCAAAACCTGCACCAGCCTCCTGTATACTGGGACCCGGCACCAAATCGGCTGAAGGCCTGTCGATCGTCTCCGTTGTAGCTAGCTGCAGCGCGTCCAAGACCGGTGCCAACCCCTCTGCGAATTTGTCGGGCAGCGGAACCAGTAGAGCCTGCTCCACGGCAACAACGGATTGGGCGTTGGCGACCCCAAATAGCTGCGGATGGGATGGCGGGATTTGAATCCCCAAAAGCCGCCTCCTGGCACGTCTTATCCTGCGCTTGGTCATCCTCCATGGGATCCGCGCGAATCGCGCAGTCAATCACCTGTTGCGAGCTGGCATTGGTGGGTGCCTGATCCCTACTCACCACTTGGTCAAAAGCCTGGCTACCCGGGCCCAACGGAACGTGCGATACGATGGCCACCGAAGCCTCCTGGCGTGGCGGGGTCCCACTACACCTGCCCGGATCTTCTGTGGCAATCTGCACCACCGGATCATCTGTGGTAAACTTCGCCTCCTACAGGGCTTGGGCTGCAACCAACACTCCTCCCTGGCAAGTCCCTGTCGCAGCGGCCGTGGTGACCACGGGCGCGCTCGCCGACACCTCCTTGCCACGAGCCATCGGCGGTAACCTCCACTCTGACAGCCCGATATGACCCAACAGAGCCTGCTTGTAGGAGCCGCCGTGCGCACCTCTGCCCGGCGCCCCGCCGCGGTGATCACGTGCACCCCTCGACCACGGCAAGACGTGCCATTCTCTGTAACATCCCAAAATTCTAAATTTTGGAATGTTATAAACAAATAGATATATTTGATTGATTGCTTGATTGATTGACTGAAAGTGAGTGAATTCGAAACTTTTTGAAAGTTAGATGAGAGGGAATAAAAGGACTTTCCCAAACTTTCATTTTGCTTTTATGATCTTCGAATTCAAATTCTTTTCATCACAAAACCACGGAGAGAAGATGACATGACTTCTTCCATTTATTTAAATGACAAGGGTGTTGAAAATATTTTGAATTTCACTTGGAAAATATTTCCAATTACGAAACTTTATGCAACTCAATGATTTTCACGAGAGAAGATAAAATGACTTCTTCAAAACATATGAAATATGAGTTGGGAGTTTCAAAGAATTAAATTCAAAGTTCCTTTGAATTATTTTTCAATTGGAGTTATTTGAGTTTTATTCAAATTATTTTTCTCCAAAAATAAAATATATGGAAAATAGGGTAACATGATTCCCTACATCAGAAAATTGGAGAGAAATTAATTTGAAGTCATTTTGATATTTTAAAAATGATTTTTGTTGGAATTTATTGGACTAGAAGCACTCTTTGCTTTATTTGGATTTGTGTGTATTTTATTTGAAGCTAGAATAATGTTCATGTTGTAGGAAATTCTTTTCTGAAAATTTTGATATATTATATGCCTATATAATATATTTATTTATTTGATTTTATTATTTTTTAATTGTCTCTGTAAAAAAAGGGGGGCATGGCGCCTTGGACCAAAGGCCCAAGCCGCCTAGGAGCCACCGGCCGCCACGAGGCCACAACGCCCACGCGCACGCACAAGCCAGGAGCCGCTCTTTTTCCCAAGTCCTAGTAGGACTCTTTTCCTACTTCGTTTATTCCGTATCTATTCCTAAATCTATTCCTCTTGTTTCCTAATCCTAATCTATTTCTTGTCCCCTACCCCAAGCAAAACCCCTCCCCTCCCCAATATAAATACTCAAGCACCCCTCCCCTCCAACACATCAAATCAACTCTCCTCTCCTCTCCTCTCCTCCCTTGTGAAGAAGCAGTGCCGCCGCCGCCATAGCCGCTGCCGCCGCCCTCACCAGCGCCGCCGCCCCACATAGCCGCCGCCGCCGCCCTACGCCGCCACCGCCGGAGCCCCTCGCCTCTTCGAGGTACTAGCCCCGCGCCGCGTCACGTTTTCTAGATCGGTTTTCTAGATCGGTTTTCTAGATCGGTTTTTCGTTTCGGTTTTCTTTCCGAAACCCTAGATCGGTTTTCTCGCGGTTTTTCTTTCGGTTTTGTTTAGCGGCGTTAAGCTCGATAGATTTTTCTTTTATTTTTAATTCCCGTCATGGACCTATCCGTAGTCCCTAATCTTCAAACGCTCATAACTTTTTACTCGTAAGTCGGAATCCAACGAAACCAACGCCCACTTCTTCGTTACGATCTCCTCTATCCAGTAATACAACTCAAACATGTTTTTGAAAGTTTTAAAATTTGTTTTCAAACAGATTTGTATTTGAACTTCGTTTGATCATAACTTGAGTTTCGTAGCTCCGATTTAGTTGATTCTTTTTGCAAATCAAAGCTCTTGACCTAAACTTTCTGATAAGGCCAAATACACATAGTTTTGGTACTGTTAGAAATTGTTTTATGCTGCAAGAGTTATTAGATTTGGTTTTGATGTTTTCTGAATAGTTTTCTTTGATCTTTCCGATCTTTTGAGTGATTGCTTATGTGTGGTTACTATTGATTGCTTACGATAGATTGACCGGAGTGTGACGAGTAGATCTATCAAGAGTTTTGAGTGTGAATCATCTTCATCAACTTTGCGGTGCAAGTAACACTTGATCATACCTTTTCTACTACCCAGTTTTATTGCATTAGATCAAGCCCTCAAACACTTGCATGATTAGGATCTAATTAAATTGTGGGTTTGGAAAGTAGATTGAGGTAGTACCTATTACCTGTTTTACTTATGAAACCTTGGGAGTTACTTCTACGTTTGCTTATTATGCTATGCTATGCTAGTAGACGTGTATTGGGTGAGTGATATCCATGATGATGTGAGATTGTTAATTTAATGGTTTATCTAAGGTGGCAACCTAAACACACATCTGGGTGGATTGAGGCACCTGGTTTCTATCAGGACTTGCATGTATTTCTTCGGACCGCCACCCAGGCTCTAAGGGATCATAAGATTATTCAAACTAGAAACTTCCGTGTGCAGCCACAAGCCATTATGGGCTCTGGCATAGTTGACTAAGTTGTGCGAACTCTTACGGGTAGACTAGCAGATGTAGGGGAAAGTAGGTGTACCGGTCTACCCACAAGTAAGGTGCTAGCGCTTACGAAAGACTGTTTCGGTCATCCGCCTCTCAAACACCATGTAGTGCGAGAACCAAACGGAGGCGATCGAGTCTTGTGGGGAAAAGTGCGCAAACCTCTGCAGAGTGTATAAACTAATCATGATTAGCCGTGTCCCCGGTTATGGACATCTTGAGTATCTAGTACTTGAATATCATGTGAATCTCAACATGTTACTTCAAATAAATGTTATTGGGTTTTAATGAGTACTTTTAATTGGGATTGAGGATGCTGTCAACCATTCTCAATGTTCAACAACCACCATGATAGTTAAATAAATTTTATTTCTTTGAAGTAGGGTCAAATTGGCTTTTCAAAAACTGTAACCATAGAGCTTTCCACCAGCCATATATGCATGTAGTATAGCTTATTCCTTCATTACTCTCTATGTGTTACATTGCCAGCATATTCCATGTGCTGGCCCGTTTTCGGGCTGCAACTTTTCATGTTGCAGACTTTTCAGATGACGAGTAAGTGATACGTTAGGGTTACGATTTCCTATACTCAACTTTGCCGTTGGTGTTGATGGGAATCCACAACCTTGTTGCTTCCGCTATATTATGGATTGAGGTAATAGTATTTACGTTACTTTATACATGTGATTTACCTCTGTTATAAATCCTTCGAGTACTGTGTGTGTCAGCATACCGGTCCAGGAATGACACGAAAGCACAGAGACTTGATCCATTCGGGTCGGGTCGCTACATTCTCCCCGACCCGAGATGTCCCCAGAGTTCCCCGGCAAGCCACTCTGCCCGCTGCCATCAGACCTAGGAGGCCTAAACCAGCGCTCTGGACCCTCGTGCTCGCGCAACCTTCCAATGTGGATGAGCGTTTTATACTCCAGCAAAGCACGGGTCGTCGGTGATCTTGCTGCCGGCCCTCCGTTCTCCTCCGGTTCCGGCACCCATAGCCGCTTGTCCGCCGACACTTCATCAGGATCCACACACCAGGCTCGTAGCTTGAAGAGGGAGAGATCTTCGCGATTTTCTGTCTCCGGAGCCAAACTCTCGACCAGACATGACGAACCAAGGAGCTCGGCCGCCGTCTCGGTCGTCCACGCGTGAGATGGAATCCCCTCGATCATGAGGTCAACTTGAGTACGCATCACTCTGGACACTGCTTGCGCCTGCTTGAGCCATGGTTTGATGAACAGCTTGAAGTAGCCATACTCAACGGTGCCCGCCGCCAATGCCTTGTTGCGCAGCTCCGGCGAAGCGAAAATCACCAGGAAGTCCTCGGGATGGAACTTGTGGACAGAGAACCGATGGAGGGGAATGCGCAGGGCCGTCGACACTCCTTCCGCCGCCTCCCGGCACGACACCGGGGGCCGAGTACCGCCCACGTACGCCACCACCGCCAGCCTCAGACGCTGCTCAAGATCCTCCATCTCCGGCGTCCTACGGAGCACGCAGATGCCACCGGAAGCAATGCGGCCGATGCTGCCCGAACCCCAGGTGCGGTGTCGACCCGGCATCGGCGAGGACCTCTCCGACGGAGCGGTTCCGCCTAGTCGCCGACGACATACTGCTTCATGAAGTCCGCTGCAGACGACGGCTGCGGTTGCCATAACCTTGGCAACAAGATCCCGCCGGAGATCTTCTTCCGACCTTGGACTCCTCGGCCGCTTGCACTCCGTAGAAATGTGACCCTCCAGACCACACCGGATGCACAGCGGTGGAAAGTCGCAATCTTCCTGGCGGTGACCTTCCCTGAAGCAAGAGAAGCAAAGGCCAAACAGATCCGCCGGGATCTCTCTCCTCTCCTGGGACGACGCCGGCGAGCGGGACCGGGCTCCTCCCGCCGTCGCCAGCTTCCGAAGCGCTTTCCTCTTGCGCCAAAGAGCCTTGCGGGACGGCCCCGGCTTGCGCCATGGCGCGGAGGGGCCCTTGATCGAGCCATCGACAGCTTTCGAGCTGCGCCCTCTGACTGCCGGTGGGCCAGCGCGAGAATCAGACGAGGCGGCCCCAAGCCGGAGACGATGGGCTGCAGCCTCGACGACACCGAGGCGGGGCTGGCCGGACCCGAAGCCATGGCGAAAGAGCCCCCTGGCGAGCGCCGCGGAAGAAAAGTCGGGGTCCGGGAGGCCGCCGGGGAAGGGAGAGGGCGCCGGGGCCTGGGTGGCCGCCGGCGGAAGCGGAGGTGGACGCCGGGGCCGGAGTGGCCGCCGGCGGGGGGAGCGGAACTCGCTAGGGGAGGAAGGTTGAGGATAATGATTGCGGCGCCACAGAAGATTGCATCTGAGTAGCAGCGGATGCAATTATTTCCTTTACTCGCCGAATAGATGCGCCTAGAACCACCGCAAGCCTCCTCGTGTCCCCCTTCACGTCTTTACCAGTCCACGGGCTACCTCCTCCAACGCTCAAGATGTAGTTATTAAGTGCCAAAATCAACAGATTGATCCTGCAGAGATGAAGGCCTCAGAAGACCAACATAGTAGCAAGCATATTAGAACTGATATAAAATTACCGCGTGCACATGTCGCATTAAATATGCATAATTACAATTTTACAGGGCCAGAAAAATGACACTGTAGTTCACTAATGTGGTTAGAGGTTTGTGCATTGAACCATCCAAGTATAAATGTAGATTCTACTTCTAAATATCACAATTTCACCCAGTCAGGAAAGTGTGCTGAATGTATTGTTACCTCTGTAAAGGAACAAAGAAATCCTTCTTCTGTTCCTTGAAAAAGATCATCAGTGGATAAGACAGCTAAGCATATAAGACCTTAGTGATGATTGCTCTTGCCTAAATGAGGCATAATATTAGCGAAAATATAACACCTCATTTGGCATCAGAGATTTATATAGTACTTGATCAAGTACGATCACAGAAAGCAACAGCTGAGCATGTACCTTGTCACCAATCTTCATACTCATAGGTGGAATGTGTGATATGAAGATTGTATGGTAGTTCCTGGTTGTTGCTATATAATCAATCTGCAACTCTGATTTGTGTATTGGAATGAATAGTTTTTAGAATAATGAAAGCACGTCATGCCGAGGGCTTAAAAAAGTCTCTCCCATTAGAATTCGGTTCCAAGTTCATACAACTGAAAAGAAAATAGATACTCGCACACCCTGCGGCAGCTCCCAAGCCATGGTTCATCTGTCTCCCAGTCCTGAGCCCGTCTCCAGCGTCGCGCCGCTCCAGTGCCGTGCTGCAAGAGGAACACAACAGCAACAGTTCTATCCTCTAATTCTTATGCTGTAACCACCGATACTCTCTCTCTCTCTCTCTCTCATTAGTTTGCTTAAGCATCCAAGAAAATTAAAGCATGACAACAACAGTTCCGTGGGAGGGCTGATGCGATGGTGCTGAACTGATATGGACCGAACCTCGTGGCGAGATCTGATCTGCTGTTGCGGCCTGACCTTTCACGACACTCCACCTTCAGCAATAGTAGCCTCTCGCCCGCGCACGCGATGTACACGAAATAGAGGATTTGAACCTTGCGGCTCAGCACAAGAAAACCAATCTCGACGACGGTACTCGCGCACAAAACAATTCCTCACAGAAAAATCACAACACAAAGGTTTTCTAAAGCTTCCTCCAAAACTTAGGGATTTTTAGACAGCTTTCCCCAAAACTCGATACGGGTGTCTATCCTAAAAACACATCGCGTTTATTATCAAAATATAACCTGCCCTTTACAATGACCGGATTGTGGCTACTTATACAAGCATAGCCGACTCGTACATGGTTTGTCCAACACGCTAACCAGACTCCTAATCCAAAGGGAAAACACTAACCTACCAAAACATAACGACGGACTTGATTAAATCTTAGAAAACACTAGTAAAACGCCCCGTGCGTTGCCACGGGCTTTTGGGAAAATTTAAGATGCTACTCACGGTGCTAAAATAATCAAGAATAATGCCGTCTCAACTAACTCACATCTTTTTCTTGACAATCAGCTAACACACATCATACTATCATACTATCGAAGCCTTCCTCACCTTCGGCCATCAGTTGGCCATTCACAAGAGGGCGGCGGGCGCGGGCGCTAGACTTGGTCATCTACGGCGTTGCGGCAGCCGAAGATCGAGGTTGATGTGGGGGTGTAAGGAGGGAAACAAGCACGCAAGGAGCAGCGGCATTGCGACAGGCAGTCGTGCCACGGCCTTTACCTTTTCCAGGGCAACAGCCAGAGGCCACCACGCTCCTCGGCTCTCCATCCTCTCTTCCATGCCTGGCAACAAGATGGGCGAGATAGAGAGGAGGCAACCAAGATGTTTTTCTATATGGCGACCAAGATGCTTTTGTTTACTCATACCACGGATTCCTTATAGCCCCACCTTCGAGCGAAAAATTATCTCTTCTTTCCGAATTTATTCTTTTGCTGCTTGGTTTTTCATTATTCTCGTCAAACAAGAATTGCCTTGCTATATAACCTCGTCAAACTAATATCATACACTTTTATGGATTCACTAATATAAGTTCGTCATTATTTCGTTACTAAAAAGGATGGAACTCTGAAATGTTAAACAGCATGCTACACCAAATAATGTGAACTGATTGTATAATCAAACAATTTAATTCAAAATTATAAGATCTTAGGCATTTAATTACAAAACCAATGTGTTTGTGTTGAATGTTATGTTTGATCACTTTTGCAACCAAGTTCTTCTTGATATATGTACACCAATTTTAAAGCAAATGTAGAGTAGCAGAAACAACCATTTATCCCTTTTTCCTTCTTCTAGAAATCCAGTAATAGACTAATGATATAGACTGCTCTGTTTCCTTTAGATGTAGGGTCCTCCTTGATTATGATGTAGGGTCTCGTCGGGCCATCGAAGCCCCTCCGTCGTCACTCCCTCCCCCATAACTACATCCTCCTCCTTGAGTCACCTCGCCAACCCCATCCCGCGTCAGTCTGAGCGCCCGGCAGTTCCCGAGCGTTACTCACCCGGCCTCATGATGCGCGAATCCTTCACCAGCATGCCCTTGCACCACCTCATGCATGCCTCCTTCACCGACCAACAGCGGCCACGGACGAGGTCAACAGGCACTAAGCCCTTGACCACCGCTGCATGCGCTGCTCTCCCTGCAACAGTGTATCAATTTTCAAAATGGTGTATCAATTAGCTCTGGTGTTCTACTTATGGCTGAAAAAAATTGTCTTTGATTTTTTTTTATTTTGACCCGATTGAAATTAAGTGGTTGCAATGAAAAAGGAAATTGAATTAGATTTCCACTTCAAACATCAAAGGGCATAGATGTTTTCTACTTCAGAAACCATATGAGCAATGAGCTTGTTATTATACTTCTGAAACCATATGTAATGTAGTATTTATACTTTCCAATACTCATTGCCAGTTGGAACGGTCCTTTCTTAGTTCTACGGATACTGCAATTGCAAATGCCATGTCGAACTGGACATATCCAATTAGGATTGCCCTTAGTTTCTAACACACTCTCAGCATACTTGCAATAATTATAAAGTTTCAGCCCAAAGAGGGTAATCAAGTGAAAAGGAAAAAAAACTTCACACACATATAATAACCCAGTTGTAGGGTACGTGCATAAAAAAACATATTCATGGATAATATGAAACAAAATGTATATGAAAATTAGTCACCATGTACAGTAAAACAAACACAAAAGTACATGGTAATGGTATTAATATTACCTTGTATTAAAAGAAAGACTGCAACATGATATATAAAATGGCCAAGCAGTAGAACTGATGGCCAAACTTCTCAAAATTCTAGTAAGAAAAATTTGGGCAATCATAAAAAAAATAAACAAGGAGTAGCTAGTTCTTTGCAATGCTTGATTGTATACATGAGACCTTGCTCTCTTACAATATTATTCTTATCTGAATCCACGAAGACGCTATCCTCTGTAGTCCCCAGCTCTGAGGTAAACCATGTCTTCTTCTCATCGTGTGCTGTCAATCCTGCAAAAGATACATATAAATCTCTCTTTTTACGGTGTGTGTGTGTGGTGTGGACCTGATATTTAAAGGTAACAAATTAGCCTTGTTCAAAAGAGTATTGTTCTCTTGTCAAGTTCCTTTGCATGTACCTACTATGGATACGTTCATGCCATCAGACATGAAAAGGTTAAAGAATCCGCAATAGTACCATCTGTTCACATACTAAGCTTTTCTACTAAATGTGAAATATATAAAGATCCATCCAAACGAAATAGTATGCACTTGTTATGGATCAGTAGAAGTTAGAAGCAGCAACACCACTGACATTACGGATCACCAGAAGCAAACCATGCACGAACAGAGAGAAGAAGAAAACCCATAATTTGAGAAAAAAACTATATGTTGAGGCCAGCCAAGATGTATATTGCAAAAAGGGTCCAACAGTTAAGTGATATTTCCAAATAGTGCCAATTCTAATATCTATATATAAAAAGCATGTAACAAAAAAGTATATCAATGGATTTAAGATGGAGGAGGTATTTTAGATGGTTGGCCTCACCGGAAATAGAGGCGTCGGCTTGTGCTTGACACGGATATGACTGTAAGATCAAGATCTAGCTATAGCTTTAGCTCCATAGATTACATCGTACTATTTGACATAGCAAGAGTAAAATACCAACATCCAACAGTTCAGCCTGTGAGGTTGGTACTCGTGCCATGGTGTTTAGAAAAATATGGGCATCGAGGTCAGCAGAGCACATGGTCGAGTGTAGTGGCCAAACCACTGTCAGCCCGATCACGACCTAAGATACGGTGTGGACCTGCTGGAGGGAAGCCCAAGTGCAACTTGGACGATGGCGTACTTGGAGCCGGCGCCGGCTCTCCCGTCCCTGCGGCAGCGCACGACCTGCTCCTCGGCCATGCATAGCCTCCTTCTCCATGGCCTTCGCTTCCCTTCCAAGTGGCTGCTAGCGCAACTGTTGCTCGCCTTCGGATGGTGTGTCCAGCCACCGCTGCACGAACGTTGTGGCCCTGCCGTTCTCTAGATCAGGCCTCTAGATCAACCACAATAATTCACCTAGATTTGGACCACAGGTGTGCTACTGCCGCCTCCTCAAGCGCATTGACCTGGCATCGATGAATCAAGCGTGCGTCGAGGAGAAACAATCATCAATTCATGTCAGGGAGTACATTGCATATTGCAAAAAAAATCACCTTCTTCCATCCGTCTCCTCAATCCAAGCTCGGCACCATGACTAATAGCACATCCAGCTCACAACCCGCCAAAACTTGCACAAAAAACAAACAATGAAAATCATTAACTTGTAGCAAATCACTATGGAGATATGTTAAAATAAACCCAAAGTAACAATGGAAGAACAAATACACATCACTTGTCATTGTATATTTGTGATGATACATGCCAGGTCACCCTTGCTAGATGCTTGCTGGAAAAGTCATTTTCAGAATTAGTTTCTTATGAACATCTCCGCAAAAAAAACTTCCTATGAAAGGTGCTAGGACACATATCTTACATATCCCTCATTTGCATGGTCTTCCTCTACTCCTCCCTAGTTGAATCCATGTCTTTTCAATATTTTGAGATCAAAACTACTTTATACCATCAGTTCAAATATCAATTAGACGTATGTAAATTCGCTGTTTTGATGGAAACATAAATTAAGCAATAATAATTAGCCAAACACTCATGTACACTGTCATGATTAAAGGAAACAAAATGCAATTCATTCACCAGAGTTCGTCAACTTACACAAAAAAGAGCATCACGCCTTATCAAAGTACAACCTTGTGGAGCAAAGATCATATGCTTGTGGTCAAATCGGACACCAATTTATCCTTTCTGGACAGAAGACGTACTTGCATCTCCTGTGAACCTTATCATCACAATCTGGAATGTTGAGGAACCGGTTCATTAAGTTTGCAACCAAACTACAGAAAATCCGTTCGTGATCTTAGGAAGAATTTGATTTCCTATTTGACTATTACACTGGCAAGCTAATGATGTATGCAATCAAAAGAAAAATCAGGCTCTTCTAGGATGAAGGCATGTACCTTTAGCAATGGCAAAATATAAAGATCTGTGGAGGGGAGGAGGAGCCACCAATAGATCTGCACATGAAGAATCAGAAGGAGGAGCCACCACCAGATGAGCACAGGGAGGACCCGAGTAGGTTGCTGGCAACATACTTCTTTAATATAGGAAATTAAGAATAATAATACCACCAAATTTAGAACTAAAACCACGATGAGTAAATCGGAACGGAGGGAGTAGTTAGCTAACTGAAAATAGATTGCTAGATGGACCCTTACTTCTACAAACCATGCATGTAAGATGTAACCACAAAACAAGAAACGATTCGAGCAAACTGAAGATAGATTGCTAGATCGGTTAAACGATGAACACAACTGCCATAAATCACATCAGAGCATGTAACATACTATGAGAAATCATTCATAGATTGGCTGCTGGTACTTCATTCAGACTTCACAAGCACCAAGAGTCAAATCACGGGCGTTAGTAAGGTTCAAAGCTTCATACTAATCGAAAATATCAGCTCCATATCTTTTGTGAATGTGTGACGCGTGCCTTAGGACTTCCTGCTGTCCTGTAGGTATGCCCTTGGTCAGAAAGTTCTTGTTTACATCAGGAGAGGTAGAACATCATCTGCATCATCTCTTACTCTACTAAAAAATGAAGCTCATGTGTCAGCAGTTGTCACTGAATTTTCAGATGACTGGCAATAAAGTTTGCTGCTTAATTTTGGACTGCTAAGTTTAAGTTTTCCATGTGTGTAGGTGTAGCAGGTAATAGCTCTGAACCCTGAAAAAAAGAATCAAAAATTGAATCCTTTCTCCATGCCCTCACAATGCCTATGAATTTCACATGTGATTGTTTAAACAACACACATGTTGTCCATTCAAAAAGAGGTGGAATAAAATTAAATCTAAACTGAACATTACAAAATTTTAAAATCAGAACCTTTGTATAACTGACAATGGATCATCGTATACAACAAGATCTATTAAGTAACGCAAGAGCACACACGTACATAAGAGTCAAAAGACTGATTAGAAGGCATGACCTACATGGATAGACTGAGGTCTCTGTAGTGCAAGAATTAGAAAAATGGCAGCAACACACCAAAGACAACGACAGTCAAGGATGGCATCTCCTTCTTCGATACGGTGGTCCATGCTCTCTGCAATCCCTAAAGAAGAACATACCTTAAAAGGCTGAAATCAAGAGTAAGGAACATATCAAAAGGGTTCGGGAATAGAAACCAGAAAATTCAAGAGTCGGTACAAAAACAAAATATGTCTAAATAGATCTGAGACTTGAGGAGAGAAGAACTATCATACTGACTATTTTAAATTTATTTACTTACCATTTAGTACACCGTAACTTTTTTATGTAACGAAGATATCCATATATAGAAGTAAATAATTGCCTATACACATCAATAGTTAAATACACAGTAGGTTATTTAAGTCGTACATGGACCAAAACAATTTTGCGACTGGTTTTAAGGTTGCAATTGAGCACTTACAGAAGACGGCTCAAATCAACCTAGCTCATCAATAAACAACCAATTTGAAGATATGGAGAAGAATCTAACTTTCTTGTGAGGCTTCATGAAGAAACATGTGGCACCACTTAGATCACAAACACATGAGCTAGACTATCCACGAAAATTGATTAAACGGTCTACCACATCAGATGCTAAAGAATGAAATCGCAGAGACTAATAACAAATGAAGGGGGACAAACACTGCAATTTGGGACCCCAGATTAATGGCGGGTTTACCTTGTGGGGGCAGTATGACGCCGGTAGCTGATCTCTGAAGGTTGATCCCTCATAGTGGGACTCAAATCCTGCTGCCCCACAGTATGGAAACAAACCCTTAAAGGATCTGAGTCCATACTTCCTCAACTTCCTCAACTTTGCAGAATCACATGTTCCAAGTAGTATTCAGTCACACGTCTGGTTCCAATCCCTAGAACAATTGGACTGCAATGCCTGCGGATTTTCACTTGATGAGATTCTGTTTTCTAAGATTAAATACAAGCAAGAAAACAGACATTCACCTCCAATTACATCGATCGGGCTTTGCCTGGTCTTCAAATTTAAAATGCAAAACTGTAATATGTATGTATGCTGTTGGTATGGTTCTTCCTATTCTGGAAATTGAACATACATGAGGAATCTGCAGACTTTATATTTCAGCTTGCATTCTCTTTTTACATGAAGAAAAATGAAGTAAATACTTGTAAGCAATAAGTGTTACCTTGGATTCCTACTCATAGATCTGGGCGTATTTCGTGTAGCTAGCAATTTGAATGCATGAGATTATGTGGCTGTGCCAGCGAGCCTGTCAGCCAGAATGCAGAAGCCCCGCCCCGTGAAAATGCATTGTTGATTAGTTGTGTACTTACCGCTGGAGCTAAAATGGTCGTAGTTCTTGTGCCTTAACTCATCACATGCAGTCCTCCTGCATAGTTCGAAAAAAGAAATAATTCACAAATCAATACTGAGGAAGACATATAATGGTAAGATAAGAACAGCTAGCTAGCCAGCGGCCGAACGACTCTTTCAGTTACCTGGCTTGTAATCATCATCACCCAGTCGCTCCAAGATTATTCAGTACAGGGCCAAAATCACAAAAATCTTTAATCTCCCATGTCGTTGGATACACATCAGGCCTAAAAAATATTATGCAAAATAAATAAACAAGTATGAGATGTAAGATTCAGAGTACAGTCTTTAAAAAGAAGTTTTCTTTCACAACAAAAGCCATCTAAACCAAGTCTGATGCCCACTAAAAACCATCTAAAGAGGCAATGTAATTGACCAATGGATTGTTATCTTACTTCATTCATGGAGTCCACAAGTGGGATCAGATGAGAAACTGAAGGTGGTGTTCCACTCTCTGTCCGTGCAAGAATGCAATCTTGCATTGAATACATTAATTACTCAGTAGAAAAAACTTGCTGGTGCTTGCCGAACGGTTTGAGGCATCAGACATGGGAAGGGGATCTCACCAGATGAGGAGGTCCTGCCGAAGGAGGGGATCCCACGGGTCTCCGCGCCTTGATCCGACCAGAAGGAGCCGCCGTTGCCGCTGATGGATCAGGACGTCGGTGACAAGGCGGTGGCAGCGCGCTCACCGTGGGTCGGAGCGGACAAATCGCGCGCGATGGGGAAGGTGCTGGCGCGCGGAGGGCCCTGGCTCGAGGAGATCCAGGTGACGCTGCCGGCGCTTGACGCCGCCGCCACACGGAGGAACCATCGATCGGGGCAGGGCGTGCGTTTGGTTAGGGATTGCCGGAAGGAGGAGGGGCAGGGCGTGCGTTTGGTAGTTTTCTCCACCGGTTTTTTTCGTGTGGGGCGGGGCTTCGACAGGAAAAATCGGTTGGGCTATCGACGGGGCGGGTGGAGTAACGAAACGAATCGGCGAGAGGAAAAAAAACTACGAAAGAAAACCAGACGAAAAAAATCTACGAAGGTTAACCTATGAAAAAAACCAGACGAAAGTGGTGGGACGAAAATTGACCGGCGGAGACTACCAACTACTCCATTATTAGGAGTAGAGAAAAACAAAAACAACTAGTACGACTTCTTATTTGGTGTACGTCATCTTCAGGTCTGCTTCCAGGTGGCCCCCAGCCGATGGTCTTCAAGAAAAGGTAGCTCCACGTACTGTTAGATCCAGATGATGCATGGCCGTACTTCTCCTTGCATGGCAGGAATATAAATAAGAATCCTAGCTGCACCTTTTTCCTTTCAAACCAATGAACTGAAACTCTATCTCTCCAACTAGAATCCCACGTATACTCATCAATACATACATCTTTGTTACTTGGACATGCATGGCTCAATGGTTGGAGGAAGTGCTCACGTCGCTCCTTTTCCTCAAGAAACAAATCAACATGTTCAACAGCCAACGCCTTGGCTGTCTCGTCATCTTCACTTAACTGAAAATAATTAGGAGTGTAAATATTTCGCCTTTTTGATCCCACCACATCCTCAGCATCACCCATGTTTGTATCATGAACTTACATGCCACGGTGCAGCTGAAGCTAGGACCAACGGTATAGGTCGAGCTCAGTGACTCACGGTGCAAATTGCAGCCCACAGGAGGACCACCACAAGCACGGCTAGGTGCAGGCAGGCACAATCAGAACATGCACGGCCACAGGCCTCCCCGTAGGAAACAACCTTGTCCAGGAGGTCCGCAACCTTGAAATCTCCTTCCCCGCGCAAGGACTCGGCCGAATTCGCCCTGAAGCCGTCGCCATCATCCTCCAACTCCAAGTCCGGCACCGTCCTTCATCGTTGATTACCTTGCCGTTGCTGCCTCCCCGACCTCGCCGTCGAGTTCACCGTGAGTCGCCGCAACTTTTCCCTTTGTTTCCCCCTTTGATTAGGACCCGTAGCCGAGTCTTGCCACCATTGCCGACGCCATGGTCACTGCCACCTCACCATGGCCAGTCCTCTCGATCCGGCCCGAGCTTTGACGTTGCCGGACCGCGAACTCTGGATCCGGCGCCCCCAAACCTCGTAGGCCTTCCGCACGCCTCTCTAACCCTCCTCCGCCTGGATCCGTCCGTTGGCAGTCGCTTGTCACCGTTCTCCGGGGTGGGAGGCAGGAGGTGGCTGGCGGCGCCCGGTGAGGTGGGGCGGGTCGGGGCGTGGTAGGAAGCGGCTGGCGGCACGCGGTGAGGCGGGGCGGGGCAGGAGGCGGGGCGGAGCGTGACAATGCAGAGTCGGGGCTGGGTTATTTTCCTTCGTACCGATTCGGGTTGATTTATGACGACGGACGGAACAGTCGCGCGAGGCGGGCCACATGATCACATGAATAGTACCACCTCGTATGTAGAAAATATAATATAGGTGAAAAAAATAAAAACGTAAATTCACGAGAAGAAGCGTATTGTGACAGTGAACCCACAGAGTCAATCCGTGCTTTATTATTACTAGCAAACATTGCTTGTGCGTTGCAACGGGAGAAAAAATCAGATGCCCCAAATGTAATAAGCATGGCTTAAGGCTTCGAATATCTTAATCAAATGGGTGCTCATGCAGCAAGGAGCACAAAATCAATTCATATAACTTTTGTTCTATCTACGTATGCGAAGAAAAGAAAAACTGAACAGTACCTCAAGAAAAATGACCCTGATGATTATTTCCTCGATATTGCAAACCCTTCTCCCATTTGAGTTTGCTTCAACAACATCGTGATCCTCATGCTCCTCCTCTCGGTCGTTGGTGGCTGTCCGCTCCAACAAAATCACCGATGTATTCGATGATACATCACACGCCGCTGGACTTATCATCACAAGCGGTGTTGAGGCCGTCAAGGTTTGTCCATATATTCCTGCTCTACCCATTGAACTCGATTGTGTTGGCCTCATCATCCGTGATCACATATGAGCATCGAAAGAAAATATTCCATGATGAAACGTGAGCAAGGATTTTTCTCTACCGCATATTGATTGTAAAAATGCAGACGTACAAATCCCATGTAATATATAACTGTAAAGAAAGGATGTTTGAACCATGCATGCACACTACTGCAACAGTACGTACTCCAATTCATACAAATATTAGGGCACTCATTAACAAATTACCTTGGGCATATCCTGCGAGGAATAAGGGGTCATCAACAGCTTGGGGATTGATTTCCGGTTGAGAAGCACATGAGTTTGCTGATGAGTTGTACGTCGACAGAGACTTGGAGGGACGGACCAGTGGCGAGGGCTGCTGGCGGCAAGCCAGGGGTGGGCGAGTTGGCGTGAGAGTTCGAGTACCTTCGTAATAATGCACAAAAAAGAATCAGCCTCAAACATCGAGGCTGGCTGGTCATCTCGGGACGATTACGTACCCAGTGCGCATCAGGGCTTCCAGCTGCACCGCCTCGCCTCCCCTCCCTGTGGCGGCAAGTGTGGTTCGCTCCGCACAGCCGCGTCATCGTCATTATGGCAGCAGTGCCGCCAAGCTGCGGGGGGAGCGATCCCGAAGAGGATGATGCCCGTGTCCGGCAGTCACGGCCCCCAGCGATGTACCCTTCCAAGTTTCCATCTGGCTCGTCTGTCCGTCCCGCTATCCAGTGGCGGAGCTTGAAAGAAAAAGCTGGGTGGGTCAGACTAAAAGGAAAGCACAATTTTTATTTAAATTCTGAAAGCTTTTCGATTCTTGGTGCTTCTAAAATCAGTGGTGACATTTTCGTGGTTGATGTTTTTTCCAATTCAAGCAATGACAGCATGTTCATTCTCAATTTGATGTACGGAACTGAAAAAGAAACGGGCTAATTTGGGAAAAGATAGTAGTGTACGTGCTGCTGTGTATGTGCAGCTATGCAGGGGGTTCTTGCGCCAGCAATGGGTTGGCAGTTTGGCACGACGGCGCGACCGCACGGATGTCGCCAATCGCTTGCTGCAGGCTAGGTCCCGTCCCGTACAACGGGTCAGGGGGGCGAGCAGGTGGCTGTGCGACGCAAGGGAGATTCCGACAGGTGGCCGTGCTCCTTGCTCCGCGAGATGGCGAGAGACGTTGACGGGCGGCCGGCGGCGGCTGCTCCTTGCTTCCTGCTTCGCGCCGCTGCCACATGCTCAAGACGGAGAGAGAACGGGGGATGAGTTGCCTGCCTGAGGAGATGTGCCGCCTGAGTAATAGGCTCTGCAAGTGGGCTATGCTGGGAACATGCATGCATAGGTAAAAAAAGGTGCCATATTCCTGGGCAGGCCACGGCCCGGTCTGGCCTCAACAAAGCTCCGCCCCTGCTGCTATCGACGCTGGATCCGTGTCCATTGGAATACACAAAAAATTTAAAAGAGTGAGGTGGTACTATCCAATATAAAGACGAATCGTCTTCTCTAAACAAAATACGTGAGGTAGCTGAGTTGAAAATGGACATCAGGTCTGGTTGATTGGTGGCGAGTTCGATCCCTAGAATAGATGAATCTTATTTTTGCCTTCCTCTCAGCTAAACAGCATGGGCCTGGGCCGCAGACCTCCTGCACGGAAGGGGCGCAGGGCAGCAAGGTGGCCTTCATTATATTGGGCCTAAACGGGCTAAAAAAAAGTTACGAAGCAAGATACGCATGAAAAATAGTACCGCTTCGGATGCAGAAAATAATATAGATGAAAAAAACTGAAAGCGTAAATTCACATGAAAAAGCATATTATGACGGTGAACCCACGGAGTCAATCCGTGCTTTATTATTAGGGAAAGATTAGAAATTAGGAAATAGATTATTAGGGAAATGATATATATAGGACAGAGCTATTCTGTTACTAGAAACAGAGTATTATTCTGTTACTATCACCACGGCGCGATCTGACGAATATCGAAACCAATTTAGAGAGACCCGGCGAAAACTTCCCCGAGCCGAAAACAAACCCAAAAAATGCCCCAACACTCATCGTCTCCGACACAACCCCGACCAGATCCTCGCCGCCCCGACCTCCTGCCAGTGCGCGCCCTGAGCTCTCCCGGCGCGCCCGCCCGGCTCCTGGCGCGCCGCCTCCCGGGCTCCCCTCTGGCGCCGCCGCCCAGCTCCACTGGCGAGCCGCGCTTGAGTTCCCCAGCCCAGCGCCCACTCTCTCCCCCGCGCGTCGCCGCCTGGCTCTCTCCCTCGCGCACCGCCTCCGGCTACCTCAGCAGACTCCGCCCCAGGCACAACTCACCCGTGCCAACAAAGGCCGTCCACCTTCTTCCTCCGCGCTTGTCCGTGACGAATGCGGCTGCGGGTTCGCCGGATCCGCCCCGACATTGCACACTCATCCGTGCTCCAATTGGTTTCCTCCTCCTCCCATGTCCCTCTTTCCCCCATCACAGTGACGTCCATTACCTTCTTCTATCATCAGCAGAGGGAGCAGGAGGTGCTCCAGTGAGCATCCACTGGCAAGATAGGCGGGTATGCCTCCATCTTCCGCCTCCCCTACTCTCCGTCGGTGCAGGAGGCGACACCGTGTAGTTCGCCGCATTGTTGAACTGTACATGAGACTTGGTAGCGTGTATTGTCTATTCAATTCCCTCTACACGACAACAGTACAATGATAGAAAAACAATCATTTCAAAAATATATATGCTGGAGGTTTGTCGGACATTACAATTCTCCCTAAACTAAAACATTTGTTGTTCAAGACAAAAAAGATTATTTCTGTGAACATTAGAAAGGACATGTGTAAGGGCATATTTATCCCTTAGGTGTTTTGGTGATTGATGACAATGTTTTTGCGGACTAATCATGTGCCTTGAGTTTCTCAGATGCTTCATCTCTAGGTACGAGACGATTCGGTGCCCCTCGGAATCTATTGAAGACGGCGTTGTTCTACGTTTCTCTTTGGTGGATTTGAGTCGTAGGAGAGCCGTACTATTAAGAGGGGTTCCGCATCGGAAAGGTTTGGGTGGAATCAACACGTACACTTGTCCTACCTTTCCTTGCACTTTGGAGCGTCTTTCTGTTATCCTAGTTGTGCATTATCGACGGACTCTTCTTTGTACTTGCGGTAATCTTGCTCTATGAAGCGGTAGTACCGCAAGCAACTATGATAGTACCCATTGGGGTCACGGTAGTACCGCTCCCCTGGAGCCTTAGTACCGCAACTCCCAGGCCTAGTGCTGCTCCGTTACGGTAGTAGGAGCGGATGTAATTTTTTACATCCGCGCCCACACGATAGTATCGCATGTCATGCGTGGTAGTACCGCGGGAGGCCACGGTAGTACCGCTCCCCTGGAGCCGTAGTACCGTGGCCCTCATACCCAGTACCGTTGCGCCGCGGTAGTAGGAGCGGATGTAATTTTTTACATCCGGCGCCTCAAACGGTAGTACCGCACCTCGTCTTGCGGTAGTACCGCGTCGGGTTTTTACCTTTGTTTCTTTTTCAGTGAAGTAAACGCGGATGTATTTTATTTCATCTGCGCTCTTCGTGAGGGTCAGCTTACTGCCTTGCGGTAGTACCGCAAGGGGAGCGGTAGTACCTGCCATGAGCGGTAATCTTGCGCTCGGTCGAGCTAGTCCCGCCTCTGCTGCTGCGGAAGTACTGCGTGGTCCTCCACGGTAGTACTGCGTGGGCTTGCGGTAGTACTGGCGCTCGGAGCGGTAGTACCGGCGTGTCATGACTGAACTTGAGGATAACGGTTGGATCTATTCCACGACTATAAAAGGGTGTCTCCTACCTCTAGTTGACTACCTCTTCCATCTCTAAGCTCCATTGTTGCTCCAAGCTCCATTTTGGCCCGATCTCTCTCCTAGCCAATCAAACTTGTTGATTTGCTCGGGATTGGGTGACAAGGGCCGATCTACACTTCCACCAAGAGACATTTGATTCCCCCACTTATCCCTTGCAGATCTTGTTACTCCCGGGTGTTTGAGCACCCTAGACTGCTGAGGTCACCATGGAGCCATATTCCATTGTGGTGAAGCTTTGTGGTGTCGTTAGGAGCCTCCAATTAAGTTGTGGAGATTGCCCCAACCTTGTTTGTAAAGGTTCGGTTGCCGCCTTCAAGGGCACCAATAGTGGAATCACGGCATCTCGCATTGTGTGAGGGCGTGAGGAGATTATGGTGGCCCTAGTGGCTTCTTGGGGAGCATTGTGCCTCCACACCGCTCTAACGGAGACGTACTTCCCCTCAAAACGAAGGAACTTCGGTAACACATCCTTGCCTCCACCGGCTCCACTCTTGGTTATTGAGGGAGTCCTGGACTAGGGGGTGTCCGGATAGCCGAACTATCATCACGGACGGACTCCAAGACTATGAAGATACAAGATTGAAGACTTCGTCCCGTGTCCGGATGGGACTTTCCTTGGCGTGGAAGGCAAGCTTGGCGATCTGGATATGTAGATCTCCTACCATTGTAACCGACTCCGTGTAACCCTAACCTATCCGGTGTCTATATAAACCGGAGGGTTTTAGTCCGTGGGGCGAACAACAATCATACCATAGGCTAGCTTCTAGGGTTTAGCCTCCTTGATCTCGTGGTAGATCTACTCTTGTACTACCCATATCATCAATATTAATCAAGCAGTGAGTAGGGTATTACCTCCATCGAGAGGGCCCGAACCTGGTAAAACATCGTGTCCCTTGTCTCCTGTTACCATCGCCTAGACGCGATTCGGGACCCCTACCCGAGATCCGCCGGTTTGACACCGACATTGGTGCTTTCATTGAGAGTTCCTACGTAGCCGTCCACCGATAGGCCCGATGGCTCCTTCGATCATCAACAACGACACGGTCCAGGTGAGATTTTTCTCCCGGACAGATCTTCAGATTCGGCGGCTTTGCCGCTGCGGGCCAATTAAGCAGCCATCTGGAGCAGATCGAAAGCTACGCCCGCCATCAGTCGATTTGGAAGTTTGAACTATACGGCCGATATCCGCGGAGACTTGATCTTCGACGGATTCTAGCCGCAGCCAAGCGTGCGAAGCGTCTCGATGGGCATGATCTAGCTCTGCAGTAACAAAGTGCCCTGGAGGCCGCACCAGCATCCGCTCCGACCCTTAATCCGGAGCCGGATTCCCCGATCGAGGACGAGTGGCTGGGCACCGTCTCGGGGGCTACGATCTCTATGGCGATTGAGCCGGACTCCATCCCTGTCCTTTGCGAAGATGTTGACTCCAGGGTGCCGGACTCCTCTCCGGACTCCGAACCCTCCGCGCCCCTGCCAATCGAATCCGATTGGGCGCCGGTTATGGAGTTCACTGCCGCAGACATCTTTCAAAGACTCGCCCTTTGGCGACATCCTGAATTCACTAAAGTCTCTCTCTTTATCCGGAGAGCCTGGCGGACTACGGACGGGAAGGTTGGGATGCGGATGACGAAGAAATTCAACACCCACCCACCACCCACTTTGTAGCCACTGTCGATGATTTAACCGACATGCTCGACTTCGACTCCGAAGACATCGACGGTATGGACGACGATGCCGGAGACGACCAAGACCCAGCTCCCAGAGGCAATCGGAAGGCCACCTCGTCGTATGACATATACATGGTGGACATCCCAAAAGACGGAACGGCGATGGAACAACGGAGGATGACCCTCCAAGAAGCAGCAAGCGCCCGATGTCGTGGCGCCGCTCTAAATCCGCCCACGGCAAAAGCGGTGATTCCGCACGGGAGATAATAACACCGGACGGTGCGAAGACAACCCCTCGGCAGGGACTCGGTGCGGGGAGGAGGGAGAAGCAAGTCCGCATGACGGCGGCAGAAAAGAGAGGTCGAGGGCGATAATTATGCGCCTCACTCCGAAGATGAGGCAAGCCTCGACGACGATGAATTTGTCGTGCACGAGGATCCCGCCGAACAGAGGCGTTTCAAACGCAGGCTTATAGCCACGGCAAGCAGCCTCAAGAAAAAGCAGCAACAACTTAGAGCTGACCAAGACCTGCTGGCCGACGGATGGATCAAGTCCTTGTAGCGAAGAGTATGAACTCGAACGCCTCCAAAAGCTACCCCAAACGCAGGCTGTTGCCTCGATCAGAGGAGGAAGCACCCAAGTCACCAGCAAGACGACATGGCAGACCGGCCACCCGTGGCGCTGACGAAAGAAGCCTCTCGGCCCTCCGCTCAAGCCACACCCCGACGCCGCTCAAAAAGTACCAAGGCACGGGAAAACGCGTCGGACTTGCGAGATATATTGGAGGATAAGGCAAAACATACAAGATCGATCTACGGATCGCGTGGGCGCCCAACGACGCGGGATGATTACCGTCGCGCCGGATACAACAAAACCGGCCGGGCCGAACACAGTAGACAAAGCTCATATGAGCTACGTCGTGATATAGCCCAATCTGAGGCGCCAAGACACCCACTATGCTTCATAGATGAAGTAATGGATCATCAAATCCCCGAGGGCTTCAAACCCGTAAACATCGAATCATACGATGGTACCACAGATCCTGCGGTCTGGATCGAGGACTATCTCCTCCATATCCACATGGCCCGCGGTGATGATCTACATGCCATCAAATACCTCCCCCTCAAGCTTAAAGGACCAGCTCGGCATTGGCTCAACAGCTTGCCAGCAGAATCAATTGGTTGTTGGGAGGACCTGGAAGCCACATTCCTTGATAACTTCCAGGGCACATATGTGTGACCACCAGACGCCGATGACCTTAGCCACATAATTTAGCATCCAGAAGAATCGGCCAGACAATTCTGGACACGGTTCCTCACAAAGAAAAATCAAATCGTTGACTGTCCGGATGCAGAGGCCCTTGCAGCCTTCAAACATAACATCCGCGATGAATGGCTTGCCCGGCACCTAGGACAGGAAAAGCCGAAATCCATGGCAGCCCTCACAACAATCATGACCCGCTTTTGTGCGGGAGAGGACAGCTGGCTAGCTCAAGCAACAACTTGGCCAAACACCACGATAGTTCGGATACCAAGGACATCAATGGCAGGTCGGCGTCGCAAGAAGAACAAGCGCCGCATTAACGGCGATAATGTCAAGATACGGCCACAATGCCGGATTCAGAGGCTCTAAACCGGTCGTGGAAGAAGCCATTCAAAAGAAATACCCAGGGCCCGTCCAACTTGGACCGAATACTCGATCACTTGTGCCAGATACATGGCACCCCCGAAAAATCAGCCAATCACACCAACAGGGATTGTTGGGTGTTCAAGCAAGCGGGCAAGTTAAGTGCCGAACTCAATGACAATGGGCTACATAGCGATGATGAGGAGGAGCCCCGGCCGCCGCACAATAGAGGACAGAAGGGTTTTCCCACACAAGTGCTGACGGTGAACATGATATACGCAACCCACATACCCAAAAGGGAGCGGAAGCGTGCACTACGGGACGTATATGCGATGGAGCGATCGCCCCAAAGTTCAACCCATGGTCTTCTGCCCGATCACCTTGATCGAAGGGACCACCCACTAGCATCCGCCACGGCGGTTTCGCTGCATTGGTTCTTGACTCAATTATTGACGGATTTCACCTCACAAGAGTCCCGATGGGCGGCGACAGCCTGAACCTGCTTTATCGGGATACGGCGCCAAAATGGGCATAGACCCTCAAGGATTAAACCTACAAAGACGACCTTTAAAGGCGTCATACCAGGTGTAGAGGCCGGTTATGCGGGCTCGGTTACACTCGAAGTGGTCTTCGGATCCCGGATAACTTCCGGCGAAGAGTTGATCTTCGACATCGTCCCGTTCCGGCGGCTATCATGCATCGCTTTCGGACGAACCGCATTTGCAAAATTCAATGCGTGCCGCACTACGCATACCTCAAGCTCAAGATGCCAGGCCCTCGAGGAGTAATCACGGTCAATGGAACACCGAACGCTCTCTCGAACGGAGGAGCACAGCGGCCCTCGCGGTGGAGGTACAAAGCAGCCTCTCATAGCAATTCTCAAGTCCGGCCACTAAGCGTCCGGACACCGCCAAGCGCCCGAGTAACCTACAACAAGACCGCTGGCACGATTCAAGCACGCCAGCGTAATCCGCCCCAACCCCAGCCTCGCGAAATTGCGAAGCCGATTACGCTGCGTACCTAACTACGCTCTGGAGATACCATGGGCATAAGGGAGGGCACGACCACGCACGCCCGAATACGGCTCAACCGCACTGTGGCTCACGATTGTGTCATTCTTTTCTTTTCCTTTTCTTCCTTTTTCTTACTTTAAGGACTCCGTCTTTGAAGTCCCGTCTGCACTAGAATCACCGAACTCACGATGCAACATGGGAAGCGTAAAGCTACGTCGAATGTTCAGTGGTCTTTATTACGAGCATTATACCTGTTTTACATACCATCCCGCAGCTTACCTCGAGGGGGACATGTTAGATAGTCCCATCCCTTGCCTACCGTGACTATTTGTATCGTTCTCGCTTTCATTGCGTACATTTTGAATAAACAATACATGGCTTTTGCCTATTATTGCACTCTTTTCTTTATCTATATATATGTTCATTTCATGACATGTTGCACCCGTACACTTTGGTACGGCCAATACACCAGGGGCTTAAGTACCCCAAAATTATGGTGTGATAAGTCCGAACACTTTCACAAGTGCGGCTCCCCGAACTTATAGAATTATATGAATCGGCTCCGAATCATGTCTTGGGTCAATAGTTGGGTTTGCCTGCCCTGTTTTGGTACCTTACGCCCGCTATATCGGCTAAGGTAGCACCGGGAGAACCATTGCGATTGTGCCCCAGTTGAGCTGGGTCGAGCACCTCGGTGGAGAAAGCTAAAACTGACCGTCATGATAGGGCGAGAGCCGGTCGCTGTTCGAGAGGTTTTTTCGGGTCCCTAAAGACTTATGCCGCTTAGAGCGAGGAACCGGAATTGTCCGCCAAGGCGTGGATACCGCCCGAACTCGGTCTTCCGAATACTAGGGGCTTCACGAAATTTAAAATTATAGAATTCTATGGCTAAGTGAGAGTGTTCAAGCATTATAAGTCCGGTTGCCTTGTTCGCTATGCTGAGCGCCTCCATAGATGGACACAAGAATGGGAACAAGAGTGCTCAAGTTTATCCCGAACACCCCAGCACTCGTGGCATGGGGGCTGAAGCCAACGACTTGCCATCTCTCAAATTTGATAAACGGCAGCACAGAAGGTAATATTTTAAATTAACAAGCGTTGCTTAGCGCATATGAACAAGTTTTCAGCATACAGGATAACAAATGCGAGTCTATTCAAAAATTACATCTTTGGAGCACTCATCCGCTATTCGGCGGGCACCCTTCAGGAGGCCCTCATAGTACATTTCGGGCATGCGATGCTCCTTGCCCTTCGATGTCCCGTCCGTCACAAGCTTCTCCGCATCCAGCTTGCCCCAGTGCACTTTGGCACGGGCAAGGGCCCGACGGACACCTTCAATGCAGACGGAGTGCTTGATGACTTCAATTCATGGAAAGGCGTCCACCAGCCGCTGCACTAAGCCGAAGTAGCTCCCAGGCATGGCTTCCAATGGCCACAGCTGCACTATAAGGCCCTTCATGGCCTGTTCGGCGACCTTGTGGAGCTCGACCATTGCTTCACTGGTCGCTCGAGGCACCGGATGTCCGCCTCGACATATCGAGACCGTAACACCTTTTCCGTCGAGCTCCCCTCCTTGGCGCGGTAGAAAGCGGCAGCATAAGGCACACTACGGGGCAAATCTGCGAATGCTCCTGGAGAGCTCCTAATCCGGGTAAGTAATAGGTAATTCACTTTCACATGCTTGCTTTGCATAAAGAATGCCTTACCCGCCGCTATCTTCTTTAATGACTCAATTTCTTGGAGGGCTTTTTGGGCCTCGGCCTTAGCAGCTTTGGCACTCTCAAGAGCCGAGGCGAGCTCGGACTCTCGAGTCTTGAGTTACGCCCAAACTCTCGTGTTTTTCCACGAGCTTGGAGCTCTTGCCAGACCTTTGGCCAGCTGCGCCTCCCCTTCTCTCGCTTTGGTGCGTGCAGCCGCTTTGAGCCGGCCACAGACACCGCTTCCTTCAGTGGTCGCCACCTCGCTCGTGGCCCCGCAGCACCCATGTTATTCCTGTTATTTTTGCAACCGAAACCTTTCTATAAGGTATTTCTTTAATAAGGTACTACTTACCTTCCTTGTCCTCGAGCTGCTTCTTGGCTTGGCCGAGCTCGTTCTCGGACCGCTCGAGGCTCTGCTTCAATGCATTGACCTCCGCAGTCAGTGCGGCAGAGGTCAGCCGCCTGCATACCCATATTGACATACTTATGTTAGACTCCTCACAGATATCTTTTTAGATCCTTAGTCCGACTTTTCTTTCCGAACACCGAACTAAGCATCAGGGGCTACTGTCTATGCGGTAATATTTTTACATATTCTAAACTTACCTCAAAGCCTGTTAGAAGGCTGGTACAGGCTTCGGTCAGCCCGCTCTTGGTGGACTAAACTGTCCGGATCACCGCACTCATAACAGTGCGGTGCTCCTCCTCGATGGAGGCGTTGTTAAGCGCCTCCAGTAAGCTATCTGGTGCCTCCGATTGGACGGAGGACACCGGCGTCTTACCCTTCTTATGAAGGGACCGCTTGCCGGACTCCAGAACCGCTGAAGGTTCCGGCATGGAGTCCGGACAAGGGTCGGGCTTAGAGCCCCTGGGGGTCTTGCCCCCCACGTGCCTGGAGTCCGGGAGGTTGCCTTGTGGCGCCTCCTGCGCCACCTCCTCTTGACCAAGCCCCCCTTGGGGCCTCACCGCGGCGTCGACCGCAGCGTGAGGTGAGGAGGCGGTCGGAAGTGAAGTACTCTCCATTTCCGACGAACTCAGGGACCCGCCGGCAAGTGGCGAACTTCGCCCTTGGGCGGGCTGCATGATTGTTCGGCATTAGAGAACACTATGCAATGATAAAAAACCATGGGTATCCTGGACACTTACGATCTCGGCCAGGCTTGGCCCTTGTTGGCCAATCCTCCTCGCCGTTGTCGACGTTGGTGGAGAAGTCCGGAGGAAGGGTTCTTCCTTCTTGGACCCTCCGGCCTCCCGGTTGGGGCGGCCTTCCTTTTCCTCTCATCTTCGGCTGGGGAGAAGCTTTTTTCCTCCTCCTCGTCCTCGGGAGAAGATTCTCGCTTCAGACCGACAACACTGGCGTCGGGAGCTCCTTCGAGTTCCCGTGGCCTCCTTCTTAGCCTTCTTCTCCGGCACCACATGGGAGTACCGAGCCAGCAGCCCCGTCTAATCGGCGTCCGGCTGGTCTTCGGCAAAGGAGCCGGACAGTTAATCTGTCCGGACGTCTTCACCGATCTGCCAAAGATTAGGGAGTTTTAGATCCCACAAAGAGTCAATATATGAAAAAAGAGTCCCGTAAAGGGTAAAATAACTTAACTCGCCGGCTGGACAACTCGAGCTGAACCCGCGATCTTTGGAAGCGGATGCGGGGGCTTCAGCGCCCTTTAACAGCACCTTCCAGGCATCTTCGTGACGTAGTGTCGTAGAGCCGGCTCAAGGTTTGGTGTTGTGCCGGGATCGAACTCCCACAAATTAAAGGCTGTTGTTGGCATGGGAGAATCCGGTGGATGAGCATCACACGGATTACGCCGACAAGCCCGAGATTCTTGTCCACCAGGTTTCGAAGCATGTTTGGAGTCCGGATAGCTCGTCAATTCCCCATGTCGTGCCCATCTCTTTCCATGACGAGAGCCGTGGGGAAGCCGGATCTGAATTCGGGGGCCGCCACCCATTCGGGGTCGCGTGGCTCGGTGATGTAGAACCACCCCGATTGCCACCCCTTTATTGTCTCCACAAAGGCGCCCTCGAGCCATAGGACTTTGGCCATCTTGCCAACCATGGCGCCCAAGACTCCGCTTGACGGCCGCCCACAACTTCGGCCCGACGTTGAAGATCTTCAGCCATAGGCAAGTGGGGCTGGATGCAGAGGAAGGTTTCGCACCTGACGATAAACGCCGAGATGTTGAGGATGAAATTGGGCCAGGTCGTGGAAGTCCAGCCGTAGTAGAACATGAGCCCCCGGACAAATGGGTGAAGTGGAAAACCTAGTCTGCGGAGGAAGTGGGGGAGAAACACCACCCTCTCATGGGGCCTGGGGGTTGGAATGAGTTGCCCCGCGTCGGGCAGCCTGTGCGAGATGTCGCCGGACAAATATCCGGCCTCCCGCAGCCTTGTGATGTGCCCCTCCGTGACGGAGGAGGCCATCCACCTGCCTCCCGCTCCGGACATGGTTGGAGAAGGTTGAGGTGGGATGTGCGGACTTGGGCGCTGGAGCTCGAGTGGGAAATGGATGAGCAAAGGAGGAAGAAGGCGAGGGTGAAAAGGTGGATCCTTATCCCCTTATATGGACGGACGAAGTTATGCGTCCCCCACCAGCCTTGTAAAACCCGCTTATCTCCCAAGCGCCGTAATCAATGGCGCGGATGGGTTACCCACATCCGTATTGATGGGAATCCCGGAATAAGGGGGCACAATCTATGCTCTGATAAGACGTGCCAAGGAAACCGCCTCGCTAAACGTGCTAAGGTGGAACGGTAAAAAAGATTCATATAAAGACCTGGCTGTGGTGTGATGTCATGCCGCGGAATACGCCAAAGATATCTGCAGGCAAAAGTTATTCTCTCTACGGTGGTATGTGGAACTTTTTTTGCAGAGCCGGACACTATCCTTGTGTTCAAAACCTTCTATGAAGTATTAGGAGGAGGAACCCGCCTTACAATGCCGAAGACAATATGCGCGCCGGACTTGTCATCATTGAAGCCTGGTTCAGGGGCTACTGAGGGAGTCCCAGACTAGGGGGTGTCCGGATAGCCGAACTATCATCACGGCCGGACTCCAAGACTATGAAGATACAAGATTGAAGACTTCGTCCCGTGTCCGGATGGGACTTTCCTTGGCGTGGAAGGCAAGCTTGGCGATACGGATATGTAGATCTCCTACCATTGTAACCGACTGTGTAACCCTAACCTATCCGGTGTCTATATAAACCGGAGGGTTTTAGTCCGTAGGACTAACAACAATCATACCATAGGCTAGCTTCTAGGGTTTAGCCTCCTTGATCTCGTGGTAGATCTACTCTTGTACTACCCATATCATCAATATTAATCAAGCAGGAGTAGGGTATTACCTCCATCAAGAGGGCCCGAACCTGGGTAAAAACATCGTGTCCCTTGTCTCCTGTTACCATCCGCCTAGACGCACAGTTCGGGACCCCCTACCCGAGATCCGCCGGTTTTGATACCGACGGTCATCCACAATCACCAAGCAATACTTTCTACCTCCAAGACTATCAAATGATGGTGGCCCAAAGAGATCCATGTGAAGGAGCTCCAAGGGTCTCTTTGAGTAGATGATGGTCGTGGGAGGGTGAGCCTTCTCATGAAGCTTTCCTTCAATACAAGCACTGCAAGCACGGTCTTTGGCAAAACTGACATTTGTTAGTCCACGGACATGGTCCCCCTTGAGAAGACTTTGCAAAGATCTCATATTAACATGGGCTAAACGGCGATGCCAAAGCCATCCCACGTCAACTTTAGCCATTAGGCATGTCGCGGTTTTAGTGGGTTGCTCTGAAAAATTGACCACATATAGACCATTCTCGACATGCCCAACAAAGGCTACTTTAAGAGTCTTGCTCCACAAGAGGGCCACGGAATCAATATCAAATAAAGTGGCAAAGCCCATGATTGCGAGTTGACGAACGGAAAGTAAATTGAATGCAAGGGACTCAACAAGCATGACCTTCTCGGTCGTGAGATCATGAGAAATGACAACCTTGCCAAGTCCTAATACCTTAGAAGACGAGGCATCACCCCACTCGACATTGGTGGGCATAGAAGGAATCTTGTGCACGTCCACCACCAAGTCCTTGCTTCCGGTCATATGATTTGTAGCTCCACTATCGAAAGCAGCCATGATCCCCACCGGAAGCAAACTCCTACACACGATCAATGCTTGGTTTTAGGTACCCATTTTGTAATGGGTCCTTTGATGTTAGTAACAAGGGTCTTAGGAACCCAAATAGACCATTCAATGTATTCATGAGGAGAACCAACAAATTTGGCATAAACATGCCCATCACTAGCGCGGCATAACACATAAGAAGGATTAAAGTCGCCGGCTATGTTCGGAGGGGTGGCGTTGCCCTTCTTGGCATTGCCACCCTTTGCATGGTTCTTCTTCTTCTTGGAAGCACCTCTCCCTCCCTCACAAAAGTTTGCTTGAGAGGAGGAGGTTGCTTGGTCTTGTCATTCTTCTTCTTGTTCTTGGGCTTAAAAGTAACCCAATCCCTCCTTTGTTACAACTTCCTTTTGATTACTCAAAAGGTCGTTAAGGTTCTTCTCACCTTGTATGCATGTGACAAGGCCCTTTTCAAGTTGCTCCTTCAACTTAGAATTCTCCTCAACAAGATGCACATGCTCACAACAAGGGTTAGTAGCATTTGCATTATCAATCAATACCATATGAGGAAATGTGGCTTTCTCCTTGGTTAGCTTCACTTGGAGTTGATCATGAGACTCTTTGAGACTAGCATGAGCACCCTTCAAGACTTTGTGAGCCTTGTCGAGAATGTCAAACTCCTCGTTGAGTCTAGCAAGATCAACTCCAAGCTTTGCCTTCTCGGAGCTTAGCACACGAGACACAACAAGAGCATGATCAATATCTTTCTTAAATTTAGCATGATCATCATTGTATGACTCCTCAAGAGCCAAACGAAGACCACGCTCTTCCTCAAGAGCATTGGAAAGATCCGAAATCTCATCGGCATAGTCGCGACTATGCCCTTCCATCTTAGAGATGGTTTATTCATGAGCCTCGATCATGTCATTGGCTTCACCAAGTTGTTCCAAGAGAGCAACGAAGTGCTTCTTGGATTTGCCCTTGAGTTTACCCATAAAGTCTCAAACTCATTCTCCTCCACATTAGTCCCCTCATGTTCATCAATGCAATCCACAAACAAGAATGATTGATGATGGTAGTTTTGATGTTGGGGGTTACCTTGTTGGTGGCTTTAGCCATGAGGCACTTGGCGGTGATGCTTTCATTAGGTGAGTCGAAGAGAGACACCGAGGAGTCGCCGCAATGGCAACGGGGGCCATGGCAACCGACTCACCATCTTCATCATCATCATCATCCTCATTGTACTCTTCTTGAACCACCAAAGCTTTTTGAGGAGCCTTCTTGGTGAAGTTGCTCTTGTTGGGGAAAGACTTAGCCTTGTCCTTACGGATGAGCTTGCCACCATTGTCTTCCCTCTTCTCATATGGGCACTCCGCAACAAAGTGACTCACATTGCCACAATTGAAGCAAGTTCTCACTCGTTGCTTGCCCTTTGCGCCATTTGAGTTGCTCTTGTTGAAGTTGGGCCTTGAGTTCTTCTTGCTCCAAAATTGCCTTGAAGCAAGGGCCATGTGTTCATGATAGTCATATCAGATCTTCGAGGTTGCTCTCTTCTTCTTCCTCCTCTCCTTCTTCTTCGACACAAACCTTGGCCTTCAAAGCGAGGTTGAGCTTCTTTGCTCTTTGGGATGAAGCACCGCATTGTCGGCGGTCTTGTCCAATATGCTCATAGCCACAAACTCATCCAACACATCACTTGAGGACAGGGTGTGGAAGTCCGCCTTTGACGGATGACGGAGGACATGGCTTTGTGGTAGGGCATAATTGCCTTGAGGACTTTGGCGCTTGATCCAGTTGTCATCCGTGTCCTTACTTCCATGATCCCGAGGGAGACCGCGAGCTTGGTAACTCTCCGATAGAGCTCACGAGGTTCTTCATCTTCTTTCATTGCAAACTCATCGGCTTCATCTTGCACCACTTCATAGTTGAACGTTGAATGCTTGCGCTTCCTCGATAAAGGGAAACCACCATGTGCCAAGCATCTTTGGCAAGGGAGTAGGGGCGGAGATGAGGGAGGCCTTCGGGAAGGATTGCTTCTTGGATGATGAAGAGAGCATTCTCATTGAATTGATGGTCCACGACTTCTCTAGGAGAGAAGTTGCTCGGGTCATGTGGATAGAAACCTTCTTCAATGATTCTCCAAAGGTTAGTGTTCACATGATTTAAATGACGCTTAAAACGATAAACCCAAGAATCAAAATCCTCCTTTTTATCAATCTTAGGAGGTGGACCGCATGATTCAAATGAGTAGAAGGAATCGGTCCACCATAAACGGGAGGAGGTTGCACATGGGCGAAGATGCCGGTGCCATTCTTACCACTAGACGATGGGGCTTTCTCACTAGTAGCTTCCCCTTATCGGAGTTAGCATCCGTCCCGTGTTGGCGGGATCACCCACTTTCACGGTGCGGTGGAAAGTTTAAGCCCTTCTAGGAATTCCTTAAACATGTCCTTGACCTCGGTCGTCATGGAGGTTTTCAATGTGTCCAACGCCACATTGAATTCCTCACGAGATCGAGTTACCCTATCTCCCGTAGATGATATCGGATTCGCACCGGAGTGCTCTCCCACATCATCTACGACGTCAACTATACTCTTGACGGTAGAAAGTCCTTAAAAAAAGACGAGGCTCTGATACCAATTGAAAGGATCGATATAGTTGACTAGAGGGGGGGGGTGAATAGGCAACTAACTATTTTTAGCTTTTCTTGACCAAATTAAACTTTGCAACAAAGTAAGTTGTCTAGATATGCAACTAGGTGGACAACCTATATGATGCAATCAACACATACACACGAGCAAGCAAAGATAGAAACAAAAATAAGCTTGCACAAGTAAAGGGATAGGATAACTGTCGGTGTCAAAACCGGCAGATCTCGGGTAGGGGGTCCCGAACTGTGCGTCTAGGCGGATGGTAACAGGAGACAAGGGACATGGTGTTTTTACCCAGGTTCGGGCCCTCTCGATGGGGGTAATACCCTACTCCTCGCTTGATTAATATTGATGATATGGGTAGTACAAGAGTAGATCTACCACGAGATCAAGGAGGCTAAACCCTAGAAGCTAGCCTATGGTATGATTGTTGTTCGTCCTCTGGACTAAAACCCTCCGGTTTATATAGACACTTGATAGGTTAGGGTTACACAGAGTCGGTTACAATGGTAGGAGATCTACATATCCAGATCGCCAAGCTTGCCTTCCACGCCAAGGAAAGTCCCATCCGGACACGGACGAAGTCTTCAATCTTGTATCTTCATAGTCTTGGAGTCCGACCGTGATGATAGTTCGCTATCCAGACACCCCTAGTCCAGGACTCCCTCAAGAGCCCCCTGAACCAGGCTTCAATGACAACAGTCCGGCGCGCATATTGTCTTCGGCATTGCAAGGCGGGTTCCTCCTCCGAATACTTCATAGAAGGTTTTTAACACAAGGATAGGGTCCGGCTCTGCAAAGCAAGTTCCACATACCACCGTAGAGAGAATAACTTTTGCACAGATCTGCTGACATATTCCGCGGCATGACATCACACCACGGCCAGGCCTTTATATGAATCGTTTTTTACCGTTCCACCTTAGCGCGTTTAGCGAGGCGTTTCTTGGCACGCCTTATCGAGCATAGATCGTGCCCCTTATTCCGGGATTCCCATCAATACGGACGTGGGTAACCCATCCGCCATTGATTACGGCGCTTGGGAGATAAGCGAAGTTTTACCAGTTGGTGGGGGACGATAACTTCGTCCGTCCATATAAGGGGATAAGGATCCACCTTTTCACCCACGCCTTCTTCCTCCTTTGCTCATCCATTTCACAAGACTCGAGCTCCAACGCCTAAGTCCGCACATCCCACCTCAACCTTCTCCAACCATGTCGAGGCGGGAGGCGGTGGATGGCCTCCTCCGCCACGGAGGGGCACATCACAAGACTGCGGGAGGCCGGATATTTGTCCGGCGACATCGCGCACAGGCTGCCCGACGTGGGGCAGCTCATTCCAACCCCCAGGCCCCATGAGAGGGTGGTGTTTCTCCCCCACTTCCTCCGCGGACTAGGTTTTCCACTTCACCCATTTGTCCGGGGGCTCATGTTCTACTACGGCTGGACTTCAATGACCTGGCCTGAATTTCATCCTCAACATCTCGGCGTTTATCGTCAGGTGCGTAGGCCTTCCTTCAGATTCAGCCCCACTTCGCCTATGGCTGAAGATCTTCAACGCCAGCCGAAGGTTGTGGGCGGCCGCTGCCGGAGTGCAGAGGCGCCATGGTTGGCAAGATGGCCAAAGTCCTATGGCTCGAGGGCGCCTTTGTGGAGAAAATAAAGGGGTGGCAATCGGGGTGGTTCTACATCACCGAGCCACGCGACCCCGAATGGGTGGCGGGCCCCAAATTCAGATCTGGCTTCCCCACACGGCTCTCGTCATGGAAAGAGACGGGCCCGACGTGGGGAATTCGACGAGCTATCCGGACTCCAAACATGCGTCCAAACCTGGTGGACATGAATCTCGTGCTTGTCGACGTAATCCGGTGATGCTCATCCGCGGATTCTCCCATGCCAACAACGGGCCTTTAATTTGTGGGAGTTCGATCCGCACAAAGATCAACCTTGAGCCCTTCGACACTACGCACGAAGATGTTCGAAGGTGATGTTCAAGGGCCAAGCCGTGATCCGCTAACAAAGATCGTGGATACAGCTCGCGGCGTCAAGCCGGGCGAGGTAAGTTATTTTACCTTTACGGGACTCTTTTTCATAGATTGACTCTATGTGGGATCTAAAACTCCCTAATCTTTGACAGGACTGGTGAAGACGTTCGACAAATTAATCGTCCGGCCTTTGCCGAAGATCCAGCCGGACGCCCGATTGACGGGCTGCTGGCTCCGGTACTCCCATGTGGTGCCGAGAAGAAGACCAAGAAGGAGGCCACAGGAACTCAAGGAGCTCCCGACGCCAGTGTGCTGTCGATTTTGAAGCGTAATCTTCTCCGAGGACGAGGAGGAGGAAAGAAGCTTCTCCCAGCCGGGGAGGAGAGGAAAAGGAAAGCCGCCTAACCGGGAGGCCGGAGGGTCCAAGAAGGGAAGAACCCTTCCTCCAGACTTCTCCACCAACGTCGACAACGACGAGGAGGATTGGCCAACAAGGGCCAAGCCCCTGGCGAGATCGTAAGTGTCCGGATACCCATGGCTTTTTTATCATTGCATAGTGTTCTCTAATGCCGAACAATCATGCAGCCCGCCCAAGGGCGAGTTCGCCACTTCGTCGAGCGGGTCCCTGAGTTCGTCGGAAATGGAGAGTACTTCACTTCCGACCGCCTCCTCACCTCACGCTGCGGTCGACGCCGTGGTGGGGCCCCAAGGGGGGCTTGGTCAAGAGGAGGTGGCGTAGGAGGCGCCACAAGGCAACCTCCCGGACTCCAGGAACGTGGGGGGCAAGACCCCCAGGGGCTCTAAGCCCGACCCTTGTCCGGACTCCATGCCGGAACCTTCAGCGGTTCCGGAGTCCGGCAAGCGGTCCCTTCGTAAGAAGGGTAAGACGCCGGTGTCCTCCGTCCAACCGGAGGCACCGGATAGCTTCCTGGAGGCGCTTAACAGCGCCTCCATCAAGGAGGAGCACCGCACTGTTATGAGTGCGGTGATGCGGACAGTTCAGTCCGCCAAGAGCGGGCTGACTGAAGCCTGTACCAGCCTTCTAAAAGGCTTTGAGGTAAGTTTAGAATATGTAAAAATATTACCGCATAGACAGTAGCCCTGATGCTTAGTTTGGTGTTCGGAAAGAAAAGCCGGACTAAGGATCTAAAAAGATGTACGCATGAGTCTAACATAAGTATGTCAATATGGGAATGCAAAGGCTGCCGACATCTCGGCCAGACCGATCATGGAGGTCAATGCATTGAAGCAGAGCCTCGAGCGGTCCGAGAACGAGCTCGGCCAAGCCAAGAAGCGGCTCGAGGACAAGGAAGGTAAGTAGTACCTTATTAAAGAAATACCTTATAGAAAGGTTTGGTTGCAAAAAATAACAGGAATAACATGGAGTACTGCAGGGCCACGAACGAGGTGGCGACTCAAGGAAGCGGTGTCTGTGGCCGAAAACAAAGCGGCATGGAACGCACCGAGCGAGAGAAGGGGAGGCGCAGCTGGCCAGAGCGGCAAGAGCTCCAAGCTCGTGGAAAAACACGAGAGTTTGGAGCGTGACTCAAGACTCGAGTCCGAGCTCGCCTCGGCTCTTGAGAGTGCCAAAGCTGCTAAGGCCGAGGCCCAAAAGCCCTCCAAGAAATTGAGTCATTAAAGAAGATAGCGGCGGTAAGGCATTCTTTATGCAAAGCAAGCATGTGAAAGTGAATTACCTATTACTTACCCGGATTAGGAGCTCTCCAGAGCATTCACAGATTTGCCTCAGAGGTGTCCGATGTCGCCGCATTCTACCGCGCCAAGGAGGGAGCTCGACGGAAAAGGTGTTCTGGTCTCAAGATGTCGAGGCGGACATCCGGTGCCTCGAGCGACCAGCTGAAGTAGCTGGTCGAGCTCCACAAGGTCGCCGAACAGGCCATGAAGGGCCTTATAGTGCGGCTGTGGCCATTGGAAGCCATGCCTGGGAGCTACTTCGGCTTAGTGCAGCGGCTGGTGGACGCCTTTCCACGAATTGAAGTGATCAAGCACTCATTCGCATTGAAGGTGTCCGTTGGCCCTTGCCCGTGCTAAAGTGCACTGGGGCAAGCCGGATGCGAGAAGCTTGTGACAGACGGGCCACCGAAGGGCAAGGAGCATCGCACGCCCAAAATGTACTATGAGGGCCTCCTAAGGGTGCCCGCCGAATAGCGGATGAGTGCTCCAAAGATGTAATTTTTGAATAGACTCGCATTTGTTATCCTGACGCTGAAAACTTGTTCATATGCGCTTAAGCAACGCTTGTTAATTTAAATTATTACCTTCAGGCGGCCGTTTATCAAATTTGAGAAATGGCAAGTCGTTATTTCAGCCCCCATGCCACGAAAGTCTTGGGGTGTTTGGGATAAACTTGAGCACTCTTGTTCCCATTCATGGGTCCATCTAGGAGGCGCTCAACATAGCGAACAAGGCAACCAGACTTATAATGCTTGAACACTCTCACTTAGCCATAGAATTCTATAATTTTAAATTTAGTGAAGCCCCTAGTATTCGGAAGACCGAGTTCGGGCGGTATCCACGCCTTGGCGGACAACTCGGTTCCTCGCTCTAAGCGGCATAAGTCTTTAGGGACCCGAAAAAACCTCTCGAACAACGACCGGCTCTCGCCCTATCATGACGGTCAGTTTTAGCTTTCTCCACTGAGGTGCTCGACCCAGCTCAACTGGGGCACAATAGCAGTGGTTCTCCCGGTGCTACCTTAGCCGATATAGCGGAACGTAAGGTACCAAAACACGGGAGCCGGGCAAACCCAACTATTGACCCAAGACATGATTCGGAGCCGATTCATATAATTCTATAAGTTCGGGGTGATGCACTTGTGAAAGTGTTCGAACTTATCACACCATAATTTTGGGGTACTTAAGCCCCTGGTGTATTGGCCGTACCAAAGTGTACGGGTGCAACATGTCATGAAATGAACATATATATAGATAAAGAAAAGAGTGCAATAATAGGCAAAAGCCATGTATTGTTTATTAAAAAATGTACTGCAATGAAAGCAGAACGATACAAATAGTGGGGTAGGCAAGGGATGGGACTATCTAACATGTCCCCCTCCAGGGGTAAGCTGCGGGATGGTATGTAAAACAGGTATAATGCTCGTAATAAAGACCACCTGAACATTCGACGTAGCTTCGCTTCAGCTGTTGCATCGTGAGTTCGGTGATTCTAGTGCCGGACAGGACTTCGAAAGACGGAGTCCTTAAAGTAAAAAAAGGAAGAAAAGGAAAAGAAAAAGAATGACACAATCGGAGCCCACAGTGCGGTTGAGCCGTATTCGGGCAGCCGTGGTCGTGCCCTCCCCTTATGCCCATGGTATCTCCAGAGCGTAGTTATGTACGCTGTAGTAATCGCTTCGCAATTTCGCGAGGGCTGGGGTTGGGGCCGGATTGCTACGCTGCGATGCTTGAATCGTGCCAGCGGTCTTGTTGTAGGTTACTCGAGCGCTGCTTGGATGTGTCCGGACGCTTAGTGGCCGGACTTGAGAATTGCTGTGAGAGGCTGCTTTGTACCTCCACCGCGAGGGCCGCCGTGTGCTCCTCCGTTCGGAGAGAGCGTTCAGTGTTTCCATTGACCGTGATTACTCCTCGAGGGCCTGGCATCTTGAGCTTGAGGTATGCGAAAAGCGGCATCGCATTGAATTTTGCAAATGCGGTTCGTCCGGCAAAGTGCATGATAGCCGATGTGGAACGGGACGATGTCGAAGATCAACTCTTCGCCGGAAGTTATCCGGGATCCAAGACCACTTCGAGTGTAATCGAGCCCGCATAACCGGCCTCTACACCGGTATGACGCCTTTAAAGGTCGCCTTTTGTAGGTTTAATCCTTGAGGGTCTATGCCCATTTTATGCGACCGTATCCTCGATAAAGCAGTGTTCAGCACGCCGCCGCCCATCGGGACTCTTGTGAGGTGAAATCCACAATAATTGGGTCAAGAACCAATGCGGCGAAACCGCCGTGACGGATGCTAGTGGGTGGTCCCTTCGATCGAAGGTGATCGGGCAGGAAGACCATGGGTTGAACTTTGGGGCGATCGCTCCATCGCATATACGTCCAGAGTGCACGCTTCCGCTCCCTTTTGGGTATGTGGGTTGCGTATATCATGTTCACCGTTCGCACTTGTGTGGGAAAACCCTTATGTCCTCTATTGTGCGGCGGCCGGGGCTCCTCCTCGTCATCGCTATGTAGCCCATTGTCATTGAGTTCGGCACTTAACTTGCCCGCTTGCTTGAACACCCAACAATCCCTGTTGGTGTGATTGGCTGGTTTTTCGGGGGTGCCATGTATCTGGCACAGGCGATCGACTATTCGGTCCAAGTTGGACGGGCCCTGGGTATTTCTTTTGAATGGCTTCTTCCGCTGACCGGGTTTAGAGCCTCTGAATCCGGCATTGACGGCGTATCTTCGCATTATCGCGTGCACGCGATGCTTGTTCTTGCCGCGACGCGACCTGCCATTGCTGTCCTTGGTATCCGAACTATCAGGGTGTTTGGCCAAGTTGTTGCTTCGAGCTAGCCAGCCGTCCTCTCCCGCACAAAAGCGGGTCATGAGTGTTGTGAGGGCTGCCATGGATTTTGGCATTTCCTGTCCTAGGTGCCGGGCAAGCCATTCGTCATGGATGTTATGTTTGAAGGCTGCAAGGGCCTCTGCATCCAGACGATCCAACGGTTTGATTTTTCTTTGTGAGGAACCGTGTCCGTAATTGTTCCGCCGATTCTTCCGGCTGCTAAATTATGTGGCTAAGGTCATCGGCGTCGGGTGGTCGCACATATGTGCCCCGAAGTTATCAAGGAATGCGGCTTCCGTGTCCTCCCAACAACCAATTGATTCTCACTGGCAAGATGTTGAGCCAATGCCGAGATGGTCCTTTAAGCTTGAGTGGGAGGTATTTGATGGCATGTAGATCATCACCGTGGGCCATGTGGATATGGAGGAGATAGTCCTCGATCCAGACCGCAGGATCTGTGGTACCATCGTATGATTCGATGTTTACGGGTTTGAAGCCCTCAGGGATTTGATGATCCATTACTTCATCTGTGAAGCATAGTGGGTGTGCGGCGCCTCTGTATTGGGCTATATCACGATGTAGCTCATATGAGCTTTGTCTACTGTGTTCGGCCGGCCGGGTTTGCTGTATCCGGCGCGACGGTAATCATCCCGCGTCGTTGCCCACGCCGATCCGTAGAGATCGATCTTGTATGTTTTGCCTTATCCTCCAAAGTATATCTCGCAAGTCCGACGCATTTTCCGTGCCTTGGTACTTTTGAGCGGCGTCGGGGTGTGGCTTGAGCGGAGGGCCGAGAGGCTTCTGTCAGCTGCCACGGGGTGGCCGGTCTGCCATGTCGTGCACTGGTGACTTGGGTGCTTCCTCCTCTGATCGAGGCAACAGCCTGCGTTTGGGGTAGCTTTTGGAGGGGCGTTCGAGGTCATACTCTTCGGCTGCAAGGACTTCAGTCCATCTGTCAGCCAGCAGGTCTTGGTCAGCTCTAAGTTGTTGCTGCTTTTTCTTGAGGCTGCTTTCCGTGGCTATAAGCCTGCGTTTGAAACGCTCCTGTTCGGCAGGATCCTCGTGCACGACAAATTAAATGGGTCGAGGCTTGCCTCATCTTCGGAGGGAGGCGCATAATTATCGCCCTCGACCTCTCTTTACATGACCGTCGTGCGGACTTGCTTCTCCCTCCTCCCGACCGAGTCCCGCTGGAGGGGTTGTCTTCGCACCGTCCGGTGTTATTATCTCCCGTGCCGGAATCACCGTTTTTGCTGTGGCGGGATTTAGAGCGGCGCCGCTGACATCGGCGCTTCGGTTGCTTCTTGGAGGGGTCATCCTCTGTTGTTCCATCGCCGTTCCCGTCTTTTGGGATGTCCACCATGTATATGTCATACGACGAGGTGGCCTTCCAGTGCCCTGTAGGAGCTGGGTCTTGGTCGTCTCCGGCATCGTCGTCCATACCGTCGATGTCTTCGAAGTCGAAGTCGAGCATGTCGGTTAAATCATCGACAGTGGCTACAAAGTGGGTGGTGGGTGGGCGTTGAATTTCTTCGTCATCCGCATCCCAACCTTCCTGTCCGTAGTCCAGCCAGGGCTCGCCAGATAAAGAGAGAGACTTTAGTGAATTCCGGATGTCACCAAAGGGCGAGTGCTGAAAGATGTCCGCGATGAACTCCATAACCGGCGCCCAATCGGATTCGATTAAGGGCGCTGGAGGGTTCGAGTCCGGAGAGGAGTCCGCACCGGAGTCAAGGTCTTCGCAGCGACAGGGGATGGAGTCCGGCTCAATCACCGTAGAGATCGTAGCCCCGAGGTGGTGTCCAGCCACTGCCCTCGATCGGGAATCCGGCCCGGATTAAGGGTCGGAGCCGGATCGTGCGGCCTCCATGGCACTGCTCGTCAGCAGAGCTAGATCATGCCCATCGAGACAAAGGCGGCATGCTTATTGCGGCTCGAATCCGTCAAGATCAAGTCTCCGCGGATATCGGCCGTATAGTTCAAACTTCCAAATCGACCAAGGCTGTGGGCGAAGCTTTCAATCTGCTCCAGATGGCTGCTTAATTGCCCGCAAAGGTAAAGCCGCCGAATACGAAGATCTGTCCGGGGAGAAAAATCTCACCCCGGACCGCGTCGTTGTTGATGATCGAAGGAGCCATCGGGCCTATCGGTGACGACACAGAGGAACTCTCAATGAAAGCACCAATGTCGGTGTCAAAATCGGCGGATCTCGGGTAGGGGGTCTCGAATCGTATGCGTCTAGGCGGATGGTAACAGGAGACAAGGGACACGATGTTTTACCCAGGTTCGGGCCCTCTCGATGGAGGTTATACCCTACTCCGCTTGATTAATATTGATGATATGGGTAGTACAAGAGTAGATCTACCACGAGATCAAGGAGGCTAAACCCTAGAAGCTAGCCTATGGTATGATTGTTGTTCGTCCCCACGGACTAAAACCCTCCGGTTTATATAGACACCGGATAGGTTAGGGTTACATAGAGTCGGTTACAATGGTAGGAGATCTACATATCCGTATCGCCAAGCTTGCCTTCCACGCCAAGGAAAGTCCCATCCGGACACGGGACGAAGTCTTCAATCTTGTATCTTCATAGTCTTGGAGTCCGGCCGTGATGATAGTTTGGCTATCCGGACACCCCCTAGTCCAGGACTCCCTCAATGACTATTCAAGATACACTTGGGTATACTTCTTCAAGAGGAAGAGTGAGACTCAACAAACAGTCCTCGACTTTGCAAATGAAGCTCAACGTCATCATAATGCAAAGATCTTGACAATAAGAAGTGACAACGGCACCGAGTTCAAGAACTACACCTTGGATGAGTTTCTTAGTGACGAGGGGATCAAGCATCAATTTCTGCACCATATACCCCTCAACAAAATGGTGTTGCGGAGAGGAAGAACCGGACGTTGATGGATGCGACAAGGACCATGATGGCGGAGTTCAAGTCTCCATACAACTTTTGGGCCGAAGCCATCAACACCGCATGTCATGCATCCAATCGGCTCTATCTCCGCAAAGGCTTGAACAAGACTCCTTATGAGATACTCACCGGCAACAAGCCCAATCTCAAGTACTTCCGGGTGTTTGGGTGTAAGTGTTTCATTCTCAAGAAAGGTGTTCGTTTGTCTAAATTTGAAGCTAGATCTCATGTGTGCATATTTGTTGGTTATGCTACAAACTCTCATGCTTACCGTGTCCTCAATAAATCCACGGGACTTATTGAGGAGACGTGTAACGTGGAGTTTGATGAGAATAACGGCTCCCAAGTGGAGCAAAGTGGCACTTGTGATGTAGGTGATGAAATTCCTCCTCAAGCCATAAGAAGAATGGGTGTTGGTTTTATCCTACCCATTGAGGAACCCCTTGTGGCGAAGGAGAAGGACAATGCTCCACTCAAGTGGAGCCATCACCAACCCAAGGCCCTGCCTTCCAGAAGAACAAAGTAAAGGCCCTCAACCTCATGAACAAGACCAAGGGCAAGATCATGCTCAAGACGATGGTGACACACCAAATGATGCCCAAGGTCAAGTTCTTCCCCGAGCATGCTCAAGATCAAGAACATGCTCAAGACGGCGCTCAAGATGATCAAGTGACCCCTCCTCATCTCACCTCCGAGGAGGAATTAGAGCGTCGTGCCGCTAAGATTGCGTCCATACTCACCACCAAAGGCCATCTCATGGAGAATGTGGTTGGAAGCCTAAGAAAATGGGTAAGCACTCGTAGACAATTGGCAAACTATTGTGAACATCACGCGTTTGTCTCTTGTGTTGAACCCCAAAAGGTCTATGAGGCGCTTGAAGACTCGGATTGGCTCAATGCCATGCATGTAGAACTCAACAACTTCGAGTACAACAAGGTGTGGAGATTGGTGCCAAGGCCATCGGGGAACCGCAAAGTCATTGGAACCAAGTGGATCTTCAATAACAAGCAAGATGCTCATGAGAACATCATTCGCAACAAGGCAAGATTGGTAGCACAAGGCTGCTCCCAAGTCGAGGGTATCGACTACGGTGAAACCTTTGCTCCCGTTGCTCGCCTTGAATCCATTCGTTTGTTGATTGCTTATGCTTCCCATCACAACTTTAAGTTGCAACAAATGGATGTGAAAAGTGCTTTTCTTAATGGTCCTATTAATGAGTTGGTCTATGTCAAGCAACCCCTGTGTTCGAGGACCCTACTTCCTGGATCATGTGTATCAACTCGATAAGGCACTCTATGGCCTTAAACAAGCCCCACGTGCGTGGTATGACCACCTTACCGAGTTGTTACAAGATCGTGGATTTGAGGTGGGGAAAATCGATCCCACTCTTTTTACTAAGAAGGTCAATGGGGAGTTGTTTGTATGCCAACTATATGTTGATGATATTATCTTTGGTTCCCCTAACAAAGCTTTCAATGAGGAATTTGCCGCTCTCATGACCTCCAAGTTCAAGATGTCTTCTATGGGAGAGTTGAAGTTCTTCCTTGGTTTTGATATCAAACAAAGAAGAGAAGGAACCTTCATCAACCAAGCCAAATACACTCAAGTCATGCTCAAAAGATTCAAGCTAAGTGATGTCAAGTCGGCTACTACACCAATGCCTACCAAGTGCCAACTTGACATTGATCCCAATGGTAAGCGGTGGATCAAAAGGTATATCGCTCCATGATTGGCTCCTTGCTTTACCTTTGTGCATCTAGACCGGATATCATGTTGAGTGTGGGAATGTGATACCTGCAGTTTCAAGCCAGAAGGAAAGTCACTATGTGGCGGTCAAGCGAATCTTTCGATATTTGGCTCATACCCCAAACTTTGGCTTATGGTACCCAAGAGGGCAAACTTCAAGCTTGAAGGATTTACGGATTCGATTGGGCGGAGACAAAGTGGATAGGAAGTCCACCTCTGAGGGTGCCAATTTCTTGGTTGCTCTTTGGTAAGTTGGTCTTCCAAGAAGCAAAGTTGTGTGTCTCTCTGGCCCAATCAAGCGGAATATGTGGCGGACGGTAGTTGCTGTGCTCAACTCCTATGGATGAGGCAAACTTTAAAGGAGTACGGTGTCATTTGTGACAAAGTGCCTCTTTGGTGTGATAATGAAAGTGCCATCAAGATTTCTCTCAACCCGGTGCAACACTTCAAGACGAAGCACATTGAGATTCGGTATCACTTCATCCGGGATCACATTAGGCGAGGGGAGATCGAGCTCAAGTATGTCACTCATGATAACCTTGCAGATATTTTCACAAAGCCCTTGGATGAAGCAAGATTTCGCGAGTTAAGGCATGAGCTAAATATCATTGATTTGAGCAATGTGACTTGAACCCGTGCACCCCCCACCACACTCAACTTGTTGTCTAGTTTAGGTGTAGGCATGGACATAGGGGAGTGTTGTTCTCTCAATGAACTCTCCCTCCCCCTATCATGCATAAATAGATCAACTCTTTCACATTAGCCATTTTTTATGGTACTTGTGCTTCAAAGACGAGTTTTGGTCATGGGCCCAAGGATAATTCTTCGCGGTGCCATACCATCTAACTCAAACATAGGTGGCTTCGGCCACCGCCCTCTCCTTTTGAGAGGTTGTGTCGCCAGTGTTCTCTTGTTGTCTTTCTGCCTCTGGTTTGTGCGTGTTCTTGTTGTTTCCTTTGTGTGAAAAGTTTCCGTGCAAAGACCTTCTTCTTGTGTTGAAACCGGCTGTGTCTTGAGATCATGGTACTACCGCGGCCAGCTACGGTACTACCGCTGCCAACCACGTTACTACCGCGTGTGGGAGCACGGTACTATTGCCCCACGCCGCAGTAATTTTTCTTGCCGCTGGGTGAGCGGTACTACCGCTTGGTGCGGTACTTTCCGCCCGGCGGTACTACCCTTGATGACATGCTTGGTACTACCGCGCCAGCTTGGGCGTGGGGATAAGGACGGGCAGGGGAGTTCTAACTCCCCATACCCATTCATGATTCCCCCACGTCTCTCTCTCTCTCTCTCTCTCTCTCTCTCTCTCTCTCCCATGCTCAAGATCGGAGCGGCGTTCATCGCCGGATCTCCTCCTCCGCTGCCCTCCGTGATTCTGCGGTGGGATCTTTCCCCACCACGTGCTCTTGCTATGGACCCAGGTTTTTCCCCAATCTTTCCTCGTTTTATTGAGTTCTTTGCCTCTAGGTTGTTGGGGGAGACTTGTGTGTTCTAGAGATTCTTAGGCTATTTCTTTGCAAGAGTAGGATGAAGGAGAGTAGCTTTGCGTAGGGATTATACTTGTATTTTTGTCTTGCGATAGATTTGATCACCGTAGCACTGCCGTTGTTTCGCGGTTCTTTTCAGATTCGAACTGTCGTTTGGATCTGACGCGATCTTGATACTACCGTCGGGCGGCGCAGATTACCGCTAGCACGGTACTACCGCCCTTCTGGCGCTGGTACTATCAGCTCACACTGCTGACACTAAAATTTTACTACCGCTCCAACCACGGTATTACCGTGACCTCGCACAGTACTACCGTGACTTGGAGCAAGATTAATATTTTAGTACTGCAGCAATCGGCGATACTACCATGGCTCACATCTATCGCCACAACTTTCACGTATATTTCCTATGTGTTTCTTGTGCTTTGCCGTGGTCTTTGCATTGATCCTCTTGGCGTTCGTTGGTGTTTTATGCTTGTGTCTCTGTGGTGGCTCTCGTTGTTCCAATCCCACCGTGACACCGGCTCCAAGCGTCACAAGAACCTGTGTGAAGCACCAGAGGGCTCCTCTGCCCCCAAGCGCAAGACATCAGCTAGCAAGTTCAAGGAGCCCGCCAAGGGCATGGATGAGATACCACAATCTGAGTACGTCCATCTCAGGCAGCTTCACCCGTACGTAAACCCTCGTTCCTCTGTCAGAGGTTGTGAGCTGTTTTGGAACAAGCAACAGACCAACATCTATCTGGATGTCATAAAAAACAAGCAGAATACCTACGTGGATGTGAAATGGATTTACATGCATCACATGAGGAAGGACAAGTTCCGTGCCTACTTTGGAGAGGCTCGGACTTGGTGGAGCAGTTTGGTATTGAGCATGTGATATCCTTTCACCTTGACTATGACCCCGAGCTTATTTGTCGTTCTTTGCCTCAAGATACTTTCATTACGATGAGGAGCGGAGGATGACCCGGATGTCCAATGGCCGTGGTCGATCGCTACCGGAAGGAGTTCATGGATTTGCTCCAGTTCACGATGACGGGCTCGACACTCCCGTGGTGTTCGCCCCCATGCCAACTCTGAGTCTGCCAACAAGGACAAGCTTACACCATACTATGTTGAGAAGACGCTCCCAAGTGGCAAGATAGGGTTGGTGCTCAACTCTTTTCTGGATATCATGTATCGCATCTTCCGCAACTCCTTGTTCCCTCGCATTAGTGACAAGGACAAGGTTCATGCCTATATGGTGGATATGATGCTCATCTGCGAGGAGGCTCGTTTGTCTCAGACTCAGCCACTTGATGTCTCTCACATCATGTGGTGTGAGCTTCGGTTTGCGGTGTTCAACCGCAAAGTGCCTATCTATAGGCCCTATCTGTTTCTGCTGACCTCAAAGACTTGGGAGAAGATGTTCCCTGGTGAGGAGTTCCTTGCCCCTGACTGGATTTGCCATGATCCCATCTGTCTGCGTGTCAAACCCAACTGGGCCAACACTACTACTCGTGCCGAGGCGCTCACTGCTAGGGCTGCTGTTGATGAGGAGGATCTTTGGCGCCGAGGATGTTCTTGAGGGCCGTCTGCTAGGCCTTCCTGTAGCTCCGCTATGCCTTCGTGGGCCAAGAAGTCAAGGACAAGATGAAGACTCGTTTACGCATGCAAGCCAAGGGGCAAGATAAGACTCACGTGGCGCCCAAGGAGAGTTGTCGCCGGGACAGGAAGATCTTGCAGCTCTATGGTGAGGATGTGTCCGGGTGCGAGGAGCATCACCCAGAGGCCGAGTGGATGGAGAAGCAAGGCTACAGGTGGACTGATGATTCGAGGAGGACGTCCAGGAGTCCATCCCTGGTGCCGAGGAGTCCGACGGAGAGGGTTGGGATGAGTTCCCTGCTGCTTGAGCCACCACTTGTGTGTAGGTGTCCTCTCTGCCTTTTTGGCATCTCGATGCCAAAGGGGGAGAGAGTGTAGGGATTTGTGAGTCGTGTGTCGTTGTTCGTGTTTGGTGTGTTTGTTGCTTTCTCGCTTGAACTTCGTTTGAACCTCGTTTCAGTTGCTTTTCCTTCATATGGTGTAAGACATATGCACTCTATCTATCTTAGCGAGCTTGTGATATATTGTGCTATGATCTGCTTAGATGTTAATTATCGTGCTTTTGTCTCTAAAATATAGGGGGAGTGGTGATCCTAGTGTGTGTGCTATGCATCCAAAGAATCCATCCAGGGTGCACACATCTAGGGGGAGCCCGTCTATATTTTAGAGAGGAGGGATTTGCCCTTGCTCAAAATTATCTTATCTTTGTGCAAATCCCGTATTGTCATCAATCCACCAAAAAGGGGGAGATTGTAAGGGCATATTTACCCCTTAGGTGTTTTGGTGATTGATGACAATGCTTTTGCGGACTAATCGTGTGCCTTGAGTTTCTCAGATGCTTCATCTCTAGGTACGAGACGATTCGGTGCCCCTCGGAATCTATTGAAGACGGCGTTGTTCTACGTTTCTCTTTGGTGGATTTGATTCGTAGGAGAGCCGTACTATTAAGAGGGGGTCCGCGTCGGAAAGGTTTGGGTGGAATCAGCACGTACACTTGTCCTACCTTTCCTTGCACTTTGGAGCGTCTTTCCGTTATCCTAGTTGTGCATTATCAGACGGCTACTGTTGTACTTGCGGTAGTACTGCTCTACGGAACGGTAGTACCGCAAGCACCTGCAGCTGATACTGGGGTCACGGTAGTACCGCTCCCCTGGAGCCTTAGTATCGCAACTCCCATGCCTAGTGCTGCTCCGGTACGGTAGTAGGAGCGGATGTAATTTTTTACATCCGCGCCCACACGGTAGTACCGCACATCACGTGCGGTAGTACCGCGGGAGGCCACGGTAGTACCGCTCCCCACGAGCCGTAGTTCCGTGGCCCTCATACCAATGCCGTTCTTGCCGCGGTAGTAGGAGCGGATGTAATTTTTACTTCCGCGCCTCAGCGGTAGTACCACACCTCGTCTTGGCGGTAGTACCGCGTCGGGTTTTACTGCTATTTCTTTTTCAGCGGAAGTAGGCACGGATGTATTTTATTTCATCCGCGCTCTTAAGAGGCTGTGGCTTACCTGCCTTGCGGTAGTACCGCAAGGGGAAATGTAATCAAGCGCTTTCGGTCGAGGCTAGTCCGGCCTCTGCTGCTGCCCGTGAGTACCGTGGTCCTCCACGGTAGTACCGCTGGCCTTGCGGTAGTACCCGCTTACGGCGGTAGTACCGCTGATGTCGCAGCTGAACTTGAGGATAACGGTTGGATCTATTCCACGACTATAAAAGGGTGTCTCCTACCTCTAGTTGACTACCTCTTCCATCTCTAAGCTCCATTGTTGCTCCAAGCTCCATTTTGGCCCGATCTCTCTCCTAGCCAATCAAACTTGTTGATTTGCTCGGGATTGGGTCTAAGGGCCCGATCTACACTTCCACCAAGAGACATTTGATTCCCCCCACTTATCCCTTGCGGATCTTGTTACTCTTGGGTGTTTGAGCACCCTAGACGGTTGAGGTCACCGCGGAGCCATATTCCATTGTGGTGAAGCTTCGTGGTGTCATTGTTAGCCTCCAATTAAGTTGTGGAGATTGCCCCAACCTTGTTTGTAACGGTTCGGTTGCCGCCTTCAAGGGCACCAATAGTGGAATCACGGCATCTCGCATTGTGTGAGGGCGTGAGGAGAACACGGTGGCCCTAGTGGCTTCTTGGGGAGCATTGTGCCTCCACACCGCTCTAACGGAGACGTACTTCCCCTCAAAAGGAAGGAACTTTGGTAACACATCCTCGTCTCCACCGGCTCCACTCTTGGTTATCCTATCCCTTTACTTGTGCAAGCTTATTTGTGTTTCTATCTTTGCTTGCTCATGTGTATGTGTTGATTGCATCATATAGGTTGTCCACCTAGTTGCATATCTAGACAACTTACTTTGTTGCAAAGTTTAATTTGGTCAAGAAAAGCTAAAAATTGTTAGTTGCCTATTCACCCCCCCCCTCTAGTCAACTATATTGATCCTTTCAACATGTTCTTGCCCAAAAGTTTGTTTGGAACAAAAAACACTATTGCATAATTATTAATCCATTTATGATAGTGATCCAATAGATGCTAATAACCAGTACCATTATTTCCTAATGCTTTATACAGTTAAAACATATCTATCATGAGTTTGGAGATTTGCTCATACCAAAGTAAACTAGCATCGGTATTGATCCAATATTTACGTGGCGTTTACAAAATCTTGGTTTGAAAATCTTGTAAGATGCACATGGTACATCCGCCATTCAAGTTTTGACATATCGCGTGATTTAAACTTTTCATATTGGCACTCTTGGCAATTGTTGATTAACGAATAATACTATTTTGGTTGGCTTTTGGTATGATGCGGAAAACTACTATCGTGTCGCGGCTGCGACAGTTCTTGTCGCCATTACTCGAGAGAAGCATCGCCGGTCCCAGGCTTTGTCACGAGAGAAGCATCGCCGGTTGGGAGAGTTCAAGGTCGAGTATGAAGTTCAACATGGAAAATTGTCGTGTATTGCCTTATTTGAGAATTTTCCATGTGTTTTGCATTTTAGGTAGCGCAGAATCAGTAAGTTCTACTACTGGTGCACGCCAAGTTCAAGGATTTTGCCATTCTCGAGCATCCACTGGCTCCGACCTCCACCTGCTGTCGGCGCTGGATCCGCAACCTCTGACCTCGCGTGGATCTTGGCTGGTTTCTCTATCCCGAGTGCCGCCGCCGGCCACCCTGCAGCATGGCTTCGGTTCCCTCTCCGGATGCGTCTGCGCCAACCATCTCTATGAGACTACCCTATTCCTTCATTGGACTACTCCTTCCACCAGCAGCCCCCCTAGCAAACCTCATGTCTCATATTTGTTCTTATTTTCTTCCAGAATGCATCAAAAAGCCAGATTCACAAATTCATCTTCTATATGCTTTTCAGTTCATCGACTTCCCATTGGTAAGTCCAATTTATTTTGTGTTTCAATCTTCTTCCTATAGCACTTGTGCTTGTTAATGATGTTGTACACAAAATGGCTTATGAGATATCTGGATAATGTGTATACAAATGATTTTTGGTTACTATTTTGTATGATTCATTTGGCAAAAAGATTCTTGTTCTTTGTGGAGCTTTATACTGACTTACATCATCATAGCCTTTTCATGTCTGCACATCTACATGGAAAGGTTCGCCTACAAACTAGGGTTCACTTGGGTTCAAAAAAGTATATTTTACACACACGCAATGCTTGAAGTTCAATTACTCATGCTTAGTAAGTACACTCTGTTTTGAGGAGTGCACATCTTGCTTAGAAAACATGGGTAAGTTTATGAAGAGAAAAATCATACGTTCAAAATCTAGGAAAAGTGGTAATCCATAGGCCCATGCTGCAGTCTTTGATGCATACATGCCTCGCTTCTACCCGCAGACTTTACTAGTTGTTTGTTGAACATTCCACTGTGTTTTTAGATGCCAAGTGCAGTGCCATGGTTGATCTGTAGCAATGACAGATGCTAAGTGCCAGTGCCAAGGTGGTATACATAAAAACAATGAATTGTTGCAGTGTAGCTGAACTAGAGCATCGCAGGCTAATTAATTGTAGTTTCTTGTTGCGCAATGACAGTTTGTGTGCACCATGTGTGTAAGAATGTTGTTGCTAGATGGCCACAAAAAACAGAGCTTAATTAGTCTCTTCAATACAATGCTTGGTTTGAGAATTCTTTTTTCTTGTCCAGAGAAAATTATATCTATACTATGTGTATCAGTTCATGATATAATTTTTCATCAGTTCATAATTCTGTCTTCTTATGATAGATAAGTATACTAGTTTGGATCTTCATTAGTTTCTAAGTCTTGACCAAGGTTTTTGAGTCGTGACTTGGCGAGTCGCCATGAGCCCTATGACTCGGCGTATAGTCGACGAAAGTCGCTGTATAGTCGCCATAAGTAGCTGTATAGTCGCGAGTCGCCCTGATTTTTGGAAAACGACTTGGCGATTAGTCGGCGACTATACAACAACTAATCAGCGACTCAAAAACCACGGTCTTCAGTCTCATTTTCTTCTTCAGTACGTCTTGTTCCTATGCCATTCTTAGGAATTGTTTAGTATTAGCTATTCTGGTTATCATTTAGAGATAAGAGGTGAGTGTTTGGTGTTTCACTCCGTCTGGCGGGGAGGCACCTCGGCCGCTCTCCAATGGGCCGTCTGATTGCCGCCCTCTCCATCCGGTGGGCAGTAGACCTCTTGGCGGCTCTGCAGTGGTCCCTCTTGCCGTACCTCCGCATGGTGTCTTGTCTTGATCGATCTTCTTTGCAGCTGCTTTGCATCTTCTTGGTGGGCTTGCAGTTTACTCATTGCCTCGCTTGATTTCTCCTAACTGCATCCTAGACATGCAGCTGCCACGCTCTCCACACGAATTTAGTGCACAATACTCTCTCTCTCTCTCTCTCAATTTATTAAAACTTATAGCATGGACACAATTTGTATGGAAATTCCTCTCTGAATTTCTAATTTGTTGTACCTGCCTTGCGGTTATCTGTTTAGTTTTGTGTTACATTGTTTGCCCCAATTGATCCTTGTTTTAAGGCTTGTATGTTGTGCACTTACGATCCCGTCGTAAAGTGAAAAAAATACAAGCGAACTAAGTACTTGTTTGGAAAGTTTGCAAGTTAGAATTCTAATTTGAATTCAGTGCAATTTCTAAAATTGTTCAATTCTATCTTAGTTCGAATCATTTTGTTATTTTAATTCAGTTCAAGGTGCGGCTATTTGAAAGGTTTATTCTTTGGTTGGAAAATCTCTTTTGGAGAAGTTCGAGTTTAAAAGATTACATGTCGAGATTCTTTTAAAAGGTGGACTAATCATCTAATTATTCTTACCATGGACTCCAAAATACTACTTTTAACCAACTAACAATTGGCCAATTGTATATGGAAAACATAAAGTAATGGTCGGCTATGCTACTGCAAGTACTAACACTTGTATCCTTATTAAGGGGGTGCCTTTTCACATATTGAACATGGATACCTAAACTAGTCTTCTAATGAGCATGTACTCATCGCTCACGTACCACCATCTTTGCTGGGAATGGGATGCCCAAAACTTATACTCATGTTTTTCTGTTTCTAAAATAGAGAATGTCCATACTGACTCACACCAAGATGCACTTGAAACTAATATAGTTCGGTTCAGTTCTTATTGTCGGCATCCGGGGCAATAGCCAGCACAACCATCCCTCCCGCTCATCGGTCCAACCTCTTGCTCCGGCGCGGTCACTCAAAGAGCCGTGTGCAGGCCACCCGTGTTTCACCTCCTGATCCGGCTCAACTTTTTCCCTTCTTCAAAGATTTTTGGTATGAATTTGATGAATCTTCTTGATACTATGTTCTTACTCATTCAGAGCTAGTTTAGTTCCTGTATATATGTATCACTTAGTTTTCAGATGGCTCAATTTAGAGTACTTCCAACTCTGAAACTTGCCATGCATATTTGGGGATGGAATGTAAAATGGATGATCCTGTGATGGATTGATGTGCAGGTTCTTTGTGTACTTATTTTTGACAGATTGTAGTACTCTGTAGTGGTATTGAATTGGGAACCTATGGTGCTTCAGTTAGAAGATCGTTGATGCTAGCTTCTTCAAGTTTGTACTAAGTAGAATGACTAGTACTGAGAGCAAGTATTCTACAAATGTACATAGTATGATTTTATTAATGGATAAGGACATGAAATCATATCTTACTTCAACTTTGAGCACACGACTATTTTTTATCTTTACTGTTTCTAATAGCAAGTTCTGCAATTGATCCGTCCAGATGGAAGAAGGAAATCAGTCCAACAGGCGCATCTAAAGTGACATGTGGTGCACCGCCCACTCGTCCTCAAGCTGCTCGTCGTGTTGTGCCGGCTTGCCATTAACCACAGTTGTGGCTCAACCCCCACGGTGCTTCCACGACCACCACATGCAGCCTCCCTCAATTGTTGCCCTCACCATGCTCTCCTGCGTATTGGCGGCCTCGACGAGCTGACTAATTGGTTGCCGCTCATGTGTGCCTTGATGCGCGCCGAGCTGGTCACAATTTATATTTTTGTTTTAAGTTCATTTGTGTTCTTGTTGTCAGATTGCCTGCAAATTTGTTATCGTTGTTAGTTCATGTGTGTTCTTGTTGTTAGGTCCTGTGCAAGTTTGTTATCAGTTCATGTGTATTGTGTTTCTTTTGTCGCTTCATTAGTACATATCCACCTACAACCCGTTCAATGATGTAAGCCACGCAAGTTCAAAAAGAAATGGATAAAACAATGATGGTGCTCAAAAGAATACAGCCCATTCAATGATGTAAGCCACGCAAGTTTGAAAGGATTCACATCAGTACAAACTCTAGAGGGCATGTATATTATTTGCCCCACGAAAATTCAAAATGGTAAAAGTTTAAGATGTGAAATGAGAGAAGTCCAGACCATCGTTGAAGTTGAAAAAAAAGAAACACACAAAACATTTTCTTTGTTTTAAGAAAATGTCATTCAGTTCAATGATATAAACCAGACAAGTTCGGGGATGATGATACCACTATTTTGATCAATGAATAAAGGAGGAGATATTTGTCAAAAAAAAGTGGTATGTTACTACTCTTTTGAAAGAACAAAAAAAGAATTCTCGTGAAAACACGCTCAGTACACAACCATACGGACATCAGTGCAAGTACTTTTTTTTTAAACCTTTCTAAATTACTCTATGAAAAATACATCAGTACAAACACGCACACACACACATATCAGTACAAGTACTCTATTTTTTTGACAGGAAAACAACACGACGTGTCTCACCACATTCAAAATTACTCATCAACGATTGCGAATTTGAGAAAACATTCAACATGACTAAGTTTCGCATTTTTGATAGCTATCCAATGGTATATTATTTGCCCCATTTTGACAAACTTTTAAAAAAATCGCGTTCAAAATCAGATTGACCGTATTCGAATTCGTTTATAAACCATAAGGAATTAGAAAAACATTTCTATATGAAAAAGTTGCGCATTTTCCATAGCTTTCCAACGCCGTATCATTTGCATCAATCCAACAAACCGTTTGAAAAAAACACGAAAATACGTTTCGCCCAGAATTTCACCTTTTTAAATTACTTTTAAATTGTATATAATTTGAAAAACAGTATATACATGGAATATGCGGATTTTTACTAGCTTTCCAACACTATCTTATTTGCTCAATTTCGACAAACCGTTTGAAAATTGAGTCCAAAATACGATTCACGTATTCGGTTTAAAAAAATGGTTTTTTCAAAACCGCTCTTAGATCGTGATGATTTTGCAAAAAATTCTATATGACTGTAATGTAGATGTCAAGAGATTTCCAATGATATATTACATGCCCCATTCCGACAAAAAGATGACCAGTTCGATGAGATAAAAATTATCAGTACAACCGCGTGAAACCATCAGTTCAAGTAGGGTAACAGAATAATATTTTGTTACGCGAAACAGAATAGCCAGATGTGTGTGTATGTGTGTGTGTGTGTGTGTGTGTGTGTGTGTGTATAGGAAAATGGTTGTGTATTCCTGGGAGTACGTACTCCCGCTTCTAATATACCACATAGATGAATCGTTTATACCTTTTTATTATTTTTAATATAATTCACTAGGAATTATTAGATACCTCAAAATGAGTTTCATGAAAAAATTCATGAGAGTCTACATATTTTTAAATGTTTACGTATATACTGATGTGTTTGTACGTGAAAAAGGTATATTACAAAAAGTATGTCGCAGATGATATTTTTTCAACAAAACTCGTATTGGGGTATCTAAGAATATTTAATGAAGTATATTGAGAATGATAAAGAGGTATAATTAATGCGTATATGAGATATATTGAGGATGGAAGTACATACTCCCAGGAGTACAGAAGAGGAGTCATGTATACACACACACACACACACACACACACACACACACACACACATATATATATATATATATATATATATATATATATATATATATATGTCCTATATAAGTAAATTATGTGGGGCACCTAGGTGTCTGGGCACCTAAGTCCCAATATAGCAAGTCATACTTGTGGTGCATGGCTTTTCAAATTTTGTTTGCATGTACTACAAGCATAAATGGACAATAATTGCTTTCAAAAAAATAATATACTACGGTTTCCTAGTATGATTCCTTTCCAAACAAAAAGGGTATGCATATATAATCTTATTTCTTAAGGTATCAGATATGACAATAATACAAAACGTCGTTCCTATGGTTCGTATGTATATTAAGGATGCTTTTATGCATTTTTTTAGAGTTTTACGTTTCAAGGTATCTAGTATTTCAAAAAAATAGACCGGGTCGGACTTTTTAATGGCTAATATTTCTATACAAATTAAGGTGACCAAATAATATAAAATGCGATCATAATTAATTGTTTTAGTTGTAGGAATATATGATGCATGCTGATATCCAAACATGATTTTTTCCAACGTACATATATCCACTGACAATTATTTTTAGTTTAAGGAATGTTTGTTACATATACCCACACATGATTCTATGTATTTATTGTATCAAGGTATATACTTATAAATTTAATGACAAGGTATGTAAATACGACGAGTATGCATATACAAGAAAAATATATTGAGTACTCTAGGGTGTATACATACACAAAAATCTAATCAATACATACTAAGTAAGTGACGTACCTAATCTAATGGGTATGTATTAAATATTCTGGGTATATACATACAAAAAAATCTAACGTGTTACATACTAAATATTCTGGGTATATATGTACTAAAAAAATCAATGAGTGTGTAATGAATAAATGAATCCGTACATATCTAATCTGATTGATACATACTAAATATTATGGGTATATACATAGATAAAAATCTAATGTGTACGTAATAAATATTCTGGGTATATGTGTATTAAAATTTAACGGGTACATACTAAACAGATGAAATCATATATACATACTAAATATTCTGGGTATATACATATAAAAATTTACGGGTACATACTCCCTCCGTTCCTTGATATAAGGTGTATAGATTTTTGAGAAAAAGTCCAAAATATAAGGTGTATTGCATTTCACCACTCATTTGAATAATTTTTGAAGGGATTTGATTACATTTCCTTATATAGGTCAAGCTCCTCTATTTTCTCATGTCAATTAGTTAGGTGCAATCTCGCCCAAAACTTGTGAAATTTTCCCTCCATGTGCGTTCTTTAATTACCGTGCCAAAAACTATAGACCCTATATTTAGGAACGGAGGGAGTACTAAATACATGAATTCATATATACCTAATTTGTAATATATCTAATGTGTAGTATTTTTTCCTTCTAAAGATATATGTTACCATGCATGGCGTGCTTAATGACATCCATTTATAATATGCATTATAATTGTTTCCATATTTACTTGTTTGAGAATTGGCAATTAGTAATGGATTGACCAGTTACCTTCTATACCTATCACAATAACACGCATCTAAATTCAATCAAACTGTGGAAATGCAAGGAGCCTGGGCACCTAGGTGTCCCATACTGCTGTCCTATATTCCTATATATATATATATAGGGCTGGACTATTCTGTTACCCGTAACAGAATATTATTCAATACCCTCCGCCTATATAGGAGCGGCCAGAGCACCGTAGAATCCCTCGACCCAGCCCGAACCCAACCCGCCTTCTTCCGGGAGGCCGTGGGCGAAGCGGCGGCGGCAGCCGGAGCAAGGGAGCTCAAGGCGCTGCGGATCGGCCGGGCGACGGATCCGCCGCAGCCATCCCCCTCCTCGGTGACGGATCCAATGACGGGGCCGTGATCCCCGCCTCCTGCCTCCCTCCATCGTCGGGGCTCCTTCGCCGGGCCCGTGGTCCCCGCCTCCTGCCTCCCTCCGTCGTCGGGGCTCCTTCGCCGGGCCCGTGGTCCTTGCCTCCTGCCTCCCTCCGTCGCCGGGGCTCCTTCATCGAACCCGTGGTCCTCGCAAGACGCTGCCTCCCCGGACCTCGTCGCCGGACGTCCACCACAAGCAGCAGCGCCGTCGTCTCCCCAAGCTCCGTGCCTGCATTAAATGGCGCCGCCTCCCAAGAACATGCCAGTACGCCGCCCACGAGAGGAAGAAGAAGAAATCAGATCCAAAAACATGCCAATGGAGGTGATGTCTGCTTCCCACCCTAATTTTCCTCAAAAATTGAATCAGTTCATCACCCTGCTATGAAGAAGATTCAGTTTAAAAATGCACACACTATGCTCTGCCTACATGTTACACTATCAGATTCATCAATACTACATGTGTGCTGCATCAGTGGCACATGTTCCTATGATGCAGAACCTGATAGTACATTGCAAATGCTTGCATCAGTTCATTACACCACTGCCACTTGATACACAATTTGGATGTCAAGGTTACGGTCGGTACCTCTAATATGCTAGTTTCAGTTCAAGCTAATAAAACATAAACTTATGCATCAGTCCAAGTAGCTACTAGGCTTTATATAAGGTTCAGCTACCACTGCAAGTTGAATGATGTTATTTCTAATAGTGCATGCCATGTAGTTGCGTCAGTTCGAACTAGTGAAAGTATGTTGTTGAAAAAAAATATGCACTAGTTAAACAGTAAGTTCAATGATACATAAACTAGGAGTACTTCTAGTGTAGTTGCATAAGTTATAGATGAACAAAAGAGAAGACATGCATCAGTTATATATATATATATATATATATATATATATATATATATATATATATATATATATATATATATATATATGCATATCCATACATCTCTGAAGTTCAACGTTCAATTTGCAAGCAGTGCACCAAATGTTTATGCATCAGTTATGTGCTAAAAAATCAGTACATCAGTAGTCCAGTCTTGAACATGTACGTTCATCAGTTCGACTGGAAACTAAACCAGATACAAAACAGAGAACAAAGTTTAATAACGGCCATCGATGCAAGTTCAACTTGTACATTGCCTTCAGTGCATGACATGTTACCCATAGCATGTATACGAGAAAAATGTAGAAAAGATTAATCCCAAAACTGTTGAATGTCATTGCAGAAGCATGCAAGGCGGCACACGCAGCAAGAGTTTGATGAGCCAAGCAGATGTGGGGCATCGCCTGATTGGGTAACACCAGAAATAGCACCTGGATGCTTCAACAATACAGGCAGATTTCAAGCAACACCAGAATCATCAGAAGCACGGGCAGGTTCTCCTATGCAGCAAACACCGATATCTGGGAATACAAGCTTTGCCACTGCTGGGTTGCAACAAGGTCAACAATATCCCCAACAACAAATGTTTTCCTTCCCTAGTGCATGCAGAAAGGCAAGGACACACAGGCTTCCACCAGTCGCTCCGTCTTCATCAATCATCCATGCTGCAAAAGCGGTTGTGACAGGAAGACCAAGCCAAAGAAACAGAAATTTTGGCCACTCTAGAAGGATGCAAAGTACAAGATATGAGCCATATAGACAGGAGCAACTTCACAAAGAATCTGAGGGGAGACGGCCATACAATGAGAGACGGAGACCTTCGTCAGCATTGCTCCCTCCAAGAGATGCATTGCTGCATGTGCCAAGGGTGACACCACCCGCATTTTCCATAGCTTTCCAATGCCGCATCATTTGCATCAATCCAACAAACCGTTTGAAAAAAAACAGGAAAATACGTTTCGCCCAGAATTTCACCGTTTTTTAAATTACTTTTTAAATTGTATATAATTTTAAAAAACAATATATATATGGAAGATGTGGATTTTTACCAGCTTTCCAACGCTATCTTATTTGCTCAATTCCGACAAACCGTTTGAAAATTGAGTCCAAAATACGATTCGCGTTTTCGATTTTGAAAAAAACTGTTTTTTTCAAAACTGCTCTTAAATCGTGATGATTTTGCAAAAAAAAATCCTATATGACTGTAATGTAGATGTCAAAAGCTTTCCAATGATATATTACATGCCCCATTCCGACAAAAAGATGACCATTTCGATGAGATGAAAATCATCAGTACAACCACCTGAAACCATCAGTTCAAGTAGGGTAACAGAATAATATTCAGTTACACGAAACAGAATAGCCCAGATGTGTGTGTGTGTGCGTATGTGTGTGTGTCTATATATATAGGGCTGGACTATTCTGCTACTCATAACAGAATATTATTCTGTTACCCCTCCGTATATAGGCGCGACGCGCAGACCATCGTATAATCCGCCGGAGGTAGCCGTCGTGGGCGAGCGAGCGATGGCAGCAGCCGGAGCGAGGGATCCCGCGGCGACGTGACTGGCCGGCAACGGATCCGCCACGGCCGTCCACTTCGTTGGTGACGGATCCAATGACGGGGCCGTGATCCCCGCCTCCTGCCTCCCTCCATCGCCGGGGCTCCATCGCCGGGCCCGTGGTCCCCGCCTCTTGCCTCCCTCCGTCGCCGGGGCTCCTTCGCCGGGCCCATGGTCCTTGCCTCCTGCCTCCCTCTGCATTTTCCCAAAAAGGAAGCCGAGGACCCAAGGAGGCTATGTAATCATGAGGAAACCTCGAGACTTGTCAGAAGTAGTATGTTTCTGCTGTAATGAAGCAGGGCACTTTGCCAGAGATTGTCCCAATGAGAAGGAGACTTGTGTTAAATAGTTGAGTCTGTGAGAAATATAGAAGTAGTAGTGGGAACAATTCTTTTATATCGAGGCATTGAGTTGAGGCATGTATGGAAAATCAAGAGATTGTAATCATTGGAAAATAAATAAAGTTAGCATCGTTGGTACTGATTTGGATTTTTATGAGTACTTACTCTATGAAGAACGATTTTGACCATTTTTTAGAATATGAGAAATATGGTCTATGGAAGAATTGGAGCACTTTAAGGGTGGTAGTACCATGTGAGGACCCTTGACCTCTGGAGAGGATGATGATATTCCCCAAAGTGGATTTCGGACAAAATAAGTATGAGTTTTGTCTCGATATGTGGGGTATCCCAAGAGTTTGAAGGGATGAAGTATTATTGCATATAAAGGAGCTAGAACGTTGGTAATATGGAGCAGTTGTAACTCCATGATGAGTCTGAGTAATCACGTTTTAGTTTGGTGCCAATAGAAGGGAGGGAGACAGTACAATTGGATGGATTGAAGAATGCTAGGAAGCTGGATGTTGGAATAATAATCAGTTTCCCACGAGGATGAGTTCAAGGTTTACAAGTGATGAGATGGGCCATAACCCACAGGCACCAGGACCTACCAAGAAGCAAGCACACTCTTGCTGAAGGAAAATCCCTGGAAGAGATATGCCTTTAACGACAAACGATGCTATAGGAGTTACGCAAAACCTGAGAGTTGTGAAGAAACGATAGATTGTTTGTTTGGCTTGCAGAATCAATGGATTTATCCGAACTTAGTTCGTCGACAAGAGAAATTCTGCAATACTTGTGAGGATGACCGAGTGTTAGAATGCGAGATTCGCTAAACCATATACAAGGTAATGATTTGGGTGCGGGATGGATTGATCACCATACCGACTTACTCTTATTATTCGCCTTGCTATACGGGATGGTAAATCTGAGTGACTTACCTATAGTAGAGAGACGACGATCAAAACCTTGTTTAAACCTTAGAATGGTATAACAATTTCCCTTGTACAAGGCAGTTGTTGCCAATCGTAGGATATACTGTGAGGTCCAACCCAGACCCATTTCCTGCAGGAGAAATCATAAATTGATGACCACCATGAGATATCGATAGTTGTTTAGTATTGGCGCCAGACCCGTCAGCTAAGAAGACCTAGTCTCGGAATAACCTTACCAAGATGAAAGGACAAAAGAATTGAGGAAAAGGTTATGCCACTACCGGAAGAGCCAGAGAAGGAATTATACTGAAGATCTAAGAAGACCGGCCCTGTCAAGAATAAGGATGGAGTATATGAGTATTGATGATACCGTAACGATGCTTCTAAGGGTGGTAGCACCCCAGACCCCCTGTGATGATCGATGGATTTTGAGAAGGCCCCAATCCTAACCTATTTCTTTCTAGCCTCTCCGAATCTCGAGGACGAGATCCATTTTAAGGGTGGTAGGTTTGTAACATCCCAAAATTCTAAATTTTGGAATGTCATAATAAATAAATAGTTTTGATTGTTTGTTTGATTGTTGTGTGATTGATTGACTGAAAGTGAGTGAAATTTGAAACTTTTGAAAGTTAAATGAGAGGGAATAAAAGGACTTTCCCAAACTTTCATCTTGCATTTATGATCTCCATGAATTTAAATTCTTTTCAAATACAAAACCCTAGACAGAAGATGACATGACTTCTTCCATTTATTTAAATGAAAAGGGTTGTTGAAAATATTTGAATTTCATTTGAAAATATTTCAAATTCAGAAACTTTAAGCAACTCAATGATTTTCACGAAAGAAGATAAAATGACTTCTTCAAACCATATGAAATATGAGTTGGGAGTTTCAGAGAATCAAATTTAAAGTCCTTTTGAAATTATTTTCAATTTGGAGTTATTTGGTTTTATTCAAATTATTTTTCTCCAAAAATAAAATTTATGGAAAATATGGTAAAATGATTCCCTACATCAGAAAATTGGAGAGAAATAAATATGAAATCATTTTGTTTTTTTAAAATGATTTTTTATTGGGTTTTATTATAGCAGTGACACACTTTTCTTTATTTGAATTTTTTGGATTTTATTTGGAGCTAGAATAACGTTCATGTCGTAGAAAATCTTTTTCTGAAAATTTTGATATATAATATGCCTATAAAATATTATTTTATTTTCGTTTTGCTTTCCGTTGCTATATTTTTAATAAAAAACTGTATGTGCGGCCCAATTTTATCCGTCGCCCACGTGCACAGTGTACTCAGGCCGGCCCATACTGTATTTATTTATTTATGGTTATGTTTGCAAAAAAAATCTTAATTTTTTTTCTTAATTTTTTTTGTTGTGTTTGAAAAAAAACTGCCGCACGCGCGCGCGTCGTGGGCTCGACCGGAGGTTTAGGCCCATGCGCTTTTCTCTTCTCTCTTCTCTCTTTTGGCTTTTCGTCTACGTTTAGTCCCACATTGCCTAGCCTTTAACCTCTAAGCTTCTTTTTCACCTATAAATATTGACCCATAGAGCCTCCAAAAATCATCCGATTTGGGTTAAATCAATATTTTGGTTTGACTAAATTCATTAAAAAAATCTTCTCTCCGGCGGGACTTCTGGAAATTGTCTTTTCTCTCCGAAGTCACCTTATCTTTCTTTGTTTTTTATACTTATTTCTAGACTAGTACGGTATAATAAATAGATTATCAATTAGCCTCTGTATTTATACATTAGACCTAGAATTTTTTTAGCCATAGCTATTTTTTGTTCCGTAAAACAACTTGGTCCTGATTTTTCAAATAGCAATAACTTTTTACTCGTTAATCCAAATTAGATGAAACCAGCGCCTATAGTTTCATCTTGTTTTCACCCATCCAGTAAACCTGTCACATCAATTTTTTGAAATTTTGAAATTTGTTCAGATTCATATTCAAACTTCTTTTGATCATAACTTGAGTTTCGTAACTCCGATTTGGTTGATTCTTTTTGCTAATTGAAGCTCTTGAGCTAAACTTTCTGAGAAGACCAAATTCACTTAATTTTGGTATTGTCAGAAATTGTTTTCTATTGCAAGAGTTGTTTGCTTGTTTTTGAAGTTTTCCGAGATCTTTTCTTCGATTTCTTTGCATGAATGCTTATGTGTGGATACTATTGCTTGCTTATGATAGATTGACCAGAGTGTGACAAGTAGAACTATCAGGAGTTATGAGTGCGAATCATCTTCATCAACACTATGAGGCAAGTTCACACTTTGATCATATCCCTTTTATTACCCAGTTTTTATGCATTAGTTACAACCCTCAAGCATTGCATGAGTAGGATCTGATTAACATGTGGGTATTGGGAAGTAGTTGATGAGGTAGGACCTATTGCCTTTATTAACAAACCCCGGGAGTTACTTCTAAGTTATGCTTATACTGCTATGCTATGCTCGTAGACGTGGATTGGGTTTGAGTGTATCCATGACAGATGTGAGATTATTATTTAATGGTTAACTTAAGGTGACTACTTAAATACACATCTGGACGGATTGGTTGGGGCACCCTGGAGAACCCAGTGGTTTGCCCGGGCACCTGGAGAACTCAGTGCTTGCCCAAGGGGATCCCGGAGTACCCGTGTGATCACCCTATGGTCCGCCACCCAGGCTCAAAGGGATCATAAGATTATTCATGCTAGAAACTTCTGTGTGCAGCCACAAGCTATTATGGGCTCTAGCATAGTTGAGTATGTTGCATGACCTCTTCCAGTGGTAGGCTAGCAGTTGTAGGGGATGTAGGTTGGTACTGTCTACTCGGGGTTAGAGTTAATGCTTACGAAAGGCGTGTCTCGGTCATCCGTTTCTCAAACACCATGTAGTGCGAGAAATCCAACGGAGGAGATCGAGTCTTGTGGGGAAAAGTGCGTAAACCTCTGCAGAGTGTACAAACTAATCATGATTAGCCGTGTCCCAGGTTATGGACATCTTGAGTCTCTGGTATTTGGATTATCGTGTTGATCTCATCACTCTTTAATTAATTTGTTGGGTTGTTAACTTTTAATTGGGATTGAGTTGGACGAACCTTCTCAATGTTTTCAACAAACTTGTAGTTAACTAAGATATATTCCTTTATTGTAGGAAAAAATAGCTTTATGCAAAAATAAACTTAGAGCTTTCCACCAGCCAAATATGCATGTAGTGATAGCCATTATTCATCATTGCTCTATGGTGTGAATTTGCCAGTAAATTCAATGTACTGACCCTTTGTGGCTGCAACGTCTCATGTTGTAGGAATCTTACGACGAGTAAGTGATACGTTAGGGTTACAATTTCTACGCTCAACTTTACCGTTGGTGTTGATGGGAATCCACAACCTTGTTACTTCCGCTATTTGGATTGAGGTAATAGTATTTACGTTACTTTATACATGTGATTTACCTCTGTTATAAATCCTCGAGTACTGTGTGTGTCAGCATATCGATCCAGGGATGACACTTAAGCACAGAGACTTGACCGTCTGAGGTCGGGTCGCTATAAGATGATATCAGAACACATGTTGACTGTAGGACGTGACCCCTAGAAACTGTCAAGCCCATAGGAAAGATTTTCTCTAAAAACTTTATTTTCAAAAAGATCTCTTACCTATCATCTTTTCTAAAACTTTACCAAGTATTTTTCCTCTCATCCCAAATAGTTAGACTACCCCCCTTTCCCTTTTGACCACACGAGGAGTCGACTGATGAGACCACTTCAAGAAGTACAAGGTATCGGAACTCTAAGACCACTTCAGGATGAAGAGGATTTTACCGTGCAATATAATAATGGAAACTACAACGGTTGAAGACTCCGAAGACTAGGAGAATTTGAAGGCTCTGAAGAAATTCTAGATTGGTATGACCTAGGAAGGCTACCCTTATGGAACTTGCCAGACTATGGAAGCTGTCAATACCCGAGATCAAGGTGTGTCGGAGAAAGACCGGAACAAGGAGCATTAAACTCAAAGTTTTGTCAAGAAAACCCTAAGGCAGGAGATATCAACTATGGAATGATAGCACATGGCAATGACAAGGGCAGAAACCCGGCTATCCATGATGTTATCGCCCGCTTATGCTATTGTCACCGTGCTGAGTTGAGCATGCATTTCTTTGGAAGGAGTGGATGACAAAAGGGCTGATGGAGCATCTGACAGCAAAAGATGCAGTTTTAACCTTAGCTGGTGTATCACCAGGATCTGGAGTATTACATCAAGAATTTTAAGATGGACCTTCAGGAAGCTGTATTTGACCAGGAAGCATTTCGTGAAAAACTCAGGACCCAGAAGCTGAAAGTAGCCAAGCTGGTGGAGCAAAACCTCGAGACACCAGAGATTCGTCGGGAACTGAAGGACATTAGGACCATGGTTTATGCCAAGGATGTTGAAACTTAGAAGTTTGGAACGCAACTCCAGAAATATTAAAGGACGTCACGAGAGACTTCGCGTCAACAGAGATGATCTGGCAAAAGAACTTGAGAAGGTCAAGCATGATCGGAAGAAGCCCATCGGAGACATGAACAAGACTTAAAGAGTTTGATGACCTTGAAGATTTTTTGACCATTAGAAGACCAAACCCCTGTTATACACCTACGTTAGATGCGACGTTTGTGAGCTGTCATTTGTTTGATGTTTTCTCGACAGCCACAAATAAAAATCTGTCTTTTCAAAACTATTGTTTGTATTGTGTGTATCCCTCTCTATCTCTCTTATCTCCCCCCACCCCCAAAACCATGGACCCAATAGAGGATGAATGGAGATGAACTGATATTTCCGGGACCGATAAGTCAATTGGACACAGACCGATGGATTCAGAACATGGAGGATCACATGGAGAATAACACTAAAGTCGGAAAGGATACGGCCCAACATGCTCTTTAGTGATTTGAAAGGGGTGCTACTACTTGGTGGAGGATGTACCAACCCATCAATGGATGACAAGGAGTAACCACTTGGGAAGAATTTAAGTTGACTTTGCCAACGTCTCGGTTTGTGTTCGAGAAGATGAAGCCTTAAGGAAATGAATATGAAGAAACCCTATGCATGCAAGCTTTGTGGAGAAATAGGACACAACCATAAAGAACACAAGGATGAATGCCCTCATTGTGAAGAAAGTCACCCAGACGAGGAATGCCCAACTAGGCAGATTACTTGTTTCTTGTGTGAAGGGACTACCCACTACCCTGCTTAGTGTCACATTTACCCCATGGTACAAAGAACCGTACAATAGAAGAAAGAATTAAAGAAAGGAGCCCTTATGGAAATTTTAGAAGAACCCGTGATGAAGAAAGAGGTGGAGGACACACCTGAAGAAGACCCAATTAAACCCTGCACCAAGTCATGTTATTGATGTGGAGAATAAGGACACATCTCCCAAAATTGTTTGTATGGAGATCTAGTAGAATTCCCGACAGAGGAAGTAGAGTACGACCCACAGGAAATAGAAGCCCTAATTGGTACGGAAAAGTCCAGGAAGAGAAATAGATTGGATACCAGGACGGACCTCACCTATTTCAGGTGCAAGGAGTCAGGGCACTACTTCAGCAGTTGCCGAAAAAGGAAGCCGAGGACCCAAGGAGGCTATGTAATCATGAGGAAACCTCGAGACTTGTCAGAAGTAGTATGTTTCTGCTGTAATGAAGCAGGGAACTTTGCCAGAGATTGTCCCAATGAGAAGGAGACTTGTGTTAAATAGTTGAGTCTGTGAGAAATATAGAAGTAGTAGTGGGAACAATTCTTTTATATCGAGGCGTTGAGTTGAGGCATGTATGGAAAAGCAAGAGATTGTAATCATTGGAAAATCAATAAAGTTAGCATCGTTGGTACTGATTTGAATTTTTATGAGTAGTTACTCTGTGAAGAAAGATTTTGACCATTTTCGAGGATATGAGAAATATGGTCTATGGAAGAATTGGAGCACTTTAAGGGTGGTAGTACCATGTGAGGGCCCTTGACCTCTGGAGAGGATGATGATATTCCCCGAAGTGGATTTCAGACAAAATAAGTATGAGTTTTGTCTCGATATGTGGGGTATCCCAAGAGTATGAAGAGATGAAGTATTATTGGATATAAAGGAGCTAGAACGTTGGTAATATGGAGCAGTTGTAACTCCAAGATGAGTCTGAGTAATCACATTTTAGTTTGGTGCCAATAGAAGGGAGGGAGACATTACAATTGGATGGATTGAAGAATACTAGGAAGCTGGATTTTGGAATAATAATCAGTTGCCCCCGAGGATGAGTTCAAGGTTTACAAGTGATGAGATGGGCAATAACCCACAGGCCCCAGGACCTGCCAAGAAGCAAGCACACTCTTGCTGAAGGACAAACCCTCGAAGAGATATGCCTTTATCGACAGACGATCCTATAGGAGTTACGCAAAACCTGAGAGTTGTGAAGAAACGATAGATTGTTTGCCTGGCTTGCAGAATCAATGGATTTATCCGAACTTAGTTCGTCGACAAGAGAAATTCTGCAATGCATGTGAGGATGACCGAGTGTTACAATGCTAGATTCGCTAAACCATATACAAGGTAATGATTTGGGTGCGGGATGGATTGATCACCATACCGACTTACTCTTATTATTCGCCTTGCTATACGGGATGGTAAATCTGAGTGACTTACCTATAGTAGAGAGACGACGATCAAAACCTTGTTTAAACCTTAGAATGGTATAACAATTCCCTTGTACGAGGCAGTTGTTGCCAATCGTAGGATATACGGTGAGGTTCAACCCAGACCCATATCCTGCAGGAGAAACCATAAATTGATGACCACCATGAGATATCGATAGTTGTTTAGTATTGGCGCCAGACCCGTCAGCTAAGAAGACCCAGTCTCGGAATAACCTGAAAGGTTATGCCGCTACCAGAAGAGCCAGAGAAGGAATTATACTGAAGATCTGAGAAGACCGGCCCTGTCAAGAATAAGGATGGAGTATATGAGTATTGATGGGACCGTAACAATGCTTCTAAGGGTGGTAGCACCCCAGACCCCCTGTGATGATCGATGGATTTTGAGAAGACCCCAATGACGAATACATGTACCTAGGGTAGGGTCACAGGCCTGGCCTAGATACCCTCCCCAACGACATCACTTTATCACCAAAAGCATTCGAAGAAGAATCATCTTTAAATCGACCATGAAGTGTTCCACTTGACAGACTTGGAGTCACTCGACCATGAAGACTATCACTCGATCGCCAGGAAATCTAGAGTCACTCCGCACTGCAACGGTCGGTCATTATGTAGCTTTAATGGTCATTATGTATCTTTATTCTTGGCGTTACGATAGCATACATCTTAATGTACTTTAAACCTGCGTGGCAGAATCGAGGGCGGAGGGGTGCAGCGAACTCTATATAAGCCACCCCCTCCTCAGTGACAAGGGTTCGCACCCCTGTAACTCACACGCATATAATCAAGTCGACCGCCTCCGGGATCCAAGACGTAGGGCTATTACTTCCTCTGAGAAGGGCCTGAACTCGTAAAAATTGTGTGTACAACTCCTCCATAGCTAGGATCTTGCCTCTACATCCCTACCCTCGATTCTACTGTCAGACTTAGAACCACGACAGTTGGCGCCCACCATGGGGCAGGTGTCTTAGCGACTTGTTGGAGAAGTTGCAATTTTTTCGATCCCCATCAGCATGGTTTCAGGCGGAGGTTTGGCCGAGGGCCGCGATATCCGTCTCGGCGCGCTCGTGTTTGTCGTCGACGACTCCGCTTGGCTTCATGAGGCTCCACTCGACGTCGACGCACTCCCCGTCCGCGGGGCAACGCACTTTCGCGCGTGCGTTCACGGCGTCCTCCTGCGGCAGCCGTCTACTCAGTATCAGTCGGCTCCTATGGCGTCCTCCCTACCTGTCGCCCGCCGGCGCAAGCGTTCCGGTCGATCGAGGCTTCAGCGATGGGTGAGGCACGCGGTGGCTCGCCAGTCGGCCACCCCCCAAGTCACGACAATCGAGCCCGACGAAACTCTCTACGGCCTGTTTGACCTGTCGACTGGCTCCGTAGAGACTGCATCCGAGTGCGACAGCAGTGACCCCGCGGCGGAAGTCCTGATGGTCAATGGACCCCGCAGTCCTCCAGGCTTCCCCCGCGTCGACGGTGGCGACGGCGGAGGCGATCCGTCGCGTGTCCACGAGGAGTACCTCCCCGAGCCCCTCTCTTCGCAGCAGAGGGAAGAACTTCGCCGCCGGAACATGGATGCACTTCACACTCCTATTGTTGGAGAAAACCCCGAGGCTCGAGCCTTGGAGGAAGTATGCCTGGCCAACTTGGCTGAGCTCACTCGATTGGAGAACCTCCAGCACGCACTCGACGAGCGTGCTCGGCAGCGGATTCCTGAGTCCAGTCGGCGACAACTCTTTTCGCCTCCAACTTAGGTATATCGAACTCCGATTCAGAACCTAACAACTACAGCCCGAATAGCAGAGTCAATTCAGCCCTCCCAGTCAGAAATTGGCAGAGGTTTGATGCAGATCAGGGCTTTACTCCGGGCAGCGGGAGAGCATAATACAGCTGTGTCACAGTCATGGAATAGGATCCATAGCAGATCCGTTGTTGCAGATACAGTCCAGTCGGCTCACAGCCCAAGATCGCCCCCGAGACGTGAGGGACGTGGATACCGGTGAGACCAGTATAGAAACCGTGAGCAGTATGATCACCGACTCGATCATGATGATTGTTGTCGAGTTCCCACACCTCCCCCAAGGAGTGGGTCATACGTGCCTTGGCAGCATGATGACAGACGCCCTCATAGTGGTGGGCGAAGGATTCCAGTCGACCCCAGAGAAACTGGGCTTTGATGTGAGGTCTATTCTCGTTCAGGGTATGGTCGATAGAAACAGGGCTCACAGAGAAGGCCATGATAGAGATTTACCAACCAGCAGCAGAGTGCATGTCTCAGGTCCAGAGTGCTTCAGCAGAGCCATCAGGGCCGGTGATTCCTCCCAACTTCAAAGTTGGCGATCGGAGTCGATAAGTTCCTTTGGTGAGTCCAAGCGACACTTGGCTTGAGGACTACCGAGTGGCTGTGCAGATTGGTGGAGGCAATGATGAGGTGGCCATGAAGCATCTTCCTCTGATGTTGGAGGGCTCGGCCAGAGCATGGCTAAATCAGTTAGCACCCGTCAGCATTTACAGCTGGGAAGAACTTGCCCGAGTGTTTGTCAGAACATTCAAAGGAACATACGAACGACCAGCAGGGTTAACAGAGCTGCAGTCTTGTGTACAGAAGCCAAATGAAACTTTGAGGGATTATATCCAGAGATGGATCACGTTGCACCACACGGTGGAGAATGTGTCTGATCACCAAGCAGTTTGTGCCTTCAAGGAAGGTGTCAAATATCGAGAGTTGAATCTGAAGTTCGGTCGGACCGAAGACATGTCTCTTAGTCGAATGATGGAGATTGCCACCAAGTATGCCAATGGTGAAGAGGAGGATCGGCTGCGGAGTGGCAAACACAAAACAGTCGCTCATGAAACCGGAGGAGGAAACTCCAGTCGGAAGCAGAAGCGCAAAGCCGAGCCAGCTGCTCCTGGAGAAACCTTAGCCGTGACTCAGGGAAAGTTCAAGGGGAAGCCCAAAGGGCCGTGGAACCCGAAGAAAATAAAAGATCAATACGGAAATGATGTGTTGGATTTGCCATGCCACATCCACACCAAGAAAGATGAAGAGGGTAATCTCATTTACCCGAAGCATACCACTCGACAGTGTCGGCTCCTAATCCAGCAGTTCCGAGAGAAACAACCCAAAGAAAAGGAAAAAGAGTCGGACAAAGTTGAGGACAAAGAGGAAAGTGATGATGGTTACCCCCGTCAATTCCACTCGATGATTTTGCTGATGTTGAGAGCAAAAGTCGACTGAAAGTCATCAACAGAGAAGTAAACATGGTCGCTCCGGCAACACCCAGTTATTTGAAATGGTCTCAGACTGCCATTACATTCGACCAGTCTGATCACCCAACACATATAGCCACCCCTGGGAGGCAAGCGTTGGTGGTCGACCCAGTCGTCGAAGGCACTCGGTTGACTAAGATTCTGATGGATGGTGGTAGTGGCCTGAATATACTGTATGCGGAGACATTGAAAGGAATGGGCATTCCGATGTCCAAACTCAGTGAAAGCAATATGAGTTTCCATGGAGTTATTCCTGGCAAGAAAGCTGAGTCACTCGGCCAGATCGCCCTTGATGTGGTTTTCGGTGATTCCAAGAATTACCGTAAAGAAAAGTTGACGTTTGAAGTCGTGGATTTCCAGAGTGCTTATCATGCTATTCTGGGCAGGCCAGCTTATGCATGTTTTATGGCTCGACCATGTTACGTGTACCTCAAATTGAAGATGCCTGGTCCTTAAGGAGTGATCACTATCACCGGCAATCGAAAGAAGGCAGAAGAGTGCTTCCAGAAAGGCTCAAAGATCGCCGATGCACAAATGGCGGTAGTGGAATTGCAGGAGTATCAGAAAAATGCAGATCCGAGTGACTTGTTGCGAGCTAAGAAGCCTCCCACAGATTCAGCATTTCAGTCGTCCGGTGAAACGAAGCCGATTCATATTCACCCGACCGATCCCAATGCTGCTCCGACTCACATTTCAACAACACTCGACTCCAAATAGGAAGAAGCGCTCATCCAGTTCCTCCGTGAGAACTGGGACATCTTTGCATGGAAACCTTCTGACATGTCGGGTGTTCCCAGGGGCCTGGCTGAGCGTCGTTTGTGAGTCGACCCAAAAGTGAAACCAGTCAAAGAACATCTTCGACGGTCCGCCGTACAGAAGAGAAAGGCAATCGATGAGGAAGTGGCTCGGCTTCTAGCAGCTGAGTTTATCCGAGAGATTTACCACTCCGAGTGGCTAGCTAATGTTGTCATGGTCCCTAAGAAGGACGACTCACTTTGCATATGCATTGACTTCACGCATATCAATCGGGCCTGCCCGAAAGATCACTTTCCTCTCCTTCGCATTGACCAAATAGTCGACTCGACTGCGGGGTGTGAGCGTTTGTCCTTTTTGGACGCTTATTCCGGGTATCATCAGATCCGCCTGTATGGACCCGATGAGATAAAAACAGCTTTCATCACCCCATTTGGGTGCTTCTGTTATATCACTATGCCATTCGGCTTGAAGAACGCTGGAGCCACATTCATGCGGATGATTCATAAGTGTTTACTCACTCAAATCAGTCGGAATGTGGAAGCGTACATGGATGACATTGTGGTCAAGTCACGTAAAGGTTCCGACCTATTGGCTGACCTTGCTGAAATCTTTGCCAACCTCAGAAGGTATGATATCAAGCTTAATCTGTCGAAGTGCACATTCGGAGTTCCAGGCGGAAAATTACTCGGTTTTCTCGTTTACGAGCGAGGATCGGCGCTAACCGGAAAAAGTGGGTGCCATACTCCGTATGAAACGCCCTGTGCGTGCATGATGTCCAGAAGCTTACTGGTTGTTTGGCCGCCCTAAGTCGATTCATTTCTCGCCTCGGTGAAAAGGCACTGCCTCTTTACCGATTGATGAAGAAGTCAGATAAGTTCAAGTGGACTCCTGAAGCCGATGCAGCATTTGCAGAGTTAAAAGCCCTGCTTTCCACCCAACCGGTGCTTGCTGCCCCAATCAGCAAAGAGCCTTTACTGCTTTCTGATTGCAGCCCTTTGGACAAGTCGTCGATCTGATACTTACGGTCGAGCGGGAAGAAGGAAAAGCCTATAAAGTTCAGCGCCCAGTATATTATGTTTCTGAAGTTTTGACTCCATCAAAGCAAAGATATCCTCATTATCAGAAGCTTGTTTATGGGATTTATATGACCACGAAGAAGGTTGCACATTACTTCTCTGACCACTCCATTACAGTCGTCAGCGACGCTCCCTTGTCAGAGATTCTGCACAATAGAGATGCAACTGGTCGAGTGGCAAAGTGGGCGATTGAACTCCTTCCCTTGGATATCAAGTTTGAGGCAAAGAAAGCTATCAAGTCCCAAGCAATAGCGGATTTCCTCGCCGAGTGGATCGAACAGCAACTGCCGACCCAAATTCACGCGGAGCATTGCACCATGTTCTTTGATGGTTCCAAGATGCTGAATGGTTCTGGTGCCCAGGTGGTACTGGTGTCGCCCCGAGGAGACAAGCTCAGATATGTGCTCCAGATTCACTTTGATTCCTCCAATAACGAAGCAGAATATGAAGCACTCTTGTATGGGTTGCGTATGGCCATCTCACTCGGCGCCCGTAGCCTTATGGTCTATGGCGACTCAGATTTGGTAGTCAATCAAGTGATGAAGGAGTGGGACGTCAGAAGCCCAGCAATGACTGGTTACTGCAATGCGGTGAGAAAGTTGGAAAAGAAGTTTGAGGGGTTAGAGCTCCATCATATACCCCAACTGAAAAATCAAGCAGCCGATGATTTGGAAAAGATAGGTTCCAAGAGAGAAGCCATTCCCAGCAATGTGTTTTTGGAACACATTCACACACCGTCAGTTCAGGAAGATCCTTTCATTGAAGAGCCCCCGCGGCCTAAGAGTGCCACAGATCCTAGTGAAGTTGAGGTCCCAGCCGTGGTCGACCTGATCATGGAGGTTTTGGTCATCACTCCCGATTGGACAGTGCCATACATTGCATATATCCTTAGGAAGGAACTCCCAGAGGATGAAGAAGAGGCTCGACAGATCGTCCGTCGATCCAAAGCCTTTACTGTGATAAGAGGACAACTATTCAGGGAAAGCGTGACTGGAGTCAGTCAGAAATGCATAACGCCAGAAGAAGGTCGAATGATCCTCAACGACATCCACTCGGGGACCTGTGGTCACCATGCGTCCTCTCGGACCATTGTGGCTAAAGCATACCGAGCTGGGTTTTACTAGCCACAAGCAAATGAAATGGCGAAAGATATAGTCGACAAATGTGAGGGCTGCCAGTTTTACTACAATATGTCGCGCAAGCCTACGTCAGCCCTGAAGACCATTCCACTCGTCTGGCCTTTGCTGTTTGGGGATTGGATATGGTTGGACCGCTGAGAACTCGTAGGAGCGGCTTCACTCATGTGCTTGTAGCAGTTGACAAGTTTACCAAATGGATTGAAGCTAAGCCTATCAAGAATCTTGAAGCCAACACTGATGTCAGTTTCATGAGAGAGTTGACATTCAGATACGGGGTTCCGCATAGCATCATCACTGACAATGGGTCGAACTTCGATTTCGATGAGTTCAGAGCCTTTTGCGCTTCTCAAGGCACACGAGTCGACTATGCTTCAGTCGCTCACCCCCAGTCGAATGGATAAGCAGATAGAGCAAATGACCTAATTCTCAAAGGACTGAAACCCTGACTGATGCGTGATCTCAAGCGCGCAGGAGGCGCCTGGGTCGATGAACTTCCATCATTTCTTTGGGGATTGAGGACAACTCCCAATCGGTCAACTGGCCTAACTCCATTCTTTTTGGTCTATGGAGCTGAAGCTGTTCTACCAAGTGACATGCTCCACAATGCACCCCGAGTTGAGCTCTTCTCTGAAGATGAAGCAGAACAGGCTCGGCAGGACGCAGTCGACCTCCTAGAGGAGGAAAGAGAGATGGCCTTGATCCGGTCGACCATTTATCAACAAGACTTGCGTCGATTCCACGCCAGAAACGTGAGAGGTCGAGCTTTCCAAGAGGGGGACTTGGTTCTTCGAGTGGATCAACATAAACCACAGAAGCTCGCCCTTGCTTGGGAAGGTCCCTTCATAGTCACCAGAATTCTGCACAACGGAGCATACCATCTTTACAATGTCGAGCATCAGAAAGATGAGCCACATGCTTGGAACGCGGAGCTGCTCCGCCCCTTTTATACTTAAGTACTCACTCAGATGAGATGTAATAAGAAATACCTTTGTAGTATGTTTATCAAAGAGAAGAGCTTTTTAGTCTTCCTAAACGATTGTTGTTTCTTTTGTTTGCGTTTTAAATCCACCAGTGGGTGACTTTGCTGCAAATCCGTTTCACCTGAGTTTTAAAAATCCTACCGAGTGATGAGCAAGCCTCTCACTCGGGGGCTTAGCTGCGAATCCGTTTCACCTAAGTTTTAAAAATCCTATCGAGTGGTGAGCAAGCCTCTCACTCGGGGGCTTTGCTGCAGTCCAGTACTCGCCTAAGTTTAAAAAATCCTACCGAGTGGTGAGCAAGCCTCTCACTCGGAGGCTTAGCTGCAGTCCAGTACTCGCCTAAGTTTTAAAAAATCCTACCGAGTGGTGAGCAAGCCTCTCACTCGGGGGCTTAGCTGCAGTCCAGTACTCGCCTAAGTTTAAAAAATCCTACCAAGTGGTGAGCAAGCCTCTCACTCGGGGGCTTAGCTGCAGTCCAGTACTCGCCTAAGTTTTAAAAAATCCTACCAGTGGTGAGCAAGCCTCTCACTCGGGGGCTTAGGTGCAGGCCAGTACTCACCTAAGTTTGAAAAATCCTACCGAGTGGTGAGCAAGAATCCCACTCGGGGGCTTAGCCGCAGTCCAGTACTCGCCTAAGTTTAAAAATCCTACCGAGTGGTGAGCAACCCTCCCACTCGGGGGCTTAGGCTGCAGATCGATGTACTCGCCTAAGTTTAAAAATCCCACCGAGTGGTGAGCAAGCCACTCACTGGGGCTTAGCTGCAGTCCGATGCTACGCCTAAGTTTTAAAAAATCCTACCGAGTGGTGAGCAAGCCTCTCACTCGGGATTAGCTGCAGTCCGATGCTAGCCTAAGTTTAAAAATCCTACCAAGTGGTGAGCAAGCCTCTCACTCGGGGCTTAGCTGCAGTCCGATGCTACGCCTAAGTTTGAAAAATCCTACCGAGTGGTGAGCAACCCTCCCACTCGGGGGCTTAGCTGCAGTCCAGTACTCGCCTAAGTTTAAAAAATCCAACCGAGTGGTGAGCAACCCTCCCACTCGGGGGCTTAGCTGCAGTCCAGTACTCGCCTAAGTTTAAAAATCCTACCGAGTGGTGAGCAACCCTCCCACTCGGGGGCTTAGCTGCAGTCCAGTACTCGCCTAAGTTTAAAAATCCTACCGAGTGGTGAGCAACCCTCCCACTCGGGGACTTAGCTGCAGTCCAATACTCTCCTAAGTTTTAAAAATCCTCTTGAGTGGTGAGCAAGCCTCTCACTGGGGGCTTAGCTGCGATCCGATGCTAGCCTAAGTTTGAAAAATCCTCACCGAGTGGTGAGCAAGACTCCCACTCGGGGCTTAGCTGCAGATCCGATGCTCGCCTAAGTTTAAAAAATCCTACCGAGTGGTGAGCAACCCTCCCACTCGGGGGCTTAGCTGCAGTCCAGTACTCGCCTAAGTTTAAAAATCCTACCGAGTGGTGAGCAACCCTCCCACTCGGGGGCTTAGCTGCAGTCCAGTACTCGCCTAAGTATGAAAAATCCTACCGAGTGGTGAGCAACCCTCCCACTCGGGGGCTTAGCTGCAGTCCAGTACTCGCCTAAGTGTGAAAAATCCTGCCGAGTGACGAGAAACCCTCCCACTCGGGGGCTTAGCTGCAGTCCAGTACTCGCCTAAGTTTGAAGCACATCCCTATCCGCAAGGACAACGAGGTGCAGGTCGACTGCAACCTTCTCCTTGGGAGCTACGCCACAAGTACAACGTACGCTCCATCTCTATTCGCAAGGACGACGAGGTGCAGGTCGACTGCAACCTTCTCCTTTGGAGCTGCGCCACAAGTACAACGCACGCTCCATCCCCATCCGCAAGGACGATGAGGTGCAGGTCGACTGCAACCTTCTCCATAGGAGCTGCGCCACAAGTACAACGTACGCTCCATCCCTATCTGCAAGGACGATGAGGTGCAGGTCGAATGTAACCCTCTCCTTCGGAGCTACACCACAAATACAATGTGTGCTCCATCCCTATCCGCAAGGACGACGAGGTGCAGGTCGACTTCAACCTTCTCCTTCGGAGCTGCGCCACAAATACAACGTACGCTCCATCTCTGTCCGCAAGGACGACGAGGCGCAGGTCGATTGAAGTCTCCACTTCAGGACTGTGATACGTCTCCAACGTATCTATAATTTTTTATTGCTCCATGCTATATTATCTACTGTTTTGGACCATATTGGGCTTTATTTTCCACTTTTATATTACTTTTGGGACTAACCTATTAACCGGAGGCCCAGCCCATAATTGATGTTTTTTGCCTATTTCAGTGTTTCGAAGAAACGGAATATCAAACGGAGTCCAAACGGAATGAAACCTTAGGGAACGTGATTTGCTCATCAGATATGATCCAAGAGGCTTGGACCCTTCGTCAAGAAAGAAGAGAGGCGGTCACGTGGGTGGGCCCCCCCTAGGGCGCGCCCCCTGCCTCGTGGGCCCCTCGAAGCTCCACCGACGTACTCCTTCCTCCTATATATACCTACGTACTCCCAAAGGATCAGATAGGGAGCCAAAAACCTAATTCCACCGCCACAACCTTCTGTACCCACGAGATCCCATCTTGGGGCCTGTTCCAGAGCTCCGCCGGAAGGGGAATCGATCACGGAGGGCTTCTACATCATCACCATAGCCCCTCCGATGAAGTGTGAGTAGTTTACCTCAGACCTTCGGGTCCATAGTTAGTAGCTAGATGGCTTCTTCTCTCCTTTTGGATCTCAATACAATGTTCTCCCCCTCTCTCTCGTGGAGATCTATTCGATGTAATCTTCTTTTTGCGGTGTGTTTCTTGAGACCGATGAATTGTGGGTTTTTGATCAAGTTTATCTATGAACAATATTTGAATCTTCTCTGAATTCTTTTATGTATGATTGGTTATCTTTGCAAGTCTCTTCGAATTATCAGTTTGGTTTGGTCTACTAGATTGGTTTTTCTTGCAATGGGAGAAGTGCTTAGCTTTGGGTTCAATCTTGCAATGTCCTTACCCAGTGACAGAAGGGGCAGCAAGGCACGTATTGTATTGTTGCCATCGAGGATAACAAGATGGGGTTTTTTATCATATTGCATGAGTTTATCCCTCTACATCATGTCATCTTGCTTAAGGCTTTACTCTGTTTTCATTAACTTAATACTCTAGATGCATGCTTTGGATAGCGGTCGATGAGTGGAGTAATAGTAGTAGATGCAGGTGAGTCGGTCTACTTGTCTCGGACGTGATGCCTACATACATGATCATACCTAGATATTCTCATAACTATGCTTAATTCTGTCAATTGCTCAACAGTAATTTGTTCACCCACCGTAGAAATACTTATGCTCTTGAGAGAAGCCACTAGTGAAATCTATGGCCCCCGGGTCTATTCTCATCATATCAGTTCTCCATCACTTTATTATTGCTTTGCTTTTTTACTTTACCTTTTATTTTACCTTGCATCTTTATACCAAAAATAACAAAAATATTATTTATCATATCTATCAGATCTCACTTTCGTAAGTGACCGTGAAGGGATTGACAACTCCTAATCGTGTTGGTTGTGTTGAGCTATTTGTTTTGTGTAGGTACGAGGGACTTGCGTGTGGCCTCCTACTGGATTGATACTTTGGTTCTCAAAAACTGAGGGAAATACTTACGCTACTTTGCTGCATCATCCTCTCCTCTTCGGGGAAATCCAACGCAGTGCTCAAGAGGTAGCAAGAAGAATTTCTGGCGCCGTTGTCGGGGAGTCTACGCAAAAGTCAACATACCAGGTACCTATCACAATCCCTTATCTCTCGCATTACATTATTTGCCATTTGCCTCTCGTTTTCCTCTCCCCCATTTCACCCTTGCCGTTTTATTCGCCCTCTCTTTTCCGTTTTCCTTTTTCTCGCTTGCTTGTCGTTATGTCTGAAATTGGGGAAATCATTGCCAATATGGACAATAATAATAACATGGAAAATTCTAATGCTCCGGCTGAAGAACCCCCTACCTTGCATACAAAAAGATTTCGAATTGGTAGTGGTAATATTATTCGAAAAGGAGTTATTCAAGATTTCTTTACTTGTGCCGGTGCTTTGCCTTCTATGGGCCATTCTATTCTCCATAGAACTAGTAGTCTTTCGGACGCTATTGCCATGCTTATCATTGAACTTGAAAGGCAATTTATGCATATGCATCCTTCCATACAAAGGATTTTCCTAGAATTTTCTAATATCGAGCATTCCTCTGTTAAGCGTGCCGCTACAATCTTTTTGGCTCATGAATTCAGAATTATAATAAAAGAGGCCAAAGAAATCTTTGCGCATTATAGGGTGGACGCTGGCCCTCCTCCCATAATCTATCCTCTTTGATCAAGAAGAAATAATGCGTTTTCAATCTATTGACTATGTTGCTTTCAATGAAAATCTTAGAAAAAAGGTGCCTACCAATATTTTAATTGATAGAATCTTTGAACTTAATGATGATTTGGCTATTCGAAATAATGAGCTAGGATACTCTCTTGAGTATAGGCTCACAAGGTTCTGCCACAAGAATGCTTATAATGATGAATTGGTTGTGCAATACGAAGGGCCGAAAGAGGAACCTATACCTCCTAAAATTGATCTTGGGGATTTTTGCCCTATTAAATTTAGCCATTTTGATTATTTTTTCTTTCCTCAAAGAAAACTTGCTGCCGGACGTAGGGAGTATGAAATGAGTTTCACCGATCTATCTTATTACTACGGCACTACCTAGATCTATCCTTGCTTTTGTGCCTAGCTAGGGGCGTAAAACGATAACACTTGTTAGGAGGCAACCCAATTTTATTTTAATTTTTTGCTTTTGTTTCTGTTTAGGAATAAATAATCCATCTACCTTATGTTTAGATGTGGTTTTATCTTTTATTTAGTGTTTGTGCCAAGTTAAACCTATAGGATCTTCTTGGATGATTGTTATTTGATCTTGCTGTAATTTCCAGAAACTTTGCGCTCAATGCCTGAATTGTTAAAAATCACCAGTACGTGATAAAATACTGATTCCAATTGCTTTTGATCAATAAACAAATTGCCTAGGTCGCCCTATTTTGGCTGATGTTTTGGAGTTCCAGAAGTTTGCGTTAGTTACAGATTACTACAAACTGTTCTATTTTTGACAGATTCTGTTTTTCGTGTGTTGTTTGCTTATTTTGATGAATCTATGGCTAGTAAAATAGTTTATAATCCATAGAGAAGTTGGAATACAGTAGGTTTAACACCAATATAAATAAATAATGAGTTAATTACAGTACCTTGAAGTGGTCTTTTGTTTTCTTTCGCTAACTGAGCTCACGAGATTTCTGTTGAGTTTTGTGTTGTGAAGTTTTCAAGTTTTGGGTGAATTTTTTTTATGGATTATAGAACAAGGAGTGGGAAGAGCCTAAGATTGGGGATTCCCATGGAACCCCCAATATAATCCAAGGACACCAAAAAGTCAAAGCTTGGGGATGCCCCGGAAGGCATCCCCTCTTTCATCTACTTCCATCGGTAATATTACTTGGAGCTATATTTTTATTCACCACACGATATGTGTTTTGCTTGGAGCGTCTTGTATGATTTGAGTCTTTGCTTTTTAGTTTACCACAATCATCCTTGCTGTACACACCTTTTGAGAGAGCCATACATGAATTGGAATTTGTTAGAATACTCTATATGCTTCACTTATATCTTTTGAGCTTCATAGTTTTGCTCTATGTGCTTCACTTATATCTTTTGAGCTTTATAGTTTTGCTCTAGTGCTTCGCTTATATCTTTTAGAGCACGGTGGTGGATTTGTCTTATAGAAACTATTGATCTCTCATGCTTCACTTAGATTATTTTGAGAGTCTTAAATAGCATGGTAATTTGCTTAATAATAATAATATGCTTGGTATTCAAGATTTGTAAAACTTTCTTTTGAGTGCGTTGAATACTAAGAAAAGTTTGATGCTTGATAACTGTTTTGAGATATGGAGGTGATAATATCAAAGTCATGCTAGTTGAGTAGTTGTGAATTTGAGAAATGCTTGTATTGAAGTTTGCAAGTCCCGTAGCATGCACATATGGTAAACGTTATGTAACAAATTTGAAACATGAGGTGTTATTTGATTGTCCTCCTTATGAGTGGCGGTCGGGGACGGCGATGGTCTTTTCCTACCAATCTATCCCCTAGGAGCTTAGCATAATGCTTTGGTTTTTGATGGCTTGTAGATTTTTGCAATAAGTATATGAGTTCTTTATGACTAATGTTGAGTCCATGGGTTATCGCACTCTCACCCTTCCATCATTGCTAGCCTCTTGATGCGTGCATTGCCCTTTCTCCCATTGAGAGTTGGTGCAAACTTAGCGGTGCATCCAAACCCCGTGATATGATACGCTCTTTCACACATAAACCTCCTTATATCTTCCTCTAAACAGCCACCATACCTACCTATTATGGCATTTCCATAGCCATTCCGAGATATATTGCCATGCAACTTTCCACCATTCCATTCATCATGACACATTCATCATTGTCATATTGCTAGCATGATCATGTAGTTGACATAGTATTTGTGGCAAAGCCACCATTCATAACTCTTTCATATATGTCGCTCTTGGTTCATTGCATATCTCGGTACACCGCCGGAGGCATTCATATAGAGTCATACTTTGTTCTAATATCGAGTTGTAATCATTGAGTTGTAAATAAATAGAAGTGTGATGATCATCATTTTCTAGAGCATTGTCCCAAGTGAGGTAAACAAAAAAAGAGAAAGGCCATAAAAAAAGAGAAGGCCCCAAAAAAATGAGAGAAAAAGAGAGAAGGGACAATGTTACTATCCTTTGCCACACCTGTGCTTCAAAGTAGCACCATAATCTTCATGATAGAGAGTCTCTTGTTTTGTCATTTTCATATACTAGTGGGAATTTTTCATTATAGAACTTGGCTTGTATATTCCAACGATGGGCTTCCTCAAATGCCCTAGGTCTTCGTCACTAAGCAAGTTGGAAGCACACTCACTTAGTTTTTGTTGAGCTTTCATACATTTATAGCTCTAGTGCATCCGTTGCATGGCAATCCCTACTCCTTGCATTAACATCAACCGATGGGCATCTCCATAGCCCATCGATTAGCCTCATTGATGTGACATCTTCTCCTTTTTGTCTTCTCCACATAACCCCCATCATCATATTCTATTCCACCCATAGTGCTATGTCCATGGCTCGCGCTCATGTATTGCGTGAAAGTTTATAGGTTTGAGATTATTAAAGTATGAAACAATTGCTTGGCTTGTCATCGGGGTTGTGCATGATGAGAGCATTCTTGTGTGACGAAAATGGAGCATGACTAAACTATATGATTTTGTAGGGATGAACTTTCTTTGGCCATGTTATTTTGAGAAAACATAATTGCTTAGTTAGTATGCTTGAAGAATTATTTTTTTATGTCAATATGAAATTTTGTCTTGAATCTTTCGGATCTGAATATTCATACCACAATTAAGAAGATTTACATTGAAATTATGCCAAGTAGCACTCCGCATCAAAAATTCTCTTTTATCATTTACCTACTCCGGGATGGCGGGAATTAAGCTTGGGGATGCACGATACATCTCAAGCGTATCTATAATTTTTGATTGCTCCATGCTATATTATCTACTGTTTTGGACCATATTGGGCTTTATTTTCCACTTCTATATTACTTTTGGGACTAACCTATTAACCGGAGGCCCAGCCCAGAATTGCTGTTTTTTGCCTATTTCAGTGTTTCGAAGAAACGGAATATCAAACGGAGTCCAAACGGAATGAAACCTTCGGGAACGTGATTTGCTCATCGGATATGATCCAGGAGACTTGGACCCTCCATCAAGAAATAAGAGAGGCAGTCACGAGGGTGGAGGGCGCGCCCCCTGCCTCGTGGGCCCCTCTAAGCTCCACCGACGTACTCCTTCCTCCTATATATACCTACGTACCCCCAAACAATCAGATACGGAGCCAAAAACTTAATTCCACCGCCGCAACCTTCTGTACCCACGAGATCCCATCTTGGGGCCGATTCCGGAGCTCCGCCGGAAGGGGAATCGATCACGGAGGGCTTCTACATCATCACCATAGCCCCTCCGATGAAGTGTGAGTAGTTTACCTCGGACCTTTGGGTCCATAGTTAGTAGCTAGATGGCTTCTTTTCTCTTTTTGGATCTCAATACAATGTTCTCCCCCTCTCTCGTGGAGATCTATTCGATGTAATCTTCTTTTTGCGGTGTGTTTGTTGAGACCGATGAATTGTGGGTTTACGATCAAGTTTATCTATGAACAATATTTGAATCTTCTCTGAATTATTTTATGTATGATTGGTTATCTTTGCAAGTCTCTTCGAATTATCAGTTTGGTTTGGCCTACTAGATTGGTTTTTCTTGCAATGGGAGAAGTGCTTAGCTTTGGGTTCAATCTTGCGGTGTCCTTACCCAGTGACAGAAGGGGCAACAAGGCACGTATTGTATTGTTGCCATCAAGGATAACAAGATGGGGTTTGTATCATATTGCATGAATTTATCCCTCTACATCATGTCATCTTGCTTAAGGCGTTACTCTGTTTTCATTAACTTAATACTCTAGATGCATGCTGGATAACGGTCGATGAGTGGAGTAATAGTAGTAGATGCAGGTGAGTCGGTCTACTTGTCTCGGACGTGATGCCTATATACATGATTATACCTAGATATTCTCATAACTATGCTCAATTCTATCAATTGCTCAACAGTAATTTGTTCACCCACCGTAGAAATACTTATGCTCTTGAGAGAAGCCACTAGTGAAATCTATGGCCCCCGGGTCTATTCTCATCATATCAATTCTCCATCACTTTATTATTGCTTTGCTTTGTTACTTTACCTTTTATTTTACCTTGCATCTTTATACCAAAAATACCAAAAATATTATCTATCATATCTATCAGATCTCACTTTCGTAAGTGACCGTGAAGGGATTGACAACCCCTAATCGCGTTGGTTGCGTTGAGCTATTTGTTTTGTGTAGGTACGAGGGACTTGCGCGTGGCCTCCTACTGGATTGATACCTTGGTTCTCAAAAACTGAGGGAAATACTTACGCTACTTTGCTGCATCATCCTCTCCTCTTCGGGGAAATCCAATGTAGTGCTCAAGAGGTAGCAGGCTGCATCTCAAACACAAAGGTCATTCCAAATAAAGAGCATATTCCAAAAGCAATCGCAAGCGTATCCTGAGATAAATCAAGTTCATATGAACCCTAAAGGTTCAAGACCACAGATCAAAGTACTCGGGCATTCAGCCCGAAGGAGTTTAACGGTTACAAAAATCACTCGGCATCCCGAGGCAAATTTAAGGTGGAGCATGAAAGTTTGTTCACTCCGCAGGAGGAGGGCTGTCAGGCTCGACGAACTCATCCAGGTCAATGCCGTCGGCAATCCGAGTGGCAGCAGCAATGAAAGTCTCCATAAAGGATTGGAAATCATGCCTCTTGGTGTTGGCAACCTTGATCGCGGCCAGCTTCTCTTCTCGCGCTTCCTTGCAATGGAGGCGGACCAAAGACAGAGCCACATCAGCACCACACCAGGCAGAAGACTTCTTCCACTCCTGCACTCGACCGGGGATCTCGTTAAGTCGAGTCATCAGAGACTCGAGGTCATTCTGGAGCGTTGCCCTCGGCTAGAGTGCTGTGTCGATCCGCGACATTGCGACCTTCAGTCGGGCAAGGTAATCAACAACACCGTCGATGCGAGATTCCAGTCGGAGCACATTCATGGCGGCTTCATCTTTCACGGGGGAGCTGATGGGGTCCAAGCTTGGTTCAACTCGCCCGGTCTCCTCCTCGAAGTCCCGACAAAACTCTGCATGCACAACCCGAGGGTGAGTCAATAGTTGTATGCCGAGTCAACAAGGACAAACTAGTCGGAACAAAGAATATACCTTCAAGCTTGATGAACAACTTCTTAGCAAGGCTCCTCAGATAACTCTCCAAATCGTTCCTCCTGCGGGCAATACCTTCCATCTTCTCGTTCAGATTGACCTTGTCCTTCTTCAAGCGAGTTACTTCCTTATTGGATTCGTCCAGGGCAGATTTTATCTTGGCGTTTTCTTCCTCCAATTTGCCGACTGAAGCCAGCTTCTGTTCAGCTAGAGTGGTTTTGTCATCAGCCTTTTTCTGCGCGGCAGCCAGATCTTGATCCTTTTTCACCAGAGCTTGGTTCAGTTTCTCTGAAAAGAAATAAGGCTTGATTCAGAAAAAGCAGAATGAAATCCAGATCAAGGACAAACCAGTCGACAAGTATTTCTTACCAGTGGCATCATCCTTGGCTTTCTGCAGTTCTGTCTTAGCCAACTCCAGATCGAGGTTGAGTTGAATCTGCTTTGTTTCTCCGGTCGACAAAGCGAGCTCCAAGATCACAAGATTTACGCAACCAAAGAGCGAAGTCGGTCATTTGGATAAAAGATTGGTTATTTCAGAGAGGTAAAAGAATAAAGCGAACAAATTCTAAGACTACTGCCGAATCAAACATCCAACGGTAGTCTCGGGGACTACATCCAGTGGGTGCACTTAGCGTGCCCCTTGGTTGATTACACTTTCGACAAGGCCTTTCGGTAGCGAGTCCAAAAAAAAGAGAGAGACGACAACAAACAGAGTCTTCAGACCATAGTCGACTGCCAGCAGTCGACTATGGTCTCGGGGACTACACGCAGTGGGTGCACTCAGCGTGCCCCCACTGGTTCAAAATTCCACTCGACATGGCCCGACCAGACCGAGTGAAGAAATTCAAAATCCAAGACTACAATCGACTGCCCGCAGTCCATCATAGTCTCGGGGACTACACCCAGTGGGTGCACTCAACGTGCCCCCACTAGTCCAAAAATTCAATCGACAATAACATCGAATTCAGCTCAAAGTACGAATTTGCTCAGTGACAAATTGAAACACCCACTGGGTGTACAGAAACAAAGATCCTTGGAAAGAGAGTTTTCAGGTACCATATCCTAAACAGAACAAGCCAAGAGAGTCAGTCGACAATCTGCTAACCTGAACGTTGCTCTGGAGAGCGGAGCTGGCATCATAAGTAGCATGGCTGGCATCCCACACCATCTTCATATTCTCCATCATGATGCCCGCCTGGCGTATAGCTTCTTTGGCAGCACCCACTTCGTCCTCTGGGACGTGATGTGTAGCAAAAACTGAAGGTGGATCAGTAGGAGCATGTGCAGCTGACGCAGAAGGTCAAGCACTCGACAGTGGTACGGCGAAGGAGACAGAAGTCCGGTTGGCATCGCCTGCGTCCTGAACTACCGGTTCCGCCACCGGCGTCGACTGAGGCGTCTTGCCAGCGGACCTTTTCCTGTTTCTTCTCCCCAAGGGCCTCTGTGGCTCGTCCTCATCATCGTCGGGGAGGTCAATGACGTTGGGAGCTGCAAAAAGATCAGTCGCAAAATTTTCATCGCCCGATTGGATATATCATAGTTCAGTCGACAAAGGAAGGCAAAATAACAAAGATTGTACCCAGATTGGAGGTGACCGCGTCTTCCATTTCCTCATCCTCGTTTTTATAAGTTGAAGTCCAGAGGTAGCGGCACTGCCAGTTTCAAGATTCATTCGATAAAACCAAAGGAAGGTAGACAAGTGTCACAACCCTAGAGCTTGCTTGTAACTAGTGGCATTGCATCCATGCATCATGTTTAATTTTCATGAAATTTGAAATGAGGATTGCCTAAACCCTAGCATTAAAGGAATTCAAATAGGCTCAACCAAAAATATTTTTCAGTGAACCCAAATGGCCTTAAAAAATGTTCACCATTTTTGGAAAAATGCTGGAAACAGTAACCAGAGATGTTGCACATTTTTCCATGACATTGGGATCTTTGAATTAAATCATAAGTATTTGAATTTGGACATTTAAATTCTATAAAATATTTTAAATGTCCAAATACTCCTAAACTGAAATGTTCCATGTTAGATATATTCTATACATTGGGCATGCACAGTTTGGTGATTTTTGAAAGTGCCTGGATATTTTTAATAAAGCCGCAGAGTTTTCAGAATAATAGAAAACAGGATTAAATAGAAATAGGAGAGAGAGAGAGAAGCCACTTGGGCCAGTTACCTGGCAGCCCACTTACCTGGCCCAGCTCCTCCAGCCGGCCCAGCCCACCTGGCAAGTGCCAGTCGTCGCCTACCTCTGCCAGTAGGCAGAGGAGGGACAAGGCGCACGCGCCCGAGCTCGCCACGCCTCCTCCTGCTACTTTGCCTCACCGAGACGCCTCGCGCCTTCTCCTCGGCGCCGCCCCGACCCCCTGGACCCCCTCGCTCTCTCCCTCTCCCTCGTTCCCTCCTCTGTCTCGCTCCCCACGACGCCACCGAACACGTTGTCGCCACCGTCGCCGTTCGCCGTGGCCACCGCCTTCCCCTTGCCTCCCCGACCAGCTCAAGAGCTCCGCCGTGCCGCCCTCGCCCTCCCCGCCGTCACACGCGATCGGAGAAGCCCCGAAGCGCCGCCCCGATGCTTTTCCCTTCCGCGGACCCGCCGGTCGCCGTCGCCTGATTCGTCGGCTCCAGACCGTCCCGACCTGACGACGCTACGGACGGGCCTTGAGCTACTGCGTCGATCCCCTCTCTTCCCGCGTCATTCTCGCCTCGTAGCCGCGCCGCCATTGAAGCCGGCTCACCTCCGCGGCGCTCGTCGCGGCCGCTCCGTGACCATTTGGTCCCGGGCTAGCGCCCATCGCACTCACCGCATCACGTAGGCCACCACTAGCGCCTCAGCCCGCTTGCTCGTGCACCGCAGCATCGATCCCGAGCTCGCCCGAGCTCCGGCGGCCACCTAGGTCGTCGCCGGCGCCGATTCCGACCGCCCCGAGCTCAACCGACTCCACCAAGAGCTTCGGCTCGTCCCCAGCTCCTCCTAGATGCCCTCTGCGGCCCATTTGGTCCGAGTGGCTAAAACCACTGCCGAAGGCTGGCGTCGGGCTGCGGCTAAACGACGGCCGACTTTGACTTTGACCACGGGTGGGCCTGGTTGACCTGTTGAGCCTATGGCGGGTGGGGCCCATACGGTAACTATTTAGGATTAGTTTTAATTAATTTTAGTTAAACTAATTACTCGACACGCTGGGACCCATTGTCGAGGTTTGACCGGACCATGTCCCGTTGACCAATCGACGTCACATCGACGCCAGTCGACGCAAAGAATTGATTTTCTGGATTTATTATAATTCAGGAAATTTCAGAAAATACCCCAAACTTCTAAAATTCATAGAAATTCAACCCTAACTCCAAATTAAATAATTTATATATGAAAAATGATCAGAAAAATATGAAGAATCTATTTATGCCATGATCATGCATGTTTGAACAAGTTAACCTCACTGAATAGGATGAATCATGATTAGGGTAAATTATGAACTAGCATTTGGAGTTGGAGTTTAACCTTGTTTGAATTCCACCTCAATTAACTTGGCTAGATTTTTGCATTAGGTGAATTCAGTACCTTAACATGACATGTCATTCATGTGAATGTGCATTGCATTGATTGTGTTCTTTCTCAGTTGCCGGTGTTTGCCCCCTCTCAGTAGACGACGTTCCGACGATTGTTCGATGACACCGATGAAGAACTATATTATCTTCAGAAGTGCCAGGCAAGCAAAACCCCCTTGTTCATTCCGATATAATCCCACTCTCTCGCTCCTGCTCTATTTTACTGCATTAGGACAACAACGACTCATGTGTTACTTGCTGCGGTAGCTGAACCCCTTTATCCTCTGCATGATCTTTCATTCCACAGTAATTAGATGAAACCCACTAGCATGAGTAGGAGTTGTTTGAGCCCTGTTGTGCCTACTCATTCATGCTTGTTTTTCATGCCTGCTACTGCTTAGAGTTGAGTCAGGTCTGATTCATCGGGGATGAATCGGAGGTGTGTGAACATGTCCTACTGCGTGTGTGAGCTAAGGGTGTGAACATGATTTGGTAAAGGTAGCGGTGAGAGGCTATGTAGGAGTACATGGTGGGTTGTCTCATTGCAGCCGTCCTCAGGAACTGAGTTCTGTGTTTGTGATCCATGAAATAGTTACTACCACACATTGGGATCCTTAATTGACTCTCTCGGCTTCTTAACCACCCTTGCCCTCAGTCCGGGAGTTGCAAGTAGTTTACAGTGTTTGTAGTATCTTTGGGGCCGCATAACGCTGACCTTAGGGGTGGGTTGTGTTGCGGTAGGCACCGTGGCCGGTGTACCGATTCGCCCGTTTGGTGTCTCGGGAACCCCGCACACATCGTTCGGGGCTGTATGGGAAACCTCGGCGGACTCCCTACGGATGGAACCCGAATAGGCGATAAACCCGGACTAGGGACTTGAGTGTTTAGGTAGGCCGTGGCCGACACCCACGTTGGGCTTCCGCTTGAAGGTTGCCGAGTACATGTCGTGTAAACGCGGTAAGTGGTGAGAGCGTGTGTGAAGAAGTACACCCTGCAGGGTTAATATGATCTATTCGAATAGCCGTGTCCATGGAAAAGGACTTATGGGTTGCCTATATCAGTTCATAGACAAGTGAAAGTGGATACTCTAAAATGCGCAAGATAAGCGTGAGTGCTATGGATGGCGTTCTCGTAGGGAGACGGGAGCGGGTCCATAGTGGTGTATTGATATGGTGAATATGTGGACTCGTGTGCGCCACCTCAAAAGAGTTACTTGAAGTCGTAGTTTAGGATAGCCACCGAGTCAAAGCTGGCTTGCTGATCCAAACTCCACCACCCCTGTTGATAATGATGCATATGTAGTTAGTTACGATGTAAGTCTTCTTTGAAATGCGTTTATGCATACGTTTGCTTATTTTATGTTTTGCAGAGAGACATCGGTCTCGCTAGTAGTCCCGCTTGGACTTGACGTTTAGCTTGTTACCTCGGCTACGATCTTGTGCCCTCCGCAGATCTGGTAGATAGTCGGGCTTCTCGGCCTTTTTTCATTTACATTATGCTTGTCTTTCGAGCATATGTTTAGCTTCCGCTTGTGCTTTGACTTGTATGTTTCGAGTGTTGGGTCATGAGACCCATGTTTGTAATATCTCGCTCCTCGGAGCCTAATGAATAAATATTTGAGTCGTAGAGTTGTGTTGTGATGCCATGTTGTATTTACACATATTGAGCATATTGTGTGTATGTTTGAAATGTTTGGTATGTGTGGGATCCGACAAACTAGTTGTTTATCCTTGGCAGCCTCTCATATGGGGAAATGTAGTCTCGTGCTTACGGCGATAGTAGTCCGCTACAGCCCGGTTCACCGGAGTCCTGCTAGCCCAAAGACTACCGCTTGGACACTTGACTGGCAGGCATGTGTTTCACTTCGTTCCTATGTCCATCCCTTCGGGAAATGTCACGCGGTGTTATTCGAGTCCTGCCTAGCCTGCTGCAGCCCGAATACCGGAGTCCTCATAGCCCAGTGCTACAGCCCGAATTTATACGTTGATGACCGACATGCTCGATGTGATTCATGTATGCCTGTCCCCATAGGTTAGCGCCGCTTTGGGTTCACGACTAGCCATGTCGGCCGGGTTCTCTGTCATATGGATGCTAGCGACACTATCATATCGTGAGCCAAAAAGATTTAAACGGTCCGGGCCATGGTAAGGCGACACCGTGGAATACCGTGCGTGAGGCCGCAAAGTGATATGAGGTGTTACCGGCTAGTTCGGTGTGACTTGGAATCGGGTCCCGACAGCGTTGGTATCGAGCTGACTGCCTATAGGATTACCAAGCCAAACCGGGTCGGGTTGTGTCTAGAAATGCTTTAGTTATGTAAGGGAATTGATTGTGGAAGGGAACGTTAGGCTCTTTTACTCCTTATACCTCATGGCCTTCGATCCGAGTCAACCTCTTCTCTTCTACGGGGTTAAGAACTAGGCTTCTCATCTATCTATCAGAGGATGACGTGTTACTAAACCATAGACTATTAAAATTGTTGGTTTTAAGCCCCGATTCAGTTCTGCTATTTACGTATGTTAATTGTTGATCTCGGAACCTTGATATTGTGATGTTGAGTGGTTATGCCACCATTTTTGCAGGATGTCTCAAATCATTTTGAGCATTTACAGCCGTTATGCTGTCCGAGTCATCCCAGGTATCTAAATAGTCTGATGCATTTGCAATCCTTTCCTTCCGTTCCCGATGTCCTTTAGGTCAGAATAAGCACACTAACCGGTGCGTTGAGGTAATTTATTGCCTTGACATATATGTTGGAACTATTATTATGACCCTAGGTGTTTAGGAAGTCACCTAGCAATTTAGCAATGCTTTTGCACTCCCAGTGCGATGATTCTGACCATTATTCTTGAAAGCATTCCGTGATGCAATTTAGTTAGTAGGCATTCTATTCATGGGTTCTTGAACCCGAGATTCACCCTACTTACCTAATGTTGATAGTGTTGCTCGTACCTTTAGGATACTAGTAACTTTGCGATAGTCCTCGAGGTCCGTGGTATTTCCTTCTTCCAAATACTACGAACCGCTTATGGCGTAAGTTCCTTGTTGAACCAAACATCACAATAAGAGTGCTCTTGAGGAGTTCTCCATTCATAATTGTGAATCGCCAATTCTACATTTCCGCATGGGTTATCCGGGAGAAATGTTGAGCTTTGCTCGATATACTAATCCATGCCTCCACAATTCGAAAAGTTATATGTTCCTCGATGTTGTTCCTCCTTAGTTGTATTACGACCCTCGCCTATCGATCGGTAGTCGAGAGTAGTTGTGCATTCATGTTATCAATGCCTATTACTCTTGTGGCCCGTCGAGCCATTCTATTTCGGAATGACTAGGAGAAACAAACTCCAGAGCCTCATCCATATCTAGGATTGGGTCAAAGCAATTGTACTTCGCAGATCAAAATGCCAACCTAGCTTTTCTCTCGTTTCTACCTTGGAGTGTTACCATCTTTATGTCAAGTGTGTCATGAGAATTGCACCTTCTCTTATGAATTCTTGTCGTAGTGATACTTCTCACCATCATCATTCATTCCTCGGTCCTTGTGTTGTTGTAACCGGAATGCCGACAAGTGAATTGTGATGTGTGAAATCAATACTCCGAGCAACTCGTTGCTTGGCAGCTAATGGACAATATCCTCATTCTTAGCGTGTTGGTTATTAAATCATCATCCTAAGATTGATCGTGCTACCTAGTCCCTATTTCCGGTGCACTCTCCGAACAATGAGTTAGGATTATTCAATCCCTTGCTTATTGTTCATATCATCTTGCCCTGAAAAGCAAGATTGTTCTCGAGCTTAGTAACATACCGGTGGTTCGTGATTTTCCGAATATCTTCACGGAAGTATTACCAGGTTATCACCTGACCGCTATGTTGAGTTCGTGATCATATTGGTTTTCCTCTAAACCACCCTTTCTCCAAGAATCTGTGTTGGATACCCTTGAGCTAGTTGGTTAAGCCAAACAACAACTTGGAGAGTTGGAAGATAAAAGCTTGCCTGACTTAGTTCGTTCCAAAGGGATATTCTTGTGTAGTGTGTGTTGAAGAAAGATGATATCTTCATCAATTGGTCCTCGTGATCGATTCTTTGGACCTATTGTCTTATCAATCCTTTGATTTGAGTATGGGCTATCATCAAGTCAAATCAGAACCAACGATATTCGTGATGTTGTCTTACTCGTGGTTGATCCCTTGAGCATACACAATTACATCTTTTGGTCTGACCAATACTATCACCGTGTTCACATGATGGTGGAAGTCCAGTGATATGGAAATTTCGATGAGTTGTTGTTGAGCCCATCAGCAGCATGTTGTCTCCCCCATGAGTCATGTTGAACATCAATCTAGTGTTGGAAACTTTATAAGCAATGTCTTCGTGTTCCGTTCATGAAGCTTATGCTTGGATGGAAGAAGTGACTTCCTCGAATTCATGTGCTTTAGGTGTAAGTTGCCGCCATGAATTTGAGAAAGGTTTGTTTTGTTTCCTTTGGAATCATCCCAAGTCCGTCATGCACGTGCGAAGTATTCCATGGTCTGATAGACTGATCATCTTCATTCCATATGAATTCCATAGCACACTAAGCCACTGATTGACTTGTTCTAGGAAAATGAGTTAAGTGCTAATCGATGGTAATGCACGATCAAGTACCCACTGGAGAAAGAAATTTTGGGAATAGACTACGATTTGATCAACCGGCGATTCTATAGGAGTTTACGCAAAACCTGAGAGTTGTTAAGGAACGATAGATGTTTGTTTGGCCTGCAGAATCAATGGATTTTTCCGAACTTGGTTCGCCGACAAGAGAAATTCTGCAATGCTTGTGAGGATGACCGAGTGTTAGAATGCGAGATTCGCTAAACCATGTACAAGGTAATGATTTGGGTGCGGGATGGATTGATCACCATACCGACTTACTCTTATTATTCGCTTTGCTATATGGGATGGTAAAATCTGAGTGACTTACCTATAGTAGAGAGACGACGATCAAAACCTTGTTTAAACCTTAGAAAGGTATAGGTATTTTTTCCCTTGTACACGGCAGTTGTTGCCAACCGTAGGTTATACGGTGAGTTTCAACCAGACCCGTTTTCTAGGGGAAACCATAAATCGTTGACCACCATGAGATACCGATATTTGTTTAGAATTGGCGCCCGGACCGTCGGCTATGAAGACCTGGTCTCGGAATAACCTTACCAAGAGTAAAGGACAAAAGAATTGAGGAAAAGGTTATGCCACTACGGAAGAGCCCAGAGAAGGAATTATCCTTAATATACGAGAAGACCGACATCATCGATAATAAGGATGGAGTATATGAGTTTTGATGGAACCGTAACCATGCTTCTAAGGGTGGTAGCATCCGAGACCGGAGACGATCGATGGATTTTTGAGAAGACCCCAAACCCTAACCTATTTCTTGCTAGCCTCTCCGAATCTCGAGGGCCGAGATTCATTTTAAGTGTGGTAGGTTTGTAACATCCCAAAATTCTAAATTTTGGAATGTTATAATAAATAAATAACTATGGTTGTTGTGCGATTGTTTGGTGATTGATTGAATGGAATTGAGTGGAAATTGAAACTTTTGAAAGTTGAATGAGAGGGAATGAAATGACTTTCCCAAACTTTCCATTTTGCATTTTTGGATCCCAATTGAACTCAAGTTCATTGCAACACCAAAACCTAGAGTGAAGATGACATGACTTCTTCCATTTTGAAATGAATAGGGTTTTGGAAAAGAATTGAATTTCATTTGGGAAGTTTTCAAATTCAAAGCTTTATGCAACTCAATGATTTTCATGAGGGAAGATAAAATGACTTCTTCAATTATATGAAATAGGAGTTGGAAGTTATAATGAATCAAGTTGAAAATCATTTGAAGGTGCTTTGGAACCCTCTTTCAAATTTTGAGTTTTGAATTTGAATTTCAAACTTTGGCATGTGGGAAACATTTCAAAAACTAAGCACGATAAATACTTGATCAAAAGTATGAGAGGAGCAAACATGACACTCCAAAAATATCAGAGGAAACAATGCCAAAATTTTTGGAATTCAAATCTGAAATTTATTTGAATTTGAAAAAAATAGATTTTTATGAAGTTTGGATTTTGCCTTTGGAAAAATGTTCAAATGATAAGGAATATTCCCCTGATCATTTTGGTATATATATACCCTATATAAAATATTTATAGATTCTGTTTTATTTCTGTTTTTGTTTTATTAAAAAAATAAATTCAAAAAATTAAAAACCCCAGCGCCACCAGCCCTGGCCCAGCCAAATAAGCCCCACCGGCCAGGCCCACCGAGCCGGCCCGAGGCCAGCCCAAATGAGCCAACCGACCGGCCTCACCTCCCTCGCCTGAAAACCTTTGGCGATGCCGCCGCCGCCCACCCCTCTCTCTCTCACCGACAGGTGGCCACCACCTCCCTCAACCCCTCGCCCACGCCAACCACCGCCGCTCGCCGGAGATCCCGAGATCTCCGGGATCTCACCGATCTCCCCGATCCGCCTCCCATGAAGGCTCGCCCCGCCCTATAAATACCGAGCCCCACTCCCATTTCCCCCCCTAGCCCCTCGCGGAACCCTCCTCTCCCCTCACGCCGTCGGGAGCAGAGCTCATCTCCGCCGCCATTCGCCTGCGCCGTCGCTCTAGACCCCCCGAGCCTCGTCGACTCCACCAAGACCCCCTCGTCGCTTTCAAGACCACGGACGACTCCGACCTCCCGACGACCGGAGCCGTCGGCACACTTCGCCACCGAGCCGCCGCCGCCGTCCAAACTCCGGTGAGCCACGGAGCTCTTCTCCCCGTCCGTGCGTTTGTATGCGGTTAGGATTAGAACACCCCCGAAGGGGTATGTTCTTTTATAAAAAAAAACGGTTCGCTCCGGTTTAGTTCCGGTTTAGTTTTAGTTAGGTTTTTTTTTATTTATTTAGCCGGCCCGACTAGTTTAACCCTAGGCCCCTTTTAGGTTATATTACGCTCAGTGCACAGTATAGGCCCATTAGGCCTTTTTCTTTTTATTTTGATTTTCTGTTTTAGCCGAATAGTTTCAATTTTCAGAAATGTATATCTTTTATTCTGCTTTATATTTTTGAGTGATTCTTTTTTTTGTTGGATTGCAAATTTTATGTAGTTTCAGAAAAATATATATTTAGCTATGTTAAAAATAATTAAAAATGCTTTAATATTGTTTTAGCCAGAATAGCAAATCTGCTATAACTTTAGTTAGAAAAATTATTTTTGCATGATTCTTTTTGTCACCACTTTATTTTGACATTGCCAAACCCTAGAAATTAATTTGGGTATTTTAGGATTAATAAATAATTAGTTTTAGACAGAATCCTCTTAATCCTAATTAATTAACTAGTTCTGTTTTCCTAATTAATTAATTAGTAAATTAATTTATTCTTAACTTGTGATTAGTTATTCTAGGTTAGTTTCTGTCATTCTAGTAGATGAACTTTTATTTATAATTAATAAGAGTTTTAAATTATTTTTCTTAATAGAAAGCTGGATTAGGCCTAAAATGAGTTTTATAATAGCTTTTTAATTAATTCCTTTTGCTCCTAGTTGCTTAGTGAAACCTTTTCTGTTAAGTTAACCTAAAACCATGATTAGGTTATATTAAGAAATTTTTATTATATAAAACTATTTTTGTTATTGTTTGAAGTAGGGAAAACTTTGAGTGGCCTTTATTTGAGTTTTTCTTTTGGATTGAGTTTTGGTTGTTTGTTGTGTTATGTTACTTTTGTTATGTTGTGTTATGTGATCCTATTGCTATGTGCTTATTATAGTTATTGTTTGCCTCGGTAGAATTTTGAGTGCGAAGATTTCTACTCTGAAACCCTAGTTTTTCAAGATCGTCAACCGTGCAAGTTCACTTTGACCATGCTTTTCTTACCTATGTTTTATTGCATTTAGTGGCATCCTTGCAACCACCCCTCGGTAGTGATATTGAAATTCTTGTAGTTGAGTAGTATGCATGAGGTAGGAACCCATCACCTGTTACCAAGCCCGGACGATATTTTATTTTAATGCTACGCTATAGTAGACGGGGTTTGGTATGAGTGCACGAGAGTGGTGTGAAGAAGGAGGACTCTACGTCAATGACGACAACTCCATGATGGAATCTGCAAGGACTGCACCTTCAAGACCTCAAGACTTCAAGACTCGAGACAAGAATTCAATACATACTCTGGGTGAAGGGCGGTTGACGGGCACCTGGAGAAACCAGTGGTTGGCGGGATGCATGGAGAAGCGCCATGACATCTTGCGGAAAGCTTCACCCAGACTCAAAGAGACGGAAGAATACTTCATGACCGGAAGCTTACGTGTGCAACCGCAAGTCATTATGGGCTCTGGCTTGGTTGACCTTAGTGGTGACTCTGGCTGGGACGGTGCTAGCAGATGTAGAACTACGGTAGGATCGGATGGGTACCAACAAAGTGGTCGGAGGAACTCTTGGAAGACCATGTTTCGGTCATCTTGTTCTCAAACACCACTGAAGTGCGAGAACGTAAAGAGAGGGATCGAATCTTGCGGGTAAAGTGTACAAACCTCTGCAGAGGGTTATAACCTAATCGATTAGCCGTGTCCCGATTCTACGGACAATTTGAGCATCTGGACTTGGATCTATCTCGGAATTCTCAACACCGGATTGATAACTTAATTGTGGGCAACATATGATGAATTTTGGGCTATGAGACATCGGTTGGCGGAACCATGTCATGATAAAAAACTCCATAGTACAAACTTCATTTTATTCCTTTGATGTAGGTAAAATAAAATCAGCTTTTACGCAAACAAAACTCGAATCTGAGCCATAAAGCCATATTGCATATAGTATAGTTTTATCATCTGTTTTCTCATACTTTGTGATCTTGCCGGTACATTCAATGTCTTGACCTACACGGCTGCAACGTATCATGTTGCAGATACTTTCTTCCGACGAGTAAGAATACGGTACAAGGTTACGGTCTACACTCAACCTGCCGATGGCGTTGATGGGACTCCACACCCGTTTGATTTGTTTCCGCTGAGTATTATGAGGTATATATCAGTTTTACGTTATTTATGCATGTGATTGCACTTTGATATATACATTGATGTCTTGTGTGCCAAAGATACTTGATCTGTGGATGGCACAAGAATACGCAGGCTTGACCGTCTGAGGTCGGGTCGCTACAAATGTCTTCGTGTTCTGTTCATGAAGCTTATGCTTGGATGGAAGAAGTGACTTCCTCGAATTCATGTGCTTTAGGTGTAAGTTGCCGCCATGAATTTGAGAAAGGTTTGTTTTGTTTCCTTTGGAATCATCCCAAGTCCGTCATGCACGTGCGAAGTATTCCATGGTCTGATAGGTGATCATCTTCATTCCATATGAATTCCATAGCACACTAAGCCACTGATTGACTTGTTCTAGGAAAATGAGTTAAGTGCTAATCGATGGTAATGCACAAGACTTCATCATCCTCGATGATGGTTCCCAACCTGAACTCGGTAGTGTTTTATTATAAGACTACTAGGTGGTAATGCTTGTCTAGGACAACGTGTTCACCTGTTAGTAGCGTAACCAGCTCATGTTTTGGAGCTTGCTATCGTAGTTCATTCCTTTAGAATCTCGCAACATCTTCCGTCGATTTGTGTTGCAAACTTTCATTTTTCTTTCTAGACTGGCGAGTGCGGAATATCCTAACACCAACCAGATCTGAATCTCAGGCAGATATGATGGTTGGAACATTCCCAATAGTTGCATGTTGTTCCCAGCTCGCACCGCCATTGCGCCAATTTCCATGGGCTGCCCTCTCAGTAATTGTTGTCCAGGTTTATCTTCAAAGGTGGAGTTACCATGGGTTCCATTCATTTCCGGTGATAAGCAAAATCATCCATTGCGTTGTCTTCAACAAGGTAGTCCACATCATCCGTTCTAGTCTGGGTATGTCATCCTTTCAAACTCCTTCGAATGATCGATTGTGTTTGCCTTAGGCTGGTATAAAGAGTTCCAACGATCTATGGATCAAAAGTAATTCTTTTTGCCACTTAAGGGAGTAGTCCTTTGCGTCACCTTTCCCAAGGCGCCCCGTTACGGGATCTTGGTACATATTTCCTCGCCACCTTGACACCATCCACCATTCCACCATCTTTCGAAGCGTGGAATTGTTGCCCACCAAATCAAACCCCGTCGTTGTTCCTCCATCCCCCTCGACGTGTTTTGTGTCTCAACTCGAGATGTTTCAACATCTCATTCCACGAGTTGATCTTGAGCGCTCGATCTCCGAGGAGATTGTTTACTATAGAGTATTCTTCTTGTCGCCATCGTGTTGGATGAAGATCTCGAAAGCCGCAAAGACGTCAAGACCAAGATGATGGAATGAATCAACATTTTCGAGAAGGGCAAATGGATCACGAAGATTGTGATAGTTCTGTGACTCCCCTTTTCCTCTTACCTCACGTCTTGAATCTCGGGGCGAGATTCTTGTTTAGCGGGGGTGAGTTGTCACAGCCCTAGAGCTTGCTTGTAACTAGTGGCATTGCATCCATGCATCATGTTTAATTTTCATGAAATTTGAAATGGGGATTGCCTAAACCCTAGCATTAAAGGAATTCAAATAGGCTCAACCAAAAATATTTTTGATGAACCCAAATGGCCTTAAAAATGTTCACCATTTTTGGAAAAATGCTGGAAACAGTAACCAGAGATGTTGCACATTTTTCCATGACATTGGGATCTTTGAATTAAATCATAAGTATTTGAATTTGGACATTTAAATTCTATAAAATATTTTAAATGTCCAAATAATCCTAAACTGAAATGTTCCATGTTAGATATATTCTATACATTGGGCATGCATGCTTTGGTGATTTTGAAAGTGCCTGGATATTTTTAATAAAGCCGCAGAGTTTTCGTAATAATAGAAAACAGGATTAAATAGAAATAGGAGAGAGAGAGAGAAGCCACTTTGGGGCGATTGCACGGCAGCCCACTTACTGCCCGGCTCCTCCACCGGCCCAGCCCACTGGCAAGTTCGATTGTCGCCTACCTCTGCCCAAGGTGGCGAGAGGAGGGACACGGCGACGCGCCCGAGCTCGCCACGCCTCCTCCTGCCGCCTTTGCCTCACCGAGACGCCTCGCGCCTTCTCCTCGGCGCCGCCCGACCTCTGGACACCCTCGCTCTCTCCTCTCCCTCGTTCCCTCCTCTGTCTCGCTCCCCACGACGCCACCGAACACGCCGTCGCCACCGTCGCCGTTCGCCGCGGCCACCGCCTTCCCCTTGCCTCCCCGACCAGCTCAAGAGCTCCGCCGTGCCGCCCTCACCCTCCCCGCTGTCACACGCGACCGGAGAAGCCCCGAAGCGCCGCCCCGACACTTTTCCCTTCCGCGGACCCGCCGGTCGCCGTCGCCAGATTCGTCGGCTCCGGACCGTCCCCGACCTCGCCGACGACGCCATCGGGCGCGCTGTGAGCTACTGCATCGATCCCCTCTCTTCCCCGCATCATTCTCGCCTCGTAGCCGCCGCCGCCATTGGCAAAGCTCACCTCACTTGGCGCTCGTCGCCCGGCCCGCTCCTCCGTTGACCATTTGATCCCGGGCTAGCGCCCATCGCACTCACCGCTTCACGTAGGCCACCACTAGCGCCTCAGCCCGCTTGCTCGTGCACTGCAGCGTCGAGCCCGAGCTCGCCCGAGCTCCGGCGGCCGCCTAGGTCGTCGCCGGCGCCGATTCCGACCGCCCCGAGCTCAACCGACTCCACCAAGAGCTTCGGCTCGTCCCCAGCTCCTCCTAGATGCCCTCCGCGGCCCATTTGGTCGCCGGAGTGGCCAAAACCACTTCCGCCGCCGCGTCGGGCTCGCCGGCGGCTAAACGCCGGCAGCCGACTTTGACTTTGACCACGGGTGGGCCCTGGTTGACCCTGTTGAGCCTATGACAGGTGGGGCCCAGCCCTGTTAACTATTTAGGATTAGTTTTAATTAATTTTAGTTAAACTAATTACTCTGACACGCGGGACCCATTGTCAGGTTTGACCCGGACCATGTCCCGTTGACCACTGACGTCACACTGACGCCAGGCTGACGCAGTAATTGATTTTCTGGATTTATTATAATTCAGGAAATTTCAGAAAATACCCCAAACTTCTAAAATTCATAGAAATTCAACCGTAACTCCAAATTAAATAATTTATATATGAAAAATGATCAGAAAAATATGAAGAATCTGTTTATGTCATGATCATGCATGTTTGAACAAGTTAACCTCACTGAATAGGATGAATCATGATTAGGGTAAATTATGAACTAGCATTTGGAGTTGGAGTTTAACCTTGTTTGAATTCCACCTCAATTAACTTGGCTAGATTTTGCATTAGGTGAACTCAGTACCTTAACATGACATGTCATTCATGTGAATGTGCATTGCATTGATTGTGTTCTTTCTCAGTTGCCGGTGTTTGCCCCCTCTCGATGACGACGCTCAAGCGATTGTTCGATGACACCGATGAAGAACTATATTATCTTGAAGTGCTGTGCAAGCAAAACCCCTTGTTCATTCCGATATAATCCCACTCTCTCGCTCCTGCTCTATTTTACTGCATTAGGACAACAACGACTCATGTGTTACTTGCTGCGGTTCTTTGAACCCCTTTATCCTCTGCATGACTGTCATTCCACAAGAATTAGATGAAATCCACTAGCATGAGTAGGAGTTGTTTGAGCCTGTTGTGCCTACTCATTCATGCTTGTTTGTCATGCCTGCTACTGCTTAGAGTTGAGTCAGGTCTGATTCATCGGGGATGAATCGGAGGTGTGTGAACATGTCCTACTGCATGTGTGAGCTAAGGGTGTGAACACGATTTGGTAAAGGTAGCGGTGAGAGGCCATGTAGGAGTACATGGTGGGTTGTCTCATTGCAGTCGTCCTCAGGAACTGAGTTCTGTGTCTGTGATCCATGAAACAGTTACTACCACACATTGGGATCCTTAATTGACTCTCTCGCCTTCTTAATCACCCTTGCCCTCATCCGGGAGTTGCAAGTAGTTTATGGTGTTTGTAGTATGCCGGGGGCCGCACGCAACGCTGACCTTAGGGGTGGGTTGTGTTGCGGTAGGCACCGTGGCCCGGTGTACCGATTCGCCCGTTTGGTGTCTCGGGAACCCTGCACACATCGTTCGGGGCTGTATGGGAAACCTCGACCGGACTCCCTGCGGATGGAACCCGAATAGGCGATAAACCTGGACTAGGGACTTGAGTGTTTAGGTAGGCCGTGGCCGACACCCACGTTGGGCTTCCGCTTGAAGGTTGCCGAGTACATGTCGTGTAAACGGCGGTAAGTGGTGAGAGCGTGTGAAGAAGTACACCCTGCAGGGTTAATATGATCTATTCGAATAGCCGTGTCATGAAAAGGACTTACGGGTTGCCTATATTAGTTCATAGACAAGTGAAAGTGGATACTCTAAAATGCGCAAGATAAGCGTGAGTGCTATGGATGGCGTTCTCGTAGGGGAGACGGGAGCGGGTCCATAGTGGTGTATTGATATGGTGAATATGTGGACTCGTGTGCGCCACCTCAAAAGAGTTACTTGAAGTCGTAGTTTAGGATAGCCACCGAGTCAAAGCTGGCTTGCTGCAGTCAAACTCCACCACCCCCTGTTGATAATGATGCATATGTAGTTAGTTCTGATGTAAGTCTTGCTGAGTACGTTTGTACTCACGTTTGCTTATTTTATGTTTTGCAGAGAGACATCAATCTCGCTAGTAGTTCCGCTTGGACTTCGACGTTTAGCTTGTTACCTCAGCTACGATCTTGTGCCCTCGGCAGGATCTGGTAGATAGTCAGGCTTCTCAGCCTTTTTCATTTACTGATTATACGTACTCGAGACATGTTTAGCTTCCGCTTGTGCTTTGACTTGTATGTTTCGAGTGTTGGGTCATGAGACCCATGTTTGTAATATCTCGCTCCTCGGAGCCTAATGAATAAATATTTGAGTCGTAGAGTTGTGTTGTGATGCCATGTTGTATTTACACATATTGAGCATATTGTGTGTGTATGTTTGAAATGCTTGGTATGTGTGGGATCCGACAAACTAGTTGTTTATCCTTGGCAGCCTCTCATATGGGGAAAATGTATTCTCGTGCTTCTGAGCGATAGTATTCCGCTACAGCCTGGTTCACCGGAGTCCTGCTAGCCCAGCACTACTGCTTGGACACTTGACTGGTCGGCATGTGTTTCACTTCGTTCCTATGTCTGTCCCTTCGGGGTAATGTCACGCGGTGTTATTCGGAGTCCTGCCTAGCCTGCTACAGCCCGGAATACCGGAGTCCTGTTAGCCCAGTGCTACAACCCGAATTTATACGTTGATGACCGACATGCTCGATGTGATTCATGTATGCCTGTCCCCATAGGTTAAGCGCCCGCTTTGGGTTCCACGACTAGCCATGTCGGCCGGGTTCTCTGTCATATGGATGCTAGCGACACTATCATATACGTGAGCCAAAAGACGCAAACGGTCCCGGGCCATGGTAAGGCGACACCCGTGGGAATACCGTGCGTGAGGCCGCAAAGTGATATGAGGTGTTACCGGCTAGTTCGGTGTGACTTGGAATCGGGGTCCTGACAACAACACAGAACATCGAGTGAAAGAGAAAGAAAAACACTCACGCAGAAGCAACGGGAATGTCAATCTTGATTTTTGGCAGTGCCTTCCAAGCCTTCTGCACTACAACCTTGGACTGCTTGGGGGCCTTCTCAGTTGGTGCCGGAGAGGATGTTCGAGGACGCTTAGACGACTGCCCAGTTTGGGCGATCACCTTGTCATGGGTTCTCGCCGGATCTTGGCCAAGCTTGGATCGCCTTTCCCTGCGAGGAGGCGAGTCGACCTCTTCTTTGTCACTCGGGTCGTCGCTCTCCTCGTTCCCCTCTCCGTCAGAATGCCACTCACCACTTTCACCTCCGCTTTCCTCCCCCTCCGGATCCTGCTCCTGCTCTCCGTTGGGCATCGAGTACATTCCGGTAAGGGCCTGGAAGAAAACAAGCAGAACAAAGTCAGTCGGCGAAGCATAAACAGCTGCATGATTAAATCAAGATTACAGTCGACAGTTCAGAATTGGACCTTATCTGGTTCGTGAGATTGGTCGAGCGAAGGAATTCTCCTGGCTCCCCTGGGGTTATCTTTGTTTTCAGTGATACTCATCAGCCACCCCTCCAACGTGGTTTCGTCGACCTCCTCTGGATGGGTCCGAGTGGTGTCATCAGTGCCCGAATACATCCACATCGGATGGTCATGAGCGTGAAGCGGTTGGATGCGTTGCCGGAGGAAAACCTCCAACAAATCCATACCAGTCACCCCATTGCGGACAAGCTGAACTACCCGATCGACCAGCACCTTGACTTGTGCCTTCTCCTTCGGGATCACCTTCAAAGGGGAGGGCTTCCCCACTCGGGCCATGGAAAAAGGGGGAAGTCCAGACGACTGCCCTGGTGTCGGCTGGTCTTTGCAGTAGAACCAGGTCGACTGCCACCCACGGACCGAATCGGGAAGAATCATGGCTGGAAAGGAACTTTTGCCCCTCATATGAATCCCAAGACCCCTACACATCTAGATCACTTGCGTCCTCTCGTCACTCGGGTTAGCCTTTTTGACCGACTGGGAGTGGCATGTGAAAATGTGCTTGAAGAGGCCCCAGTGGGGTCGGCAGCCCAAGAAATTCTCACACAAAGACACGAAGGCAGCAAGGTACACAATGGTGTTTGGGGTAAAATGTTGGAGTTGCGCCCCGAAAAAATTCAAGAAGCCTCGAAAGAAAGAGTGAGGAGGCAAGGAGAACCCGCGGTCGATGTGAGTGGCGAGGAGAACACACTCACCCTCTCGGGGCTGTAGCTCGGTCTCGTTCCCCGGGAGCCGCGCCGACTCGTGGGGAATCAATCCCCCTTCGATCAGGTCGTCGATGTTGTCCTGACGGATCGCCGAGCGAATCCAGTTGAAAGTGCGTTATATCGACTAGAGGGGGGGTGAATAGGCGATTTTTATGAATTCTTCACTGAGGAATTTGCCGGTGAGGAAATTCCTTAACGAAGAACTACTTGCAGCGGAATAAGTACTCAGAAGTAAGCATAAGAGAATGCGGGCATGGTCATCATGATGAAATGAAGACAAACAAAGAGTACAGAAAGCGTAAGCACATGATAGCACAAGATGAAGACAAACAGACTGAAGAAATTGAACTGAGGAAATTGATAAAGTCTTCAGTCAAAGTCTTCAAACACAGATATGAATGAACACTCAACACAAAGAATGAGGAAATGAAAGGGTTGAGGAAATAGAACCGATTAGGTTGGTGAAGACAATGATTTGGTAGACCAGTTCCAATATTGTCTCGGTTATGCGTATGGTTGGAGCGTTGAGTATTTAAACTCGAGGACACAGTCCGGACACCCGATCGCTGAGCACGCAGCTCAGGACACCAAGTCCTCACCATATTCTCCTTGAACTAAGGTCACACAGACCTCGTCCAATCACTCGTGGTAAGTCTTCGGGCGACTTCCAAACCTTCACAGACTTGGTCACTCGGCGATCCACAATTCCTCTTGGATGCTTCTAGACCATGACGCCTAACCGTCTGGAAGAAGCACAGTCTTGAAAGGTAACAAGCGTCGGATCCACGCAGGATCAATCTCTTCAGTGATGCTCAATCACTTTGGGTTTTTAGGGGTTTGGTGTTTGGGTTTTCCTCACTCGATGATTTTTGCTCAAAGTCCTCGGAGGATGGGTTGCTCTCAAATGACAAGTGTCAAGTTTCTCTCGGAGCAGCCAACCAGCTAGTGGTTGTAGGGGCGGCTATTTATAGCCTAGGGAGCAGCCCGACATGATAAGACATAAATGCCCTTCAATGATATGACCGTTAGGTGGATAAGATATTTTGGGACAGCTGGCACGCAACACAGCAACGGTCGGAAATTTGAATCACAAATTCCTCAGGGCTATCATGTTCCTCCTTTGTGTAGGCAATCCGCCTTTGGCGAATTCCTAACTCCTCGGTCGAACAAATTCCTCACGACTGTAAGAACTTCGTCTCACATCAAGAAATTGACTGAAGCTGTATGAGATTTCCAAAGGCTTCACTCAAGGGATTGGTAGGTGTAGGATTTTGAGTTGAGCATCACATGGAAATTTTTCCTCTGTATTTCCTCGACCGCTTTTTACAAAGACGGTGTTTCCTATGACTCAAGAAAGAGAAAACGAAACTACGAAAAACAAAAGTCTTCACGCTTCATGTTCCTCAAATGAATACCAAGTCTTCAAGGTCACACCAATTTCTTCACTTTCAAAGTCTTCGTAAAGTCTTCGAATATCAAAGTCTTCAGTTGAAGAACTTCATTTTTAGGGGTCGACTTTCTGCAGAAATATCAAACTCCTCATAGATTTATAGACCTGTGTACACTCACAAACACATTAGTCCCTTAACCTATAAGTCTTCAATACACCAAAATCACTAAGGGCACTAGATGCACTTACAATCTCCCCTTTTGGTGATTGATGACAATATAGGTTAAGTTTTCAACGGGATAAACATATGAAGTGTAAATACCGATATTGAGGAATTTGATTGCAAGATATAGAAGAACTCCCCACGAAGATGTGCATAGTGAGGAATTTGCTTTTGAGGCAATGCACATTTGAAGAGTTGAATCATGGAGATCTCCCCCTATATCTTGTAATTCATACACGCATTTGACATATAATATGAAGAATTTGAAATGCATGATGAAATATGGTGCTTGATGAAATTCAGCATGTGTGCAATAATATTAATGAGGAACAGGCATGCAAAATAACGCATCAAGAGTATCAGAGCATAGTGCCAGAGCACAGTGCATCAAAAGTATCAAAGCATCATCGGGTTTAGGATTACAACTCGATCCAATAAAAGTTTCAGAAGAACGAAAGTTGTAACTTAACAAAAAAAATGCCCATATAATAGACCCGCTTGAAGACTAACTCAAATTTCTCCCCCTTTGTCATCGAATGACCAAAAGGATCGAAACTGAGGACTAACGCCCCTGAAGAATTTCAAGTTGAAGAAGGAGCGCCAGCGTTGTTGGGGTCGGTTGTTGTAGTAGGGCCTGCCGCAGTGTCGTCTAAGTCTTCATTTTCATCAGTATCTCGTGATGAAGAATAGGAGCTGGCCACCAAGGAAGGAACTTTGACCTTCTTGTATTTCTTCGGAGGAGGTGCAGACCATTCAAATTCTTCCTTGAGACCCATTGTCGTCAGTTCTTTCGTGTTGTAGACATTTGAAAGAACAGCCTGTGCGTTGAAGGTTTCATGGAGGTAGTAGTGGTTTTTCTTCACCGCATTGTGTGTTGAGGTCATGTTGTGAAGAATGGAACCAAACCGACGCTTGACCCATTTATGATTGCGATCAACCTTCCGATGAAGACCGAGGAGTAACTCACGATCAGTCATCACCACAGGTGCTGTGGCTTGAGGATTTTGCTTGGCTGAGGTATTTGCGGCAGAGTCATGTGTGGCAGAGTCATCATTGGTGGAGTAGGATGCAGCTTTGCGAAACTGTCCATCCAATGGACGAGTGTCTTCATCGATCACAGCAGTTGCCTTGCCCTTGTCATCAGCTGAGGTAAATGTCCGTTTGAGGACTTCAATTGGGGGCAAGTAGCTGCAGTGGTTTAGAGTATCAGCCTTGTAATTGAGTGAAGACCTTGTCCTGATGAATCTCATTATCCAAGGCGCATAACGCTTCAGCTCAAATGGTGACATAGCAATGTTTGCCGGAGTCCTCATGAAGAAATCATGGAAGTTGATGGGAACGCCATGAATGATATTGAAAAGCATATTCTTCATGATGCCAACGACTTCTTCATCATTTGAGTCGTGGCCTTTGATAGGACTCATTGTCTTCGTCAGAATCCGATAGACAGTCCGAGGCACATACAATAATTCCTTGACGAGGAATTTGGTTCTTGGGGCCTGCCCTGGCTTCAAAGGCTTCATCAGCACTTGCATATAGTGATTTGAAAGCTCAGGTTCGTTGTAGATACAACGAGCACCATCAAGGGGAGGACTGAGTGGTAGAGCACGAAGCAATTCAGTTGCTGGTGCCTTGTAGTGAGTATTTTCAGACATCCAGTCTAACACCCATGAGTTCACGTCTTCAGTGTCTCCGGTGATGTGCAACGTTGCATAGAATTGAAGAATGAGTTCTTCATTCCAATCACGAGATGTCCGGCAGAAATTGAAGTCTGCGCCGTGAAGAACACCGAGGACTGGCTCAAAGCCTGGCAGAGACTCCATGTCCACATGAGGAATATGTGCATGATCGAAGACTTTGTCTTTGTTGAAGAGCACCGAGGAATAGAAATTGGCTTGACTGGCAGTCCAGAAACGCCTCTTCCTTATGCGAGCAGAATCGTATGGATTGTAATCAGTGAAGAATACATGCTCGCTGAAGAAATCTTCAACCTTGAACTTTTGCTTTGTTGAGAAGGGATTCTTTGGCTTTGGCAGTGGAGTGTCAGTGAGTTTCATCACGACCTCTGGAATCGCAATCTCAGGTTCTTCAGCCGAGGAATTTCCTGTTCCTCTACAGTGCTTGATCGAGGATCGCAGCAGCAGTTCATCGGCGATAGTGGCTGGAATTTCTTCATGGACAGATGAAGTGGGATGAGTTTCTTGAGCCCATTTGAACTGTTGGAGCAGGGGACTGAGGAATCTGTTGGATTGGGGTGAAGAGTGGAGAATTTGGATGCTGACTTTCCCAAAAGTCATTGTTCATCACTGGCGTTGTGCTTCCAATATCCGCATCTTCTTCAATTTTCTCAACACCGGCCTCTTCAGCTATGAACTGAGGCATAGGCGAGGAAATGATTGGGGTTGAAGGGATTGCTTCCACTTCAATTTCTTCATCAATCTGCTCGACGGGCAAAGCAGAATGATTTTCTTCATCAGATCCGCTTGGGATCTCATAGTCTTCATCAAAAGGAACAAGGTCCTTTGATGGAATTGAGGAAATTGGAACAACATCAATAGGATTTTCAAAGGAGCTGGTCATTGGCTTCATTTTCTTCGCATCCGAAGAATTTGACGCAAATGATGCTTTCCGCTTTCTTCACCGCAGCTCGCTCAGCCTTTGGTCTTCTTCACATCGAGGCGATGGAAGAATTGGAGTTGGTGTTGGCGCAGGAGGAGCCGAGGAATCTGGTTGATTTTCCTCAGGTGCAACCGATGCAGTTGTTCTCGACTTGTTCGGGCTTTCTTCAAGCGCACCACTAGTGGATGCCCCGCAATTTCTTGGCTGGAATGGGATCATCACTCGGAACTAGCATTGTCTTCAAACTGAACTTCATCGGTGGTCTTGGCATGTTCTTCGATCTGCTGAGCCGAGGCTCCACTGAGGAATTTCTTGTTGCGTTAGGGCAGCAACATTGGTGAATTTCTTTGTCGTTGATTTAACTGACTTTGGCTCCTTGCCAATCAGCATAATAGGAGTCAAATTTGTCGCCGAGGGCTTTGATGTCACCTGCATCTTGATAAGTTCTTCGATTGTCATCTTGACAACGCTTTTTCTTCAGCAGTTTCTCCTTTCATCTGCGATTTCTTGATCTCTGATAGTATCAAATTTCCATTTCTCCTCTTGGATGAAATGGGTCAAGATGTGACTTTGGCGGTGTCAACTTGAAGTCGTGCATAGGAGTGTTTGGTTCCTTGTGCCGAGATCAATGTAGTCTAGGATCGCTCTTGGATCCAACAACAAGGGCATTGTGTGCCTTTGGCTCTAGCGGCCCTTTCTTGGCGGTCTCTCGATGATTTCGCAAGTTCATCATCATCAGCCTCATCATCTTCGTGTGGCTCTTGGAAGGCGACTGTTTCTTCTTGGGACTTGGCCGAGGACCTCGTCCACTGTGGGCCTTAGTCTTCAGCAGAGTCGGGCCAGATGAAGACTTTGGTGCGGTGAGGAACTTGTCAAACACCAGAGGCAATGGAGATGCTGCAGTCCTTTGGCACGTGGCCGATGCACAGGTGCTAAGGACTTTGTCGGAACTGCTGAGGACTTTGTAGGAGCAGCTGAGGACTTGGGAGGAGCAGGAGCAGCATGAGGAATTGGTCGTGAGGGCACATCTGAGGAACTTGGCCGTGAGGGCACTGTTGGTGAAGCACTTGGCTTGTGTGCGGGCTTCTTTGCCATAGATTTTCTTGGCTTGACAGAGGCCTTAGTGGCAGCAGCAGATGTGAGTCCTCATTGAATTTCCTCACCGCCTTGTTGGCTTGTCTTGCCAATTTGGCTTGGCGCTTGGCCCATTCTTCAGAAAGTCCTCACCACGCTTGATGTCGGTGGGGTCAACTTCTTGACCGGTGCCAACGGAGCTCTTGGGCATGGAGGATTGAGAGCGAATTTCTTCATGTACTTTGGAGTTACATATCTGTACTCCTCCATTCCCTTGCCCATCTCCGTTCAATCCTTTGAATGCGCACCTTGCGCTGATTTTTGTTTTCTTTGCGAACTCGGCTTCATCAGTGTGCAATAATCAGCATATATTTCCTCGTGGATTTCAAACGCAGTCATGACCTCAGGCCTCTTTCCTCCTTTCTCGTGGCTTCTTTCCTTCGCCATATTCTTGGTGAGGAATTTGAACAAACGAATTCTCTCAAGAAGTATGCAACTTTTCTTCGAGGAACGCTGCAAATGAGTTAAGTTGATGAGAACCTAGTGATTCAAAGAATGGACATGAGTACCTGTGAACAGAGTATAGTTGCGAGGAATTTGGAGAGGTCATATGCGTCTCAGAAGGTTTTTCAAAAAGAACGAGTTTGAGGAATTTGACCAGATGAGCCTTGAAGAATTTCACTAAGCGATCTTTGTCTTAGGTTCCAGAGTTGTATAGATCGAGGATCCACACAATTGAGGAATCTTGAAGAAAATCATTGCTTAGAGAAACGAATCAAGAGCATATTTTGTTTGAGGTGTTCATATGTGTGAAGATTTGAAGAATAAACACCTTTGAAGATTTTCAGAAGGTTTGAGAATCAAAGCGAGTAATAAAAGTAACTTTTAATTACCGAAGTGAAGAACACGAATTTAACCGAGAAGTGTAGATTAGAAGTTCGTCAGTTCAGATCTCCCACGCCCTAACTCGGCGGAGGAAGACAGCTACGGCGGCGGCGGAGTGAAGATTTCCGCGGTCGGCGCTAGTACGTCGGCGGAGAGGTCGAGGCAGTGAAGCTTTTCCTCACCGGGCATTTATGGAGTAGCGGCAGCGCTTAGGGTTTGAGAAGCTCGGCGAGAGAGAGTGGTCGAGCGGAGTAAAGGAAGTGAGGAAGGAGTGCGGGGTATATATAGCCACGGTGAAAAACTGTTCACTCAAGATTTGGGACGAACGCGTCTGACCCTTCTCATTCGCTTGACATGTGTCACCCACGCATCTTGAAAAGTGGAGATCGTGTTAGATCGTGGGTGAATAGATAAATCCATCGTGGGATGCGGAACGGTGTGAGCGGCAAAACCGAAAGTTTGGATAAGATCAGTTTTAAAGTTCCGTTCGCAATTTCTTCAGCTGACAAGGACACAGTGAAGATTTTGAACGAGTTTCAAATAGAACGCACATGAAGAATTTGTGAATAGATTAGGTTGAGTATAGCATAGAGGGGGAAGGGTCCGATCACATTCACTTAGCAGAAAAAACAACTTGAAGAATTAGCCATAAGTGAATGCTGTAGAGGACATAAACCCACATATATATATATAGCTAGTGAAGAAAAACGACGGAAATAGTGAAGATTTTGAAAAGTTGAAGAATTTGAAAAAATGAAGAATTTCAAAAACTGAGGAAAAACTCAAATCGAAGATTTTCAACTTTGGTGGTGGCTTGACCCACCGTATAAGAATGATGATTTCAGACACCGCGTACAATTGTCGTAGGGTTCTGAGAATCAAATTCTTCATTAATTTCTTCACAATTAGAGAGTTATTCCTCATTGATTGAAGAAAACGTTTCTTCATGTGTTGCACATCTAAGTCATCAATTTTGCATAAGTGTCAGGATGTGTGTCCTTTTCAAAGAACATTCGAAGATTCTAAGATATTTAGCTCACACCGCAACTTGCTAAATCTCTTCTCATCCAAGGGCTTAGTGAAGATATCGGCTAGCTGTTCTTGGTCTTCACATGCTCGATGGAGATGTCGCCCTTCAACACATGATCATGAAGAAAATGATGACGAATTTGAATGTGCTTTGTCTTCGAGTGCTGAACTGGGTTGTGAGCAATCCTGATGGCACTCTCATTGTCACAGTAGAGAGGCACATCGTTCACGTTGATGCCGTAGTCCTTGAGAGTTTGCTTCATCCACATCAATTGAGCACAACAAGAGCCAGCAGCAACGTATTCAGCTTCCGCAATAGACAGTGATACACAATTTTGTTTCTTCGAGGACCAGCAGACCAAAGATCGTCCGAGGAAATGACACGTACCAGATGTTGACTTGCGGTCCACACGATCACCAGCATAGTCAGAGTCAGAATATCCAATGAGATCAAAAGTAGAGCCCTTTTCGGTACCATAATCCTAGTGTTGGTGTGTGAGCTAGATATCGAAGAATATGCTTCACAGCCTTATGGTGTGATTCCTTTGGTGTAGCTTGAAATCGGGCACACATGCAAACACTAAGCATTATATCTGGCCTAGATGCACATAAGTACAATAGAGAACCAATCATGGAGCGGTATACCTTGTGATCGAAGTCAATACCATTTTCATCGATTGCATAGATGGCCATTTGTGGGCATAGGAATTTTGACACCTTTGCAATCTTGCATGCCGAATTTCTTCAGGACATCTTTGAGGTATTTCTCCCGAGATATGAATATGCCATTGTGTTGTTGACGAATTTGAAGACCTAAGAAGAATTTCAACTCTCCCATCATAGACATTTGATATTCTTCACTCATCATATAGGCAAATTCATCACTATAACGTTGGTCAAGACAACCAAAGATAATATCATCAACATATATTTGGCACACAAACAGTTCACCATCATATGATTTAGTAAAGAGAGTAGGGTCGAGTGAACCGGGTGTGAAACCATTCTTCACGAAGAATTCCTTCAATGTATCATACCACGCACATGGGGCTTGTTTGAGACCATAGAGGGCCTTGTTGAGTCTGAAGACTTTGTCAGGATTCTTTGGATCTTCAAAACCTGGGGGTTGAGCAACATATACTTCTTCCTCAAGCTCACCATTGAGGAATGCACTTTTCACATCCATTTGATATAAAGTGATATTGTGATGGTTAGCATAGGCAAATGTCTGTGAATAGACTCAAGTCTAGCAACAGGTGCAAAAGTTTCATCGAAATCAATTCCTTCAACCTGTGTGTAGCCTTGAGCTACAAGTCGTGCCTTATTCCTCACCACAAGACCATTTTCATTTTGCTTGTTGCGGTAGATCCACTTTGTGCCAATGATATTATGCTTGCGAGGATCTGGACGTTTGACCAGTTCCCAGACATTGTTGAGCTCGAACTGATGTAATTCCTCTTGCATGGCCTGAATCCACTCAGGCTCCAGAAATGCTTCATCTACCTTAGTGGGCTCTGTGATAGAGACAAAAACATAGTGCCACAAAAGTTAGATAAATGTGAAGCTTTTGAGCGTGTGAGAGGACCTGGCGCTTCAATGTCATCGATGATCTTGTCAACTTGCACTTCTTTTGCAACGCGAGGATGAGTTGGTTGTCGTCGAGGAATATGATCATATTCCTCAAAGACCATTGTCTTCAAAGAATATCTTCAGTGCATCACCGACGTTCTTCACAGACAGAATGAATTCTTCAGCAGATTCTTCAAGAGGAATGACATCCTCGGTTGCCTTGAACTTGATAGATTCCTCGGTGCTTTGGTTCATCTAACACAGAAGGTAGGTGCTCTCTTTGCAAGCCATTAGTTTCATCAAACCGCACATCTATAGTATCAACAATCTTGTGAAGAGCGATGTTGAAGACTCTGTAGGTGTGCGAGTCCTTTCCGTAACCAAGCATAAAACCTTCATGTGCTTTCGGTGCAAATTTAGAACTATGATGAGGATCTCTAATCCAGCATTTAGCAATCAAGACTTTGAAATAACTCACATTGGGTTTCTTGTCGTTGAGGATTTCATAGGCAGTCTTGTTGAATATTTTTTGATCATTTACTCTTTTGTTTATTTGGCACGCGGTATCAATTGCATCAATCCAAAAACGATTAGGCGTTTTGTATTCATCAAACATAGTGCGAGCCATCTCAACAAGAGTTCTGTTCTTGCGCTCCACGACACGATTTTGCTGAGGAGTATAGGGAGCAGATAACTCATGAGTAATACCAAGTTCATCAAGATAGGCATCAAGACCGGAATTCTTGAACTCAGTTCCATTGACACTCCTGATGTGTCTGATCTTCACACCAAAGTTAGTTGAAGCCCTCGAGGAAAATCGATTGAAGACTTCCTGCACTTCATTTTTGTAAGTAACAATGTGTACCCATGTGTAACGAGAGTAATCATCAACAATAACAAAGCCATATAGAGATGCATCATTAGTGACCGCCGAGTAATGATTAGGACCAAAGAGGTCCATGTGAAGCAATTCGAAGGGACGAGTAGTGGTCATGATAGTCTTCGCTGGATGCTTGGCCTTGGTCATTTTTCCAGCTTCACAAGCTCCACACAAGTGATCCTTGAGGAATTTGACATTCTCAATGCCAATGACATGCTTCTTCTTTGCAAGCGTGTGCAAATTCCTCATGCCTGCGTGACCAAGTCGCCGATGCCATAGCCAGCCTTCAAGCTTTTGGAAGTAGACACATGGCTGGTTGTGGTCCTCAGAGAAATCAACAATATACAAGTCTCCTCTCCTAAAGCCTTCAAGACTTTGGAATTGTCGCTTCCATAATCACAACACAACGATACTTGCCAAAGATAACAACCATATCAAGATCACAAAGCATTGAGATCGACATGAGGTTGTATCCTAAGGACTCAACAAGCATGACTTTGTCCGTGTGTACGCCCCAGAGATCGCAACCTTACCAAGACCCAATACCGACTTTTGCCTTTGTCAAAGAAGATGATATGCTTCAGATGTGACGGTGATAAGGGAGCATCCATCAATAGATTCTTGTCACCAGTCATGTGATTTGTACATCCACTATCGAGAACCCACTCAGTGGCTTTGGGTTGATCATCCTGCAGAGGAATTAGTGCAACTTACGGTCTCATATACTTCATCGCTGAAGAATATGATATCAAGTTCATCGATGAATTTCATCAGCAAAGACAACAGATAAGCGGTATGAGGACGTGTGAAATGAAAGTTCATTTCATCATGATTAGCCCGCGTCCTTTCGTGCATTTTTGTCGTGCCCCCAAGATATTCTTGAGACGTTTAAAGCACGCCCGAGACCTGACCTGCAGAAGAGGTTAGTTCTTTTTCTTCAAAGACCCACATCTCAAGGGGTGGCAAAGAGTTCATCACTCATGCGAAAGCACCATATGAGAATGGTGGCATAGAGGCCAATCCATTTTGTTTCACATAAGAGGGGTTAGGGTAAGCATATGAATAAGCAGAGAAATTCTTCGAGGACTTATGAACATATTGGTTTGAAGAATAATGCACATATTCATAGCCCTTAGCTCTACCCTGCGAAACAGAGTTGTTAGCATGATGATAAACATATGAGGACATTGATCCTTTTGAGGAATTTGATCCATGTGAGGAATTTGGTCCGTATGAGGACTTGGATCCATATGAAGAATTTGGTCCATATGAAGAGTTTGATCTGGGGTTCCTATTCTTCATGTGTGGTGTCATGAGGACATTCACCTGAAGACTTTCAAGGCACTTCTTGGGAACCCAGATTTTCTTCATAGGGGAACCGTTTCTGCAGTTAGTGCCAACATATCTAGCAAATACTTCACCATTCTGATTTTTGAACAGTTTATAGTTGGAGTCAAATGACTCATCAGAAGAATGAGGAGATTCGCATGTAAAGCCAGATAAGTTAGATGGATCAACTGGAGGTCTCTTTGCAAAGAACCCATGAGGTTTTGGGATACCGCTCAAAGCTTCCAATATGTTCCATCAACATTGAGTTTCCTCTCAAAGGCAATACCCTTTCCTAGGGTTCTGTTGAGGATCTCGCTTTTTAAGCACATCACGTAGTCTCGATGCCCTTTGAGGCTTTTGTACATGCCTGTCATGTACAATTCCTTCAACCACTGCATCGTCATTGATACTAGCAATGTCCTCGGATGAGGAATTAGTGATAGCAGAGGCAGGTGAAGAATTTGTAATAGTTGAAGCATTTGAACATTCGGTGAAGAATTAGCAGATTCACGCTCAATGCACTTTAAGCATGGAGGAACAAATTCTTCCCGAGAAGCGCTGATTTGTTGAGCAAGTAATGAATCGCGCTCCTTCGAAGATCTTCATAACTCACTCTTAGCTTCTCAAGATCTTGCTTTCTTTGAAGAAATTCATAAGAAAGTTTCTCATGATCGACAAGAGAGTGTTATGATGACCTTGAAGGCTGTCAAACCTAGATCAAGTCTCTCAAGATTTTCGATCGGGGCTTTAGGGCGATCCATTTCTTCACCTAACATATCATCACTTTTATCTAGCATGTTTTGAACCTTTTCAAAAGCCCTTTGTTGTTTTACGTTAATCTTAGCAAGTTTTGAGTAATCGGGCTTTAGATCTTCATCGATTCATTTTCACTAGATTCGGAGGAGGTATATTTGAGTACCTTGGCACCCTTTGCCATGAAGCAATAGGTGGGAGCGTAGTCATCACTATCTTCATCAGCTTTGTTGGTGAGGTCATTTTCTTCAGAGTTGAAGATGGACTTGTCGACGAAAGCAGAGCGTAGAGCTAGACTCGCCACACCAAACTCAGATTCTTCCGATGCCTCCTCTTCCTCATGTTCCTCGATTCAGCTTGAGTCCATTTCCTTGCCAATGAATGCCCGAGCCTTCTTGGAGCTGCTTTTCTTGTGAGAAGAGGGCTTTGAGGATTTTGATGATGAAGATTTCGATGATTTCTTCTTCTTCTTAGCGTCATCAGAACTGTAATCCTTGTATTTCTTCTTCTTTAATTCCTTTTCCCACTAAGGACAGTCTTGAATGTAGTGACCAGGTTTCTTGCATTTGTGGCAAAGTCTTCTCTTATAGTCCTTTGGATGAGGAATCATCGCTTCTTGAGGATTTTCCAAAGCGACCACGCCTTGAGAACTTCCGGAATTTCTTCACGAGCGTGCTAGCTCCTCGCTTAATTCTTCAGGATCTCCAAGGTTACTACTACGAGTCTTCACACTCGATTCGCATACGCCTTGGCCTTCGTGGCACGTGTTTTTCCATAGCTAGAACCATAGAGATCTCTCTTTCAAAGAAGTCGGAACTCATGAGTATTTAGCCTCTCGAGGATATCACCTGGATCAAGTGACTTGTAGTCGACGCTCTTGTATCATCGGTGCAGAGTATCAAATGAGGAATCAAGCGATCTCAACAATTTCTTCACCACCTCATGGTCGGTGATGTCAGTGGCACCAAGCGCTTGAAGCTCATTTGAGATGTCAGTGAGGCGATCGAAGGTTTGTTGAACATTTTCGTTGTCAAGTCTTTTGAAGCAGTAGAAGAGATTGCAAAGAACATCAACTCGAGAGTCACGCTGAGTTGAGACTCCTTCATTCACTTTGGACAGCATGTCCCAGATGAGCTTGGCAGTTTCCAAAGCACTCACTCTTCCATATTGTCCTTTGCTCAGATGGCCACATATGATATTCTTTGCTTGAGAATCGAGTTGCTTGAATCTCTTCTCATCGGCAAGATTCGGAGAAGGTGTGACCGAGGGAACACCATTTTCCACAACATACCGTAGATCGTTGTCAATTGCCTCAAGATGCATTCCCATCTTGTTCTTCCAAAGAGGTAGTCCGTCCCATCAAAGGTAGGACACCCTCGCTGAGACCTTGATCATACCTGCGGTCGACATAACTAAAACTCTGTGGTTAAACCAAAATCACACGTAACAACGGAGTACCTTGCTCGATACCAATTGAAAGTGCGTTATATCGACTAGAGGGGGGTGAATAGGCGATTTTTATGAATTCTTCACCGAGGAATTTGCGGTGAGGAAATTCCTTAACGAAGAACTACTTGCAGCGGAATAAGTACTCGTAAGTAAGCATAAGAGAATGCGGGCATGGTCATCATGATGAAATGAAGACAAACAAAGAGCATGTAAAGCGTAAGCACAGGATAGCACAAGATGAAGACAAACAGATCAAGAAATTGAACTGAGGAAATTGATAAAGTCTTCAACCAAAGTCTTCAAACACAGATATGAATGAACACTCAACACAGGAATGAGGAAATGAAAGGGTTGAGGAAATAGAACCAGTTAGGTTGGTGAAGACAATGATTTGGTAGACCAGTTCCAACTGCTGTCTCAGTTGTACATCTGGTTGGAGCGGCTGAGTATTTAAACTCGAGGACACACAGTCCCGGACACCCAGTCCTGAGCACGCAGCTCAGGACACCAAGTCCTCACCGTATTCTCCTTGAACTAAGGTCACACAGACCTCGTCCAATCACTCGTGGTAAGTCTTGAGCGACTTCCAAACCTTCACAGACTTGGTCACTCGGCGATCCACAATTCCTCTTGGATGCTCTAGACCATGACGCCTAACCGTCCGGAAGAATCACAGTCTTCAAAGGTAACAAGCGTCGGATCCACGCAGGATCAATCTCTTGATGATGCTCAATCACTTTGGGTTTGTAGGGGTTTGGTGTTTGGGTTTTTCCTCACTCGATGATTTTAGCTCAAAGTCCTCGGAGGATGGGTTGCTCTCAAATGACAAGTGTCAAGTTTCTCTCGGAGCAGCCAACCAGCTAGTGGTTGTAGGGGCGGCTATTTATAGCCCGGGAGCAGCCCGACATGATAAGACATAAATGCCCTTCAATGATATGACCGTTAGGTGGATAAGATATTTTGGGACAGGCACGCAAAGCACATCAACGGTCGGAAATTTGAATCACAAATTCCTCGGGGCTATCATGTTCCTCACTTGTGTAGGCAATCCAAGACCGGCGAATTCCTAACTCCTCGCCGGAACAAATTCCTCGGCGACTGTAAGAACTTCGTCTACATCCATGAAGAAATTGATCGAAGCTGTATGAGATTTCCAAAGGCTTCACTCAAGGGATTGGTAGGTGTAGGATTTTGAGTTGAGCATCACATGGAAATTTTTCCTTAGTATTTCCTCGACCCCTTTTACAAGACGGTGTTTCCTATGACTCAAGAAAGAGAAAAACGAAACTACGAAAACAAAAGTCTTCACGCTTCATGTTCCTCAAATGAATACCAAGTCTTCAAGGTCACACCAATTTCTTCACTTTCAAAGTCTTGAAAGTCTTGAGAATATCAAAGTCTTGATCGAAGAACTTCATTTTTAGGGTCGACTTTCTCTGTAAATATCAAACTCCTCATAGACTTATAGACCTGTGTACACTCACAAACACATTAGTCCCTTAACCTATAAGTCTTCAATACACCAAAATCACTAAGGGGCACTAGATGCACTTACACCAGTCGCCCTGGATCCAGCCCGGCGGCAGGCCAGACCTCGAGGAAGATCTGCCCCGGCTGGACTTCTTCCCCTTCGCTTTCGCCGTCGCCTTCTTCGAGCGCTCCAGAGCCATCGTCTTCTCTTTCCCCATCACCGCAGCCGGAGCTCGAACGGAACGGCGACACTGGGGCGAGAGCAGGTGCAGCGGAGAAATCTGAGAAGGAGGAAGAAGAATGAGGGCGCACTATTCAAAAGCCCCGGCCCGGCGCCTTATATGAGGTTACTTCCGTGATCGACTTGTAGGCCAGGCGATCTTATCAAATCCTCAACAATGCAAGGCATGACACATGGCAAAAAAGGTGGCACGGAAATCGAGGCGGCCCTGCGTTATCCAGCCCGATTACTGCGGCCTCCTCCACCCCGCGCGCTTCCCAAAATTCGAATCCCGTGAGATCCGCGGACAGCAGAACAACTTGTCAGACGAAAGATCTCCTCCACATCAGCACTCGGAGCTCTTCCAGTAAAAGTTCACTCGACAAAAACAAGAATGGATCAAGACGACTAAAAAAGAAGTTGACGTCACCACCTCGGTTCGTTGATCCAAGACCAGACACACCCGAAGCGCAAAAAAAGAGTCGGAAGTATTTTTCAACTCCTTCCCCACTCAAACCCTGATCCATTCGGGGGCTAATGACGAAGACATGTACCTAGGGTAGGGTCATAGGCCTGGCCTAGATACCCTCCCCAAGGACATCACTTTATCACCAAAAGCATTCGAAGAAGAATCATCTTTCAATCGACCATGAAGTGTTCCACTCGACAGACTTGGAGTCACTCGACCATGAAGACTATCACTTTCGACCGCCAGAAATCTAGAGTCACTCCGCCGCAATCGGTCATTATGTAGCTTTAATGGTCATTATGTCACTTTATTCTTGGCGTTACCAGTAACGCCCTGTCTTATTGTACTTTAAACCCTGCGTAACTAAGGGCCGGAGGGGTCTGGCGAGCTCTATATAAGCCACCCCCCTCCTCAGTGACAAGGGTTCGCACCCCGTGTAACTCACACGCATATAATCCAGTCGACCGCCTCCGGGCTCCGAGACGTAGGGCTGTTACTTCCTCCGAGAAGGGCCTGAACTCGTAAAACTTCCGTGTACAACTCCTCCATAGCTAGGATCTTGCCTCTACATCCCTACCCCCCATTCTACTATCAGACTTCGAACCACGACATCCAATCCTAACCTATTTATTTCAAGCCTCTCCGAATCCCGAGGACGAGATTCATTTTAAGGGTGGTAGGTTTGTAACATCCCAAAATTCTAAATTTTGGAATGTTATAATAAATAAATAGTTTTGATTGTATGTTTGATTGTTGTGTGATTGATTGACTGAAAGTGAGTGAAATTTGAAACTTTTGAAAGTTAAATGAGAGGGAATAAAAGGACTTTCCCAAACTTTCATCTTGCATTTGTGATCTCCATGAATTTAAATTCTTTTCAAATACAAAACCCTAGACAGAAGATGACATGACTTTTTCCATTTATTTAAATGAAAAGGGTTGTTGAAAATATTTGAATTTCATTTGAAAACATTTCAAATTCAGAAACTTTAAGCAACTCAATGATTTTCACGAAAGAAGATAAAATGACTTCTTCAAACCATATGAAATATGAGTTAGGAGTTTCACAGAATCAAATTTAAAGTCCTTTTGAAATTATTTTCAATTTGGAGTTATTTGGTTTTATTCAAATTATTTTTCTCCAAAAATAAAATTTATGGGAAATAGGGTAAAATGATTCCCTACATCAGAAAATTGGAGAGAAATAAATTTGAAATCATTTTGGTTTTTTAAAATGATTTTTTATTGGGTTTTATTATAGCAGTGACACACTTTTCTTTATTTGAATTTTTTGGATTTTATTTGGAGCTAGAATAACGTTCATGTCGTAGAAAATCTTTTTCTGAAATATGCTTATAAAATATTATTTTATTTTCATTTTGCTTTCCGTTGCTATATTTTTAATAAAAAACAGTATGTGCGGCCCAATTTTATCCGTCGCCCACGTGCACAGTGTACTCAGGCCGGCCCATACTGTATTTATTTATTTTTGGTTATGTTTGCAAAAAAATCTTAATTTTTTTTGTTGTGTTTGAAAAAAAAACTGCCGCACGCGCGCGTGCCGCGGAACGACCGGAAGTTTAGGCCCATGCGCTTTTCTCTTCTCTCTTCTCTCTTTTGGCTTTTCGTCTACGTTTAGTCCCACATTGCCTAGCCTTTAACCTCTAAGCTTCTTTTTCACCTATAAATATTGACCCATAGAGCCTCCAAAAATCATCCGATTTGGGTTAAATCAATATTTTTGTTTGACTAAATTCATTAAAAAAAATCTTCTCTCCAGCGGGACTTCTGGAAATTGTCTTTTCTCTCCGAAGTCATCTTATCTTTCTTTGTTTTTTTATACTTATTTCTAGACTAGTACGGTATAATAAATAGAATATCAATTAATCTCTGTATTTATACATTAGACCTAGAAATTTTTTTAGCCATAGCTATTTTTTGTTCCATAAAACAACTTGGTCCTGATTTTTCAAATAGCCATAACTTTTTACTCGTCAATTCAAATTAGATGAAACCAGCGCCTATAGTTTCGTCTTGTTTTCACCCATCCAGTAAACCTGTCGTATCAATTTTTTGAAATTTTCAAATTTGTTCAGATTCATATTCAAACTTCTTTTGATCATAACTTGAGTTTCGTAACTCCGATTTGGTTGATTCTTTTTGCTAATTGAAGCTCTTGACCTAAACTTTCTGATAAGACCAAATTCACTTAATTTCAGTATTGTCAGAAATTGTTTTCTGTTGCAAGAGTTGTTTGCTTGTTTTTGTAGTTTTTCGAGATCTTTTGTTCGATTCTATTGCATGAATGCTTATGTGTGGATACTATTGCTTGCTTACGATAGATTGACCGGAGTGTGACAAGTAGAACTATCAGGAGTTATGAGTGTGAATCATCTTCATCAACAGTATGAGGCAAGTTCACACTTTGATCATATCCCTTTTATTACCCAGTTTTTATGCATTAGTTACAACCCTCAAGCATTGCATGAGTAGGATCTGATTAACATGTGGTTATTGGGAAGTAGTTGATGAGGTAGAACCTATTGCCTTTATTAACAAACCCCGGGAGTTACTTCTACGTTATGCTTATACTGCTATGCTATGCTCGTAGACGTGGATTGGGTTTGAGTGTATCCATGACAGATGTGAGATTATTATTTAATGGTTAACTTAAGGTGACTACTTAAATGCACATCTGGGTGGATTGGTTGGGGCACCCTGGAGCACCCAGTGGTTTGCCCGGGCACTTGGAGAACTCAGTGCTTGCCCAAGGGGATCCCGGAGTACCCGTGTGATCACCCTATGGTCCGCCACCCAGGCTCAAAGGGATCATAAGATTATTCATGCTAGAAACTTCTGTGTGCAGCCACAAGCTATTATGGGCTCTAGCATAGTTGAGTATGTTGCATGACCTCTTCCAGTGGTAGGCTAGCAGTTGTAGGGGATGTAGGTTGGTACTGTCTACTCAGGGTTAGAGTTAATGCTTCTGAAAGACTGTGTCTCGGTCATCCGTTTCTCAAACACCATGTAGTGCGAGAAATCCAACGGAGGAGATCGAGTCTTGTGGGGAAAAGTGCGCAAACCTCTGCAGAGTGTACAAACTAATCATGATTAGCCGTGTCCCCGGTTATGGACATCTTGAGTCTCTGGTATTTGGATTATCGTGTTGATCTCATCACTCTTTAATTAATTTGTTGGGTTGTTAACTTTTAATTGGGATTGAGTTGGACGAACCTTCTCAATGTTTTCAACAAACTTGTAGTTAAATAAGATATATTCCTTTGTTGTAGGAAAAAATTAGCTTTATGCAAAAATAAACTTAGAGCTTTCCACCAGCCAAATATGCATGTAGTGATAGACATTATTCATCATTGCTCTATGGTGTGAATTTGCCAGTAAATTCAATGTACTGACCCTTTGTGGCTGCAACGTCTCATGTTGTAGGAATCTTACGACGAGTAAGTGATACGTTAGGGTTACAATTTCTACGCTCAACATTGCCATTGGTGTTGATGGGAATCCACAACCTTGTTAATTCCGCTATTTGGATCGAGGTAATAGTATTTACGTTACTTTATACATGTGATTTACCTCTGTTATAAATCCTCGAGTACTGTGTGTGTCAGCATATTGATCCAGGGATGACACTTAAGCACAGAGACTTGACCGTCTGAGGTCGGGTTGCTATAAGATGGTACCAGAGCACATGTTGACTGTAGGACGTGACCCCTAGAAACTGTCAAGCCCACAAGAAAAATTTTCTCTAAAAACTTTATTTTCAAAAAGATCTCTTACCTATCATCTTTTCTAAAACTTTACCAAGTATTTTTCCTCTCATCCCAAGTAGTCAGACTACCCCCTTTTCCCTTTTGACCACACGAGGAGTCGACTGATGAGACCACTTCAAGAAGTACAAGGTATCGGAACTCTAAGACCACTTCAGGATGAAGAGGATTTTATCGCGGCAATATAATAATGGAAACTACAATGGTTGAAGACTCCGAAGACTAGGAGAATTTGAAGGCTCTGAAGAAATTCTAGATTGGTATGACCTAGCAAGGCTACCCTTATGGAACTTGCCAGACTATGGAAGCTGTCAATAACCGAGATCAAGGTGTGTCAGAGAAAGACCGGAACATGGAGCATTAAACTCAAAGTTTTGTCAAGAAAACCCTAAGGCAGGAGATATCAACTATGGAATGATAGCACATGGCAATGACAAGGGCAGAAACCTGGCTATCCATGATGTTATCGCCCGCTTATGCTATTGTCACTTTGTCTGAGTTGAGCATGCATTTCTTTGGAAGGAGTGGATGACAAAGGGCTGATGGAGCATCCGTCAAAGAAAGATGCGCTTTTAACCTTAGCTGGTGTATCACCAGGATCTGGAGTTTTACATCAAGAATTTTAAGATGGACCTTCAGGAAGCTGTATTTGACCAGGAAGCATTTCGTGAAAAACTCAGGACCCAGAAGCTGAAAGTAGCCAAGCTGGTGGAGCAAAACCTCGAGACACCAGAGATTCGTCAGGAACTGAAGGACATTAGGACCATGGTTTATGCCAAGGATGTTGAAACTCAGAAGTTTGGAACGCAACTCCGGAAATATTAAAGGGCGTCACGAGAGACTTCACGTCAACAGAGATGATCTGGCAAAAGAACTTGAGAAGGTCAAGCATGATCGAAAGAAGCCCATCGGAGACATGAACAAGACTTAAAGAATTTGATGACCTTGAAGATTTATTGACCATTAGAAGACCAAACCCCTGTTCTACACCTAGGTTAGATGCGACGTTTGTGAGCTGTCATTTGTTTGATGTTTTTTCGACAACAACAAATAAAAATCTTGTCTTTTCAAAACTATTGTTTGTATTGTGTGTATCCCTCTCTATCTCTCTTATCTCCCCCCCAAAACCATGGACCCAATAGAGGATGAATGGAGATGAACTCATATTTCCGGGACCGATAAGTTAATTGGACACAGACCGATGGATTCAGAACATGGAGGATCACATGGAGAATAACACTATAGTCAGAAAGGATACGGCCCAGCATGCTCTTTAGTGATTTGAAAGAGGTGCTACTACTTGGTGGAGGATTTACCAACCCATCAATGGATGACAAGGAGTAACCACTTGGGAAGAATTTAAGTTGACTTTGCCAAAGTCTCGGTTTTTGTCCCAGAAGATGAAGCCTTATGGAAATGAATATGAAGAAACCACTGCATGCAAGCTTTGTGGAGAAATAGGACACAACCATAAAGAACACAAGGATGAATGCCCTCATTGTGAAGAAAGTCACCCAGACGAGGAATGCCCAACTAGGCAGATTACTTGTTTCTTGTGCGAAGGGACTACCCACTACCCTGCTCAATGTCACATTTACCCCATGGTACAAAGAACCGTACAACAGAAGAAAGAAGTAAAGAAAGGAGCCCTTATGGTAATTTTAGAAAAACCCGTGATGAAGAAAGAGGTGGAGGACACACCCGAAGAAGACCCAATTAAACCCTGCACCAAGTCATGCTATTCATGTGGAGAAGAAGGACACATCTCCCAAAATTGTTTGTATGGAGATCTAGTAGAATTCCCGACAGAGGAAGTAGAGTACGACCCACAGGAAATAGAAGCCCTAATTGGTACAGAAAAGTCCAGGAAGAGAAATAGATTGGATACCAGGACGGACCTCACCTGTTTCAGGTGCAAGGAGTCAGGGCACTACTTCAGCTAGCTGTCAAAAGGAAGCCGAGGACCCAAGGAGGCTATGTAATCATGAGGAAACCTCGAGACTTGTCGAAGTAGTATGTTTCTGCTGTAATGAAGCAGTGGAACTTTGCGTAGATTGTCCCAATGAGAAGGAGACTTGTGTTAAATAGTTGAGTCTGAGAAATATAGAAGTAGTAGTGGGAACAATTCTTTTATATCGAGGCATTGAGTTGAGGCATGTATGGAAAAGCAAGAGATTGTAATCATTGGAAAATCAATAAAGTTAGCATCGTTGGTACTGATTTGAATTTTTATGAGTAGTTACTCTGTGAAGAAAGATTTTGACCATTTTCGAGGATATGAGAAATATGGTCTATGGAAGAATTGGAGCACTTTAAGGGTGGTAGTACCATGTGAGGACCCTTGACCTCTGGAGAGGATGATGATATTCCCTGAAGTGGATTTCAGACAAAATAAGTATGAGTTTTGTCTCGATATGTAGGGTATCCCGAGAGTATGAAGAGATGAAGTATTATTGGATATAAAGGAGCTAGAACATTGGTAATATGGAGCAGTTGTAACTCCATGATGAGTCTGAGTAATCACGTTTTAGTTTGGTGCCAATAGAAGGGAGGGAGACATTAAAATTGGATGGATTGAAAAATGCTAGGAAGCTGGATGTTGGAATAATAATCAGTTGCCCCCGAGGATGAGTTCAAGGTTTACAAGTGATGAGATGGGCCATAACCCACAGGCCCCAGGACCTGCCAAGAAGCAAGCACACTCTTGCTGAAGGAAAAACCCTAGAAGAGATATGCCTTTATCGACAGACGATGCTATAGGAGTTAAGCAAAACCTGAGAGTTGTGAAGAAATGATAGATTGTTTGCCTGGCTTGCAGAATCAATGGATTTATCCGAACTTAGTTCATCGACAAGAGAAATTCTACAATGCTTGTGAGGATGACCGAGTGTTTGAATGCGAGATTCGCTAAACCATATACAAGGTAATGATTTGGGTGCGGGATGGATTGATCACCATACCGACTTACTCTTATTATTCGCCTTGCTATACGGGATGGTAAATCTGAGTGACTTACCTATAGTAGAGAGACGACGATCAAAACCTTGTTTAAACCTTAGAATGTGATGACCCACAAGTGTAGGGGATCTATCGTAGTCCTTTCGATAAGTAAGTGTGTCGAACCCAACGAGGAGCAGAAGGAAATGATAAGCGGTTTTCTGCAAGGTATTCTCTGCAAGTACTGAAATAAGTGGTAATGTATAGTTTTGTGATAAGATAAATTGTAACGAGCAACAAGTAACAAGAGTGAATAAAGTGCAGCAAGGTGGCCCAATCCTTTTTGTAGCAAAGGACAAGCCGGAACAAACTCTTATAATAGGAAAAGCGCTCCCGAGGACACATGGTAATATCGTCAAGCTAGTTTTCCTCACGCTCATAAGATTCGCGTTCGGTACTTTGATAATTTGATATGTGGGTGGACCGGTGCTTGGGTGCTGTTCTTACTTGAACAAGCATCCCACTTATGATTAACCTCTATTGCAAGCATCCGCAACTACAACAAAAGTATTAAGGTAAACCTAACCATAGCATGAAACATATGGATCCAAAACAGCCCCTTACGAAGCAACACATAAACTAGGGTTTAAGCTTCTGTCACTCTAGCAACCCGTGATCTACTTATTACTTCCCAATGCCTTCCTCTAGGCCCAAATAATGGTGAAGGGTCATGTAGTCGACGTTCACATAACACCACTAGAGGATAGACAACATACATCTCATCAAAATATTAAACGAATACCAAATTCACATGACTACTAATAGCAAGACTTCTCCCTTGTCCTCAGGAACAAACGTAACTACTCACAAAGCATATGCATGTTCATAATCAGAGGTGTAATAATATGCATAAAGGATCTGAACATATGATCTTCCACCAAATAAACCAACTAGCATCAACTACAAGGAGTAATCAACACTACTAGCAACCTACTAGCACCATTCCCGGACTTGGAGACAAGAATTGGATACAAGAGATGAACTATGGTTTGGAGATGAGATGGTGCTGGTGAAGATGTTGATGGAGATTGCCCTCTCCCAATGAGAGGAGCATTGGTGATGATGATGGCAATGATTTCCCCCTCCCGGAGGGAAGTGTCCCCGGCAGAACAGCTCTGCCGGAGCCCTAGATTGGTTCCGCCAAGGTTCCGCCTCGTGGCGGCGGAGTCTCGTCCCGAAAGGTTGCTTCTGCTTTTTTCTCATTGAAAGACTTCATATAGGAGAAGATGGGCATTAGAGAGCCACCAGGGCGCCCACGAGGTAGGGGGCGCGCCCGGGGGGGGGGGGGCGCCCCCACCCTTGTGAGAAGGGTGTGGGCCCCCTGGCCTTCATCTTTGGTGACGATTTTGCTTTATTTATTTTAAGATATTCCGTGGAGTTTCAGGACTTTTGGAGTTGCACAGAATAGGTCTCCAATATTTGCTCCTTTTCCAGCCCAGAATTCCAGCTGCTGGCATTCTCCCTCTTCACGTAAACCTTGTAAAATAAGAGAGAATAGCCATAAGTATTGTGACATAACGTGAAATAACAGCCCATAATGCAATAAATATCGATATAAAAGCATGATGCGAAATGGACGTATCAACTCCCCCAAGCTTAGACCTCGCTTGTCCTCAAGCGAAAAGCCGATAACAATAAATATGTCCTCATGTTTAGAGGTAGAGGCATCGATAAAAAATAAAATACGGACATGAAGACATCATGATTAATCTCATAACAGCAACATATATAGGTTTGTCATACGATTACTTATGTTCAAGTGATTTTCTTTTCATAATGCAAAAGTATGAATCAAAAACCTTATTGGGCACCAACAAATTATAACCTCAGTCATTGAAGCAATTGCAATTTATCATAACATCAGAAAGAGTCTATGATAGAGCTTAAAAGCAAGTCCACATACTCAACTATCATTTGGTCCTTCATAATTGCTAGCACTCACGAAATACTTGTGGTTACGGAGTTTTAATCGGACACAGAGAAAGATAGGGGCTTATGATTTTGCCCCACAATCTTTTACCTCAAGGGTAATGTCAACAATAACAACTCATGCTCCCCTACATCCAATTAGATATATATATATATATCATGTTCTTTCCAACATGCTGGGCTTGCCAAAGGATAAAATGAAAAAAGGAAAGGTGAAGATCACCGTGACTCTTGCATAAGGTAGAAGATAATAATAAAAGATAGGCCCTTCGCAGAGGGAAGCAGAGGTTGCCATGTGCTTTTATGGTTGGATGCACAAAATCTTAATGCAAAAGAACGTCACTTTATATTGCCCCTTGTATGTGGAACTTTATTATGCAGTCCTTCGCTTTTATTACTTCCACAACAAGTTCGCATAAAGCTTATTTCTCTGCACTAATAAGTCATGCATATTTAGAGAGCAATTTTATTGCTTGCACCGATGACAACTTACTTGAAGGATCTTACTCAATCCATAGGTAGATATGGTGGACTCTCATAGCTAAACTGGTTTAAGGGTATTTGGAAGCACAAGTAGTATCTCTACTTGGTGCTGAGAATTTGGCTAGCATGAGAGGGAAAGGCAAGCTCAACATGTTAGAGGATCCATGACAACATACTTTATCTCAGATACAAGAAAACATAACTCATTATTTGTCTTCCTTGTCCAACATCAACTATTTCGCATGTCATATTTTAATGAGTGCTCCCAATCATAAAAGATGTCAATGATAATATATCTATATGTGAAACCTCTCTCTCCTTATTACTTCCTATTAATTGCAATGATGACCAAAGCTATATTTGCCAACTCCCAACAACTTTTAATCATCATACTCTTTTTATGTGAAGTCATTACTCTCAATAAGATCAATATGAAATCTTTGTTTCTTTTTACTCTTTTTCTTTTATTCCCGCAAGATCATGGCAAAACAATCAAGCCCTTGACTCAACACTAATCTTTATTATATATAGCTCACAGACTCGATTACATAGAGGGATCATAAAGCAAAACTCAAAACTAGATCATGCCATGACTTTGTTCTACTAAATCAAGATACTACTAATAGGATCGAACTTAAGAAAAACGGTAAAGATAGGAGTTGTGATAGTGATACGATACCGGGGCACCTCCCCCAAGCTTGGCAGTTGCCAAGGGGAGTGCCCATACCCATGTGATTATATCTCCTTCTTTGTCGGTGATGGTGGAGGTGTTGTTGATGATGCAGGCTTGTCGTCCACCTTCCATGGCATAGGCTCGCCATCATAGAAGGATGGTCGAGTCTCCGGAATCCTCAAATCTGCAGCCAAACTCATCCTTTTGAATCTATATTCATACTTTGATTTTGCAGATCATAGATTTGGGCTTGGAGGTGCTCGATCTTCTCATGTAGCTTGAAGATGGCCTCCTCGGTGTTCTTGGCATCCGGCTCGTAGTTGTTGGTGAACTCCGCGAGCAACTTGTGGCTAGCGTTGTATCCACGCTCCACCATCCCCTGGGACTTGAAAACTTGTTGCTCCATTGCTTCGAGCCTCGCCTCCACGCTTCCGGTTCCCTTTGGTCCATCAACATCGCGGATGTGCAGCAACCCATCGCGCATCTCAATGGTTTGAGGGTGTCGCAGCACCTCCGCGAGGTAAGGGTTGATCACCTTCTCGAAGAACTTGTCCTTGGAAGCACTTGGGGACGTCATGATGATCTAGGCCTGTCAGGAAAATAGCTCGAAACAAGAACAGGAGATATTTGCGTGATACGGGAGTCAAAACCTTTGGGAGAATATATAATGAATTTTTACCGACCACGAGGTAGGGGGGGCGCGCCCAGGGGGGTAGGGCGCGCCCTCCACCCTCGTGAAGGCCTCGTGTCCTTCCCGGACTGCCACTTATTTTTCTATTTTTCTAGATATTCCAAAACAGAGAAATATTTCCTTAAAAATTGTTTTGGAGTCGGTTTACTTACCGTATCACATACCTATTCCTTTTCGGAGTCTGAAACGGTCTGGAAAGTGTCCCTTATGTATTCCTCCGGGGTTACGGTTTCAATAATATTGGTTTCAACATTTATGGGATTACCTGAGATATAATGTTTGATTCTTTGACCGTTTACCACCTTCGGATTTGTGCCTCGAAGTTGTTGATTTTTATGGCAATCAAACGATAGACCTCCTCGATAACGTAGGGACCTTCCCATTTAGAGCGAAGTTTTCCTGCAAAAAATCTTAACCGAGAGTTGTATAGCAATACATAATCACCTACATTAAACTCACGCTTTTGTATCCTTTTGTCATGCCATCTTTTAACTTTTTCTTTAAACAACTTGGCATTTTCATAAGCTTAGGTTCTCCATTCATCAAGTGAGCTAATATCAAATAACCTCTTCTCACCCAAGCAAGTTTGAAATCATAGTTGAGCTCTTTAATAGCCCAATATGCCTTATGTTCTAGTTCGAGAGGTAAGTGACATGCTTTTTCATAAACCATTTTATACGGAGACATACCCATAGGATTCTTATATGCAGTTCTATAGGCCCATAATGCATCATCAAGTTTCTTGGACCCATTCTTTCTAGACCTATCAACAGTCTTTTGCAAAATTAATTTGAGTTCTCTATTGCTCAATACTTGACCACTAGACTGTGTGTGATATGGAGATGCAATTCTATGATTAATGTCATATTTGGCAAGCATTTTACGGAAAGCACCATGAATAAAATGTGAGCCACCATCAGTCATTCAATATCTAGGGACTCCAAACCTCGGAAAAATAACTTCCTTAAGCATTTTAATAGAAGTGTTATGATCAGCACTACTAGTTGGAATAGCTTCTACCCACTTAGTAACGTAATCAACAACAACTAAAATATGTGTATATCCATTAGAGGCAGGAAAATGTCCCATATAATCAAAGCCCCAAACATCAAATGGTTCAATAACAAGTGAATAATTCATAGGCATTTCTTGACGTCTACTAATATTACCATTTCTTTGACATTCATCACAAGACAAAACAAACTTATGGGCATCCTTGAAGAGAGTGGGCCAATAAAACCCGGATTGCAATACCTTATGTGCAGTTCTATCTCCAGCGTGGTGTCCTCCATAAGCTTCAGAGTGACACTTGCGTAGGATCTGTTCCTGTTCATGCTCATGCACACAACGTATAATAACACCATCTACTCCTTATTTATAAAGATGTGGGTCATCCCAAAAGTAATGTCGCAAATCATAAAAGAACTTTTTCTTTTGTTGGTATGTGAAGCTAGGTGGTATAAATTTAGCAACAATATAATTAGCATAATCAGCATACCATGGAGTGCTACGAGAAGTGCTTATGACATTTAATTGTTCATCGTGAAAGCTATCATCAATAGGTAGTGGGTCATCAAGAACATTCTCTAACCTAGATAAGTTTTCGCAACGGGTTCTCAGCTCCTTTTCTATCAACAATATGCAAATCAAATTCTTGCAGCAAGAGAACCCATCTAATAAGTCTAGGTTTAGCATCTTTCTTTTCCATAAGATATTTAATAGCAGCATGATCAGTGTGAATAGTTACTTTAGAATCAACAATATAGGGTCTGAATTTATCACAGGCAAACACAACTGCTAAAAGTTCCTTTTTGGTAGTAGCATAATTTTTTTGAGCATTGTCTAGAGTCTTACTAGCATAATGGATAAATTTAATTTCTTATCAACTCTTTGCCCTAGAACAGCACCTACAGCATAATCACTAGCATCACACATAATTTCAAAGGGTAAATTCCAATCGTGTGGCTGAACAACAAAAGTGTAGACTAATGCCTTCTTAAGTATTTCAAAAGCTTCTACACAATCATCATCAAAGACAAATGGTACATCTTTTTGTAATAAATTAGTTAAAGGCCGAGAAATTTTTGAGAAGTCCTTAATGAACCTCCTATAAAATCCGGCATGACCAAGGAAACTTCTTATACCTTTGATGTCCTTGGGACATGGCATCTTTTCAATAGCATCAACTTTGGCTTTATCAACTTCAATACCTCTTTCACAAACTTTGTGCCCCAAGACAATACCTTCATTAACCATAAAGTGGCACTTTTCCCAATTCAAGACAAGATTGGTTTCTTCACATCTCTCAAGAAAACTCGATCAAGATTGCTCAAGCAATCGTCAAAAGAGGAACCATAGACGGAAAAGTCGTCCATGAAAACCTCACAAATCTTTTCACAAAAATCAGGGAATATAGCCATCATGCATCTTTGAAAGGTATCAGGTGCATTACATAAACCAAAAGGCATACGTCTATAAGCAAAAGTACCAAAAGGACATGTAAAAGTAGTCTTTGATTGATCTTTAGCCGACACAGGTATTTGAGAGAAACCAGAATAACCATCTAGAAAGCAATAATGTGTATGTTTGCATAATATTTCTATCATTTGATCAATAAAAGGTAAGGGGTAATGATCTTTATTAGTAGCTTTATTTAATTTGCGGAAATCAATTACCATCCTATAACCTGTGATAATTCTTTGTGGAATCAATTCATCTTTATCATTGGGGACAACAGTAATACCTCCCTTCGTAGGGACACAATGGACATGACTTACCCACTAACTATCAGCAACGGGATAAATTATACCTGCCTCCAGAAGCTTGAGTATTTATTTTCTTACCACTTCTTTCATTTTAGGATTCAAACGCCGTTGAGGATCACGAACTGGTTTGGCATCTGCTTCCATATTTATTTTATGTCGACATAGAGTGGGACTAATGCCCTTAAGATCATCAAGAGTATATCCAATAGCGGCACGGTGCTTCTTCGTAGTTTTCAATAATCTTTCTTCTTCATGCTCTAAAAGGTTAGCACTAATAATAACAGGATATATTTTCTTTTCATCAAGATAAGCATATTTAAGATTATCAGCAACGGTTTAAGCTCAAACACGGATCACCCTTGGTCGGAGGAGGATCCTAGGATTTCAACAGGAAAATTGTGTTGCGTAATAGGTTCCTGTTTAAAGAATACTTCATCTATTTCCTTCTTTCATTCATGAACATATCATTTTCATGGTGTAGCAAATAGTGTTCTAAAGGATCACTAGGAGGTACGACAATAGAAGCAAGACCAATAATTTCATCCTTACTAGGAAATTCTTCCTCACGATGTTGTTTACTAATTTTAGGGAAATTAAACTCATGAACCATATCATCCAAGCCAATAGTAACAACATTCTTTTCGCAGTCTATCTTAGCATTAACAATATTCAAGAAGGGTCTACCAAATATAATGGGACAAAAGCTATCTTGTGGGGAACCAAGAACAAGAAAATCAGCAGGATATTTAGTTTTCCCACACAAGACTTCAACATCTCTAACAATTCCCACTGGTGAAATAGTATCTCTATTGGCAAGCTTAATTGTGACATCAATTTCTTCTAACTCAATAGGTGCAATATGACGCATAATTTCTTTGTATAATTCAATGGGTATTGCACTATCACTAGCGCCCATATCACATAAGCCATGATAACAATGATCTCCTATTTTAATGTAAATAACAGCACGCCTACCACAGGTCTATGTTTATCTTTAGCACAAGGTTTAGCAATTCTAGCAGTTTCACCACGTAATTGAATAACATGCCCATCAATATTATCGACAAGAGATCTTTAACAATAGCAATATTAGGTTCTACTTTGACTTGCTCAGGAGGTGTATAAGTTCTAATATTGCTTTTACTTAACAACAGTTGAAGCTTTAGCATGATCCTTTACTCTAACAGGGGAAGGTGGTTTCTCAACATAAGAGGTAGGAACAATAGGATCATTATAAGTGACGATCTTTTCTTCAACTTTAATAGGTGCAACTACTTTTACTTCTATGGGAGGATGATATTTAAACCACTTCTCCTTAGGGAGATCAACATAAGTAGCAAAAGATTCACAGAAAGAAGCTACTATCTCAGAGTCAAGTCCATATTTAGTGCTAAACTTACGGAAAATATCGGTATCCATAAAAGATTTAACACAATCAAACTTAGGCGTCATACCTGACTCCTTACCTTCGCCGAGGTCCCAATCTTCGTGAGTTGCGTTTAATTCTATCCAATAAATTCCATTTAAATTCAATAGTCTTCATCATAAAAGAGCCAAAGACAAGAAGTATCGAGCATGGTGCGATTGTTATCGAAGCCGAGCATAAAAATTCAAGAATTGTAACTCTTGAGAGCTCATGATTGGGGCATGAATATAACATTGATTTAAGCCTCCCCCAAGCTTGAGCGATGCTTTATCCTTCGCGATGCCAAATATTATATATATAATTGCGATCACGATGAACAAGATGCATAGGATAATACTTTTGATGAAATTCCAATTTCAATCTTTTATAGTTCCATGATCCCGTATCATCACATAGCCTATACCATGTCAATGCGTCTTCCTTCAAAGATAAAGGGAAGACCTTCTTCTTAACAACATCATCGGGTATACCGCAAGCTTAAATAATCCACAAACTTCATCCACATAGAGTAGATGTTCATCGTGATGCTTTGTTCCATCTCTGTAAAAGTATTAGCTAGCAGTTTTTCCATCATACCCAAGGAACTTCAAAATGAGTTTCATTTTCAATAGGTTCAGTAGGTTGAGGAGCAACTCTTTGCTCTCATCGGATGGGGTGAAGATACCCCGAACAAGCCCCTCAGAGAATTACTTTCCATAGTAACAAGTGATAGAAAATTTCAGCACACTATATAAATTTTTCCTTACCAAACTCCACTTACCAAAGGCGCTACACTCCCCGGCAATGGCGCCAGAAAAGAGTCTTGATGACCCACAAGTGTAGGGGATCTATCGTAGTCCTTTTGATAAGTAAGAGTGTCGAACCCAACGAGGAGCGTATGAAATGATAAGCGGTTTTCGCAAGGTATTCTCTGCAAATCAAATAAGTGGTAACAGATAGTTTTGTGATAAGATAAATTGTAAGGAGCAACAAGTAAAAAGAGTGAATAAAGTGCAGCAAGGTGGCCCAATCCTTTTTGTAGCAAAGGACAAGCCGGAGAAAACTCTTATAATAGTAAAAGCGCTCCCGAGGACACATGGGAATATCGTCAAGCTAGTTTTCATCACGCTCATATGATTCGCGTTCGGTACTTTGATAATTTGATATGTGGGTGGACCGGTGCTTGGGTGTTGTTCTTACTTGAACAAGCATCCCACTTATGATTAACCTCTATTGCAAGCATCCGCAACTACAACAAAAGTATTAAGGTAAACTTAACCATAGCATGAAACATATGGATCCAAAACAGCCCCTTACGAAGCAACGCATAAACTAGGGTTTAAGCTTCTGTCACTCTAGCAACCCGTCATCTACTTATTACTTCCCAATGCCTTCCTCTAGGCCCAAATAATGGTGAAGTGTTATGTAGTCGACGTTCACATAACACCACTAGAGGATAGACAACATACATCTAATCAAGATATTAAACGAATACCAAATTCACATGACTACTAATAGCAAGACTTCTCCCTTGTCCTCAGGAACAAACGTAACTACTCACAAAGCATATTCATGTTCATAATCAGAGGTGTAATAATATGCATAAAGGATCTGAACATATTATGTTCCACCAAATAAACCAACTAGCATCAACTACAAGGAGTAATCAACACTACTAGCAACCTACTAGCACCATTCCCGGACTTGGAGACAAGAATTGGATAAAAGAGATGAAATAGGGTTTGGAGATGAGATGGTGCTGGTGAAGATGTTGATGGAGATTGCCCTCTCCCGATGAGAGGAGCATTGGTGATGATGATGGCGATGATTTCCTCCTCCCGGAGGGAAGTGTCCCCGGTAGAACAGCTCCGCCGGAGCCCTAGATTGGTTCCGCCAAGGTTCCGCCTCGTGGCGGCAGAGTCTCGTCCCGAAAGGTTGGTTCTGATTTTTTTCTCATCGAAAGACTTCATATAGGAGAAGATGGGCATCGGAGAGCCACCAGGGGCCCACGAGGTAGGGGGCGCGCCCGAGGGGGGGGCGCCCCCACCTCGTGAGCAGGGTGTGGTCCCCGGCCTTCATCTTTGGCGCATTTATTTTTCTTTATTTATTTTAAGATATTCAGGAGTTTCGGGACTTACGAGTTGCATGAATAGGTCTCCAATATTTGCTCCTTTTCCAGCCCGAATTCTACCGCCAAGCATTCTCCCTCTTCATGTAAACCTTGTAAAATAAGAGAGAATAGCCATAAGTATTGTGACATAACGTGAAATAACAACCCATAATGCGATAAATATCGATATAAAAGCATGATGCAAAATGGACGTATCAGAATGGTATAACAATTCCCTTGTACAAGGCAGTTGTTGCCAATCGTAGGATATACAGTGAGGTTCAACCCAGACCCATTTCCTGCAGGAGAAACCATAAATTGATGACCACCATGAGATATCGATAGTTGTTTAGTATTGGCGCCAGACCCGTCAGCTAAGAAGACCCAGTCTCGGAATAACCTTACCAAGATGAATGGACAGAAGAATTGAGGAAAAGGTTATGCCGCTACCGGAAGAGCCAGAGAAGGAATTATACTAAAGATCTGAGAAGACCGGCCCTGTCAAGAATAAGGATGGAGTATATGAGTATTGATGGGACCGTAACGATGCTTCTAAGGGTGGTAGCACCCCAGACCCCCTGTGATGATCGATGGATTTTGAGAAGACCCCAATGACGAAGACATGTACCTAGGGTAGGGTCACAGCCCGGCCTAGATACCCTCCCCAAGGACATCACTTTATCACCAAAAGCATTCGAAGAAGAATCATCTTTCAATCGACCATGAAGTGTTCCACTCGACAAACTTGGAGTCACTCGACCATGAAGACTATCACTGGATCGCCAGGAAATCTAGAGTCACTCCGCACTGCAACGGTCGGTCATTATGTAGCTTTAATGGTCATTATGTCACTTTATTCTTGGCGTTACCAGAACGCATCTGCCTTAATGTACTTTAAACCTCACAGAATCGAGAGCCGGAGGGGTCTGCAAACTCTATATAAGCCACCCCCTCCTCGGTGACAAGGGTTCGCACTTCGTAACTCACACGCATATAATCCAGTCGACCGCCTCCGGGCTCCGAGACTTAGGGCTGTTACTTCCTCCGAGAAGGGCCTGAACTCGTAAAACTTGCGTGTACAACTCCTCCATAGCTACGATCTTGCCTCTACATCCCTACCCCCATTCTACTATCAGACTTAGAACCACGACAGTTGGCGCCCACCGTGGGGCAGGTGTCTTAGCGACTTGTTGGAGAAGTTGCAATTTTCTCGATCCCCATCAGCATGGTTTCAGGCGGAGGTTTGGCCGAGGGCCACGAGATCCGTCTCGGCGCGCTCGTGTTTGTCGCCGACGACCCCGCTTGGCTTCATGAGGCTCCACACGACGTCGACGCACTCCTCGTCCGCGGGGCAACGCACTTTCGCGCGTGCGTTCACGGCGTCCTCCTGCGGCAGCCATCGACTCAAGATCGGGCCGGCTCTGTGGCGCCCTCCTCCTCGCCGCCATGGGCGCAAGCGTTCCGGTCGATCGAGGCTTTAGCTGTGGGTGAGGCACGCGGTGGCTCGCCAGTCGGCCACCCCCCAAGTCGTGGCAATCGATCCCGACGAAACTCTCTACGGCATGTTCAACCTGTCGACTGGCTCCGTAGAGACTGCATCCGAGTGCGACAACAGTGACCCCGCGGTGGAAGTCCTGATGGTCAATGGACCCCGCAGTCCTCTAGGCTTCCCCCTCGTCGACGGTGGCGATGGCGGAGGCGATTCGTCGCATGTCCACGAGGAGTACCTCCCCAAGCCCCTCTCTTCGCAGTAGAGGGAAGAACTTCGCCGTCGGAACATGGATGCACTTCACACTCCTATTGTCGGAGAAACCCCCGAGGCTCGAGCCTTGGAGGAAGTACGCCTGGACAACTTGGCTGAGCGCACTCGACTGGAGAACCTCCAGCACGCACTCGACGAGCGTGCTCGGCAGCGGATTCCTGAGTCCAGTCGGCGACAACTCTTTTCGCCTCCAATTCAGGTATATCGAACTCCGATTCAGAACCTAGCAACTGCAGCCCGAATAGCAGAGTCAATTCAGCCCTCCCAGTCAGAAGCTGGCAGAGGTTTGATGCAGATCAGGGCTTTACTCCGGGCAGCGGGAGAACAGAATACAACTGTGTCACAGTCGCGGAATAGGATCCATAGCAGATCCGTTGTTGCAGATACAGTCCAGTCGGCTCATAGCCCAAGATCGCCCCCGAGGCGTGAGGGACGTGGAGACCGGCGAGACCAGTAAAGAAACCATGAGCAATATGATCACTGACTCGATCATGATGATCATCGTCGAGTTCCCACACCTCCCCCAAGGAGTGGGTCATACGTGCCTCGGCAGCATGATGACAGACGCCCTCATAGTGGTGGACGAAGGATTCTAGTCGACCCCAGGGAACCGGGCTTTGATGCGAGGTCTATTCTCGTTTAGGGTCTGGTCGACAAAAACAGAGCTCACATAGAAGGCCATGATAGAGATTTACCAACCAGCAGCAGAGTGCATGTCTCAGGTCCAGAGTGCTTCAGCAGAGCCATCAGGGCCGCGGTGATTCCTCCCAACTTCAGGTTGGCGACTGGAGTCAGTAAGTTCACTGGTGAGTCCAAGCCTGACACTTGGCTTGAGGACTACCGAGTGGCTGTGCAGATTGGTGGAGGCAATGATGAGGTGGCCATGAAGCATCTTCCTATGATGTTGGCGGGCTCGGCCAGAGCATGGCTAAATCAGTTAGCACCCAACATCATTTACAGCTGGGAAGAACTTGCCCGAGTGTTTCTCAAAACATTCGAAGGAACATGAAAACGACCAGTAGGGTTAATAGAGCTGTAGTATTGTGTACAGAAGCCAAATGAAACTTTGAGGGATTATATCCAGAGATGGATCACGTTGCACCACACGATGGAGAATGTGTCTGATCACCAAGCAGTTTGTGCCTTCAAGGAAGGTGTCAAATATCGAGAGTTGAACCTTAAGTTCGGTCGGACTGGAGACATGTCTCTGAGTCGAATGATGGAGATTGCCACCAAGTATGCCAATGGTGAAGAGGAGGATCGGCTGCGGAGTGGAAACACAAAATAGTCGCTCACGAAACCGGAGGAGGAAACTCCAGTCGGAAGCAGAAGCGCAAAGCCGAGCCAGCTACTCCTGGAGAAACCTTAGCCGTGACTCAGGGAAAGTTCAAGGGGAAGCCCAAAGGGCCGTGGAATCCCAAGAAAATAAAAGATCAAGAAGGAAATGATGTGTTGGATTTGCCATGCCACATCCACACCAAGAAATATGAAGAGGGTAATCTCATTTACCCGAAGCATACCACTCAACAGTGTCGGCTCCTAATCCAGCAGTTCCGAGAGAAACAACCCAAAGAAAAGGAAAAAGAGTCGGACAAAGTTGAGGACAAAGAGGAAAGTGATGATGGTTACCCCCACATCAATTCCACTCTGATGATTTTTGCTGATGTTGAGAGCAAACGTCGACTGAAAGTCATCAACAGAGAAGTAAACATGGTCGTTCCGGCGACACCCAGTTATTTGAAATGGTCTCAGACTGCCATTACATTCGACCAGTCTGATCACCCAACACACATATCCACCCCTGGGAGGCAAGCGTTGGTGGTCGACCCAGTCATCGAAGGCACTCGGTTGACTAAGGTTCTGATGGATGGTGGAAGTGGCCTGAATATACTGTATGCGGAGACGTTGAAAGGAATGGGCATTCCGATGTCCGCACTCATGAAAGCAATATGAGTTTCCATGGAGTTATTCCCGGCAAGAAGGTCGAGTCACTCGGCGGATCGCCCTTGATGTGCTTTTCGGTGATTCCAAGAATTACCGTAAAGAAAAGTTGACGTTTGAAGTCGTGGATTTCCAGTGCTTATCATGCTATTCGGGCAGGCCAGCTTACGACGCTTTTATGGCTCGACCATGTTACGTGTACCTCAAATTGAAGATGCCTGGTCCTAAAGGAGTGATCACTATCACCGGCAATCGAAAGAAGGCAGAAGAGTGCTTCCAGAAAGGCTCAAAGATCGTCGATGCACAAATGGCGGTAGTAGAATTGCAGGAGTATCAGAAAAATGCAGATCCGATTGACTTGTTGCGAGCTAAGAAGCCTGCCACAGATTCAGCATTTCAGTCGTCCGGTGAAACGAAGCCGATTCATATTCATCCGACCGATCCCAATGCTGCTCCGACTCACATTTCAACAACACTCGACTCCAAATAGGAAGAAGCGCTCATCCAGTTCCTCCGTGAGAACTGAGACATCTTTGCATGGAAACCTTCTGACGTGGCGGGTGTTCCCAGGAGGCTGGCTGAGCATCGTTTGCGAGTCGACCCAAAAGTGAAACCAGTCAAAGAACATCTTCGATGGTCCGCCGTACAGACGAGAAAGGCAATCGGTGAAGAAGTGGCTCAGCTTCTAGCAGCTGAGTTTATCTGAGAGATTTACCACTCCGAGTGGCTAGCTAATGTATTCATGGTCCCTAAGAAGGACCACTCACTTCACATGTGCATTGACTTCAAGCATATCAATGGGCCTGCCCGAAAGATCACTTTCCTCTCCCTCACATTGACCAAATAGTCGACTCGACTGCGGGGTGTGAGCGTTTGTCCTTTTTGGACACTTATCCAGGTATCATCAGATCCGTCTGTATGGACCCGATGAGATAAAAACAGCTTTCATCACCCCATTTGGGTGCTTCTGTTATGTCACTATGCCATTCGGCTTGAAGAACGCTGGAGCCACATTCATGCGGATGATTCATAAGTGTTTACTCACTCAAATCAGTCGGAATGTGGAAGCGTGCATGGATGACATTGTGGTCAAGTCACGTAAAGGTTCCGACCTACTGGCTGACCTTGCTGAAACCTTTGCCAACCTCAGAAGGTATGATATCAATCTTAATCCGTCGAAGTGCACATTCGGAGTTCCAGGCGGAAAATTACTCGGTTTTCTCGTTTCCGAACGAGGGATCGACGCTAACCCGGAAAAAGTGGGTGCGATACTCCGGATGAAACGCCCTGTGCGCGTGCATGATGTCCATAAGCTTACTGGTTGTTTGGCCACCCTAAGTTGATTCATTTCTCGCCTCGGTGAAAAGGCACTGCCTCTTTACCGATTGATGAAGAAGTCAGAGAAGTTCGAGTGGACTCCTGAAGCTGATGCAGCATTTGTATAGTTAAAAGCCCTGCTTTCCACCCAGCCGGTGCTTGCTGCCCCAATCAGCAAAGAGCCTTTACTTCTTTACATTGCAGCCACTGGACAAGTCGTCAGTACAGTAGTTACGGTCGAGCGGGAAGAAGAAGGAAAAGCCTATAAAGTTCAAATACCAAAGATATTATGTTTCAAGTTTTGACTCCATCAAAGCAAAGATATCCTCATTATCAGAAGCTTGTTTATGGGATTTATATGACCACGAAGAAGGTTGCACATTACTTCTCTGACCACTCCATTACAGTCGTCATGACGCTCCCTTGTCAGAGATTCTGCACAATAGAGATGCAACTGGTCGAGTGGCAAAGTGGGCGATTGAACTCCTTCCCTTGGATATCAAGTTTGAGGCAAAGAAAGCTATCAAGTCTCAAGCAATAGCAGATTTCCTCGCCGAGTGGATCGAACAGCAACTGCCGACCCAAGTTCACTCGGAGCATTGGACCATGTTCTTTGATGGTTCCAATATGCTGAATGGTTCTGGTGCCGGGGTGGTACTGGTGTCCCCCCGAGGAGACAAGCTCAGATATGTCCTCCAGATTCACTTTGATTCCTCCAATAACGAAGCAGAATATGAAGCACTCTTGTATGGGTTGCGTATGGCCATCTCACTCGGCTTCCGTCGCCTCATGGTCTATGGCGACTCAGATTTGGTAGTCAATCAAGTGATGAAGGAGTGGGACGTCAGAAGCCCAGCTATGACTGGTTACTGCAATGCGGTGAGAAAGTTGGAAAAGAAGTTTGAGGGGTTATAGCTCCATCATATACCCTGACTGAAAAATCAAGCAGCCGATGATTTGGCAAAGATAGGTTCCAAGAGAGAAGCCATCCCCAGCAATGTCTTTTTGGAACACATTCACACACCGTCAGTTCAGGAAGATCCTTTCATTGAAGAGCCCCCGCAGCCTAAGAGTGCCACAGATCCGACTGAAGTTGAGGTCCCAGCCGTGGTCGACCTGATCATGGAGGTTTTGGTCATCACTCCTGACTGGACAGTTCCATACATTGCATATATCCTTAGGAAGGAACTCCCAGAGGGTGAAGAAGAGGCTCGACAGATCGTCCGTCGATCCAAAGCCTTTACTGTGATAAGAGGACAACTGTTCAGGGAAAGCGTGACTGGAGTCAGTCATAAATGCATAACGCCAGAAGAAGGTCGAATGATCCTCAACGACATCCACTCGGGGACCTGTGGTCACCATGCGTCCTCTCAGACCATTGTGGCTAAAGCATACCGAGCTGGGTTTTACCGCCACGAGCAAATGAAATGGCGAAAGATATAGTCGACAAATGTGAGGGCTGCCAGTTTTACTACAATATGTCGCGCAAGCCTACGTCAGCCCTGAAGACCATTCCACTCGTCTGGCCTTTGCTGTTTGGGGATTGGATATGGTTGGACCGCTGAGAAGCTGGTAGGAGTGGCTTCACTCATGTGCTTGTAGCAATCGACAAGTTTACCAAATGGATTGAAGCTAAGCCTATCAAGAATCTTGAAGCCAAAGATCTTTGCCGGTTTCATGAGAGAGTTGACATTCAGATACGGGTTCCGTGACAAAGATCATCATCGACAACGGGTCGAACTTCGATTACGATGAGTTCAGAGCCTTCGCGCTTCTCAAGGCACATGAGTTGACTATGCTTGATCGCTCACCCCCAGTCGAATGGACAAGCAGAAAGAGCAAATGGCCTAATTCTCAAAGGACTGAAACCCCGACTGATGCGTGATCTCAAGCACGCAGCAGGCGCCTGGGTCGATGAACTTCCATCAGTTGTTTGGGGATTGAGGACAACTCCCAATCGGTCGACTGGCCGAACTCTATTCTTTTTGGTCTATGGAGCTGAAGCTGTTCAATAATGCACCCCAAGTCGAGCTCTTCTCTGAAGATGAAGCAGAACAGGCCCGGCAAGAAGCAGTCGACCTCCTAGAGGAGGAAAGAGAGATGGCCTTGATCCGGTCGACCATTTATCAACAAGACTTGCGTCGATTCCACGCCAGAAACGTGAGGGTCGAGCTTTCCAAGAGGGAGACTTGGTTCTTCGAGTGGATCAGCAGAAACCACACAAGCTCGCCCCTGCTTGGGAAGGTCCCTTCATAGTCACCAGAGTTCTCCACAACGAAGCATACCATCTTTACAATGTCGAGCATCAGAAAGACGAGCCACGGAATTGGAACACGGAGCTGCTCCGCCCCTTTTATACTTAAGTACTCACTCAGATGAGATGTAATAAGAAATACCTTTGTAGGTTGTTTATCAAAGACAAGAGCTTTTTAGTCTTCCTAAATGATTGTTGCTGCTTTTGTTTGTGTTTGAAATCCCCCAGTCGGTGACTTTGTTGTGAATCTGTTTCGCCTGAGTTTTAAAAATCCTACCGAGTGATGAGCAAGCCTCTCACTCGGGGGCTTAGCTGCGAATCCGTTTTGCCTAAGTTTTAAAAATCCTACCGAGTGGTGAGCAAGCCTCTCACTCGGGGGCTTAGCTGCAGTCCAAGACTCGCCTAAGTTTAAAAATCCTACCGAGTGGTGAGCAAGCCTCTCACTGGGGCTTAGCTGCGATCCAAGACTACTCGCCTAAGTTTTAAAAATCTGACCGAGTGGTGAGCAAGCCTCTCACTCTGGGGCTTAGCTGCAGTCCAGTACTCGCCTAAGTTTAAAAAATCCTACCGAGTGGTGAGCAAGCCTCGACTCGGGGCTTAGCTGCAGTCCAAGACTCGCCTAAGTTTTAAAATCCTACCGCGTGGAGAGCAAGCCTCTCACTCGGGGGCTTAGCTGCAGTCCAGTACTCACCTAAGTTTAAAAAATCCTACCGAGTGGTGAGCAAGACTCCCACTCGGGGGCTTAGCTGCAGTCCAGTACTCACCTAAGGTTAAAAAATCCTACCGAGTGGTGAGCAACCCTCCCACTCAGGGGCTTAGCTGCAGTCCAGTACTCGCCTAAGTTTAAAAAATCCTACCGAGTAGTGAGCAACCCTCCCACTCTCGGGCTTAGCTGCAGTCCAGTACTCGCCTAAGTGTGAAAAATCCTGCCGAGTGGTGAGCAACCCTCCCACTCGGGGGCTTAGCTGCAGTCCGGTACTCGCCTAAGTTTGAAGCACATCCCTATCCGCAAGGACGACGAGGTGCAGGTCGACTGCAACCTTCTCCTTAGGAGCTGCGCCACAAGTACAACGTACGCTCCATCTCTATCTGCAAGGACGATGAGGTGCAGGTCGACTGCAACCTTCTCCTTAGGAGCTGCACCACAAGTACAACGTACGCTCCATCCCCATCCGCAAGGACGATGAGGTGCAGGTCGACTGCAAACTTCTCCTTAGGAGCTGCGCCACAAGTACAACCTACGCTCCATCCCTATCCGCAAGGACGACGAGGTGCAGGTCGACTGTAACCCTCTCCTTCGGAGCTACGCCACAAATACAATGTGCGCTCCTCCCTATCCGGAAGGACGACGAGGTGCAGGTCGACTGCAACCTTCTCCTTCGGAGTTGCGCCACAAATACAACATGCGCTCCATCTCTGTCTGCAAGGACGATGAGGCGCAGGTCGATTGAAGTCTCCACTTCAGGGCTACATCTCAAACACAAAGGTCATTCCAAATAAAGAGCAAATTCCAAAAGCAATCGCAAGCGTATCCTGAGATAAATCAAGTTCGGATGAACCCTAAAGGTTCAAGACCACGGATCAAAGTACTAGGGCATTCAGCCCGAAGGAGTTTAACGGTTACAAAAATCACTCGGCATCCCGAGGCAAATTTAAGGTGGAGCATGAAAGTTTGTTCACTCCACAGGAGGAGGGCTGGCAGGCTCGACGAACTCATCCAGGTCAATGCCATCGGCAATCCGAGTGGTAGCAGCAATGAAAGTCTCCATAAAGGATTGGAAATAATGCCTCTTGGTGTTGGCAACCTTGATCGCGGCCAGCTTCTCTTCTCGCGCTTCCTTGCAATGGACGCGGACCAAAGACAGAACCACATCAGCACCGCACCGGGCAGAAGACTTCTTCCTCTCCTGCACTCGACCGGGGATCTCGTTAAGTCGAGTCATCAGAGACTCGAGGTCATTCTGGAGCGTTGCCCTCAGCCAGAGTGCTGTGTCGATCCCCGACATTGCGACCTTCAGTCGGGCAAGGTAATCAACAACACCGTCGATGCGAGATTCTAGTCGGAGCACATTCATGGCGGCTTCATCTTTCACGGGGGAGTTGATGGGGTCCAAGCTTGGTTCAATTCGCCTGGTCTCCTCCTCGAAGTCCCGACAAAACTCTGCATGCACAATCCGAGGGTGAGTCAGTAGTTGTATGCCGAGTCGACAAGGACAAACCAGTCGGAACAAAGAATATACCTTCAAGCTTGATGAACAACTTCTTAGCAAGGCTCCTCAGATAACTCTCCAGATCGTTCCTCCTGCGGACAATACCTTCCATCTTCTCGTTCAGATTGACCTTCTCCTTCTTCAAGCGAGTTACTTCCTTATTGGCTTCGTCCAGGGCAGATTTTATCTTGGCGTTTTCTTCCTCCAATTTGCCGACTGAAGCCAGCCATTCGCTCAGCTAGAGTGGTTTTGTCATCAGCCTTTTCTGCTGGCAGCCGATCTTGATCCTTTTTCACTGTAGCTTGGTTCAGTTTCTCTGAAAAGAAATAAGGCTTGATTCAGAAAAAGCAGAATGAAATCCAGATCAAGGGCAAACCAGTCGACAAGTCTTTCTTACCAGTGGCGTCATCCTTGGCTTTCTGCAGTTCTCTCTTAGCCAACTCCAGATCGAGGTTGAGTTGAATCTGCTGTTTCTCCAGGTCAGCAAAGCGAGCTCCAAGATCACAAGATTTCTGCAACCAAAGAACGGGTCAGTTGACTGGATAAAAGATTGGTTATTTTGGAGAGGTAAAAGGATAAAGCCAACAAATTCTAAGACTACTGCTGAATCAAACATCCAACAGTAGTCTCGGGGACTACACCCAGTGGGTGCACTTAGCGTGCCCCCACTGGTTTAGTTTACACTCGACAAGGCCTTTCCAGCGCGAGTCCAAAAAAAGAGAGAGACAGCAACAAACAGAGTCTTTAGACCATAGTCGACTGCCAGCAGTCGACCACGGTCTCGGGGACTACACCCAGTGGGTGCACTCAGCGTGCCCCCACCGGTTCAAAATTCCACTCGACATGGCCCGACCAGACCGAGTGAAGAAATTCAAAATCCAAGACTACAATCGATCGCCAGTCCATCATAGTCTCGGGACTACACAGGTGGGTGCACTCGGCTCCCCCACTAGTCCAAAAATTCAATCGACAATAACATCGAATTCAGCTCAAAGTATGAATTTGCTCAGTGACAAATTGAAACACCCACTGGGTGTACAGAAACAAAGATCCTTGGAAAGAGAGTTTTCAGGTACCATATCCTAAACAGAACAAGCCAAGAGAGTCACCAACAATCTGCTAACACGAGCGTTGCTTCGGAGAGCGGAGCTGGCATCATAAGCAGCTGGTGGCGTCCGCACCATCTTCATCTTCTCCATCATGATGCCCGCCTGGCGTATAGCTTCTTTGGCAGCACCCACTTCGTCCTCTGGGACGTGATGTGTAGCAAAAACTGAAGGTGGATCAGCAGGAGCATGTGCAGCTGATGCAGAAGGTCGAGCACTCGACAGCGGTACGACGAAGGAGACAGAAGTACGATTGGCATCGCCGGCGTCCTAAACTACCGGTTCCGCCACCGGCGTCGACTGAGGCGTCTTGCCAGCGGGTGTTTTCCTGTTTCTTCTCCCCAAGGGCCTCAGTGGCTCGTCCTCATCATCGTCGGGGAGGTCAATGACGTTGGGAGCTGCAAAAAGATCACTCGCCAAAATTTCATCGCCCGATTGGATATATCATAGTTCAGTCGACAAAGGGAAGGCAGAATAACAAAGATTGTACCCAGATTGGAGGTGACTGCGTCTTCCATTTCCTCATCCTCGTTTTTATAAGCTGAAGTCCCAGAGGTAGCGGCACTGCCAGTTTCAAGATTCATTCGATCAAACCAGAGGAAAGATAAACAACACAGAACGTCGAGTGAAAGAGAAAGAAAAACACTCACACAGAAGCAACGGGAATGTCAATCTTTATTTTTGGCAGCGCCTTCCGAGCCTTCTGCACTACAACCTTGGACTGCTTGGGGGCCATCTCAGTTGGTGCCGGAGAGGATGTTCGAGGACGCTTAGACGACTGCCCAGTCTGGGCGATCGCCTTGTCACGGGCGCTCGCCGGATCTTGGCCAAGCTTGGATCGCCTTTCCCTGCGAGGAGGCGAGTCGACCTCTTCTTCGTCACTCGGGTCATCGCTCTCCTCGTCCCCATCTCCGTCAGAATGCCACTCGCCACTTTCACCTCCGCTTGCCTCCCCCTTTGGATCCTGCTCCTGCTCTCCGTTGGGCATCGAGTACATTTCGGTAAGGGCCTGGAAGAAAACAAGCAGAACAAAGTCAGTCGGCGAAGCATAAACAGCTGCATTATTAAATCAAGATTACAGTCGACAGTTCAGAATTGGACCTTGTCTGGTTTGTGAGATTGGTCGAGCGGAGGAATTCTCCTGGATCCCCCGGGGTTATCTTTGTTTCCAGTGATACTCATCAGCCACCCCTCCAACATGGTTTCGTCGACCTCCTCTGGATGGGTCCGAGTGGTGTCATCAGTGCCCGAATACATCCACATCGGATGGTCACGAGCTTGAAGCGGTTGGATGCGTCGCCGGAGGAAAACCTCCAACAAATCCATACCAGTCACCCCATTGCGGACAAGCTGAACTACCCGATCGACCAGCACTTTGACTTGTGCCTTCTCCTCTGGGATCACCTTCAAAGGGGAGGGCTTCCCCACTCGGGCCATGGAAAAAGGGGGAAGTCCAGTCGACTGCCCTGGAGTCGGCTGGTCTTTGCAGTAGAACCAGGTCGACTGCCACCCACGGACCGAATTAGGAAGAATCATGGCTGGAAAGGAACTTTTGCCCCTCATCTAAATCCCAAGACCACCACACATCTAGATCACTTGCGTCCTCTCGTCACTCGGGTTAGCCTTTTTGACCGACTGGGAGCGGCATGTGAAAATGTGCTTGAAGAGGCCCCAGTGGGGTCGGCAGCCCAAGAAATTCTCACACAAAGACACGAAGGCAGCAAGGTACACAATGGTGTTTGGGGTAAAATGGTGGAGTTGCGCCCCGAAAAAATTCAAGAAGCCTCGAAAGAAAGGGTGAGGAGGCAAGGAGAACCCGCGGTCGATGTGAGTGGCGAGGAGAACACACTCACCCTCTCGTGGCTGCAGCTCGGTCTCGTTCCCCGGGAGCCGTGCCGACTCGTGGGGAATCAATCCCCCTTCGACCAGGTCGTCGATGTCGTCCTGACGGATCGCCGAGCGAATCCAGTCGCCCGGGATCAAGCCCGGCGGCAGGCCAGACCTCGAGGAAGATCCGCCCCGGCTGGACTTCTTCCCCTTCGCTTTCGCCGTCGCCTTCTTCGCGCGCTCCAGAGCGACCATCTTCTCTTTCCCCATCGCTGCAGCCGGAGCTCGAACGGAACGGCGGCACTAGGGCGAGAGCAGGCGCAGCGGAGAAATCTGAGAAGGAGGAACAAGAATGAGGGCGCACTGTTCAAAAGCCCCGGCCCGACGCCTTATATGAGGTTACTTCCGAGTGACTGACTTGTAGGCCCGGGTGATCTTATCAAATCCCGCAACAGTCGCGTGCGCGATACATGGCAAAAAAGGCGGTGCGGAAATCGAGGCGGCCCTGCCTTATCCAGCCCGATTACTGCGGCCTCCTCCGCCCCGCGCGCTTAACAAAATTCGAATCCCGTGAGATTCGCGGATGATACGTCTCCAACGTATCTATAATTTTTGATTGCTCCATGCTACTTTATGTACTTTTTTAGGCTTTATTGGGCTTTATTTTCCAATTTTATATTACTTTTGGGACTAACCTATTAATCGGAGGCCCAGCCCGAATTGTCGTTTTTGCCTATTTCAAGATTTCAAGAAATGGAATATCAAACGGAGTCCAAACGGAATGAAACCTTCGAACGTGATTTTCGCCGAACGTGATCCAGAGAACTTGGAGTGCAAGTCAAGAAGCAATCGGAGCTTCCACGAGATAGGAGGGCGCCCCCTATAGGGCGCTACTGCCTCTCGTGGGCCCCTCATGACCATCGACGTACTTCTTCTTCCTATATATACCTACGTACCCTGAAAACATCCAGGGGCACCACGAAACACAATTTCCACCACCGTAACCTTCTGTATCCGCGAGATCCCATCTTGGAGCCTTCGCCGGCACTCTGCTGGAGGGGGAATCAAGCACGGAGGGCCTCTATCAACATCCTTGCCCCTCCGATGAGTTGTGAGTAGTTTACCACAGACCTACGGGTCCATAGTTATTAGCTAGATTGCTTCTTCTCTCTTTTTGTATCTCAATACAATGATCTCCCCCTCTCTTGTGGAGATCTATTCGATGTAATCTCTTTTTGCGGTGTGTTTGTCGAGATCCGATGAATTGTGGGTTTATGATCAAGTTTATCTATGAATAATTCTCTGAATTCTTTTATGTATGATTAAGTTATCTTTGCAAGTCTCTTTGAATTATCAGTTTGGTTTGGCCTACTAGATTGATCTTTCTTGCCATGGGAGAAGTGCTTAGCTTTGGGTTCAATCTTGCGGTGTCCTTGCCCAGTGACAGAAAGGGTTGCGAGGCACGTATTGTATTGTTGCGATCGATGATAACAAGACGGGGTTTATATCATATTGCATGAGTTTATCCTCTACATCATGTCATCTTGCTTAATGCTACTCTGTTCTTATGAACTTAATACTCTAGATGCATGCTGGATAGCGATTGATGTGTGGAGTAATAGTAGTAGATGCAAAGTGAGTCGGTCTCGCTTGTTATGGACGTGATGCCTATATACATGATCATGCCTAGATAATCTCATAACTATGCGCTTTTCTATAAATTGCTCGACAGTAATTTGTTCACCCACCGTAATACTTATGCTATCTTGAGAGAAGCCACTAGTGAAACCTATGCCCCTCGGGTCTATCTCTTATCATATTTACTTCCAATCTACTTTCATTTGCATCTTTACTTTTTGCACCTATATTATAAAATACCAAAAATATATTTATCTTATCATACTATCTTTATTAGATCTCACTTTCGCAAGTGGCCGTGAAGGGATTGAAAACCCCTTTCTTGCTTTGGTTGCGAGTTCTCAGATTGTTTGTGTAGGTGCGTGGGACTTTTGAGGAGCCTCCTACTGGATTGATACCTTGGTTCTCAAAACTGAGGGAAATACTTACGCTACACTTTGCTGCATCACCCTATCCTCTTCAAGGAAAACCAACGCAAGCTCAAGACGTAGCAAGAAGGATTTCTGGCGCCGTTGCCGGGGAGGTCTTCGCTCAAGTCAAGACATACCAAGTACCCATCACAAACCTATCTCCCTCGCATTTACATTATTTGCCATTTGCCTCTCGTTATCCTCTCCCCCACTTCACCCTTGCCGTTTTATTCGCCCTCTCTTTCCCAATCTCCTCTCTCTTTTTGCTCGTCCGCTTGTTTGCTCGTGTGTTAGTTCGCTTGCTTGTCGTCATGACTAGTCTCTTATCTTCTCCGTTATCTCCCGAGAATGAAGTTCTAAATTTTAAGCAAAGGGAGGGAGAAAATCTAAAAGACGCTTGGTATAGAATTTGCAATGCTCAAAATAGATCTACCAGGAAGCAATCTACTTTAGTTCTTCTTCGTAATTTTTACGTAGGTGCTAATCCTTGGTACAGATATATCCTTGATACCATTACCGGAGAGAATTTCTTGGGTAGCCATACTTTTGATTCTTACAATGCTTTAATAGATTTATTTGGCTCACCACCTCTTTTGGTTAATGGAACTATGTTAACTTTGGAGCATGCTACCATTGAATCAATTGAAAATCTTGATAAAAAGATCCACAATCAAATTACCCAGTATGGATCTAAGGTAGGAATGACTTTGAAAAATATTAAAGAAAAGGAACCCTTAGTTAATGAGAAAATAAATCTAGATTCCACTAGAATCGATAAACTTGAGGGTATTATTACTAACTTGGGAACCGCTTTTTCTTCCGTAAACAACACTCCAAGTTCGTCTACTAAAAATACTAAGCTTATTTATGTTCCTAAGAATAAGGGTGAATCATCTAGTAAGGAAGCTCATGGATCTTAAATCTATAAGTGTTCATCCCAATCTTTTTGCCATCATTAAGGAACCATTTGCTATGAATGAATTTTTCGATCTTTTGCCTAAATTTTTTATAATTACTAGAAAGAAAGAAAATTCTAAAAAAGGTAGATGCCTCATTGAAGAATTGCCTGCCAAAGATGGCATTACTTAGATCTATCCTCGCTTTTATGCCTAGCTAGGGGCGTTAAACGATAGCGCTAGTTGGGAGGCAACCCAATTTTCTATATGTTTTTTTGTTTTTGTTTCTGTTTAGGAATAAATAATCCATATACCTTCTGTTTAGATGTGGTTTTACCTTTTAATTAGTGTTTGTGCCAAGTTAAACCTATTGGATCTTCTTGGATGATAGTTATTTGATCTTGCTGTAATTTCCAGAAACTTTGCGCTCAGTGCCCGAATTTTTAAAAATCACCAGACCGTGATAAAATAGTGAATCCAATTGCTGCTGATCAATAAACAAATTTTCTAGGTCGTCTAATTTTGGTAGATTTTTTGGAGTTCCAGAAGTTTGTGTTAGTTACAGATTACTACAGACTGTTCTGTTTTTGACAGATTCTGTTTTTCGTGTGTTGTTTGCTTATTTTGATGAATCTATGGCTAGTAAAATAGTTTATAATCCATAGAGAAGTTGGAATACAGTAGGTTTAACACCAATATAAATAAAGAATGAGTTCATTACAGTACCTTAAAGTAGTCTTTTGTTTTCTTTCTCTAACGGAGCTCACAAGATTTCTATTGAGTTTTGTGTTGTGAAGTTTTCAAGTTTTGGGTAAAGCTTTTATGGGCTATGGAATAAAGGGTGGAAAGAGACTAAGCTTAGGGATGACCATGGAACCCCAATATATTCAAGAATAGCCAAAAGCCTAAGCTTGGGGATGCCCCGGGAAGGCATCCCCTCTTTCGTCTTCGTTCATTGGTAACTTTACTTGGGGCTATATTTTTATTCACCACATGATAAGTGTTTTGCTTGGAGCGTCGTGTGTTATATTAGTCTTTGCTTTTTAGTTTACCACAATAATCCTTGCTGTACACACCTTATGAGAAATCCATACATAAATTGGAATTTGATAGAATACTCTATGTGCTTCACTTATGTCTTTTGAGCTTGATAGTTTTGCTCATAGTGCTTCACTTATATCTTTTGAGCGTGATAATTTTTGCTCTAGTGCTTCACTTAGATCTTTTAGAGAACGGTGGTATATTTGTTTTAAAGAAACTATTGATCTCTCATGCTTCACTTAGATTATTTTGAGAGTCGTTAATAGCATGGAAATTTGCTTAAATATTAATATACTTGGTATTCAAGATATGTGAAACTTTCTTTTGAGTGCGTTGAATAATAAGAAAAGTTTGATGCTTGATAATTGTTTTGAGATATGAAGATGGTGATATTAGAGTCATGCTAGTTGAGTAGTTGTGAATTTAGAGAATACTTGTGTTGAAGTTTGTGATTCCGGTAGCATGCACATATGGTGAACCGTTATGTGATGAACTCGGAGCACGATTTATTTTGATTGTCTTCCTTATGAGTGGTGGTCGGGGACGAGCGATGGTCTTTTCCTACCAATCTATCCCCTTAGGAGCATGCGCGTAATACTTTGCTTTGATAACTTCTAGATTTTTGCAATAAGTATATGAGTTCTTTATGACTAATGTTGAGTCCATGGATTATGCGCACTTTTTCCCATCCTTCCAACATTGCTAGCCTCTCTAATACCGCGCAATTTTCGCCGTATCATACACCCACCATATATCTTCCTCAAAACAGCCACCATACCTACCTATTATGGCATTTCCATAGCCATTCCGAGATATATTGCCATGCAACTTTCCACCGTTCCGTTTATTATGACACGCTCCATCATTGTCATATTGCTAGCATGATCATGTATTTGACATCGTATTTGTGGAAAAGCCACCATTCATAATTCTTTCACACATGTCACTCTTGATTCATTGCATATCCAGGTACACCGCCGGAGGCATTCATATAGAGTCATATTTTGTTCTAAGTATCGAGTTGTAATTCTTGAGTTGTAAGTAAATAAAAGTGTGATGATCATCATTATTAGAGCATTGTCCCAGTGAGGAAAGGATGATGGAGACTATGATTCCGCCACAAGTCGGGATGAGACTCCGGACGAAAAATTAAAAAAAAAAGAGAAAAAGAGGCCGTAAAAAAAGAGAAAGGGCTCAAAGAAAAAAAAAGAGGAAAAAAATGAGAGAATAAGAGAGAAGGGGCAATGTTACTATCCTTTTACCACACTTGTGCTTCAAAGTAGCACCATGTTCTTCATATAGAGAGTCTCTCATTTTTTCACTTTCATATACTAGTGGGAATTTTTCATTATAGAACTTGGCTTGTATATTCCAATGATGGGCTTCCTCAAATGCCCTAGGTCTTCGTGAGCAAGCGAGTTGGATGCACACCCACTTAGTTTCTTTTGTTGAGCTTTCATACACTTATAGCTCTAGTGCATCCGTTGCATGGCAATCCATACTCACTCACATTGATATCTATTGATGGGCATCTCCATAGCCCGTTGATACGCCTAGTTGATGTGAGACTATCTTCTCCCTTTTTTTGTCTTCTCCACAACCACCATTCTATTCGACATATAGTGATATATCCATGGCTCACGCACATGTATTGCGTGAAGATTGAAAAAGTTTTGAAAATGTTAAAGTATGAAATAATTGCTTGGCTTGTCATCGGGGTTGTGCATTATTTAAATATTTTGTGTGGGGAAGATGGAGCATAGCTAGACTATATGATTTTGTAGGGATAACTTTCGTTGGCCATGTTATTTTGAGAAGACATAATTGCTTAGTTAGTATACTTGAAGTATTATTATTTTTATGTCAATATGAACTTTTGTCTTGAATCTTTCGGATCTGAATATTCATACCACAATTGAGAAGATTTACATTGAAATTATGCCAAAGTATCACTCCGCATCAAAAATTCTCTTTTTATCTAACGTATAGCAGGAATTAAGCTTGGGGATGCCTGATACGTCTCCAACGTATCTATAATTTTTGATTGCTCCATGCTACTTTATCTACTGTTTTAGTCTTTATTGGGCTTTATTTTCCACTTTTATATTACTTTTGGGACTAACCTATTAACCGGAGGCCCAGCCCAGAATTGTTGTTTTTTGCCTATTTCAGTATTTCGAAGAAACTGAATATCAAACGGAGTCCAAACGGAATGAAACCTTCAGAACGTGATTTTCTCGCGAACATGATCCAGAGAACTTGGAGTGCAAGTCAAGAAGCAACCGAGCCTCCACGAGATAGGAGGGCGCCCCCATAGGGCGCCCACATCTCGTGGGCCCCTCGGACGGCCACCGACGTACTTCTTCTTACTATATATACCTACGTACCCCGAAAACATCCAAGGGCACCACAAAACACAATTTCCACCACCGTAACCTTCTGTATCTGCGAGATCCCATGTTGGAGCCTTCGCCGCACTCACGGAGGGGAATCAAGCATGGAGGGCCTCTACATCAACATCCTTGCCCCTCCGATGAGTTGTGAGTAGTTTACCACAGACCTACGGGTCCATAGTTATTAGCTAGATGGCTTCTTCTCTCTTTTTGGATCTCAATACAATGATCTCCCCCTCTCTTGTGGAGATCTATTCGATGTAATCTCTTTTGGCGGTGTGTTTGTCGAGATCCGATGAATTGTGGGTTTATGATCAAGTTTATCTATGAATAATATTTGAATCTTCTCTGAATTCTTTTATGTATGATTAAGTTATCTTTGCAAGTCTCTTCGAATTATCGGTTTGGTTTGGCCTACTAGATTGATCTTTCTTGCCATGGGAGAAGTGCTTAGCTTTGGGTTCAATCTTATGTGTCCTTACCAAAGGATGTAAAGGGTTGCAAGACACGTATTGTATTGTTGCCATCGAGGATAACAAGATGGGGTTTAATCATATTGCATGAGTTTATCCCTACATCATGTCATCTTGCTTAATGCGTTACTCTGTTCTTATGAACTTAATACTCTAGATGCATGCTTTGGATAGCGGTCGATGTGTGCAGAATAGTAGTAGATGCAAAAGTGTGAGTCGGTCTACTTGTTATGGACGTGATGCCTATATACATGATCATGCCTAGATAATCTCATAACTATGCGCTTTTCTATCAATTGCTCAACAGTAATTTGTTCACCCACCGTAATACTTATGCTATCTTGAGAGAAGCCACTAGTGAAACCTATGGCCCCCGGGTCTATCTATTATCATATTTACTTCCAATCTACTTTTATTTGCATCTTTACTTTTTGCATCTATATTATAAAATACCAAAAATATATTTATCTTATCATACTATCTTTATTAGATCTCACTTTCGCAAGTGGTCGTGAAGGGATTGACAACCCCTTTATTGCGTTGGTTGCAAGTTCTCAGTTTGTTTGTGTAGGTGCGTGGGACTTTTGAGGAGCCTCCTACTGGATTTATACCTTGGTTCTCAAAACTGAGGGAAATACTTACGCTACACTTTGCTGCATCACCCTCTCCTCTTCGAGGAAAACCAACGCAAGCTCAAGACGTAGCAGCGCACAACAGAACAACTTGTCAGATGGAAGATCTCCTCCACATCAGCACACGGAGCTCTTCCAGTAAAAGTTCACTCGACAAAAACAAGAATGGTTCAAGACGACTGAAAAAGAAGTTGACGTCACCACCTCGGTTCGTTGATCCAAGACCAGACACACCCGAAGCACAATAAAAGAGTCGGAAGTATTTTTCAACTCCTTCCCCACTCAAACCCTGATCCATTCGGGGGCTAATGACGAAGACATGTACCTAGGGTAGGGTCACAGGCCTGGCCTAGATACCCTTCCCAAGGATATCACTTTATCACCAAACGCATTCGAAGAAGAATCATCTTTCAATCGACCATGAAGTGTTCCACTCGACAGACTTGGAGTCACTCGACCATGAAGACTATCACTCGACCGCCAGGAAATCTAGAGTCACTCCGCACTGCAACGGTCGGTCATTATGTAGCTTTAATGGTCATTATGTCACTTTATTCTTGGCGTTACCAGTAACGCCCTGTCTTAATGTACTTTAAACCCTGCGTAACTAAGGGCCGGAGGGGTCTGACAAACTCTATATAAGCCACCCCCCTCCTCAGTGACAAGGGTTCGCACCCCCTGTAACTCACACACATATAATCCAGTCGACCGCCTCTGGGCTCCGAGACGTAGGGTTGTTACTTCCTCCGAGAAGGGACTGAACTCGTAAAACTTCCGTGTACAAATCTTGCCTCTACATCCCTACCCCCCATTCTACTGTCAGACTTAGAACCACGACACCCAATCCTAACCTATTTCTTTCTAGCCTCTCTGAATCTTGAGGACGAGATTCATTTTAAGGGTGGTAGGTTTGTAACATCCCAAAATTCTAAATTTTGGACTGTTATAATAAATAAATAGTTTTGATTGTTTGTTTGATTGTTGTGTGATTGATTGACTGAAAGTGAGTGAAATTTGAAACTTTTGAAAGTTAAATGAGAGGGAATAAAAGGACTTTCCCAAACTTTCATCTTGCACTTATGATCTCCATGAATTTAAATTCTTTTCAAATACAAATCCCTAGACAGAAGATGACATGACTTCTTCCATTTATTTAAATGAAAAGGGTTGTTGAAAATATTTGAATTTCATTTGAAAATATTTCAAATTCAGAAACTTTAAGCAACTCAATGATTTTCACGAGAGAAGATAAAATGACTTCTTAGAACCATATGAAATATGAGTTGGCAGTTTCACATAATCAAATCTAATGTCCTTTTGGAATTATTTTCGATTTGGAGTTATTTGGTTTTATTCAAATTATTTTTCTCCAAAAATAAAATTTATGGAAAATAGGGTAAAATGATTCCCTACATCATAAAATTGGAGAGAAATAAATTTGAAATCATTTTGATATTTTTAAAATGATTTTTTATTGGGTTTTATTAGCAGTAACACTCTTTTATTTATTTGAATTTTTTATTTTAATTGGAGCTAGAATAATATTAATGTCGTAGAAAATTGTTTTCTGAAAATTTCGATATATAATATGCCTATATAAAATATTATTTTATTTTCGTTTTGCTTTCTGTTTCTATTTTTTAATAAAAAACTGTATATGTGCGGCCCAATTTTATCCGTCGCCCACGTGCACACTGTACTGAGGCCGGCCCATATTGTATTTATTTATTTTTGGTTATGTTTGCAAAAAAAATCTTAACTTTTTTTTCTTAATTTTTTTTGTGTTTGAAAAAAAAAACTGCCGCACGCGCGCGCGCCGCATGCCGACCGGAGGTTTAGGCCCAAGCGCTTTTCTCTTCTCTCTTCTCTCTTTTGTCTTTTCGTCTACGTTTAGTCCCACATTGCCTAGCCTTTAACCTTTAAGCCTCTTTTTCACATATAAATATAGACCCATAGAGCCTCCAAAAATCATCCATTTTGGGTTAAATCAATATTTTGGTTTGACTAAATTCATTAAAAATATTTCTTCTCTCCGGCGGGACTTCTGGAAATTGTCTTTTCTCTCCGAAGTCATCTTATCTTTCTTTGTTTTTTTTATACTTATTTCTAGACTAGTACGGTAGAATAAATAGATTATTAATTAGTCTCTGTATTTATACATTAGACCTAGAATTCTTTTAGCCATAGCTTTTTTGTTCCGTAAAACAACTTGGTCCTAATCATCCAAATTAGATGAAACCAGCGTCTATAGTTTCATCTTGTTTTTTGAAATTTTCAAATTTCGAAATTTGTTCAGATTCATATTCAAACTTCTTTTGATCATAACTTGAGTTTCGTAACCCTGATTTGGTTGATTCTTTTTGCTAATTGAAGCTCTTGACCTAAACTTTCTGATAAGACCAAATTCACTTAATTTTGGTACTGTCAGAAATTGTTTTCTGTTGCAAGAGTTGTTTGCTTGTTTTTGAAGTTTTCCGAGATCTTTTCTTTGATTCTTTTGCATGAATGCTTATGTGTGGATACTATTGCTTGCTTACGATAGATTGACCGGAGTGTGACAAGTAGAACTATCAGGAGTTATGAGTGCGAATCATCTTCATCAACAGTACGAGGCAAGTCCACACTTTGATCATATCCCTTTTATTACCGAGTTTTTATGCATTAGTTACAACCCTCAAGCATTGCATGAGTAGGATCTGATTAACATGTGGGTATTGGGAAGTAGTTGATGAGGTAGAACCTATTGACTTTATTAACAAACCCCGAGAGTTACTTCTATGTTATGCTTATACTGCTATGCTATGCTCGTAGACGTGGATTGGGTTTGAGTGAATCCATGACAGATGTGAGATTATTATTTAATGGTTAACTTAAGGTGGCTACTTAAATACACATCTGGGTGGATTGGTTGGGGCACCCTGGAGCACCCAGTGGTTTGCCCGGGCACCTGGAGAACCCAGTGCTTGCCCAAGGGGATCCTGGAGTACCCGTGTGATCACCCTATGGTCCGCCACCCAGGCTCAAAAGGATCATAAGATTATTCATGCTAGAAACTTCCGTGTGCAGCCACAAGCTATTTTGGGCTCTAGCATAGTTGAGTATGTTGCATGACCTCTTCCAGTGGTAGGCTAGCAGATGTAGGGGATGTAGGTTGGTACTGTATACCCTGGCTTAGAGTTAATGCTTCTAAAAGACTGTGTCTCGGTCATCCATTTCTCAAACACCATGTAGTGCGAGAAATCCAACGGAGGAGATCGAGTCTTGTGGGGAAAAGTTCGCAAACCCCTACAGAGTGTACAAACTAATCATGATTAGCCGTGTCCCCGGTTATGGATATCTTGAGTCTCTGGTATTTGGATTATCATGTTGATCTCATCACTCTTTAATTAATTTGTTGGGTTGTTAACTTTTAATTGGGATTGAGTTGGAGGAACCTTCTCAATGTTTTCAACAAACTTGTAGTAAATAAGATATATTCCTTTGTTGTAGGGGAAAATTAGCTTTATGCAAAAATAAACTTAGAGTTTTCCACCAGCCAAATATGCATGTAGTGATAGCCATTATTCATCATTGCTCTATGGTGTGAATTTGCTAGTAAATTCAATGTACTGACCCTTTGTGGGTGCAACGTCTAATGTTGCAGGAATCTTACGACGAGTAAGTGATACGTTAGTGTTACAATTTCTACGCTCAACTTTGTCGTTGGTGTTGATGGAATCCACAACCTTGTTACTTCGCTATTTGGATTGAGGTAATAGTATTTACATTACTTTATACATGTGATTTACCTCTGTTATAAATCCTTGAGTACTGTGTGTGTCAGCATACCGATCCTGGGATGACACTTAAGCATAGATACTTGACCGTCTGAGGTCGGGTCGCTACAAGATGGTATTAGAGCACATGTTGACTGTAGGACGTGACCCCTAGAAACTGTCAAGCCCATAGGAAAGATTTTCTCTAAAAACTTTATTTTCAAAAAGATCTCTTACCTATCATCTTTTCTAAAACTTTACCAAGTATTTTTCCTCTCATCCCAAATTGTTAGACTACCCCCTTTTCCCTTTTGACCACACGAGGAGTCGACTGATGAGACCACTTCAAGAAGTACAAGGTATCGGAACTCTAAGACCACTTCAGGATGAAGAGGATTTTACCGTGCAATATAATAATGGTTGTTCAAGACATTTTAAGGTGCATGAGAGGGAAGGCTCCTACATGCATCCTCATAGGTAACAACCACCAAAACCACCCCAACTACCCCCCCCCCCCCAAAGGAAAATAACACAGTAAAAATGTTGTGTCAGTTGTATTGGTATATATGCACCACCATCTACTGACCACTCCATGTCTCTTTTCTCATTACCAGACGAGTGCCCGGTAATGGCTTTGGCGATCCCAGATGCTTTCGGGAACACGGTACACAAGTTGTGCCGCTGGCACATTATGAAGAAGTACATGGAACACCTCGCATACCTGTACTACCTCCACAAAGACTTTAAGGATGAATTAACATCAATCCTCAACTGGCCCCTCATGCCAACTGAGTTTGAGGCTGCCTGGAAAAGACTCATGGATAAGTACAACCTCCATGATGATGCCACGATGGTGGCCATGTGGAACGATCGTGAGATATGGATATCAGCCTACTTCAAAGATTTTTTCTGCGCCAAAATTACATCCACACAACGAAGTGAGAGCATGAACTATGTGCTCAAGAAGAACTTCGTAAGTGAGAGACAAAACCTACAACAGTTTGTCAGCCAGGTAAACTCCTGCGTCAAAACAAGGAGGCAGACAGAGAACCAGTAGACAATGGGTAACCGGGTATAGCTCTATCACCTGTCGTAAGACAAAAATAACATACTTACTAAAGTAAAACTTTATTAGTTAGACAATTTTTTGCTGCAAGAAAACTAATAATTTGGTCATCATTCTTGCATGTGTAGAAGGAACAAAACACGCTGACCTTCTATGGGTTTGACACCCAGATGGCAAAGCTTTACTCACGAGCTGTGTACAGCGAGATCAGAAATAGGCTAAAACTGAGCACACTCTTCATGGCGACAGAGACGGAAGAGCCCACAAAGTACCTCATGCGCTACAATAAACCCCAAAAATTGTCTGTGTGGGCTCAGCACGCGTTCTAGGTGGTTGCAGACCCCGTGGGAGAAACATATGAGTGCAAGTGCAGGCTATGGGACCACACAGGTGAGGACTACAAAAAAGATGTTACATACAGTACTACTTTTTTTGCAAAGTTTTTCTTCGAATGAAATGACAAAAAACATGCACCTCTTCAAAAAAGATACAGGTCTTTTCTGCGTGCATGTCCTGTGAATGATGCAGACAATTAAGGCTGCCAGCGTTCCAGAGAAATACATCCTCAGGAGATACACCAAACGCACGAACATCCAGACAACATTCAATAGAAATGACTTGAGGATAGTAGCGTCAAATAAGGCATCCCAATACTGCATTGAAAGCTCACTGCTGACGCTGAACATGAGGGTGCACAGAAAAGCTTGAGAAGCCAAGAGCAAATAGCGAGGTCACGGGTCGTCATGGACAAACTTGAACAAGAACTCGACGCCATGCATTCTGCTGAAAATGGAGGTGTCGCGGACAATGAAGCCATTGAGCAGGATATTGCTACAATGTTATCCGAGATGAACCATATGGGAGCTATTGACCCATCCGACAACGAGGAAGAGGAGCAACAACAACCAGAGCTTGCCCATGTGCACACTCAAGAGCACCAACATGCTCACATGCAAGATCATTAGCTTGATGGTGCTGTAGGTGAATGACATGACAATAGGACATCCTACCAAAGAAGAGAGGGAAAGGGGTGATTAAACCACCCATATTCTCAAACACAAAGGGGAGGAAGAGTAAGACACAAGCAGCGAAAGCAGTAGCCAAAAAGCCGCCACGCCCCATCAAGCGCGTGGAATTTGGCCCGGATGGCAAACCTCTCGGGGTGAGGGCATGCGGATTCTGCAACGTCGTGAGCAACCATAATTACCGCACATGCCCACTCCGCACAGATGGCACTGTCAACAAGCAAACGCTGCACAAGCAGATTGGAGCTGCCCAGGTTTCTACCAATGGAGACGACACACATAACAGCTACACTTGCTGCAAGTGTGGGGGAACTGACGGAGATAATGCCCGCACGTGCAAAGTGGGCAAGGAGGTCAGTGGCGCTGAACAGAAATAGGGCAAGGTACAGACTTCCAAAAAATCAAAAGAATAGGATGAAGAGGAAGAGTTTGACGAGAATGACGACCAATTGGACGAAGACAATGAATATGACAGTGTTGGGGACGAGAAAACTGAAACTGACGATGAAGCTGCCAAGGCTCAACCAGGAAAGGGCGCCGGCAAGGAACAACATTCGGGGCCAGTTAGGAGGAGCTCAAGACTGAAGAATCTGTAGTGGTTATGCTGATGCGTCAGCTGAAAAAATAAGCTTGTACTCTCAGTTGCCTCGGTGCACAATGAGGAAACATATCAGAAACACTGTCGTTACCAAAACTTATTTGGCTTTATCATCAATTTCTTGATTAGTACTATAATTAAGATATAATTTGTGATTTGTGCCAGCTGGACAAGTGACATTATTATGTACACCGTTTGATAATCCTTTTGAATGCAGTCACAAATACACCCGTGAACACGAGTAGCTCAGCAAAAATATGTTAAGGAAAAATTAAACTCTTATAGTACATCAGTACTGATAATTCACACTCGTCAGTACAGATGGCATAGTAACCAAACACACCCGTGAACACCTCAAAAAACATCGTTTCAAAAACGAACTATGTCTGCTTCTGCCAGTCCTAGTTCAGAAAGACCATCAGTACATAAAAATAATTACCTCAAGCAAAATTCAAATATAAATACACCTGTACTGATGAAAATCTAATTTATCTGTAAAAAATACTTTCAGAGATTATCTTGATATAAACAATCCTTTCAAAAAAAAACAAAAAATGTTTTAAAAAACATTAGCATGACACACATAATCATCGCTATTTGGTAAGTTCAATTACACTTCAATCACCAGTCCAAGTACCCACAGTAGAGGAGTACAAACCTCCATCATCACCAACCCTGACACGTGCAAGTGGGATAAGCAGCTCTTAAGTATAGCTTGACAAGACGGATCAGTGCGACAGTAAAATGCCATCATCACCGACCCTGACATGAGCAAGTGGGATAAGCAGCTGGTAGGTACAACTTGACAAGACTACTCAGTGCGACCAGATTAATACCTTGGCAAACAAATTGGCTTGGACGGTTGGTTCTTCCAGGCCACCGCCCGCACCATCCACTGGGCGGTTGCCACAAGGGACTCCAAACGGTGACCCTACACCCACTACACCCACGCCCCCGACGAACCGCCTCCCACACATCCCCGTCGATGCACTGCAAAAAACCCCATTCTCTTCCATCTCTCCCTCATTCCCAAAAACCACCATTTCCGCTTCCATCTCCACTGCACACAAACCACAAACTTCTCTCTCTCCCAAGCCCACAGTCGCCGGAGGAGGGCGATGGCGGAGGAACCGTCCGCCAAGCGTCATCATGGCGAGACGTCAGACAAGACCAGCAACCTCGTCGACGTTCACGTCCCCGGCGAGAAGCACGAGTACACCACAACACTCACAGGGGTTGAGATCCACAGCAAGGAGACGCTGGAGATCGTTTGCACCAGCGAACTAGACAAGGCCGACGAGGTGATCTCCAGGCTCTGGAGGAAGGCTGGCGGCAAGCTTCGTAAGATCGTTGGCGTTGGTGTGCACTACACCAGCGAAGATGAACCTCCCCAGATGGCAGCAATCCTGCAGTTGTGCGTCGATGACCTCTGCTTGGTGTACCACATCACAGCGGCCACAAAATGGTGACCCATCCTACTCATTTGCCCTGTTTTGGTTCATCTGTTTTATTAGTACTGTATCCTGAAAATTTCATCAGACTTGTATCCCAACTAGATGTACTAGTGTGGTTTGTGAAAAGTGGATGCAATACTGCATTTTCTCAAGTAGATACACTATAAATGTATTTTTGAACCTGATGCACTGAATTACTATTTGGAAAATCTTGCGGAAGATTAATTTCTGAAGTTGATCGATCGATGTAGTTTTAACTTGATCCAATAGTGTAGTTTATGTACTCGATGTACTAAAAAGATGTTTACGAACTTGATGTAGTGAAGTATTTTCTGAATTTGATCTAATGTTATTTTCATAAGCAAAAAAACTAAGGACTTGGTGAAGCACTGGATATGTGTTATCCTATTCAACAAAAGTAAACTAAACTAGTAGTAAAGCAGCACATACAACAATGACTGAAACTATGTATAATCCAAAAAGAAAAATAACATGATGTACTTTGAATTTAATTTCAGAACTTTGTTTACTAGCTTCTGAAGTACATTCATCCATTAATTATGCTATATAAGCATCTACTTCATGGATTCATCGCTTGTAAAACAAAACAAAAATGAATAATTCAAACATCAAAGTAATGCTAATTTTCAAAATGTCTTTCCCTTGCAGGCCCAAGCGCCTGAACGAGATGCTGCAGCATGAGAGGTTGTTCACATTTGCCGGTTTCAGCATTGAAAGCGACAAAGAGAAGCTGAAGATGTCTGGTTTGGAGATAAACCCCAACAAGTTCATCGACATTCAGCGTCTCTGGAGAGTTCCATACACCGGAAAAGAGTACAACTCCTTGACTGATGTTGCAGCCAGCGTCATCTACCCATTCTACAAAGGCATGAAGAAGAACATCGACACGCAGGAAGACCAGAAACTCTGGGGGACCAGCCCGCTGCCAAACAACCTAATCGAGTACGCAGGAGTAGACGCGTACGCCGCGTACAAGTCATGGAACATGATCGACTACATCACAGATGGTTGGGAATTTGCAAAAGAGCGGGAGGCCGACAACTACTACGACCGCCCCTATTGCCCCTTTTAGGGATGAAGATACATCAGAGCCTGCCTTTGTTTTCCTTCCGTTTGTGCTTGCCTTTTATCTTATTGTTTCAAATTAGTAGTTTGCTCTTGTTGGGTTGAACCAGTATGATTATGTCGTGCTTCTCATGGTTGAACAAGTTTACTTATGTCATCAAGTACAATGTCTTGCTTATCTCATTATATAAGTTTGGTAGCTTCGTATGTTGTTAATCCATCATTTCAAATTCAAAGTAGCTTCTGAATGGAACTTTGTGGCTGCTCTATAGCACTGGTTATGAAGCAACTAATCACACAACATTGTTCCATGTGTAGTTTCGATTCAGTATTGTATAGAAAACATAACGTTGAAAACAATCAGCACAATTTGAGTTGCTTAATAACGCTTCAAAAGTTGAAGCAGAAATTCTTAGTACTCCATGTAGTGTTCTCATTCATATGTAGCTGCTAGAAAATTAACAAGTACTACAAACAGAAAAGGTTAAGAAGCATCAGCACACACTTATGTTGGTCACTTGCAGATTAAGAATGACAGTACTAGTACACTTGATCGGACAGTACGTACTTACTACAAATAAAAAGTACAAAGAAGCATCAATTCTTAACACCCCCCAAAAAAATATTAGACTAACAACATAAGTGCTACTATGAAAGGAATATCAGTACAACTTAGTCTACACGAAAGTACCATAGTACTGAAAATGACACCAGAAGACCCTTGAGAACAATCACAAAAACAAACACAAAAAAGAAGGTAAAAAACTCAAATGAAAAAGATTACACTTACGCAAAACTCATAAGAATTAGAACAAAAATAATCAGTCCAAGTTTTTTTTTTTGACTATATACTGCAAGGCAACAGCCTCACAGCCCTTTATTAAAACAAATATAGGTTCTGTACAAAATTAGAAAGGAAAATAAGAGGGGAAAAAAGGCTACTTACAGGAGGCTAGTGTAAAGAGTCTATCCAAACAGTTAGTCTATCTCTATATTTACACTTGATCCTATGAGCTAAGAGGGTAATATCATGAATAAAATTCCTCCTCCAAGCTCCGAAAGTGGGCAGCTCATTTCGAAGATCCTTCCATTCCTTTGGGTCCAAATATTCCGGTGGCCGTAAATACTACCTCAGTGAAAAACGGTTGACCAAAATCCCTCCTGGCCTCACAAGCCATTTCAAAATTGGTCTGGTTAGGTTGAACCTTCCATGAAATGCCCAAATAATTCCAGACACGTTGGCTAAAGTTGCAAGCAAAAAATAGATGAGCCCTATCTTCATGCAAACCCGAAAAGCAAATGGCACAAGTATCATCTTGGATGGTCCAATGGCGTCTCTGCATCATATCCCTGGTGTTCAGACGATCCATCAAAAGAAGCCATCCAAACACCTTGAGCTTGAGGGTGCAAGCACATTTCCAGATCCACCGAAAAGAGGGTCACCACGACTTGAGAGAAACAGGACAAATAGTAAATCACGGATTGATAGTCCCCAGATTTAGAAGGCCATTTCCAAACGTCACTAATTCCCTCACGTAAGATTATGAGAGGCATTAAAGCCTGAAGTTGATTGAATTCCTCAAAAGCTTCAACCGATAAAGGCGGTGAAAATTGTCGGTTGGGACAGTAGCTCCATCACATTTTAATGGTAAGTGTATCATCAATGACAAAAGAATGAAGCCGCTGGAAACGCTGTTGCATGAAGACCACCTCGTTATTAAGTTGCCACCGATCCAGCGAGAAAACCACCGAGTCTCCGGAGCGAACATGAGGGATGGCCAACTTACAAAATTTGCCATAAAGTTTCATCACATCACGCCACCAAAAGGAACCACAACTTTATGCGTTACTTGGGAGGAGCAACAGCATAATATGTGTCCCGGATAAGTGAAACCCAGGTACATCCAACTTATTATAAAATTTGAAGAGGTGCTTGATCAACAAGGCTTCATTTTGTTTACCAAGGTCCAAAACCCCAAGGCCTCCCTGGCTCTTAGGCCGACAGACTAACTCCCAAGCTGCTAAAGATTGTCTTGGCGTGTCAGAGTTGCCTCGCCACAGACATTGCCGCATGATACGTTCTATCTGTTTCAAAATTCCTTGAGGTAATGAAAGGGAACACAAGAAGTATATTGACATGGAACATAAAACCGATTTCAAGAGTTGCAGCCGGCTACCCTGATTCAACAGGCAGGATGAGGCAGATTCAAACAAACAAAAAAGAAAAAAATGACCGCCCAAGGACAGGGGCAGGCCCTGACGCTGCTAGATACTTGAACTCGAGCCCGTGGGCGAATCCCTAGTAATCCGCACAACGCAGGGTTAGCCGACCAGGGCCCACAGGTCATGATAGAGAGCGAGCGCCGTGTATAAGTGCTCAGGTAAGTATTCAGAGGAGTTCGACCGATGAGCCTCGGCCGCGCTTATAAACAGGTATAGAGCTCCGTCGACTAGCAAGGTGGGACTAAACCCAGAGCGCACGCTCACGCCGCGCTGCACAGCCGCGCGGGCCATTTGGGCCGGAAAACGGCCCAATAGCCTAAATCGTCTACAAACACCCCACCAATAAGCCCAGTTAAACAAACCAGAGGGCGGGGCAAAAGAAATATAAGCTACAAGAAAAATGTTCGAAACTGAAAATATATAAATTCAAATACTAGTTCGCAGGCAACAACTTTAAATACGAAAAATATAAATAAAAATAATTTTAGCTCTACAGCACGGATGATAAAAAAAGGAAAAAAAATATGATACAAAAACAATGAACCTCTAAAAAGAAGAGAACTTAATAGCCTATCTGTTAAATGTACATAATTTAAAAAACCAAATTAAATATTACTTTCAAGTTCAACTACTAAAATGCAACAAGTTCGAATAGACAATGTTTCTCAATTATGCTAAATTTCTTATTTATATAAAATCTGACAAGTCCAACTACTAAAATGCAACAAGTTCAAATAGACAATGTTTCTCAATTATGCTAAATTTCTTATTTATATAAAATCTAACAAGTTCAACTACTAAAAGGCAACAAGTTCAAAATAGACAATGTTTGTCAATTATGCTAAATTTCTTATTTATATAAAATCTCACAAGTTTGACTACTAAAATGCAACAAGTTCAAATAGATTTTCTTTGTCAATTATGCTAAATTTCTTATTTATATAAAATCTGTCCACACCTCAACGAACGATTTGGTCGTAAATAATCACAATTCCCCCCTCCCCCCCCCCCCCCCAAAAAAATAAACTCAGTTCAAACATACATATGACATCAGTACTAAAAAAAGCTTACGCTGTATGAAATTACAATTCAGTTCACACAGCACTAAACCATAAGTGCACAACAAAAACTATAAAGGCCTAACTTAGGTTGGTACAGATGAAAATAAAAAAAGTACCAGTTTTGAGCAACAACTCCCAGGGCACTGAAAAATGTTTTGAGATAAACTAATGTATAAGACTTCTGTGGAAAAACAATACTTAACATCCACACGGAAAAACATCACAAAGCATACGTCACCTAAACAGTGCAAAATGACATCATCACCACCCCTGAGATGTGCAAGTGGGATTTAGCAGATCATAAGTACAGCTTGACAAGACTACTCAGTGCAACAGTAAAAACCCTTTGTCTTGGACGGTTAGTTCTTCCAGGCCACCACCCGCGCCACCCACTGGGCGGTTGCCACAAGGGAGTGCAAACGGGGACCCCCACGACCAATACACCCACGCCCCTGACGAACCGCCTCCCACACATCCCCGTCGACACACTGCAAAAATACCCCATTGTCTTCCATCTCTGCCTCATTCACAGAACCACCATTGCTGCTTCCATCTCCACTTCACAAAAACCACAAACTTCTCTCTCCAAGCCCACAGTCGCCGGAGGAAGGCGATGGCGGAGGAACCGTCCGCCAAGCGTCATCATGGCGAGACGTCGAACAAGAGCAGCAACCTCATTGATGTTCACGTCCCCGGCGAGAAGCGCGAGTACACAAGAACCCTCACAGGTGTTGAGCTCCACGGCAAGGAGACACTGGAGATCATCTGCACCAGCGAACCATACAAGGCCGACGAGGTGATGAGTAGGCTCAGGATGAAGGGCGACGGCTTGTATCCGAGCTTCATCGGAGTTGATGTGGAGTTCACCAGCGAAGATAAACCTCCACAGATGGAAGCAGTACTGCAGTTGTGCGTCGAGGAACTCTGCTTGGTGTACCACATCGCAGCGGCCACAAAATGGTAAGCCATACTACTGTTCATTCATTTGTTGTACTAGTACTACTCCCTAAAAACTTCATTAAACTTGTTTCCCAACTAGATGAACTACTATAGTTTGTGAAGTGGATGCACGAGTACATGTTTCTCAAGTTACATGCATTTCTGAAACTGTGAAGTGGATTGTTTCACCAGATTAGCATCTGAAACTGATGCACTGGATTAGCATTCTGAAAATGTTTATAGAATTCTGAACTTGATGCACCAAATTAATTTCTGAACTTGATGTACTAGCATAGATTCTGATCTTGATGCACTAGTATAGTTTATAAAATTGATGTATTAAAAGATGTTTGATGAAGTGCTATAGGTCCATATCTTGATGCACATGTTTCTCAAATTAATTTCTGAACTTGATATAGAATTGATGCACAAAGATGTATCAAGAATCGGTATAGGTCTTTTATTCAACAAAAAGAAAACTAAACTTGAATCAAAAGCACATATATCATTGACTCTGGTAAAATGATTCTTCAATTTGGTGAAACATTTGGTTAAGCACTAAAGATAGCAAAAAAGAAAAATAACATGGTGTAGTTGAATTTAATTTCAGGACTTAGTGTACTAGTTTCTGAACTACATTCATCCATGAATTATACTATATAGGAATCTACCTCATGGATTATCACTTGTAAAACCAAAAAGCAAAAGAATTAAATCTTCAAAAAAGAACACTAATCTTTAATATGTGTCTCCCCCCTTGCAGGCCCAAGCGCCTCAAACAGTTCCTGTAGGAGGAGAAATTGTACACATTTGTCGGTTTCAGCATTGGAGGTGACAAGCGGATGCTGGACAAGTCTGGTTTGGAGATCAACCCCAACAACTTCATCGACATGCAGCGCAAGTGGAAAGATCCAAGCACCAACAAATACTACGACTCCTTGGCCGATGTTGCAGGCGGCGTCATCCACCCATTCTACAAAGACATGAAGAAGAAGATGGACAAGGTAGAGCACAAGCTGTGGGGGACCAGCCCGCTGCCAGACAACCTCATGAGTACGCAGGAATAGATGCGTACGCCACGTACAAGTCATGGAAGACAATCGACAACATCGTGACAGGTTCGGATATTTCAAAAGAGCAGGAGGCTGACCCCTACTACCACTGCAACTTCACGGGATGAAGATGCATGAAAGTCTGCCTTCGTGTTGCTCGCGCTTCTGCTTGTCCTTAATCTTGTTGTTTCAAATTTGTAGTTTGCTTTCGTTATGTTGAACCAGCTACCTTATGTTATGTGTGTCAGGGTTTGAACAAGTTTGCCTATGTCTATCAAGTACATCATTTGCTTATGTCGTTCAACAAGTTTCCTAGCTCCCCATTTTGTTGATCCATCATTTGAAGTTGAAGTAGGTTGAAGTTGAAACTTGATGGCTACCACGCAGCACTAGTCATGGAGCAACAAAATCACACATGGATATTTTCACAAAAAAACAGTGGCAGACTAACTAAGGACAACAGCAAATAGTAGACTTGGACGCTCAGTACATCTTATACATGTATGGTAGTACTATCACACTAAAAATCAGTTTTTAGAAGAACACTAAAAAGACTATGTTTCAGCCGAGGACACCATTCAGTACTAACAGCATCATGCTAATAGTAGTTAGAAATTTACTAAGTACTGCAACAGGAAAAGCAAAGAACCATCAGTACGTATTTCCTAGTCACTAGCATGCTAGGACTGAGAGTTCTGGTACACTTGAAGAAACGGTACATTCATTCCACAAAATATAAAAAGGAACGGGAAGTTTCAGTTTGCATTCCATAAAACAGTGACACACTAAGAATAATAAAGAATAAAGACAACTGAAATCTCAGTACAACTTAGTCTATATGGCAAGTACTATGATCATACCAAACATTGCCTTGAGAAGAACCACAGCCTAGAAAAAAGAAGGCCAAAAATAAATCAAAAAGATATCAGTTCGACCAAGGAGAAAAATCACAAGAAAGAAAACAGAAGCATCAGCCCACATTGACCAGTGAGGCACTAGTTTCAAACAACAACAAAAATGATTAAAGTACTAGCACAATTGAAATGTCAGTACAACTTAGTTTATTCGCTAAGTGCTACGATGATACCAATTAATATATTGATAAAGAAGGACAAGACTCAACCAAATAGATTATAGTTCAACCAAGGATAAAAATTAACAAAAAACAAACAACAGAACCATCAGCCCACATTGACTAGTGAACTAATTATGAACTTAATACGGCTATCCGTTAAATGTAGCCAATTTAAACCAGTGCTTTAAATTTTACTATGAAGTTCAACTACTAAAATTCAAGAAGTTCAACCAAAATTTGGCTCTAAAAGTTTTGCTAAATTTCTTATACTTGAATAAAATCTGGCTAGAGATCACGTAGCAACTTGGTCGTAAATAATTTCAATACCAAAAAAAAACTTCAATTCTAATACGTTATATGAAATCAGCTACATAACAAAAGAAGCGTCACTCCACTCATGCTAGATCCACAAGTGCTATCGTGACACCAAATTTTAAAAGCCTTACGCTGAATGACATTACAATTCAGTACTAACAGAACTATACTATAAATACAAGAAAAGAGGGTACATAAACTATAAAGGTCCAACCTAGGTTGGGACAGATGAAAATAAAATAAATCTCACTTTTCCAGCAACAACTCGCAATGAACTTGGAAAAAAGGTGTTTTCAGTTCAACTAGTTTACAAGACTTCAGTACAAAAAATAGAACTTAACCAAAACAAATTCCCAATGAAACATATACAAGTGAAAACAGCTATTCAACCACACTATCATCATGGAAAAAAGATTGTTAAAAATTGTGCCACACTTAAACACAACACAAAATATACCAGTTATTACATAGTACTTGACAAGACATCCAAACACTACAAACAAAGCCTACAATGCTTTCAAGAGATATATCACACAACTATCCATTTCACTACGCAAATGATGACCATTTCTTTTATGCACCAGGAGCCAAAGCCTGAACCTCCTTGGGAAGCTCCGTCACCAGAAGATGGTTATTCCGGTTGAACACAAGTCTATATAGAACCTCAGCGTTCCAATCAACAATACGAGGCTGCAAAAACAATAAAACAAATTATCAAAAATTATAACACATTAAAAAGAAGAATACACAATCAGCCAAACACAGAAAAGTGAAAAGCTCAACTAGAACCCACGTAATTATCTCGAATGTTCTCAACGATCTTTTCACCATCATATGATCCTGCATACTTCAGAGTATAATGGCCACATTCATTCGCCCCTTGAAGTGGAACCTTCACAAACGTTGGTTTCTTTGCAAAAAGCTCCCATTTGGGCTGCTTGCTCGCATTGTACTGAGCATCACCATACACAGCCTTCATTACTTGGACCAACCTGGAGATATATTAAAAAAGAAAAGAAACCACACATTTTCAGGTCTCAGAAAAGCAGAAACAAAGATGAGGAAAAATTAATCCAGTACAGATAATAAATGTCACTCACAATCTTCTCGCAGTCTTTATGATAGGTGTTCTTTGAAGGACGATGGTTCTTCGGATGAGGTAAAGAGTCAAGGATGTCAACGCTACTTCAGTACTGATTCATGACATATAAGGAAAAGTGGTTCACTTTCTTATCCTTTGGTAAAACCATAGGCTTGAATAGAGGCATCATGATCTAAAAACAAATGACCAAAAAAGAGATGTTAAATATTCAAAATAAAAACCAGCATGACAACAAACAAATAAAATCAAAAATCAGCTAGTAGATCTCACAAGGTCAGCACTGAGCAAGTCTTCATTTTCTTTGACATAGCTCTTGAAATCTCTCGTTGCACTCTCCACATTAAACACTTTATTTTCGTCACCGTAAAACATACAGTCAAGCACAACCTGCAAAAAAGCCAAAAAAGAAATAAACAGGGGAAAAGGATCAACAAGAAAAGTAATATTAAAACTCGTAAAACAATAGGAAGTCTTGTTTAACAGAAACAAAGGATCTGATTGATTACTGTGATGAAATGTGGACTCAGCAATACCCTTTTTCCAGACGCAAAATCAACATTTCTCTCGGGATCTTTCTTCCAATCATCAATGAGGAAGTCCATTACATCAGCCTCCATCATTTGCCCAGGTGCAAAAACTTCCCAGATGCGTTTCCCAGTGAAGCTAGTTACACTATCATCAGGCTGAGGTATCATTGAGAATGTATTCCTGCAGCACACACAAGAACAAAAAAGCAGGGGAAGCAAGATAAGGCATTCATAGCAGTTCAAGTTGTACAAAAAGGAACAGTTCGGGTCATATTTATCTAGCAGTTACAAACAACAGAAGAAAAGAAGAGGAAACATAATGAGAGATACTCACTCAGCATACTTCTCACATGCTTCATCACTAAGCAACAGATTATACAACTTGCGAGCCTTGTCCAGATGAGGGAAATTATGAGGCTGAAGCTGCTGCACAGGGGAGCAAAACTTTATAGGAGCTCTGGGCGCACGCTTCGTGCTTACAACATTGCCAGAATCCAAAGCAGGATCCTTCCTAGCACCACCAGCTCTACGAGCCACTATTCTAGCAAGGGGAGATAAACCTTTGGTAGCAGCGCTCCTGGTGACTCTTCCCATGCCAGCAATCTTTTCAAACGCATCATCATCGTTGTCTATCAATTCCACAATGGGATTCTTGGGTGTAGTGGGGCTCTCTGCACAAGCAGCCGTAGAACCTTTCAGAGCTCCCAACCGCCCTTCATAACACGAGATCTTGTCTTTTCGGGAGAACGCCCCTGGCTAAGATCAATAGCTACGCGCTCGAGCTGTGAGAACTGGCTGCCAAAGATCCTGTAGTCGTGCTCACCAAGATCCAGCCACTCACCTGCAAAAACAAAAAACAAAAAACAAAAGAAAAGACCACATAAAGGGTAAGTTCAAATACATAATTCATGACAGTACAAATCAAGAAGTACAAGCTGCAAAAAATTACAAAAGGCCATGCATACGTACAGGGTTTGATGCCAAACAAACCATAGAAGTCAACATCAAACACATCACTAGTTGCGCAGGTATACATCAAAGTCTTCCTAATGTCAAGAATATCTTCATGGCTATAATCCAACATTTCAATCACACCATCCTCCCGGCAATGATAAGTCTTGCAGTTTTGTAGCATAAAGAAGCCACAATCATGCCTGTTAACAAAAGAAAATACAAGAGGGTACATCACAAATCCGAAAAAACAGGAACACCATCCCCCCAGCAACAAAAACAACTAAAAAAATCATTAAAAACGGATACTCACGTGTTTTCCTGTTGCGGAACCCACACAAACTCACAAGGGAAACCATCAATATGCACCGGCGAGAACGGTTTGGCCCTGTCTACGCTGAACTCCCTCCAAAGCTTCTTTATGTTATCTGTCATATTCCTTAAGAATCTAACTGCATCACCCCAGGTTTCATCACGGAGTGAATCAAGACACTCGAAACTCCCAGATTCTTCGCTAGGCTTCATGGTAGCCGCAAATGACGGCGGATCAAAAGTAGGGAAAATAAGCTGACAAAAAAGTCGCAGAGGAAAATGAATTTAACAAATCATAATGAAACAAAAAATTCAGCCTCCAAACAGTTAAATAAAAGAGGGAAATTGAAATTCAGAAGTACAAACAAAAATCAGATAATCATAAGTTCTGATTGAGTAAGCAACCGACAAAAAATAAATGCTACTCAAGTTTATATCCACCGCCCAAACTTGCAACAAACATATCAGTTCAATTTCCTTGCAACAATAAGTGCAGCTTTAAAAAAAGAAGCACACATCATTCATAAGTACAGGGGTAAAAGCAGGCTACTCAAGTTCATTCCCGCACCTCCCAAACTTGCAAGAAAAACATGACAGTTCTAGTTCATGAGTACAAAAAGTTCAAGTTCACCTACTTGGTCAAAACCATCAGTCCCTGATCTCATGAACCAATTTAGCACATTGGAATCAATATTTCCATCACGGATCTTGGTCTGTTGTACAAAAATAACAACAACAATTAGAAAATTGCAAAAATAACTTATCATCCTATCTACAAATCAAAATACTAACCGTCAGCCATCTGGGAACTATCAGCTTGTCAGTGTCTCGGTACTTCTGACGTAGAGAATATAAAACAACGTCAGCACTGTCTGAGTTGAGCATGCCAGTCGGGACAAACGCTTTAGCAATAGAACCAACACTGGCATCACATTCCTTATTTTGAAACATCGCCCTCTCACTAAGAAAACACAAAAGATTGCATGAATTAAAACTACTACAATAACAACAATAGTCATATGAGACAAAGAAAAAAGATACGAAAATGATACGGGCAAAATCCCAAACTAACCGTTTCGAACGATTCGTGCGCAACCTCGTAACAGCGAAATAAAACATATCAACCTTAACAACATTAGCACATTCTGCTTGCAGAAAAAGAAGAAAAATAATAAGTTCAAGCACTACAAGTGAACATGTCCAAAATGCCATAAATGAGAAGTACGCCTCATTTAAAAGTCCTTACCTGCACTATCAGCGTTTGACGATGGGAGTTCCTGTGATGTCACCAATATGCCTCCAGTTTCAGGGTTTGACGATGGGAGATCTTGTGAGGACACCAATATCGCTGCGCTTTCAGGGTCTGAAGAAAGAAAATCCTGGGAAGACACGAGTGTCGGTGTCAAAACCGGCGGATCTCGGGTAGGGGGTCCCGAACTGTGCGTCTAGGCGGATGGTAACAGGAGACAAGGGACACAATGTTTTTACCCAGGTTCGGGCCCTCTCGATGGAGGTAATACCCTACTCCTGCTTGATTAATATTGATGATATGGGTAGTACAAGAGTGGATCTACCACGAGATCAAGGAGGCTAAACCCTAGAAGCTAGCCTATGGTATGATTGTTGTATATTGTATATCTCTATCGACTAGCCTGGCCTCGGTTTAAATAATGCACCAGAGGCCTAGGATAACAAGAGTCCTAGCCGAATACGCCGGTGGGGAGGAGTCCTTGTCTTGATCGCCAAGTCTTGTGGAATCTTCCTTGTATGCGGCAATCGGCCCGTGATCGCCCATGAGTATCGACCATGGGGTCCTCGGCCTAATCCAACCGATCGGGAGGCGGCGTGGTGAGTACCCCTAGTCCAGGACACCGTCAAGAGCCCCTGAACCGGTCTTCAAGTTAGGGACACTCCTCGATTTTCCGAACTGTTCTTCATCTTCGGTCGTCGGTCTTGAAAACTGGTTCAACAAATCTTCTCATCTTCGATCTTGAGGATCGCCGAAATGCATTCGACGAGTTTACACGTCGGGTATCCGAGGAGCCTCTTTAAGTTTTCGGCCTTTATCAATGCCTTGTTATTTTTATGCCACACCTCGGGTTTGAAGTTGTTCCCGGGCGGCAGCGTCCTCTTGCGTCCGAGTTCCAACGCCGGACTGCATTCGAGGTATCTTTTGCAGCCGAGCACCAATGCCGGACTGCTTCCCAGCTCTAACGCCGGACTATGTATCCAAGCTCCAATGCCGGACTATGTGTCCGAGCTCCAACGCCGGACTATGTGTCCGAGCTCCAACACCGGACTATGTGTCCGAGCTCCAACGCCGGACTATGTATCCAAGCTCCAACGCCGGACTGTATCCGAGGTGTCATAAATCACCTTGGTTCAAAGAAGTTTGAAGGAGTTTAGCCGAGCTTAATGCCGGAAACGCCCTCTATGGAGCCAGCCACTAGCGCCCAAGCTTTATGCCGGACTGCTTCCGAGGTGGTGCACCACCCCAAATGTGGGCTGATTTTTGTCAATATTTTTGATTGATGCAATTTATTATCTGCCGAGATACATGGCCAGTAGCCCTCAAGGTGTGTATCGGTCTAAAACCCAAGATGCCCATGAAGGATGACATAAGACCGCTGATCCCAGTAGCTGCTGAGACTCAGGTTGATTTGCAAAATCGGTCTGAGGATCAAGTCCTAGCTCGGCAGAATACTTTAGGACACAAAAGGCGGCGTGCTCAGACCTCGAGACTCAGGTTGGGTGCGGCCGACCAACCTGAGGATCAAAATCTCCTCGGAAACTGTATTGCACTTAAGATTTTCTGCATAGAACAAGCAATGCAGTAGCCCCCGAGACACTGGTCGGGTGGCAACACCAGATCAGGGGATCAATGTGCCCCTTTAATATTTGTAAATAATAAGCCCGAAGCCCAATAGCCCCCGAGCCTTAATGCGGGCACGGGCGCCGAATTAAGGATTGATATCCATAGTAAAATCACAAATTATGTGTAATGACTCTATGTATCCAAGTACTTTATGTCATTAATGCTCGAATCCGCATTGTACAAAACTTTATTGACCGATCATTGGCTTCAACCTCCTCGGCCAGTAGCCGAGGAGTGTTTGTCCTACTTTATAAAGCCTTTATGAGGGCAAAGATTTACGACAAACAAGGCAATCTGGCCATACGGTTTTATAAACAAAGGTACGGAGAGAGATATGTTATATTACTATTTAACAGAAGAAATGTCTTCCAAAGAAAATAGTCCCGCTATCGGTTCCTTTCTTTGGGTTGTCATGCTAAGCACGATCATGAAACCTCAGCTCCAATGTAAGAGCAAAATATTGAGGATTTAGTTTGGGAGGCAAGTTACTAGCCCCCGGTAGTGTTCGGCGACAATCGAGTTCAAGCCGGAAACACTTCGGCCAATGTTATGAATGGCCCGTCATTTAATATAGTCATCGGATCGCTGACCAGCTTACACCTATTGTGACAGTCAGTTTTCGGCTTTCTCCATTGAGGTACTTGACCATGCGAGCTGGAAGCACAATCGCAGTGGTTCTCCCTTTGCACACCCAGCCGAACAAAGCGAAACGTAGTGGGCAAGCGCGGGAGCCGGGCAACCCAACTATTGACCGAAGACACAATTGGCCGATGCATATATAGCAATATCCGAGAATGTTTTGCGAATCTCTAAAGGTGTCCGGTGTTGCCTTTGCGAGACTTGTGCTGAAAACACACAAATAGTTTAAAAGTGCCAAAAGCTTGGAAAACCAAAAAACGTCAGTAAAAACATGACGTTCGAACAAGATCAAGTGTTCGGTGCCAATCCGAAAATTGGACTTTAGAAGAAAAAAAAGTGATTCTGCCGTGCTTTAACATGACACATCCTATCTCAAGACTTCAAGCGGGCCAGCCTACGGATTAGGCAAGTTTAGAAAACTAAACTCTAGTGGTTTTGAGAGAGAAATTAGGCTCCTCGGCTAGTGACCGCTTTTTCGTGTCGAGAAAAGGAGTGATAAATAATAAAAACTTTGCAGCGACTAAGAAGAAAAACACTTAGTATGAGGCGGCTCAAATAAACATAAGAGCCCCCAAGTGACTTGGGTAAAAGTTGACTATATAATGTAAGGTGACATGTAGAATGCCTTCTAGCCGGATTGTAGATCGTTTGTCGTAGCGGACCTTTTCGCTTCAACCTCTGGACCCAATAGTCCGGAGTGTGTCCGAATACCCTCGCGGTTATAAAACCGGGGCATGCGTGGAGACCAGGCGTGGGGTCATTAGTGCTTTATCGGACAAGTGCCCAACTAGTTATGTTATATTACATGGTTAGTAAGAAACATCTTCCAGGGAGAATAGTTCCGTTAGGGGTTCCTTTCCACAGGAGGCATGCCCTAAAGTGCATGTCGGGACTGCGAAAAGAGCAGAAAAACACACAGGGCAGGTAAATAAATAGGTAAGAAATCATCTTTTAGTTCACCGACCGAGTATTCCCTTAAGAACGCTAGCTTCGGCTTCACCCAGTCGAGGTACACATCCGGTGACCAGCGATAACAATCGCAGAGGTGGTCCCTTTACCACCTAGCCGAACAATCGGGAACGTAGGGGTAAGCACAGAGCCAGCAACCCAGCTTGGCCAAAACTTAAGTCATATCGATGCATATAATGGTGAATAAAAGGTACATGCGGAAGTGTGACACATGTGTTGGGCATAAAGCCCGAATTAATAAGCACATTAAAGAAGCCCCAGGTATAATGGTAGCGGGTAGCAGCGTCAAGTGTGTCTTGAACAAAGTTTTGACAAGGAAAAATTTTACAAGCAACTTTTTTCCAAAAAAGTATAATGCTTGGTCGAACCGAACACAAGTTAGAAATTTAAAACTTTGAGCATGAAGACAACTTAGCTGGTTAATGTGTTCGGTATTGACGATGCGGTCCGAGCTTGATGCAGGACAAGGTTCCATCCCCCAAGCCGGTCCCGAGGTGGCGGAGCAAAGAGCTCGGCACTGTGAAGTGGTGACATAGCACGGTCAATGCAGGACGGCAGAGTGATGCCGAAGTCCCTGGCATGGGGTAATGAAGTGTTAATGAAGCCCCCGTCCGGCCGAGGTGGCGTCAAAGGATATAGTCCGGCTGGATCATTTTCCTGTGCACAAAAAATAGTGCAAACCAGAGATAATAGTAATAAAAAATCATTGCATAATAAATAATTTATGCAAAGTGAGTAATAAAAGAAATATGGCTGGCGCTTGAAGTCAATGTCGATGCAGCGGCGTGATCTGGTAAAGGCGTGGCAAAGCTCGGATTCACAGTCGGTCCGAGTTCGGATGCGGCGTTCGCCGGACTATGTACGGAAACTGACCGAACAATCATGCAACCGTCGATAATGCGGCCACCATTTGATAGACCTGTGTACATATGATGGACAAACCAGAGTAATAATTCCTTGGGAAAAATTAACCCAAAAAAGCAAAAAAAGAAATAGTAGGACTAATAGCACATGGTTTATTTGTTGTAGCAATCCGAAGGAAGGTGATTCCCAAAACTGGGACTCGATCCACGCACCCATTGCCTGGTCGGCTAGTGACGCCGAAGTGTCCGGAGTAGGTTGATGAAGAGATGGCGAAGCCCCCGGTCCAGCCGAGATGTCGAAATAGGTCGGCCCAGCTTGAAGAAGCAATAGTGCGGCCCTGCCGATGCAGGTCGTGACGTGGTCGATGCCGGCTTGATGATTTATCCATCGCGATGCTGGACTCTTGTTCGGCTTGCCGAGATGATGATCCGGAGAAGTTGAGCTCGGCTCAACAAAGTGGCGACATGTCTAGCGCAGGTCGGCAGCCATGGAGCAATATTGCCGGACTGGTTTGACACCAGCATGATGTTGAAGATCATGTTCAAAAGATCTTAAAGTTAGTGGGATGTGTTCGGAAACAGAACACAATACTCCATACAAAACTTCCTTCAAAAAGGATGTCCGAAATCCCGTTCATAAAAAAGACGAACTCGGGTCGGATTCGTTTTCGCGCAGAAAACAGATTCAAAAAGTGATGCACTAATCGGAAGGTTCCCGGAGTTTGGACGGTCGGATCGAGCTGAAATTTTGAGGGGTGTTAGATATAGGAATTCCACAGCCGATCAACGGTTGGATCCTCCAAAGGAAGTCCGAGCTAGAAGCTGGACACCACGCCCTAAACTCGTCCGGATTCTCGTCCAGATTCAATGCGGCTCCGGTATACCGGAGATTGCCAGAGATTACTCCACCGGAACTCGACGAAATTTTCCAGGGTTGTTGTAGACTCAATTACGCACAATTCCACCGAAGCACTCGTTAAAACGACGCTTGAGGAGGCGGTGACGACGGACACAAGTCCGCTGTCCAGGAAAACAGTACGGTCGCCCGAGGGCAATGTTGACGTTGAGCCCCCGGGCTCCCTGGATGATTCCTCCATGATCTTGATAGAGATCGGAGTTGATGTTGATGAAGGCCCTCATCCGAACATGACGATCGGAGGTAGGGCGCGGTCCTTGGTCGAACCAAGGTGACCAGTTGAAATTTGGTAGCGAAGATGCCAAAGTCGCAGCTTGATCTGCAGCGAGCCATCGACCTTTTGTCGAACACACGGCGGAGCTCTCAATGAAAGCACCAATGTCGGTGTCAAAACCGGCGGATCTCGGATAGGGGTCCCGGCTGTGCGTCTAGGCGGATGGTAACAGGAGACAAGGGACACGATGTTTTTACCCGAGTTCGGGCCCTCTCGATGGAGGTAATACCCTACTCACCTTGATTAATATTGATGATATGGGTAGTACAAGAGTAGATCTACCACGAGATCAAGGAGGCTAAACCCTAGAAGCTAGCCTATGGTATGATTGTTGTATATTGTATATCTCTATCGACTAGCCTGGCCTCGGTTTATATAATGCACCAGAGGCCTAGGATAACAAGAGTCCTAGCCGAATACGCCGGTGGGGAGGAGTCCTTGTATTGATCGCCAAGTCTTGTGGAATCTTCCTTGTATGCGGCAGCTGTCCGGACTGGTCCATGAGTATACGGCCATGGGGGTCCTCGGCCCAATCCAGCTGATCGGGAGACGACGTGGTGAGTACCCCCTAGTCCAGGACACCGTCAACGAGTGTCGGTGTCAAAACTGGTGGATCTCGGGTAGGGGGTCCCGAACTGTGCGTCTAAGGTCGATGGTTGCAGGAGATGGGGGACACGATGTTTACCCAGGTTCGGGCCCTCTCTATGGTGGTAATACCCTACTTCCTGCTCGATTGATCTTGATGAATATGAGTGTTACAAGAGTTGATCTACCACGAGATAGTAATGGCTAAACCCTAGAGGCCTAGCCTGTATGACTATGGTAATGAATGTATCCTATCCGTACTACGCCCTCCAGTTTATATAGACACCAGAGTGATCTAGGGTTACATAGAGTCAGTTACATAGGAAGGAATCTTCATAGTTGATCGCCAAGCTTGCCTTCCACGCCAAGAAGAGTCCTATCCGGACATGGGTACAGTCTTCGGCCTTCATGTCTTTGCAGCCCATCAGTCCGGCCCACGGATAACAGGCCGGACGCCCGAGGACCCCTTAGTCTAGGACTCCCTCAGTAGCCCCTGAACCTGGCTTCAATGACGAGGAGTCCGGCGTGCAGATTGTCTTCGGCATTACAAGGCGGGTTCCCCTTTTTCCAAACTCCAAGATAGTCTTCGGATGCGATGAGAGTATCCGGACCTGTAACACGTTCCACACACAACCGTAGAGAATATAATACTTGCACAAGTCCCATCCGCTGACAGCTTTTTACATCATGACATTACGTCAGCCCAGTAATAACTTCGGACCGTTTTCTGTTCACCGTTCCATGTTTCGAGACGCAGTTGCCATTGGCACATCTTGTCAAAGCAGAGATCATGTCGCTTTATTGCGGGATTCCCATCAATGCGGGTATGGTAACCCAACCGTGCCGTTTATACAGCCCTTGGGAATAGGCGAATTCTAAGGCGAGTGGGGAGGCGCTCAACATTTACTGCCTTTATAAAGGGATAAGGGCTCGCCCTTCTTCTCCCACGCCTTCTCTCTATCTCCGCCCTTCCAATCTCGAGCTCCAGCGCCCAAGTTCTCATCTCCTTTCCACTCGAGCTAGCACTCAACCATGTCCAGATTCGGAGGTCAGGGCAACTGGATGGTCTCCTCCATCAAGGAAGAGGACATTATTGAGCTTCGGGCGGCCAGATACTTGGCGAAGCAAATCGTCCACCGCCTGTCGGCCGAGGGACAAGTCGTCCCCACGCCGGAGCCCAACGAGAGGGTTGTATTCCTCCCTCATTTCTTCCGCGGACTAGGGTTCCCGCTCCACCCTTTTGTTCGCGGGCTGATGTATTATTACGGGATATATTTCCACGATCTGTACCCGAACTCCTTCCTCAACATCTCGGCGTTTATCGTCGTGTGTGAGGCCTTCCTCCGCATCCAACCCCACTTACGGCTATGGCTCGAAGTCTTCAATGTGAAGTCGAAGGTGGTGGATGGCCAGCACGCGGAGTGCGGGGGAGCCATGGTGAGTAAGTTGTCAAACATCTCCTGGCCGAAAGGCACTTCGTGGAGATGGTAAAGGAGTGGCAGAAATAGTGGTTCTACATCACAGAACCCCGCGGCACCACCTGGGCCGCAGCTGCCGAATTCTGCTCTGGTGCTCCCATGTGACTCACCTCCTGGGTCGAGAAGAGTCCGGACTGGTGTTCGCCCGATGAGCTGATAGCGCTGCAGATGCGCGTTCAGAGTATGATAGCCAAGAATGTCAAGCTTGTCGATGTAATTCAGGTGATGCTAGTTCGCCGGATCCTTCCGTGCCAGCGCAGAAGTCGCCCTCTGTGGGAGTTTAATACGAAGAAGCACCAAACCCTGGAGAAGCTCTTCGAAACTACTCACGAAGGTGCCTGGAAGTTGCTCTTTAAGGGCAACAAGAAACCGCCGGGCACGGATTTAGACCGTGGTCACGATTGTAAACACCTCGCCAGCGAGGTATGTTATTTTTTAGTATCCCCAACTTAATTGTTTCGAGGATGATGTCTGAGTTTTATCATTGCTTTTTCAGGATTGGATGGAGAGGGCGAAGCGGATCCAGTGTCTGGCTCCGCTACCTGAAGAACTAGTCATCCCGCGTCTGGCGAAGTTGCTGGTGCTGGCGCCATATAAGGCGCCGGAGAAGAAGGCCAAGAAGAAGGCCAAGGGGGCCAAAAGTGGCCCCCGTCGCAAGGGCACTTCGGACATGATGTCCGAAGACGAGGAATCCCATTCCCCCATCCCTGAGGACGACGACGAGGAAGAGGGGGAGGAGGAGGAGAAGAAGCCTCCCCCTAAGGAGAAGAAGAGGGGGCCTCCACGAATCTGGATGCGAGGCAGCCCAAGAAGGGGAAGGGCGCCCCTGCGGTCGACACCGCGTGGGACGTTGACAGCAGTCCGGAGCGACGGCTCCGCACTAAGCCCCGGGCCGCATCGTAAGTACCATGATTCCCGTACATAAGTGTACCCGGCCTCTCCTTTTTATCATTTTGACGTGGTTAATTGTGCCATTGCAGTCCGGCATGCGGCAGCATCCAGCGATCCTCTTCAGGGGGTTTGTTGGATCCGGCAGAAATGGCTAGTATGTCGCCGTCGCCCGCTTACTCCCCTGAGGCCAAGGACGACACTGAAGTGTTGTCCCGGAGGACTGCTCCGAGTCGGGGAGGCCCCCAGGACATTGTCCAGGAGGCGCCGCAAGGCGAGACCTCCGCTGTCGGACATATGGGGGAGCAGATCCCCATGTAGGATGGCAAAGAGGGACGTATTTAATTCGGCCCTCAGCCGAATACGATCCCGGGGATCGATACGGCCCCGGAATCTGGCGCACGCCTTCCTTCGAAGGAGGGTGTGCGCCAATTCCACCGATGGCCCCTGTCCAGCCAGGGGCACCAGATAACCTGATGGAGGCACTACGAGGCGCCTCCATTGTGGACGAGCACCGTGTCCTTATGGGTACGGTGATTGATACGTATCCAACGTATCTATAATTTTTTATTGCTCCATGCTATATTATCTTCTGTTTTGGACATTATTGGGCTTTATTATACACTTTTATATTATTTTTTGGACTAACCTATTAACCGGAGGCCCAGCCTGTAATTGTCAGATTTTGCCTATTTGTAGTTCCGAGAAAAAGAATATCAAACGGAGTCCAAACGGAATGAAACCTTCGGGAACGTGATTTTCGGAACGAACGTGATCCAGAGGACTTGGACCCTACGTCAAGAAAGCTACCAGGAAGCCACGAGGTAGGGGGAGCGCCTACCCCCCTGGGCGCACCCTCCACCCTCGTGGGCCCCATGTTGCTCCACCGACGTACTCCTTCCTCCTATATCTACCTACGTACCCCCAAACTACCAGATACGGAGCCAAAAACCTAATTCCACCGCCGCAACCTTACATGCCCGTGAGATCCCATCTTGGGGCCTGTTTGAGCTCCGCCGGAGGGGCATCGATCACGGAGGGCTTCTACATCAACACCATAGCCTCTCCGATGAAGTGTGAGTAGTTTACCTCAGACCTTGGGTCCAAAGTTATTAGCTAGATGGCTTCCTCTCTCTTTTGGATCTCAATACAATGTTCTCCCCTCTCTTGTGGGGATCTATTTGATGTAATCTTCTTTTGCGGTGTGTTTGTTGAGACCGATGAATTGTGGGTTTATGATCAAGTTTATCTATGAACAATATTTGAATCTTCTGAATTCTTTTATGTATGATTGGTTATCTTTGCAAGTCTCTTCGAATTATCAGTTTGGTTTGGCCTACTAGATCGATCTTTCTTGCAATGGGAGAAGTGCTTCGGTGTCCTTTCCCAGTGACAGTAGGGGCAGCAAGGCACGTATTGTATTGTTGCCATCGAGGATAACAAGATGGGGTTTATATCATATTGCATGAGTTTATCCCTCTACATCATGTCATCTTGCTTAAAGCGTTACTCTGTTCTTATGAACTTAAAACTCTAGATGCATGTTGGATATCGGTCGATGTGTGGAGTAATAGTAGTAGATGCAGGCAGGAGTCGGTCTACTTGTCTCGGACGTGATGCCTATATACATGATCATGCCTAGATATTCTCATAACTATGCTCAATTACATCAATTGCTCAACAGTAATTTGTTCACCCACCGTAAATACTTATGCTCTCGAGAGAAGCCACTAGTGAAACCTATGGCCCCCGGGTCTATTTTCCATCATATTGATCTTCCAACACTTAGCTATTTCCGTTGCCTTTTACTTTGCTTTTTATTTTACTTTGCATCTTTATCATAAAAATACCAAAAATATTATCTTATCATATCTATTAGATCTCACTTTCGTAAGTGACCGTGTAGGGATTGACAACCCCTTATCGCGTTGGTTGCGAGGATTTGTTTGTTTGTGTAGGTGCGAGGGACTCTAGTGTAGCCTCCTACTAGATTGATACCTTGGTTCTCAAAAACTGAGGGAAATACTTACGCTACTTTGCTGCATCACCCTTTCCTCTTCAAGGGAAAACCAACGCGGTGCTCAAGAGGTAGCAAGAAGGATTTCTAGCACCGTTGCCGGGGAGGTCTATGCAAAAGTCAACATACCAAGTACCCATCACAAACCCTTATCTCCCGCATTACATTATTTGCCATTTGCCTCTCGTTTTCCTCTCCCACACTTCACCCTTGCCGTTTTATTCGTCCTCTTTTTTTCGTTCGTCTTCTTATTTCCTTTTTGCCCCTCGCTCTTTCTGCCGTTATGTCTGAAATTGGGGAAATTATTGTCAATATGGACAATAATAATATCATGGAAAATTCTGATGCTCCTGCTGAAGAACCCCCTACCTTGCATACAAAAAAAATTCGAATTGGTAGTGGTAATATTATTGGGAAAGGGGTTATTCAAGATTTCTTTACTTGTGCCGGTGCTTTGCCTTCTATGGGCAGTTCCATTCTTCATAGAACTAGTAGTCTTCTTTGACGCTTATTGCCATGCTTATAGTTGAACTTGAAAGGCAATTTATGCACTTGCACCCTTGCATACAAAGGATTTTCCTAGAATTTTCTAATATAGAGTATTCTTCTGTTAAGCGTGACGCTACTATCTTTTTGGATCATGAGTTCATATTTATAATAAAAGAGGCCAAGGAAATCTTTGCGCATTATAGGGTGGACGCTGGCCGTCCTCCCATAGAGGCTATCCTCTTTGATCAAGAAGAAATAATGCGTTTTCAATCTCTAGACTATGTTGCTTTCAATGAAAACCTTAGAAAAAAAGGTTCCTACCAATGTTCTAGTTGATAAAATTTCTGAACTTAATGACAATTTGGCTATTCGAAATAATGAGCTAGGATATTCTCTCGAGTATAGGCTCACAAAGTTCTGTCAGAAGAATGCTTATAATGATGAATTGGTTGTGCAATATGAAGGGCCGAAGGAGGAACCTATACCTCATAAAATTACTTTTGCTTGCCTCAAAGGAAACTTGCTGTTGAACGTAGAGAATATGAAATGAGTTTTAATGATCTATCCTATTACTATGGCACTACCTAGATCTATCCTTGCTATTATGCCTAGCTAGGGGCGTTAAACGATAGCGCTTGTTGGGAGGCAACCCAATTTTATTTTTAGTTTTTTTCTTTTTGCTTCTGTTTAGGTATAAATATTTGTTCTAGCCTCTGGTTAGATGTGTTTTTATGTTTTAATTAGTGTTTGTGCCAAGTTAAACCTATAGGATCTTCTTGGATGATAGTTATTTGATCTTGCAGAAAATTCCAGAAACTTTCTGTTCACAAAAATAATTGTTAAAAATCACCAGAACATGATAAAATATTGATTCAAATTTCTCCTGATCAATAAAAAAATTGTCTAGGTCTTCCTATTTTGGCTGATTTTTTGGAGTTCCATAAGTTTGCGTTAGTTACAGATTACTACAGACTGTTCTATTTTTGACAGATTCTGTTTTTCGTGTGTTGTTTGCTTATTTTGATGAATCTATGGCTAGTAAAATAGTTTATAAACCATAGAGAAGTTGTAATACAGTAGTTTTAACACCAATATAAATAAAGAATGAGTTCATTACAGTACCTTGAAGTGGTCTTCTGTTTTCTTTCGCTAACGGAGCTCATGAGATTTTCTGCTGAGTTTTGTGTTGTGAAGTTTTCAAGTTTTGGGTGAAATATTTGATGGATTATGGAACAAGGAGTGGCAAGAGCCTAAGCTTGGGGATGCCCATGGCACCCCCAAGATAATCCAAGGACACCTAAAAGCCAAAGCTTGGGGATGTCCCGGAAGGCATACCCTCTTTCGTCCACTTCCATCGGTAACTTTATTTGGAGCTATATTTTTATTCACCACATGATATGTGTTTTGCTTGGAGCGTCTTGTATGATTTGAGTCTTTGATTTTTGGTTTACCACAATCATGTTTGATGTACACAACTTTTGGGAGAGACACACATGATTCGGAAATTATTAGAATACTGTATGTCCTTCACTTATATCTTTTGAGTTATATAGTTTTTGCTCTAGTACTTCACTTATATCTTTTAGAGCACGGTGGTGGATTTGTTTTATATAAACTATTGGTCTCTCATGCTTCACTTAGATTATTTTTAGAGTCTTAAATAGCATGGTAATTTGCTTAAAAAATCCTAATATGCTAGGTATTCAAGATTAGTAAAACTTTCTTATGAGTGTGTTGAATATTAAGAGAAGTTTGATGCTTGATGATTGTTTTGAGACATGGAGGTAGTAATATTAAAGTTGTGGTAGTTGAGTAGTTGTGGATTTGAGAAATAGTTGTGTTGAAGTTTGCAAGTCCCGTAGCATGCATGTATGGTAAACGTTATGTAACAAATTTTAAACATGAGGTGTTCTTTGATTTTCCTCCTTATGAGTGGCAGTCGGGGACGAGCGATGGTCTTTTCCTACCAATCTATCCCCCTAGGAGCATGCACGTAGTGCTTGGTTTTTGATGACTTTTAGATTTTTGCAGTAAGTATGTGAGTTCTTTATGACTAATGTTGAGTCCATGGATTATACGCACTCTCACCTTTCCACCATTGCTAGCCTCTTCGGTACCGTGCATCGCCCTTTCTCACATTGAGAGTTGGTGCAAACTTCACCGGTGCATCCAAACCCCGTGATATGATACACTCTTTCACACATAAACCTCCTTATTATATCTTCCTCAAAACATCCACCATACCTACCTATTATGGCATTTCCATAGCCATTCTGAGATATATTCTCATGCAACTTTCCACCATTCCGTTTATCATGACACGCTCATCATTGTCATATTGCTTTGCATGATCATGTAGTTGACATAGTATTTGTGGCAAAGCCACCGTTCATAATTCTTTCATACATGTCACTCTTGGTTCATTGCATATCAGTACATCACGGAGGCATTCATATAGAGTCATACTTTGTTCTAGTATCGAGTTGTAATCATTGAGTTGTAAATAAATAGAAGTGTGATGATCATCATTTTCTAGAGCATTGTCCCAAGTGAGGAATAAAGAGAGAGAGAGAGAGAGAGAGAGAGAGAGAGAGAGAGAGAGAGAGAGAAAGGCCATAAAAAAAAGAGAAGGCCCAAAAAAATGAGAGAAAAAGAGAGAAGGGACAATGTTACTATCCTTTTACCACACTTGTGCTTCAAAGTAGCACCATGATCTTCATAATAGAGAGTCTCTTGTTTTGTCACTTAAATATACTAGTGGAAAATTTTCATTATAGAACTTGGCTTGTATATTCCAACAATGGGCCTCCTCAAGGGCCCTAGGTCTTCGTGAGCAAGCAAGTTGCATGCACACCCACTTAGTTTCTTTTGTTGATCTTTCATATATATATATAGCTCTAGTGCATCCGTTGCATGGCAATCCCTACTACTTGCATTAACATCAATCGATGGGCATCTCCATAGCTCATTGATTAGCCTCGTTGATGTGAGAATTTCTCCTTTTTTGTCTTCTCCACATAACCCCCATCATCATATTCTATTCCACCCATTGTGCTATATCCATGGCTCACGCTCATGTATTGCGTGAAGGTTGAAAAAGTTTGAGATTACTAAAGTATGAAACAATTGCTTGGCTTGTCATCGGGGTTGTGCATGATGAGAGCATTCTTGTGTGACGAAAATGGAGCATGACTAAACTATATGATTTGTAGGGATGAACTTTCTTTGGCCATGTTATTTTGAGAGGACATAATTGCTTAGTTAGTATGCTTGAAGTATTATTATTTTTATGTCAACATTGAACTTTTATCTTGAATCTTTCGGATATGAATATTCATACCACAATTAAGAATAATTACATTGGAATTATGCCAAGTAGCATTCCACATCAAAAATTCTGTTATTATAATTTACCTACTCGAGGACGAACAGGAATTAAGCTTGGGGATGCTTGATACGTCTCCAACGTATCTATAATTTTTGATTGCTCCATGCTATATTATCTTCTGTTTTGGACATTATTGGGCTTTATTATACACTTTTATGTTATTTTTGGGACTAACCTATTAACTGGAGGCCCAGCCCAGAATTGCTGTTTTTTTTGCCTATTTTAGAGTTTCGCAGAAAAAGAATATCAAACGGAGTCCAAACGGAACGAAACCTTCGGGAACGTGATTTTCGGAACGAACGTGATCCAGAGGACTTGGACCCTACGCCAAGAAAGCTACCAGGAAGCCACGAGGTAGGGGGCGCGCCTACCCCCCTGGGCGCGCCCTCCACCCTCGTGGGCCCCACGTTGCTCCATCGATGTACTCCTTCCTGATGTCTACTACACAACCTTCTCCTTGTAGACGTTGTTGGGCCTCCAAGTGCAGAGGTTTGTAAGACAGTAGCAAATTTCCCTCAAGTGGACGACCTAAGGTTTATCAATCCGTGGGAGGCGTAGGATGAAGATGGTCTCTCTCAAACAACCCTGCCAAATGACAAAGTGTCTCTTGTGTCCCCAACACACCCAATACAATGGTAAATTGTACAGGTGCACTAGTTCGGCGAAGCGATGGTGATACAAGTGCAATATGGATGGTAGATATAGGTTTTTGTAATCTGAAAATATAAAAACAGCAAGGTAACAAGTGGTAAAAGTGAGCACAAACGGTATTGCAATGATAGGAAACAAGGCCTAGGGTTCATACTTTCACTAGTGCAAGTTCTCTCAACAATAATAACATAATTTAAAACAAAAAAGAGGTTGGGCAACTCACCTCCAGAACACTCCCCCAATTGCAAGCTTCGTTGGCCGTCCGATCTGTTTTCTGGCGTGTGTGAGCCGTTCGATCTTCACAGCTGTTAAAACTAATTTTCACCTCGTAGTCGTTTTCCTTGTCCAATGACAGGTGGGCTCGCGCGGCGCGCTGGTTGGCTAGGTTGCGTGCTTTCACGTGCAGGGTGTTTTTGCCCAATCCGCACCGCACGCTCCGCACCCAATCCCCCATCTCCCGAGGCCCCAGCCCCCACCGTACAAACCCTAGCCTCATATCCCGCACTCGTCCCTCCTCCTCCTTCCCCGTTAGCCGCCGCCGCCGTTCTGCCTCCCTCCTTTCTGTCCTACAACCATGCCGTCGGGAGGAAGCCGCCGTCCGTGGCGCCATACCACTTCTTTGGGGTCTGCTGCGCCCGTTCCCCACAACCCCTCCCTCATCCTCGGTCGTCATCGCTGCTACACTACTCCCTCCACCACCGTTCTGCTTCGGGTCGAATCTGGCGTTGGTGGTTCGGAGCTCGAGCTAGAGGCCGAGATGGGGAAGGTCAAAAAAGGAGACCAGATGGAGGTGCTCGAGGCCGAGGAAGCTGGAGATGGTGAGATCCCTCTCCCCGTATCTATTATCTTAGTTTTTCCTCTTCAAATCTTCATTGATGGTCTCTCTCCCTCAGCACAACTAGCTTCACTGGCCATCCGGTGGTTGGAGCAAGGGGCAACGCTCCAATTGCGATGGGGTGGAGCTGCACAGGAGGGGAAGGAGGTCGCGACAGGGAGCCGGGCCAGGGAGGAGGCAAGGTCTGTGTTGCCCCGTGTTTTTTCTCTTCGCATTTTTGTCTTACCATGCATCTGTTTGTTGCCAGAGTGGATCCATGCCACCAAATTCTTGGATAAATAATGAGTGCCAAGATATGTATGCTGACATGTGAGTTAATTATTTGGAAAAATATAATCATTATATATGTATTGCCAACAATTTTTATGTTTGAAGCAACCAATTTTGTGAAAAGAGTAGAGAGAAAGATACATGTGCAATTTCCTTGATGTTACAATGAGATGGATACTCGATCTTTAAACATAAGCACAGATGAATAGGTAAAAATTCGGGGAAAGACCAATGAAATAGTTGTATGTCTGTAAAGGGAATCTGATTGTACCCAAATGTGATAGATCCCACTCTTCGGCAGCTTGGATTCGAAGTTGTAGTGGCTAAACTAGACTAGGATCATGTTTATGATGCCTTTTCCATCGATACAGAGGTATGAATCATATGGTTGACATTGGTAAAAACTCTCAGTGAGCGCCCTACCTCCTGAATTAATAGTGAGAAGTCGTATATTACTTTTAGGTGTAAACAAATAGTAAAAGATGAGGTAGCCGTCTCCTACTGAATTAGTAGTGAGAAGCCTACCAGCTGAATTTTATTCTTACATGATATATGATATGGAGTATTATTTATATTTACTATTTAGGATGTATGCATATATGTTACTAGCTAGCATGATACTGTTAGCGGAAGCTGTAGTACTTTTTATGGTCGACGGTGGCATGCCGCTCCAAGCCACACTGCTTTCCATCGATGCCGACAACCACAACAGGGGTGGATCCAGCCGCCAAGAGGCACGGGGTGGCCAACGGCGGTGGCCTGCTCCCAAGCTAGGTTCAGTAACTATTGCTATAAAATTTATTTTAGCTGTTGATTTTTTGTTGTTGAATAACAAGTAGTTTATTGCATTCGTAAAATTGGTATATATTTTCCAGGAAATGTTTTTTGTTGTTGAATAACAAGTAGTTTCTTGATCATTGGTCAAATTGATATATATTTCCAGGGAATTGCGTGGTTTTGGGTTTGTGAAATTCCACCACCACGAGGATGCTGCATATGCTAACCAAGAAATGAATCATCAAGTTATTTGTGGGCTTAGAGATTACAATAGTTTTGCCGAGGAGAATAGAAAACCCCACAAGAAATGCGCTTGAGAACAAGATCAAGGTACATACGCATCGCTTTTTACTTAGGCATTAGGTAGGGTAGTAAATATCAAATCTGAAATAACCAAAGGATATATTTTTGCCTCTCTTGATAAAGTGGTAGGCATATGGATGGAAACTTCTGAGAAGAAGGCATTTGTCAAGATCCCCAAGGTCTCATTACCCCATAAGTATAAAGCAGTTCATTTAATTCATATCTTATAGCCTTTCATCTGATTTTTAAATATTATCTCTTTACTCACAGCTTATTCACCTGAACCTTCTCCAGTTAGACGGCATTCCAGGTTTGATCTGGATGCTCTTCTAAATATAGATATGATTAACATGTTAACTTTCATCAATTTGATTTATCTTGACTGCTACAGTATTCAAGAACTCTAATATTTGTGTAGAGCTAGCTTTGTTTATCAAATGCTCAAGTTAGTATGCATTGGTTAACAATGGCAGGGTCATTGTGGTGCCTATTGGGCCTTTGGTGTTGTGGAGTGTCTGCAAGATCGTTTCTGCATTTCTAACGGCATGGTGAGTGCATATGGACGATCTGTCTACTCTTCCGGTCTATTTTTAAACAGACATGTTGGCCTTATCTTACATAATCAGCCTGTTGTTTCTATTCCTCGCAGGACATTTCACTTTCCGTCAATAAGCATGTATCTCCATGTTAACTTGGTGTAAGGTAGTCTTGACGATGTGTTGAGGTGGTCTGCTCAGTGTAAGAACAAATAGTTGGCCGCTCCCATTTGTATCTCATTTCGTAATCATCGCAAGCTATGCCTATGTCAATATCTAAATGTTTTTTCTGTTTTTTTCTCCTCCTCCTTAAATCAATATTTTCTTTTGATTTGTAGGACCATTAGTAAGGTTGCTCATCGGCAAGGGAAAGAGCTTTGTGCATTCTTGCATGACTAAGGAAGAAATTTGTTATTTGAAGTATGCACTCTGAGATATTGCAAGGTATTTACATTACTGATTCATATTTTTTGGGACCTATGTACAAATAATAATTCTTAGTTGCAGTTATTTTTGTCCTAAATAATGGTTCCTTGGAAAGAAGTTTAATTTCTTGCATTTATTCCTCATGCTATAAACCACACTTTCCTATTTTGTTAAAGAAGTGAATTCATTCCTAAACTTACACCACCAGTCAGCCTAGCCACTAGGCCGGGCCATTCAAGCAAACTCGCTGCCACTACAGTTCACTTATTAACTATGCCTGCGACTAATTCTAATCAACAGGACAAAAAACTATCGAGGAGGAATCAAAGGCACGCATCGACACGAGGTACACACGCCAATTGAAATAAGAGGTGATAATGTTATCATATAGCTATACTCGATTTATTATTAACTTAACGAACAACACGGACGCTAAAAATTTACTTCACTTGGGTAATGTGGAGTTGGACACCGAAAGCTTGTTCAATCATTTTAAAATATTTATCTTTGTTGTTCCGCTTAGCTACACCATCCTTAAGTGTTTTTTATAGAATCTATAAAAACAAAGTGCTTTGCTTCTTTCCTTTCTTGGTTCAAGGTTCGGTGACGATGTTACGAGAGTCCAGCTTCTTTTTTAGATTTTGTAGTAGCAGAGATGTGTATAATATGGATAACTGAATTGGTGTTTAGGCGTTTCAGTGCAGGACTGCTACTTGATCGATTAGTTAGATGAATTGGTGTTTAGAGATTTCAATGCGGAGTGATGTTTCGGTGTTTATAAAAAAATCGTCAGTACAACATGAGATTACAAAAGACTATTAAAAGAGGTCATACTAGCATAATCTATGACCAGTTCCAAATTACCCAGTGAGACTTATTCCATTTGTTTATCCTTTTGTCCTTTTAATCAAGAACAATGTTTAGAGCTTACATGGTTGTGAAATTTAGTTACGTAAAGAGGAATATTGATATCATGCAATGATCATTGCAGATTAGGATAGTTATAGAGTTCTTCCTCAGTTTTCATTGAGCAAAGATTGAATCTGTATGATTTGTTCTAATACCAAGTAAATCATGGTCTGCATTTTGTTAGTTTTCCTACTGAGTTTTTTTGGCTATTTTTCGTTTAAATTGGTAGTTGATGAGATTTATGTACTATGTACAGTGATGAGTATACCATTTAACATGTGCATGATGTTAAAATTGTGTGAATCTAAGGGCCTACTTGCTTCATAATCTGTAGCTAAGTTATTTTAGGATTTTTTATTTTTGTGTGTGTGAGGAGAAATTGTACTATCTCTTCATGATTCATTGTTTATATATTAGTTGGATAGTATCTATTTATTCGGTTCTTGTGACTGACCTGCTGCTTTACTTATATGGACAGCTTAAACTGAAAGCAATGCATGGTATTGTTCAATTCGAAGTGTACTTGACGTGTGCACATCTAAGGATGAAGGGAAGAAGGCGAATTTAATGAGGAGTTGAATAAGGTCAAGGTTATTATTCTACAATCATTTGTTGGGTTTAAGGATATAAACAACATGGCTTACGAGGATTTGGGCTGCTGTTCTTTTAGTTCCACTCTTAAATCTTTTGGTTCTTGAAGGCCTGCACTTTCCTGGTGGAGTAGGAGCAAAATAATTTAGAGGCTTTAAAGTTGCTGCACTTTAGTAGTTAGGATCAATTCTTTGTTTTGGTTTGAAATGCTCCCCAATTCCTCCTATTTGATATCATCTGATGGTCATTTGTCAGGCAAATAGAAAGAAGGCATATGCATTGTTTTGAGTGATGCCATCCATACAAGGCGATATATTAATTATCCCATATGTGGAATTCAAGATAGAGAGAAATTTTATTGTTCTTCTGCTAATTGGTTGCTTGACAAAATGTACTATAAATGATGTTATTATTGTACGAGATATAGAGAAATGTTATTGTTCTTCAATTATTGAGATGACAGAAGTACTACTTAGCAGTTTTGTCTACGACGAACGAAGCTCTCGAGGAAGAAGGGATAAATAAGTGTTGGGCCGAACTGGCTGCCATACGACTGCTTTGAAATATGGCACATAAGTACTCTCTTTTTTCAAACAAACAGAAACAAAGCTGATAGAAACACTACTCTTTCTAAAATAGCATAATTATACATATGTTCTTAGGCAAGAAGATATGTACTCTTATAGAAGGGTCTAAATTCTTACCCCGCGTACTTGCTCAAACATAAGATTCTCGAAAGAAACATATATTTTCAACGCGACGTTGTTTTGAATGAGACTGCACGCTACCAAAGTAAATTGTGCATGTACATCTTATTGTAGACAATAAACCTATATGTTTTTACTAAAGGGGATTAAATTTGTTACGGAATGTGCATGCTCATAGCTAAAACATGTTTTTCACAATGCACACATGGATTAAAAAAGATGCATGTATTTTCAGCGGCATGATTTTGGACGGGACTTTGTGCTACAAAATTAGAATGTGTATATACATCTCATTATAGACAATAAAATCATGCCGCTATTAAATTATAGACATTTAAAGGGGGTTAGTTTTGTTACATTGATTTTGTTTCAAATAGAACTCTGCTATCAAATTTAAATGTGTATATACATCTATTGTAGACAATAAGCCCCCGTTTTTCCCAACTAAGAGAGATTAAATTTGTTGTCATATGTGCTTGCCCATAACAAAATCAACTAAACCATGGATTTCTTTTCATCGCTAGCATGGAATCAGCAGGTCTCTGCGCCATTTGGCGTAACAAAATCAACTAAACCATGTTTTTTCTTAGGTTTCTTATCTTTTTCTCTTTTTTTTGCAGGAAAAATATGCATGGCCATGTTTCTCATCATGATAACCATGTTTCCAAACTTGCTAAAAAAATACAACCATGCCAACTTTACTCTCTCATCATAGTGCCCAAATTTTCAAACTGAACACACTCATATTATGCAAAGTTTCCCTTTTCCCAGACTATTATTTAACAACGTAATAAACATGTTTAAAAAAATAGCATGATTTAGTTGAAGGTTCTTGCAACATGAAACTATTTTCGTCGACAACATGTCTTCAGCAGGTCTCTGCGCCATTTGGCGCAACGGGTCAACTAGTTGGATCATATAACTATCCCTCAACATGCAACAAAGAGTCACTCCGAAATCACTAATAGCAGAGAACAAACGAAGAGATTATGGTAGGGTACGAAACCACCTCAAAGTTATTCTTTCCAATCAATCCGTTGGGCTATTCCTATAAGTGTCACAAACAGCCCTAGAGTTCGTACTAGAATAACACCTTAAGACACAAATCAACCAAAACCCTAATTTCACCTAGATACTCCAATGTCACCTCAAGTATCCGTGGGTATGATTATACGATATGCATCACACAATCTCAGATTCATCTATTCAACCAACACATAGAACCTCAGAGAGTGCCCCAAAGTTTCTACCGGAGAATCACGACGAAAACGTATGCCAACCCCTATGCATAGGTTCATGGGCGGAACCCGCAAGTTGATCACCAAAACATACATCAAGTGAATCACGTGATATCCCATTGTCACCAAAGATACGCACGGCAAGACATACATCAAGTGTTCTCAAATCTTTAAAGACTCAATCCGATAAGATAACTTCAAAGGGAAAACTCAATCCATTACAAGAGAGTAGAGGGGGAGAAGAAACATAAGATCCAACTATAATAGCAAAGCTCGCGATACATCAAGATCATGCCAAATCAAGAACACGAGAGAGAGATAGAGATCAAACACATAGCTACTGGTACATACCCTCGGCCACGAGGGTGAACTACTCCCTCCTCGTCATGGAGAGCGCAGGGATGATGAAGATGGACACCGGTGAGGGTTCCCCCCTCTGGCAGGGTGCCGGAACAGGGTCCCGATTGACTTTTGGTGGCTACAGAGGCTTGCGGCGGCGGAACTCCCGATCTAATCTCCATTCTGGAAGTTTTAGGGTACGTGAGTATATATGGGTGTAGGAAGTATGTCGGTGGAGCTTCAGGGGCCCCAAGAGGCAGCGTAGTTTTCCTTCCAAAAATAACTTCTCCAGTTGATTTTGTTCCGTTTCGACTCTGTTTGATATTCCTTTTCTTCGAAACACTGAAATAGGCAAAAAACAGCAAATCTTGGTTGGGCCTCCGATTAATAGGTTAGTCCCAAAAATAATATAAAAGTGGAAAATAAAGCCCAATATTGCCCAAAACTGTAGATAACATAGCATGGAGCAATAAAAAATTATAGGTACGTTGGAGACGTATCAAGCATCCCCAAGCTTAATTCCTACTCGTCCTCGAGTAGGTAAATGATAAAAAAGATAATTTTTGATGTGGAATGCTAGTTGGCATAATTTCAATGTAATTCTTCTTACTTGTGATATGAATATTCAGATCCGAAAGATTCAAGACAAAAGTTCATATTGACATAAAAATAATAATACTTCAAGCATACTAACTAAGCAATTATGTCTTCTCAAAATAACATGGCCAAAGAAAGTTCATCCCTACAAAATCATATAGTTTAGTCATGCTCCATTTTCTTCACACAAGAATGCTCCCATCATGCACAACCCCGATGAAAAGCCAAGCAATTGTTTCATACTCTAGTAATCTCAAACTTATAAACCTTCACGCAATACATGAGCGCGAGCCATGGACATAGCACTATGGGTGGAATAGAATATGATGATGGGGGTTATGTGGAGAAGACAAAAAAGGAGAAGATCTCACATCGACGAGGCTAATCAATAGGCTATGGAGATGCCCATCGATTGATGTTAATGCAAGGAGTAGGGATTGCCATGCAACAGATGCACTAGAGCTATAAATGAATGAAAGCTCAACAAAAGAAACTAAGTGGGTGTGCATCGTTGGAATATACAAGCCAAGTTCTATAATGAAAGATTCCCACTAATATATGAAAATGACAAAACAAGAGACTCTCTATCATGAAGATTATGGTGCTACTTTGAAGCACAAGTGTGAAAAAAAGGATAGTAGCATTGCCCCTTTTTATTTATTTTCTTTTTTTCTTTTTTTTGGGCCTTTTTTTTCTTTGGCCTTTCTCTTTTTTTGGGACAATGCTCTACTGAATGATGATCATCACACTTCTATTTATTTACAACTCAATAATTACAACTCGATACTAGAACTAAGTATGACTCTATATGAATGCCTCCGTGATGTGTAAGGGATATGCAATGAACCAAGAGTGACATGTATGAAAAAATTATGAATGGTGGCTTTGCCACAAATACTATGTCAACTACATGATCATGCTAAGAAATATGACAATGATGAATGTGTCATGATAAACTGGATGGTGGAAAGTTGCATGGCAATATATCTCGGAATGGCTATGGAAATGCCATAATAGGTAGGTATGGTGGCTGTTTTGAGGAAGATATAAGGAGGTTTATGTGTGAAAGAGCGTATCATATCACGAGGTTTGGATGCACCGGTGAAGTTTGCACCAACTCTCAATGTGAGAAAGGGCAATGCACGGTACCGAAGAGGCTAGCAATGATGGAAGGGTGAGAGTGCGTATAATCCATGGACTCAATATTAGTCATAAAGAACTCACATACTTATTGCAAAAAACTACAAGCCATCAAAAACCAAAGCACTACGTGCATGCTCCTAGGGGGATAGATTGGTAGGAAAAGACCATCGCTCGTCCCCGACCGCCACTCATAAGGTGGACAATCAAATAACACCTCATGTTTCAAATTTGTCACATAAAGTTTACCATATGCGCATTCTACGGGACTTGCAAACTTCAACGCAAGCATTTCACAAATTCACAACTACTCAACTAGCACAACTTTAATATCACTACCTCCATATCTCAAAACAATTATCAAGCATAAAACTTCTCTTAGCATTCAACACACTCATAAGAAAGTTTTTACTAGTTTTGAATACCTAGCATATTTAGGATTAAGAACATTACCATGCAATTTAAGACTCTCAACATAATATAAGTGAAGCTTGAGAGTTCATCTATTTCTTCAAAATAAAACCACCGCCGTGCTCTAAAAGGATATAAGTGAAGTACTAGAGAAAATGACAAACTACTCCGAAAGATATAAGTGAAGATCAATGAGTAGTCGAATAATTATGCAACTATGTGAAGACTCTCCCATTTAATAATTTCAGATCTTGGTGCTTTATTCAAACAGCAAGCAAATCTAAAGAAATAAAATGACGCTCCAAGCAAAACACATATCATGTGGTGAATAAAAATATAGCTCCAAGTAAAGTTACCGATGAACGAAGACGAAAGAGGGGATGCCTTCCGGGGCATCCCCAAGCTTTGATTGTTTGGTGTCCTTGGATTATCTTGGGGGTGCCATGGGCATCCCCAAGCTTAGTCTCTTGCCACTCCTTGTTCTATAGTCCATCGAATATTTACCCAAAACTTGAAAACTTCACAACACAAAACTTAACAGAAAATCTCGTGAGCTCCGTTAGCGAAAGAAAAGAAAACACCGCTACAAGGTACTGTAATTAACTCATTCTTTATTTATATTGGTGTTAAAACTACTGTATTCCAACTTCTCTATGGTTTATAAACTATTTTACTAGCCATAGATTCCTTAAAATAAGCAAACAACACAATGAAAACAGAATCTGTCAAAAACAGAATAGTCTGTAGTAATCTATAACTAACGCAAACTTATGGAACTCCAAAAATTCTAAAGAAAATCGGTGGACCTGAGGAATTTGTCTAGTAATCATCTGCAAAAAGAATCAACTAAATATAACTCTCCAGTAAAAAGTTCTATCTAATCTTGTGAGCGCTAAAGTTTCTGTTTTTTACAGCATGATGGGTTGCCTCCCAACAAGCGCTATCGTTTAACGCCCCTAGCTAGGCATGATGATTTCAATGATGCTCACATAAAAGATAAGAATTGAAACATAAAGAGAGCATCATGAATAATATGACTAGCACATTTAAGTCTAACCCACTTTCTATGCATAGGGATTTTGTGAGCAAACAACTTATGGGAACAAGAATCAACTTGCATAGGAAGGTAGAACAAGCATAACTTCAAGATTTTAAGCACATAGAGAGGAGACTTGATATTATTGCAATATGATTCTCTCTCATAATAATTTTCAGTAGCATCATGAATGAATTCAACAATATAACCAGCACCTAAAGCATTCTTTTCATGATCTACTTGCATAGAAATTTTATTACTCTCCTCATAAGCAAATTTATTCTCATGAATAGTAGTGGGAGCAAACTCAACAAAATAACTATCATATGATTAAAAATTAAGATCAAGATGACAAGTTTCATGGTTATCATTATTCTTTAAAGCATACATGTCATCACAATAATCATCATAGATAGGAGGCATGCTCTCATTATAGTAAATTTGCTCATCAAAGCTTGGGGGACAAAAAATATCATCTTCATCAAACATAGCTTCCCCAAGCTTGTGGCTTTGCATATCATTAGCATCATGGATATTAAAGGAATTCATACCAACAATATTGCAATCATGCTCATCATTCAAAGATTTAGTGACAAACATTTTAATGCATTCTTCTTCTAACACTTTGGCACAATTTTCCTTTCCATCATACTCACGAAAGATATTAAAAAGATGAAGCATATGAGACAAACTCAATTCCATTTTTTGGTAGTTTTATTTTATAAACTAAACTAGTGATAAAACAAGAAACAAAAATATTCGATTGCAAGATCTAAAGATATACCTTCAAGCACTCACCTCCCCGGCAACGGCGCCAGAAAAGAGCTTAGTTGACGGGGTGAGAGTGCCGCTTACCTAGCCTCCCCGGCAACAGCGCCAGAAAAGAGCTTGATGTCTACTACACAACCTTATCCTTGTAGACGTTGTTGGGCCTCCAAGTGCAGAGGTGTGTAGGACAGTAGAAAATTTCCCTCAAGTGGACGACCTAAGGTTTATCAATCCGTGGGAGGCGTAGGATGAAGATGGTCTCTCTCAAACAACCCTGCCAAATAACAAAGAGTCTCTTGTGTCCCCAACACACCCAATACAATGGTAAATTGTATAGGTGCACTAGTTCGGCGAAGCGATGGTGATACAAGTGCAATATGGATGGTAGATATAGGTTTTTGTAATATGAAAATATAAAAACAGCAAGGTAACAAGTGGTAAAAGTGAGCACAAACGGTATTGCAATGATAGGAAACAAGGCCTAGGGTTCATACTTTCACTAGTGCAAGTTCTCTCAACAATAATAACATAATTGGATCATATAACTATCCCTCAACATGCAACAAAGAGTCACTCCGAAATCACTAATAGCGGAGAACAAACGAAGAGATTATGGTAGGGTACGAAACCACCTCAAAGTTATTCTTTCCAATCAATCCGTTGGGCTATTCCTATAAGTGTCACAAACAACCCTAGAGTTCGTACTAGAATAACACCTTAAGACACAAATCAACCAAAACCCTAATGTCACCTAGATACTCCAATGTCACCTCAAGTATCCGTGGGTATGATTATACGATATGCATCACACAATCTCAGATTCATCTATTCAACCAACACATAGAACCTCAAAGAGTGCCCCAAAGTTTCTACCGGAGAATCACGAAAAACGTGTGCCAACCCCTATGCATAGGTTCATGGGCGGAACCATAAGTTGATCACCAAAACATACATCAAGTGAATCAAGTGATATCCTATTGTCACCACAGATACGCATGGCAAGACATACATCAAGTGTTCTCAAATCATTAAAGACTCAATCCGATAAGATAACTTCAAAGGGAAAACTCAATCCATTACAAGAGAGTAGAGGGGGAGAAGAAACATAAGATCCAACTATAATAGCAAAGCTCGTGATACATCAAGATCGTGCCAAATCAAGAACACGAGAGAGAGAGAGATATCAAACACATAGCTACTGGTACATACCCTAAGCCCCGAGGGTGAACTACTCCCTCCTCGTCATGGAGAGCACCGGGATGATGAAGATGGCCACCGGTGAGGGTTCCCCCTCCGTGAGTCTTGGAACAGGGTCCCGATTGACTTTTGGTGGCTCTGAGAGGCTTGCGGCGGAACACCCGATCTAATCTCCGTTCCGGAAGTTTTAAGTGCGTGAGTATATATGGGTGCAGGAAGTACGTCAGTGGAGCTTCGGGGGGCCCCACGAGGCAGGGGGCGCGCCCTACGGGGGGCGCCCGCCACCCCCGTGAGCACCTCCCTTGTCTTCTGACGTGGGGTCCAAGTCCATCTGGTAGCTTTCCTTCCAAAAATAACTTCTCCAGTTGATTTCGTTCCGTTTCGACTCCGTTTGATATTCCCTTTCTTCGAAACACTGAAATAGGCAAAAAAACCGCAAATCTGGGCTGGGCCTCCGGTTAATAGGTTAGTCCCAAAAATAATATAGAAGTGGAAAATAAAACCCAATATTGCCCAAAACAGTAGATAACATAGCATGGAGCAATCAAAAATTATAGATACGTTGGAGACGTATCACTTCCTCCTATATATACCTACATACCCCCAAACTACCAGATACGGAGCCAAAAACCTAGTTCCACTACCGCAACCTTCTGTACCCGTGAGATCCCATCTTGGGGCCTGTTAGGAGCTCACGGGAGGGGGCATCGATCATGGAGGGCTTCTACATCAACACCATAGCCTCTCCGATGAAGTGTGAGTAGTTTACCTCAGACCTTCGGGTCCATAGTTATTAGCTAGATGGCTTCCTCTCTCTTTTTGGATCTCAATACAATGTTCTTCCCCTCTCTTGTGGAGATCTATTCAATGTAATCTTCTTTTGCGGTGTGTTTGTTGAGACCGATGAATTGTGGGTTTATGATCAAGTTTATCTATGAATAATATTTGAATCTTCTGAATTCTTTTATGTATGATTGGTTATCTTTGCAAGTCTGTTCGAATTATCAGTTTGGTTTGGCCTACTAGATTGATCTTTCTTGCAATGGGAGAAGTGCTTCGGTGTCCTTTCCTAGTGACAGTAGGGGCAGCAAGGCACGTATTGTATTGTTGCCATCGAGGATAACAAGATGGGGTTTATATCATATTGCATGAGTTTATCCCTCTACATTATGTCATCTTGCTTAAAGCGTTACTCTGTTATTATGAACTTAATTCTCTAGATGCATGCTGGATAGCAGTCGATGTGTGGAGTAATAGTAGTACATGTAGGCAGGAGTCGGTCTACTTGTCTCGGACGTGTTGCCTATATACATGATCATTCCTAGACATTCTCATAACTATGCCTATATACAAACGCAGTGCTCAAGAGGTAGCAGTGATCGAGAAAATTCAGTCCACCAAGAGCGGACTGAACGAGGCCTGCAACAATCTGTTGATAGTTTTTGAGGTAAGTCACGTAGGCAAAGAACACCCCGTGCTGACAGTAGCCCCTGAGACACTGTCCGGTGTTCGGAAAGAAATGTCGGACAGGGGATCAACCCTTTGTAGGAGACTAACTTGATATATATGAATGAGCAGGCGTCGCTGTTGGCCGCGACCTCGCATGCTGCTGATGTCTTTGAACTGAAGCAGAGGTTGGAGTGGGCCGAGAACGAGCTCGGCGAGGTGAAGATGAAGCTCTAGAAGAAGCAAGGTGAGTGACGACTTGCTGTGTATTCGGAAAGAATAAGTGGTGAGTATTGACCGGAGTGTCATAATGTGTGTAGGGGCGGCGACCGAGGTCGAGGCCCTAAAAATGCCCTGACCGAAGTCGAGGGGAAGGTTGTCCAGCAGCAAGCCGCCCGTAAGAAGCTCAAGCCCAGGGTCGACGAGATCCAGCAGGAGCTCCAGGATGCGGTGAAAAAGTGTGAGGCTTTGGAGCACGAAGCCTCCGTTCGAGAGACCGAACTTACCAAAGCTCGCCAGAGCATGGAGGCCGCACAGAATGAGGCCCGGGGCTATCTCCGGGAGATCCAGGAGGCCAAGAAGATCGCAGTGGGTAAGACATTTAACATGCAAAGCAAGTATGCGGAGAGGAAGTACCTTTTACTAACCCGGATTCGGAGTTGCCCAGGGGCTTTTACGGATCTACCACGCAGCATGTCCGATGCGGCGGAGTTCTTCCGAGCCAAAGAAGGGAGCCCCATGGAGAAGCTATTCTGGACGCAATACACTGTGCCAGAACATCCGGCGCCCTTTACCGATCAGCTGAAACAGCTGGTCGAGCTGCACAGGGTGGCCGAACTGGCCATGAAGGACTTAATAATCCGGCTGTGGCCAGCCGAGGCGATACCCAGCAGTTATTTTGGCCTCATGAAGCGGGTGATGGAGGCGTTTCCGCGGCTAGACATCATCAAGCCATCAGTCTGCATCGAGGGTGCCCGCATGTCCTTCGCTCGTTACAAGATGTGGTGGGCGAAGATGGACGGCGTCGAGGTGGCCAGTGGGCCGCCGGAGGGCAAGGAGCACCGCAAACCCGAGCGATATTTTGCGGATGTCCTGGAGGGATCTCATCTTGCAGCCGGCAGTGCGGGCAGGACCTTATTTTCGAATGAAGACATTCATTTTTTTCTTTGCCTTGTATGATGAGAACAAATCCGGTTTGTAATATAATGTTTGTTATGTTTTGATTGTTTCCTCCTGTGCGGCCGTGTTATATTAAATCTGAGGGTTGGCCAGTCGTCGGCTTCTGCCCTCACGTTGGTAGTACGGAGGTGTTCGGGATGGAATCTAAACAATCTTGATCCAATTATATGGTCCTTGAGGGAGTTGCTTAGCGCAACGAACTAGGCAATCAGACTATGCGGCTTAAACGCCCTCACTTAGCCATAGGAGTTTTATAATAAAACATAGGCGCAGCCCCTGGTATACAAATCAGGGTGCTATCAGCGTCTGATCGGGAAGTACCGATCCTTCACGAAATGCGGAAAAAATCTCCAACGATTTGTGACCTCCGAACAGCTGTCCGGCTCTCGCCGCATCATGACAGTCAGTTTTTGGCTTTCTCTACTGAGGTTCTCATCTGGTCTAGGCCAGGGCACAATCGCAGTAGTTCTCCCTTTGCTACCCTAGCCGATATAGCGGAACGTAGGGTAGCAAGCACAGGAGCCGGGCAACCCAACTATTGAGCAAAGACATGATTCAGAGCCAATGCATGTAATGCTAAATTCAGGGTGCCGAACTTATCTATAAGAAGTGTTCGGACTTTGTTGCCATATTATGGGGCGATAGGAAGCCCCTGGAAAATATGAAACGTACCAAAGTGTACGGGTGTGAGGATATAAGTAATTAATAGCAATGGGAAACAGAAAAAGAGCAGAGGTAGTATCTGGGGCCCCTTGATGTGGGCCGTAAACTGTTTCTATTGTAGTTGGATTAATGCGTCAAAGCGCATTTATACAAGTAATGCGATAAGCAACCGGCTATTTGACATGCCAAAACCAGAGGAGAGCAACATTTGGGTACTGAAAAACAGGTAGAGTAGTCGTTGAATTGTCCTCTAGGGCTTCCCCTGTATGCCCTTGCTCTGCGCCAATCTGGTGTACTTGTCTTTTGACAGGACTGGTAATCAGGCCATCGGAGGAGGCATGTATAAAAGATACCTGAAAAGGGAAAAAAGAGAAAAAAGGAAATATCAAAGATACTAGTGAGTCCGGGATCGGTGTAGCCGAACTATGGATCACAAGCTAGTTGTGCCTCCGTCATGCCCATGGGATTTTGAGTGTGTAATTATGTACGCGAGGTGCGGATGCGGCTACCTCATTAGGATTGGGACGGAGACCGAATTGCTAGTCGAGCTCTTGACGAGCCAAACCATCCTGTTGCAGTGTGGTCTGGACTCTCTTGGTGATGTCCAGGGGCTCGGCAGCCGGATTCTGGTTCTGCTTGAGAAGGCCGCTATGCACTTCTGCTGCTAGCGCGGCTGTGTGCTCCTCTGTTTGGAGGGAGCGTTCAGTGTTTCCGTTGACTGTTATGATGCCGCGTGGGCCGGTCATCTTGAGCTTGAGATAAGCATAGTGCGGCACTGCGTTGAATCTAGCAAACGCTGTTCGTCCGAGCAGTGCGTGGTAGCCGCTGCGGAAGGGGACGATATCGAAGATTAACTCTTCGCTTCGGAAGTTGTCCTGGGAACCGAAGACCACTTCCAGCGTGATTGAGCCCGTGCAACGGGCCTCTACGCCTGGTATGACTCCTTTAAAGGTAGTCTTTGTGGGCTTGATTCATGAGGGATTAATGCCCATTTTGCGCATTGTATCCTGATAGAGCAGGTTGAGGCTGCTACCACCGTCCATTAGGACTCGTGTTAGGTGAAATCCGTCGATGATTGGGTCGAGGACCAGTGCGGCCGAACCGCCATGGCGGATACTAGTTGGATAATCTCGACGATCAAAGGTGATCGGGAATGATGACCATGGATTGAATTTCGGGGCGACTGGCTCGCGCGTAGACGTCCCTGAGTGCTCGCTTGCGCTCCCTTTTGGGGATGTGTGTAGCGTATATCATGTTCACCGTTTTGACTTGAGGGGGAAATTTCTTCTGCCCCCCAGTGTTAGGCTACCGGGGCTCTTCGTCCTCGTCCTTGCTTTGTGATCCCTTTTCCTTGTTCTCGGCATTTAACTTGCCAGCCTGTTTAAAAACACAACAATCCCTGTTGGTATGATTGGCTTGTTTGTCTGGGGTGCCATGTATTTGGCACGGACGGTCGAGTATGCAGTCCAAGCTGGATGGTCCCTCATTGTTCCTTTTGTAGGGCTTCTTCCGCTGGCCGGACTTGGAGCCGCTGAATCCGGCGTGAACTGCCGTGTCATCGGTGTTACCGCCGTTACTTCGACGTTTGTGTTTATTGCGTCGGAGCTTGCCGGTGCTGTTTTTGGCCTCGGAGGGGCCTGCCTTGTTGGCTGTGTTTGTACTATCAGCCAGCCAACTATCCTCACCCGCGCAAAAGCGGGTCATGAGTGCCGTGAGGGCTGCCATGGATTTCGGCTTTTCTTGGCCGAGGTGGCAGGCGAGCCATTCGTCGCGGATGCTGTGTTTGGAGACCGCTAGGGCTTCGGCATCCGGACAGTCAACGATCTGGTTCTTTTTGGTTAGGAACCTAGTCCAGAATTTTCTGGCTGATTCTCCAGGTTGTTGAACTATATGACTTAAGTCATCGGCGTTTGGTGGCCGGACATAAGTGCCTTGGAAGTTGTCAAGAAAATCTTCTTCCAAGTCCTCCCAACTGCCGATGGAATTTTCAGGAAGGCTATTTAGCGCCAGTGTCTAGCTGGCCCTTTTAATTTTAGTGGGAGGTATTTGATGGCGTGGAGGTCATCTCCTCGAGCCATATGTATGTGGAGAATAAAATCTTCGATCCATACTGCGGGATCGGTTGTTCCGTCGTATGATTCGATATTGACGGGCTTGAACCCCTCGGGGAATTCGTGATCCAGTACTTCATCTGTGAAGCAGAGAGGGTGTGCGGCGCCTCTATATCGGGCCGCGTCACGGCGCACCTCCGATGAAGTCCGTTTGCGGTCATCGGCCCGGGCGTAACTACGTTTGTCACGTCCGAATAGGTAGCCGTCATCCCGAGTTGGAAAGCGTGCTCGCAATCCGTAGATTGATCTGGTGTGTCCTGCTCTATTGTCCAGTTCCTGCCGAAGGTCGTATGTATAGTCCCGAGCTGTTTTGTCTCTGTTTTTGCGGGGCGGTGGGGCGTTCTGCTGTTCAGCATGAGTTGTCGTTTTGTCCCGACCGCGGGGTGGTCGGTCCGCCGCACTGTCCCGACCACGCGGTGGTCGTTCCACATTGTGTGAGGGAGGTATGGGATCTGGTGCGTCCTCATCAAACTGAGGTAGCAGTCTGCGCTTCGGGTAACTCTTGGTTGGGCGCTTGAGTCCATATTCTTCGGCTGCCAGGACATCGGTCCATCTGTCAATGAGTAGGTCTTGATCGGCTTGGAGCTGCCGTTGCTTTTTCTTCAGGCTTCTTGCAATAGCTATTAGCTAGCGCTTGAAGCGCTCCTGCTCGAGGGGTGCCTCAGGCACGATGAAATCCTCGCTGCCGAGGCTCTCCTCGTCCTTGGTGACTGGACGATAACTGTCGTCATCCGGCTCATTGGGCATGATCTGTTTATAAGGGTTAACTTGCCTGTTGTCTTGTTCCTCCTGTTCGGATGTAGCTCCAACAGGGTCTTCATTGTTTTCGGCGTCGCCCGGAGTACTATTTTCTCCGGTGCCAGTGTTGCCATCTTTTGAGCGACGAGGCTTAGAACGGTGTTTAGGGCGCCGGCGCTTGGACTGTGTCTCAGAAGGTTTATTCGCAACTGGATCTTCTTTGTCATTGTCGCTAGCTTTTTTAGGTGTGTCAACCATGTACACATCATACGGAGAGGTGGTCGTCCAACGTCCAGTGAATGGCGGGTCTTGGCCTTGCTCCTTGTCGGCATCGTTGTCCATACCGTCGATGTCTTTGGAGCCATAGTCAAGCATGTCGGTTAAGTCATCGACAGTGGCTATCAAGTGGGTGGCGGGTGGGAAGCAAAATTCCCCATCATTAGCTTCTAGCTCGAACCGAACATAGTTCGGCTGTGAGTCCTTCTCCAAGGACAAATTCTTTAAAGAGTTTAGCACAATACCCAAAGGTGGGTGCTGGAAGATGTCTGCGGTGCTGAATTCAAAAATCGATAACCGATCTAGCTCGGTGTCCGCAGGCGTACATGGTCCGGAACTTATAGCCAGAGACGAGTCCGGAGTTCCGTTGATGCAAATATTGCAGGGTGTCGAGTCTGTGTGCGGCTCCAACGCCGCGGACTCTATGGACTCGGATGGCACGATCTGCTCCGGCTCTAAGGCCGTTGCAGCAGCAAGAACCATCTCCTGGATGTGACCCGATGACAGATTTAATTCGTGTTCATCGGAGCGAGGGGGAGCGATCGTCGCGGTCTCGAATCCGTCGAAGATCAAGTCTCCGCGGACGTCCGCGACGTAGTTCAAGCTTCCGAATCTGACCTGATGGCGAGGGGCGTAACTATCGATCTTGCTGCTGCTAACATTCAAAGGTACATCACCAACGGTCGAACAAGGCTCGTCGCCAACAATAGGGCCCTGATTCATATGTAATGAAGCAAAAGAACAATGCTATTATTAGCAACAATAAACACAAGGAATTAAAACACAGTAACAAAAAAGGTAGGTATCACCTGCAAACTCTTAACGGTGTGGGATAGAAAAATGAACAAGCAAGGGACATTGGTGCGCATGAAAATTCAAGAAATATGTATAAACACAATGAAAATAAAAATAACCTTGCACTTATTAGTAGATGGATCACTAACTCCACGGTCAATAGCAGCCTCAACATTATGGTAGTTCTCCTGCATGAAAATAAAAATTAATAAACAGATGAAGATGAGGATGTTCAACTACAATACTGACAGCAGAACAACATAGTAAAAACATACAAACACCGAGGACTGACTCACATCAACAACAGGGTGCTCCAAGCCAACATCGTTCGTATGGTGATCAGAAACATTAGCCTCAGTACCATCATCAGCCCTGCTGTCGGTGGCAGCAGCCTCATCCTGCTCAATCTGCATGAAAGAAAAATTAATAAACAGATGAAGATGAGGAAGTTCAACTACAATACTGACAGCAGAACAACATAGTAAAAATTGCAAACACCAAGGACTGACTCACATCAACAACAGGGCGCTCCAAGCCAACATCATTCATTTTGTGATCAGAAACATTAGCCTCAGTACCATCACCAGCCCTGCTGTCGGTGGTAGCAGCCTCATCCTGCTCAATCTGCCTGATAACAATATTTGCACTTTCTTCATATGGCTTGTAGCGAGAGTCTTGCATAGTTTTGAAACACTTCATGTTGTTCAACAAATGAACCGAGCTCTGAACTAGATCAGCAACACCGTCACGCATATCACCAATTAAAATTCTTTCCATCTCAATAGAGTCCACTGCTTCCTCAGTGTTAAATTGATGACCTTCAGGAAGGATACCATTGATACAACTCAGACGCTCAACTGTCGTTGGGATCTTTTCCAGCTCAGAACACACATTTCTAAAAATATGCTCAGCGCGATCCAACGCAGAAACAACAACATCAATACCAAAACCCTGCCTCTGTGAAGTACTAGCATTACTAGGGCCAGGGGGAACATAACCAGCACCCTCAACACCACGACCATCTCTCAACTCATCGTGTAGAGATGAAAACTTGGGAACCTGAGACGACGGCATCTCCAGGACTGGTCGTTTATACACTTGAAAAAAAACAACCCCCTCTTGAGTTTTCCACTACAAACAAGGGGAAAAGAGTTAATTAATCAATGCAACACACAGGGAAAAATAAAACATGATATTAACAGATTTAAATCAATAGCACTATCAATCTTTAACTGTCAGTGCCAATTTGTTAGTATTTACCGACAGGACAGTTGAACAAAGATATTCAGTTCAACCACACATGAAACAACAGTACTAAAAATCATACCTAAACCTCACAAAGCTTAAGAAATGACAAAATCTAAACAGGTAACTCTACGGGACACATGTTCACTCCAGCAAGAATAGCTATACCTAAATAAAAAAAGGTCTGCAAGACACGAAAGAAATAAAACTCACCGGAAGCTTCCCAAACACCCAAGTCTTTGGATCTGCATTGCCTTTTTTTATCAAATCTGCATCAACCAGATCAGAAAGCTTGACAGGATCCATGAAACATATGCGGGGGACTCGCATGTCAGGCTCCGCAGTCTTGCCATGGATAAGGCAGTCAAGGTACATTACTACATGCCCTATAGCACAGCGTGTGATTGCCTTCCCAAGGGTAACACCATCTTGGTACCTGACAACAGCCCTTCTAAGCTCATCAACCATCAGCTGGCAATAATCCATATTAGCCATGTCCTCAATGATGAGATTCTCAAACATTGCTGCCTCTCTGGAAACACGCGGGGCGGCACCAGGCAACACAACCTTCATAAACACAATAATGAAGAACACTTTCAGAGCAAGGACATCTTTGCTAGGATCCTTGACAAGCACCTTGAGCCTATCCCTCAAATCCTTTGTCTTGATATCTTTGTTCCTGCTAATGTCAAGCTCCGATCTTAAGTTCATCAGAGTGTTGTCATATCCGTCCTCTGACGGCCTTTGTGCAGAACGACCACCACGAGGGAACCCAAATAATTGTTGTATACCATAGCTAGTGATGCGAAGCTTCTTATTAGCCTCACCCATGTCAAGAGTCATTGTATCAGGATCTATCCTCAGGTACAAAGCTCCCATTAGAGGGCGGGAAATGTTAGACTTCACCTTCCACTTGAAGATAGAACCAAAACTAGCTGCATGAACCCTAGACACATGCCGACTCTCAAGCAATTTAGCACAAGCTTCAACCTCTCCCAACGAACAGCGCACAGTTAAGTTCAATCGCCGTTGGTCACCTTCATCCAAAGCAACTTTTTCGGCATTGCCTCCCACCGGCTTGATCGGACTCATAATGCTAACAGGCTGTAAATGAAAATAAAGAAGCCACAACTTAAATAAATGGATATAGAAAACAAAACAAGCATACGACGGCAAGTAGAAAAAAGAAAAGATTGCACAAGTTCAACTCTTAAAACAACATCAGTACAACCCTCAATTGATGAAAACAATGACCAGCCTCGCCTGGCTAGCATACCAGCCCAGACACAATTAAATCATTGCAAGTACAACTAGTTAGTCACATACAGTACAAAACACGTACCACTGCAAATTCATCTTCAGAATCTACTTCAATATCATCTTCTTCAGATACAACATCTTTAGCTTCGACACGAGCACGCTTCTTCACACCTTTGTTCACCTTTGTAGGAGGAACTTTACGCTTCTTATTTTCTTTCAACAAAGAGCGCTCTGGAAGAGGAGACGAAGAAGGCTTCTTATTTGTCAAAACTCATGAACTCCGACGAATAGGGGAGCCACCAAGTGTGCTTGGACCAATCTTCACAGCAACACTATCCCCATCAGCTTTGCTATTACCAGGTTGGGAACCAGCTTTCACACGTGGGCTACGCCTCTGTGTGCCATCAACATTTTGATTTGACATCTTCCTGTTCAAAATAGCTTTCTTCTCCTTAACTGCATCACGAGTAAACACTTGCGTCAAACGAGTTTGCATCAGGTTTGTCTTCACAGGCATGCCACTTCCATGAGATCCACCATCAACAGTTGAAAAGGCCGTGTCACCACCTTCATCACCTACACCTTCAGGAGCTTGAGCAACATCCCCATCACTTCGTTGCACACAGGCAGCCTTTTGACGCCGGTCCAACTCCTTTCTCCTCTGGAAATCACACTTCTTCTATCTTATCCTTTAATCCTCAAGCTGTAACTGCATAGGAACATCCTCAGCCTGAGTAACAGGCTCAGTGCCATCAACACTCTGTGGATCGAGTAATGTATTTGCAAGCTGACATCACCATCATCAACGTTAAGACAATACATTCCATCATTAATATCTTTGACAACATCAGAAATGTCCTCAGGAGCACCATGGCTGTCATTAACTGCATAAACCAATAACATAAGCACGCACATATAAAATTAAAACAAAATTAACATTGCAGAGACAAGATAAATAAAGCACATAGCATCAGACACAAAGAAAAGGAACAACTGATGTAGCTAATCATATTTATGTATTCAAGGCTGATAAAAAAAGAAAATATAAGGGAAACACCAGCAACATTTGCAAGTTCTTCTAGAGGATTTGGTGTCTCAAAAATAACATTCACAAGATCTTGAAAGCGTTATGATTTGTTAGAATCAGGAGGCACTGGCACTCCAACATCTGCAACAACATCATAATTAGCAAAAAAGTACACGAACAAGCAATCAGTTCAACTATATGAACACCACAAGTGCACCCAATAAAACAATATCAACCCACCCCTGGCACAACAAACTTCAGAATGACAACCCTTTCAACATCATAATAGTTCTTCACTGACTACGACATCGTATTTCAAATGCCAGGACAACAGTTCAAACTACAGATGGTGATCAGTACTACAACCTGTCTGTAGGTCACATCAACCGCCAAAACTATACACACCACACATTCCAGGGCAAAATTAACAGCTATCAAAATACACAGAAATTATAAAGTCGATACGACAACACCTATACAACCTAAAAACCAGATCTGTTAAAACATCATCCAAATTACAGGGAAAATCACCTGCATTCAACTTGTCCGGACTGGATGATGTACCCATTGAGATCTACAGACCTAAAACATGCCCAACCAGATCTGCAAGACACATGAACAAAAATTAGGGCTCTGACCTATTTCAGGAACGAAACACGCCATACAAAGCAAAAACCTTACCAGCAAACACAAAATCCTCCACGAAATCCAGTATCACTGTCGCCAACCGCTCGTTCAAGAGCAAAGGAACCCTAGCGAATCCAGCCTGAGATAGCAAGAGAGCAATAGCTTAGAAATAGAAGGAACATCTGTACATAAGAGGACGCAAGGGAAGTCGACGGCAGAGCAAAAGGAGCAATCAGAGCACCCAGACCTCCACCCCTGGGGTTCAACCCGCCGGCCGACGCTCCCGCGGTGAAACAGGAGAAGCAACTTCTCTGCGAGAAGAGACGAAGAGGGAAGAAGGAATCGATTTGGGGAGGGGAGCAGAGCGGAACGGGGGAGAGAGGAGGTTAAAAGGTGAGTGGGAGAAAACCGACGGCTAAAGCCCACAATCGTGGCAAAGCCCACTATCTCTGGGCAGTTGCCAAAGATAATAGCAAAAATTAAATACAATAAAAAAATTAATATAGAGGGAGAAAACAAACGGCTAAAGTACAAATAATAACTCACAACAGTACAATAAAAATTATCAAAAAAGTACAAATGAAATAATAATTCATAACGGTGCTGGTTTTTCCCCTAAAAAAAGATAAGATAATGGGGGCAAGTCATGTTACGGACTCGCCTCCGCATAACCCTCGGTGCGGGGCGGTGCGGGGCCAAGTCATGTTACGGACTCGCCTCCGCATGCAACGCCGCGGCACGCCGCGTCGTCGCCAGCTACAGCTCGTTCCTAGCTCGGCCTCGCTGGGATGGGGGAGGGGGTCCCAACCCCCCTCCCCCCCCCCCGGCTCATGTCGGTGCGAGGACGACACCTATGGGATCACAAGAATCCCTACTACGGTTGCGGGGCACGGGTCGTGAGAAGAGCGGATCAAGCAGATAGCACACGGTTTCTTTATCCGAGGTTCGGGCGCGATGATGCGTAAAACCCTACTCCTGCTTTGGTGGTTTGTTTATCTGTGTTCTTGAACTAGCAATGGAGCGGAGGAGCTCCAAAAGCGAATCCTCCTCCTGGCGCCTTGGGCCTCCTTTTATAGGGAAAGGGGTTGCCACAGTGGCACACAGGAGGTGGAAAGGGTACAGTGATGCGAGTTTATCCCTCGCATTACATGACAAGGCGCCTTTAATGCGTCTTTCCTAGGTGTCCTTGCTTTATCGGGGACGGGGGAGAGACCTGTCTCGTCCGTCGCCACTCCTTTTCGTGTTGACACGCGCCCTGGCCAGCGGTGCCCGCGGTACCATGTAGGCAGGCAGGCAGCTGAGGTGGCGCAATGGTGGGTCTCCACGAAGATCCGCCTGTCGCCACGCAGGTGCCTGCCTAACTGGTTGGGTTGGCAGCTGCATGCGAACGGTGGTGGAGGTTTGGATTGGCGTGGGCCTGATGGTGGCCCTACGGGTGCTCTTGGCGAGGGCCTCGCCATAGCCCTGGCAAGGGTCTTGCCGGGGCCCCGGCAAGGGTCTTGTCGTGGCGCTTGCTGCAATCCCCGGCAAGGCTCTTGCCGGGGGCCTTGTGGTCCTCCTTGGCTGGGATCCCGCCAAGGGTCGTCATCTTCTATAGTGTGTATCTGATCTTGAATGTCTTCACAAAGATCTGCATACCACCACGGGGATGTCTCCCGAATCCTTGCCCCATGGGGGCAGTGGACTCAAGGGTGATTCACTCCGTAGGTGTGGGGCGAGCGGCCACGGCAAGGGTCTTGCCGGGTTTGCTAAAACCGCCCCCCCCGGCAAGGATCTTGCCGGGGGAGTCCGCTTCGTCCCCTTTGCACTTTGTGGTCTTGGTCTTGGCGTCGTTCTGCTCCTTTCGAGCTTCGGCCTTACCTTGGCTCACCTCCCTTGCCTTGCTTTCGGTCTTGGTGGTGCTCAGCGGCTCGGGCTGCCGTCTTGTGATTATAGGGGTACAAAAGTGTACCCCTCTTTTTGTACACCGACAGGAGCCCCGGGCCTGGGCCACATGTAAGTGCAATCAGCGTCGTTGGGCTAGGCCCAAAAAGGTCTTGTGAGCAGCGTGAGGTGGTTTTTACGGTGGTAAGTCTCTTCGCGCGCTGCACTTCCCATGCCTCCCGCGCGTGGCTTGGCGTGGGGAGGCGTGCGTGACATGGGCAGCATGCGTGGGGCTGATCTCTGCGCGCATGCGTCACGTCGCAGTTAATGTGAAAGGAGGCGGCCCGCGTTTTCCCCCATAAGAAGGAATAACCGTGGGCGCGCTGCTCACTTTCTCCTCTTCTCTCGTACCTTTTCCAATCTCGAGCCGCCGTTTCCTCTCTTCCTTCCCTCCTAAGCTTTCGCCGCCATCGCCGTTCTTTGCCGCCACCCCTCTTCCTCAATCCTCTAGACTTCTCGACCGCCATGGCGCCTAAATCCGCCAAGGGCAAGGGGGTGGCTAAGAGCTACGGGACCGTGGAGCCGCCGGAGAGCACGCTGCGGGGGACCGGACGAAGTCCGCCTTCTTCTTCCCCTCGTCGATTGGTGTTCATGAGCTCCGGGCCTCTTGAGTGGAATGTTTTTAATGAAAAAGGGATGCTTGCCGGGTCATTTGTTTGCGGGTAGAACCCACGACAAGGAGTAAATCCTTGACATCCCTAAGATAAACATTTCCTTGCCCGGCAACAGGCCCTGCCGTCTTCCCACTTCGCTTGACCTTTCTCATGCTTTTAGCGGAGGCAGGGATGAGGTGGGTTCAGGCTCCTCGTTTCATCCTTTTGCTGCCGCGACTACGACCAAACCTGGCCCCAGGAACGAGCCATAGGGCCTAGAGTTTAAGGGGAGCATGGTAGCTTTGGGAAAAAACGAGGTTTCACATACCTCAGTCCATAAGGGAATGCATGATAAGGGATGGAGAACTTATCTGAAGCTGTAGCCCCCGGCAACTCTGGTTTGCCGTGGGCGAATCTTTACACTCGCAGCCCCCGGCAATACTGGCTTGGCGGGGTCTAGATGCCAGTCTGTCCCTCTTTTCTTTTTCGTCCTCAAGTGATCCGGCAAGGATATCTGTGAGTCCTACGAACCAAAGAAGACAAAAGAACGACAAAGAGACGCACACTCGACCTCTAAGCTAGGGGTTAGTCGCCGCTAAGCACTATCAACCCTAACCAAGGACGAGACTCGACCTAGCATGAATGCTATAACTTAGGGCGCCAAGGCGCTTCATTTATTTATGCTCGTGGTCTGCTACTGGCTCTGTACAAGGGTTACATGCATCATCGGCAATGCTTGTACAAAAGGTGGCTTATGGGGGCCCGGCAAGCCGTGCCTCACGGGTAAAACTTGCGAAGATGCTCAATGTTCCAGGAGTTACTCACCGGAATGGCATCTTCGGTCTCCAGGCGGACTGCACCGGGCCTGGTGACTCGTATTACCCGATAAGGGCCTTCCCACTTTGGCGTCAACTTATTGGAATTCTTGGCTGATTGAACGCGCCGAAGGACAAGGTCTCCTTCCTCAAGGCTTCGGGCATGAACCTTGCAGCTATGGTAGCGGCGCAAGGCTTGCTGATAGCATGCTGCTCTCACAGCCGCCCGAAGACGATCTTCCTCAAGGAGCACTGTGTCATCTTGCCGCAGTTGCTCTTGCTCAAGCTCGTCATAAGCGAGCACTCGAGATGACCCGTATATGAGTTCAGTGGGGAGAACTGCTTCTTCCCCGTATACCAGGGCAAAAGGTGTCTAGCCGGTGGCTCGATTTGGCGTCGTCCTGATCGACCAAAGAACCGTCGGCAACTCATCAATCCAGCGCCTTCCACTCTTGTGCAGCCTGTCAAAGGTCTTGGTCCTTAAGCCTCGCAAGATTTCAGCATTTGCCCTCTCAGCTTGACCATTGCTTGGCGGGTGAGCAACGGAAGCGAAGCAGACTTTCTTTGCCGAGGTCCCGAGTATATTGCATGAAGGTGCGGCTTGTGAACTGTGTGCCGTTGTCGGTGATAACCTGTTGGGTATACCAAGCGGCACACTAGTCCCTTGAAGAACTTGACGGTGGCCGAGCTGTGACCTTCCTCACTGCCTCCACCTCTGGCCACTTTGTGAACTTGTCGATTGCGACGTATAAGTACTCAAAGCCCCCGACAGCGCGGGGGAAAGGGCCCAGTATGTCGAGCCCCCAGACCGAGAAGGGCCAGGAGAGAGGAATGGTTTGAAGGGCTTGAGCTGGCTGATGAAGCTTCATTGAATGGAACTGACACGCTTCACACCTGGTGACTAGTGTCGTCGCATCCTGGAGGGCGGTGGGCCAGAAGAAGCCTTGCCAAAATGCCTTGCCGGCAAGGGCCCTTGACCCAATGTGGGATCCACATATGCCTCCGTGTATCTCCGCCAACAGCTCCAGTCCTTCCTCTCGAGGGATACACTTCAATTTCACACCGTTCGGCCTCTTTTCATGCATGTGACGTCATCGATTTAACCGGGTACATGGTAGAGCCGATGGGCTACTTTTTTCCGCTTCTTCCCGCTCCTCGTGAAGTTCCCCGGTTTGGAGGAATCGGACGGTATGCTGTGCCCACGCTAGAGCCTGGGGCTCGACGGCGAGGACTAAAGGCATTTCCTCCGCTATAGGAGCGGCTGTCTCGACGGCAAGAGCTTGACGCTCTGCCGGAGCCAGTCGTCCCGTGGCGGGCTCAGTATCCCCGGCAACATCCTTGCCGGCGGCTCCGGGGAGCTCGGCGGGAAAGTACTTGCGGGCCCTGATTTCCTCCTCTTATTACGCTTTCATTGATGGATCAACGGATGGCTGAGTTAAATTTGAAGCACAAAGGTACCGGTTCCATAGGTAGCTTGAGGGCAGCGCGTTTTGACAGTAATCAGCTATATCGTTCTCCGCCGGAACGTGTTCAGACTGTATACCGTCGAACGCAGCTCTTCAGCTTTCTCACTTCATCGACGTAGGCCTTCATCAACGGGCTCTGGCAATCCTTGTTGACTTGCTTGACGACAAGCTGCGAGTCTCCCCTGACGATGAGTTTCTTGATTCCGAGGTCCGCCGTGATCCTAAGACCGGCAAGCAGCCCTTCGTACTCTGTCGTATTGTTTGTTGACACCTCCACGGGAAGTGCATCCGGATCACGCATTTGAGGTGCTCTCCGGTCAAGTAGCGACAAGCGACGCCAGCCCGGCGCCCTATAAGGAGAAAGCTCCATCAAAGTACATGATCCAATCACAACTTGCCTCCTTGCCGGGCAGAGCAGTCTCTTTGGCTTCTTCGTCAGGCGTTGCGGTCCATTCTGCAACGAACTCCGCTAGGACTCGGCTCTGAATCATCGAAGTACTCTCAAACTTGAGGCCAAAGCTGGACAACTCCAGTGCCCATTCCACAATTCTTCCCGTTGCATCCGGATTGTGCAATATCCGTTGCAGAGGGAAGCGAGTGACGGAAGTGATCTCGTGTGCCTGGAAGTAGTGACGCAGCTTCCTCGAGGCCATAAGAAGGCCGAAGAGCAGTTTTTGCACACCGGAGTACCTTGATCTAGCCCCCTGCAGGAGGGAACTAACAAAGTAGACCGGGTGCTGCATCACTTTCTTCTTCGGCGGCACTTCAACTGGTTGTGTCGTCTCTGCATTGGTGGTGTTGGGCTCCGCCGCTGCCATTGCCTCGTCGTCAACCTCTCTCTGCGCCACTAGTGAGGCGCTAACCACCTGGTCCGTTGCCGCCAGGTATAGTAGCAACGGTTCCTGTGGCTTAGGCGCAACTAGTATTGGCGCGGAGGAGAGGTACTTCTTCAAACCTTGCAATGCTGCTTCGGCTTCTGGTGTCCACTCCATCGGGCCCGCCTTTTTCAGGATCTTGAAAAAGGGAAGGCGGCGCTTCAGCGAACTTGGAAATGAACACGCCCATGGCGGCGACGCAACCAGCAAGCCGACGCACATCCTTGATTCGCTGGGTGCTTCAATATGCTCTATAGCTTTGATTTTGTCCGGATTGGCCTCTATCCCACGTTGTGACACCAAGAACCCGAGAAGCTTGCCGGATGGGACGCCAAAGACGCACTTCTCAGGGTTCAGCTTGAGATTGATCTTGCGCAGGTTTGCAAATGTTTCTTGCAAATCTGGTATGAGGGTTGCACTATCCTTGGTTTTGACCACTATGTCATCCATATAGGCTTCCATATTACTATGGAGCTGGGGTTCAAAACCAATCTGGACCGCCCTTGCAAACGTCGAACCAGCACTCTTCAACCCGAAAGGCATCCGCATAAAACAATACGTACCACATGGGGTGATGAATGTTGTTTTCTCTTCGTATTCTCTTGTCATGAAGATCTGGTGGTAACCGGAGTAGGCGTCGAGGAATGACAAAAGATCACACCCAGCCGTGGAGTCAACAATCTAGTCGATGCGCGGCAATGGGAAGGGGTCTTTAGGGCAAGCCTTATTGATATCTGTGTAATCAATACACAGCCTCCACTTCCCATTTGCCTTGCGCACCACGACCGGATTGGCCAACCACGTTGGATGGAGCACTCCTCTTACCAAACCCGCTGCTTCGGTTTCGGATCTCTTCATGATGAACTCTTGTCGTTCCAAAGCTTGCTTTCTGACCTTCTGCTTGACGGGCCACACATGAGGGCAGACAGCAAGGTCGTGGTCAATCACCTCCCTGGGAACACCGGGGATGTCGGAAGCTTGCCATGCAAACACATCGACATTCGCTCGCAGGAAGGTGATGAGCGCATCTTCCTATTTGTCTTCAAGGGTGGAGCTTACGGTAAAAGCTCCTCCCGCGTGCCCTCATTGATGTAAACCTTCTTGGTTCTGGCGGTATGGCCTCGGGCTTCTTGTTTCCGCCGGTGGAGCTCTCTGCACGTCCTCGATCGCAGCGCTACACTCCTAAGAGGTGCGCTTGCGGAGTGGGTGTCCGAGGTCTCACCGGTCTTCTTCTTCTTCCCTCCGGGGTCCCAGTGGCGGGAGCAAGTGCCCTAGTGGCGGCAGCTGCTGCAATCGCTGTCGGTATAGTTGGTCATAAATCAGCGCATCTTTCTTGTCGGAGGGGATGGTGATGATCGCCACAGGTCCTGGCATCTTGAGGTGTTGTAGGCGTAGTGTGACGCCGCCATGAACTTGGCTGTACTGGGCGGCCAAGGATCCCGTTGTAGGGCAAGGGATCTTGGCAACATCAAACACGATCCTCTCCGTCTTGTAGTTCAGTCGCTTCCAAAAGTCACGGGCAGCATGACCTTTCCCTTGGGTTGGCTTCTTCCGGGTTGACCCACGAAGCGTGCCCGTCTCTTCGAGGTCTCCATCGAGAATCTGCAGTTTCTCGATCACGGCAGGCGAGATCAAGTTCAGACCGGCCCCGCCATCGACTAGCATCTTCGTCACCTGGAGGTTGCGTATTGTTGGTGAAACCAACAATGGCAAGCACCTGACCGCAGTAGTGCGATCAGGGTGATCCTCAGTGTCAAAAATGATAGGTGTGCTGGACCACTTCAGCGGCCTTTGGGCATCAAACGACGGCTCTGCCGCTGTAATCTCTCGCGCCCACTGTTTAAGCCGGCGGTGAGAAGTATGCAGCGAGGCGCCGCCGTCGATGCACATGGCCTCTGTAGCTTTCTGAAACTCTTGGTCGCCGGATTAAATGCGTCCTCTTCGTGATCGTCGTCTTACGGCTTTACATCACGGCCCCGGCGGGCCTCTCCTGTTGCTTATCCTTGCCGCGACGGCCCGCTTCTGCTATCACGCTTTGCGGACCCCTCGGCATCGTTCTGGGCCCTTCTCCTTGTCCCGCCTCTCATACTCAGCCCTCGCTTCTCGCGAGAGCTCAACTGTCGGCGATCTGGAGAGCATGGCCTTTGGTGCGATGGATCTTGCAGTATCGCTTGTCAGAGTTTCCTGGCTTCTCGGCAGCCGCCAAGGCCCGGAAGGCGACACACCCGGCAACTTCCTTGCCGGGGTCGTCTGCCTTGGTCTTCTTGGTGGAGCCGGCGTCATCAGATCCCTCGACGGCAAGCACGGATTTTCCTTTGCGCTTCCTGTTGCGGGGCCGGCCTTTCTTCGCCGGGGCGGCAATATCCTCATCTGAGGAGTCGGTTTCCACGCCGGCATCTTTGCCGGGGTACTTCCTTCCCTCTTCAGCCCGGGTACATCTGTTAGCAAGAACATAGAGTTCTGCTACATCTTTCACCTTGTTCATTGCCAGCTCTTCGCGCATCTTGCGGTTACGCACATTCGATGGAACGCTACCGATGATGGCGGCGTGGTGAACATCGTGGATATTATCTTGTATCCGCTGAACCTCTGCTATATACTTGCGGAGACTCTCGCCTCCCTTCCGGGAATGACGTGCAGGTCGCTTGCTTGGCCATGGGCTTGGTGGCCTCGGTAAAAGGCGCCCCCGAACTCATGGCACAAATCCGACCAGGAGGAAATAGAGTCCACCGGCAAGTGCATCAACCATGACATGGCGTTGGGTTTAAGAGCCAACGGAAAGTAATTCGCAAGCACCTTATCGTCGCGGGCTCCGGCAGCTTGCATCGCAATGGTGTAGATGCTGAGGAACTCAGACGGGTGGGTCTTGCCGATGTACTTTTCGCCCACGTCGGGTTTGAAGGTACGGTGAGTGGGCCACTGGAACTGCCGCAGCTCACGGGTAAAAGCCGGACAGCCTACCTCGTAAGGTAGGCCTCCAGGGCTTCCGGTCTTTGGGTGGCTCACAGCAGGCCTGCCGCTTTGTCTTATTGGTGGCAGGCGCTCGGCCGGCCGGGCGCTCGATAGTGGTTTGAGCGTCTTCATGTTCTCGTTCCCGAAGAACTTGGCGCTGGTCACCATGGGCCCGCGGGTCGGACGATGCTACGGAGATTTCGTCGCCCGTAACGTCGCGATAGGCTGGCGTGCACGGTACCGGGCGAGGAGGAGGCGAGTGCACCGTGGTCGCGGCGCAGCCGGCTCTCCTGCCACTGGTGCGTGGGACTCCGTCGGATCGTCGTCCCGGGGGCTCCACCAGACCCGGTTCGTCTTTGTTGGCCACCGCAACAAGGCTTCGAATAGTGGCTCTCCATTCATCGAGTTTCCCCGTAGTGGGAGGAAAATCGAGGAGCAACTGCGCACGCGCACCAGGGCTTCTGCTGGCGTTGGTGGCAGCAAAACCTGCACGGATTGCGACGCGCTTCGACTTCTGACCATGTCAGAAGGAGCTCGATCACGATCCCGCGGTCGCATGCCATCTTCACCAGCGCCTCGGCGAGCGGGCAGGCCTTCTAAATTCCGGGAGTGGCGCTCGGGGCTCTTTCCACGGCGACACCCGGGGTCCTCGGCGTGATTACGCCATTCATGGCGCGCCGCTTGAGAGGAGCGCGCCGTCGGCGCCGGCGTGGGAGTCTTGGAAGCCCTCGCCGCCTTTCGGGCGGGGTGGCAGCGATCTTGGAAGGCCCCGCGCCACCCGCGGAGGGCCTGGCTCCTTCTTTGGATTTGGCGGCGTGCGGCCCGTTACCATGTGCACGAACATCGCCGCCTCCCAAACTCCGGCTGCTGGGACGATGTTGGTGTTCGCGAACAGCGCCCCGGGTCCTTTCCGCCACCGGTCCGCTGCTCGCCCGCGTCGGGACGGGATGTCCGGCTTCCGACGGGCCAACCGCCACCGTCATCTTCTTCTTGGACGCCATGACGATGAAGAATCGTCAAACTAACTGTTAGAGCCGATTCTTACAACTGCGCCCCCTACCTGGCGCGCCAAAGATGTCGGTGCGAGGACAACACCTATGGGATCACAAGAATCCTTACTACGGTTGCGGGGCGCGGGGTCGTGAGAAGAGCGGATCAAACAGATAGCACACGGTTTCTTTATCCAGGTTCGGGCCGCGAGGATGCGTAAAACCCTACTCCTGCTTTGGTGGTTTGTTTATCTGTGTTCTTGAACTAGCAATGGGGCGTGAGGAGCTCCAAAAAGCCGAATCCTCCTCCTGGTCGCCTTGGGCCTCCTTTTATAGGGAAAGGGGTTGCCACAGTGGCACACAGGAGGTGGAAAGGGCTCTGATGATGCGAGTTTATCCCTCGCATTACATGACAAGGTGCCTTTAATGCGTCTTGCCTAGGTGTCCTTGCTTTATCGAGGACGGGGGAGAGACCTGTCTCGTCCGTCGCCGCTCCCTTTCGTGTTGACACGCGCCCTGGCCAGCGGTGCCCGCGGTGCCATGTAAGCGTGACGGTGAGGTGGCGCAATGCTGGGTCTCCACGAAGATCCGCCTGCCGCCACGCAGGTGCCTGCCCAACTGGTTGGGTCGGCAGCTGCATGCGAACGGTGGTGGAGGTTTGGATTGGCGTGGGCCTGATGGTGGCCCTAAGGGTGCTCTTGGCGAGGGCCTCACCGTAGCCCCGGCAAGGGTCTTGCCGTGGCGCCTGCTGCCATCCCCGACAAGGCTCTTGCCGGGGGCCTTGTGGTCCTCCTTGGCTGGGATCCCGCCAAGGCTCGTCATCTTCTATAGTGTGTATCTGATCTTGAATGTCTTCACAAAGATCTGCATACCACCACGGGGATGTCTCCCGAATCCTTGCCCCATGAGGGCAGTGGACTCAAGGGTGATTCTCTCCATAGGTGTGGGGCGAGCGGCCACGGCAAGGGTCTTGCCGGGTTTGCTAAAACCGCCTCCGGCAAGGATCTTGCCGGGGTAGTCCGCTTCGTCCCCTTTGCACTTTGTGGTCTTGGTCTTGGCGTCGTTCTGCTCCTTTCGAGCTTCGGCCTTACCTTGGCTCACCTCCCTTGCCTTGCTCAGTGCGGTGGTGCCCGCGGCTCAGACTGCCCATGCACAGTTATAGGGGTACAAAAAGTGTACCCCTCTTTTTGTACACCGACAGCTCGGCCTCGCGCTAACGCGGCAGTGCGCTCGTTTGACAGGCGTAGTGCGGTTAATCTGTTACCCTCCCCTCACACGCACCCACACACCCCTAAAGATAGATAATGGGGGTAAGTCCATACAAGGAAGATGTGTCAGTACAACTATGCCCATCGGTGCGGTGCGGGGGCAAGTCATGTTACGGACTCGCCTCTGCATGCGACGTCGCGGAACGCCGCGTCGTCGCCTGCTACGGCTCGTTCCTGGCTCGGCCTCGCCGGGATGGGGGAGGGGGGGTCCCAACCCCCCTCCCCCCCGGCTCGGCCTCGCGCTAACACGGCAGTGCGCTCGTTTGACAGGCGCAGTGCGGTTATTCTGTCCCCCCCCTCACACACACACATGCACCCACACACCCCTAAAGATAGATAATGGGGGCAAGTCCATACAAGGAAGATGTGTCAGTACAACTATGCCCCTCGGTGTGATGCGGTGCGGTGTGATGCGGGGGCAAGTCATGTTACGCACTCGCCTCTGCATGCGATGCCGCGGCACGCCGCGTCGTCGCCTGCTACGGCTCGTTCCTGGCTCGGCCTCGCCGGAGATGGGGAGGGTCCGACCCCCCGGCTCGACCTCGCGCTAATCTTGATGGTGCGCTCGTTTGTGGCCTTGATGCGGTTATTCTGTTTCCCCACACGCGCAGACACCCTAAAGATAGATAACGGGGCAAGTCCATACAAGGAAGATGTGTCAAGACAACTATGACCTTTAGTGCGGTGCGGTGCGGGGCAAGTCATGTGCGGACTTCGCCTGCGCATGCGGCGCGCGGCACGCCGCATCGTCGCCTACTATGGCTCGTTCCTGGCTTGGCCTCGCCGGGATGGGTGAGGGGGGGTCGTGCTAACGCGGCAGTGCGCTCGTTTGACAGGCGCAATGCGGTTATTCTTTTTTCCCCCACACGCCCCCACACACCCCTAAAGATAGATAATGGGGGCAAGTAATAGATTTAAAAAAACAAAAAAAAGTATCAGTCCAAGTTACTGGTGGAGTCAAGTACTAGATTCAAACAAACAAAAAAACAAAAAATTGACCACCCAAGGACCGGCGCAGGCCCTGACGATGCTAGATACTTGAACTCGAGCCCATGGGCGAATCCCTAGTAATCCGCTGCTTGCAGGGCCTGCCGTCGAGGCCCACAGTGATGAGAGAGAGTCTGAGCAATCGTGTATAAGCGCTCAGGTAAGTATTCAGATGAGTTCGACCGGTGAGCCTCAGCTGCGCTTATAAACAGGTTAGAGCCCCCTCGACTAGCGAGGTGGGACTAAACCCATAGCGCACGTGCACGCCGCGCTGCACAACCGCGCGGACGAGCTATCTGGGCCGAAAATAACGACTCAGGCGGATGGCCCAACAAAGCAGTTCGCCCCATTACAAAATTCCAGCCGATCACACACAACAAAATAAAAAAACAAAATGCAGATAATTTAAAAAAACCTCACAAGAAATCAGTTCAAAACAAATAATGTAAAAGGTTCAAACACATGTTAATTGTAAGAACTAAAAAATAAAAAAAAATGGAAAATTAAACGTAGAAGATTGTAAATAAAAATTTCAGAAACAAATTTATAAAAAGTTCAACTACTACAATTCATAAGGTTCAACTAAAAAAATAGTACTGTGCAGCAAAGATTAAATTCTTTTATTTTAAAAAATACTAGAACTATCATTATTCAACTGTAAAAAAGAAAAAATGTGCTCTAAAATTCATGTAAAAAAGTAAGAAAAAATGCTATACAACAAACAAATTTGATTGGTAATTGACAACCTAAAATAGTTCAGTACTATCATTAACAGCATGTAAGTTCAGCAAACTCAAAACCCAAAAGGGTTCTACAAACATCATCAGCGTATAGTTCCGTGTCACGAGCTATGTGCATGAAAATATCCTACCAAAACAAAGGATGCCCATCAGTTCAACTATAAAAAGTTCCAAAGACAAATATAAAGAATATATAAATAAAACAAGTTATACTTGAGCAAAACAATAGGAAAAACATTACATAAATTGTTCCAAACCATCTCATAATACCATAGAATTCAACCATCTCACATGCAAATGTTTTAAAGAAAAAATTCTGCAACATAATCAAACACACACAAATCTCACAACCGCGTCATTTGCCACATTTAAACCTACATCACATAAATTCTGAACGTCAGAGAGTCATCTTCCCTGGAGAACATAAACATAACCACATCACCATCCTCATATCCAGACTCTGCCACAAACTCCTTCCACCCAGTAGTTAGGTTGATGCAACCATCAAAGTCAATGTGGTAGGCAACTTCCATCAACTGATACCCGTTTTTGTCTGAAGTCTCCATCTTCAGTATCCCGGAACTAGGAGCAACAATCCTGATCCTGGGTGACATTTTCTGCAAATGGGCATGGGAGTACAAAACAATGTGAGCACCTGACATAACTGAATTTTACACAGATCTAGGAACGGTTTGCATAACAAACTGAAAATAAAAAAATCTAAACCAAAACAATAACACCAAACTAACTAGTCATACGAACTGAAAAAACTGAAGAAATATACATACCAATACACCTACAGTAAAAACATCTGACAAAAAACAGATCAAGGATTATACAAAAATGGATAAAATAATGTTAAGTAATGAACAAATACACACAAAAATCCCTACTGTTAAATTCTGACAAAACCAAATAAAAAATATAGACAAAATATTGATAAAACTAAACTATAGATTCGGTCCATGGGATTCAAAAAGAGACCTACAAAAAAGTTGAAAACAAAACAAATAGAAACACATACCCATGATTCCTTCAAGTCCCCAACCGTCAGGCGACAAACATAGGGTGCACGAAACCCATGGTTGATGTACAGCAGACAAGAAAGTTGCCCACGGCGTTGAGTCTGGGTGAGCTCCAAACCAGATTCGTACACACAGCCGTCAGCTATGTGCGCCATCTTTGCCAGGAATCCACATGGACAATCCACCATGGAACACACAGGAACATGGAAGAAAACAACAGAGAGAAGAGGGAGGAACCTAGATCTGATTCTGGAAGAAGGAAGAAAAAGGAGGGGCAGACTGAGCCACACGCCACACATAGATGGATAGAATTTATAGCCAGGGAGACTCGCAGATTATACAAATAATAAATAGGCAGGTGGGCAACCAGCTGGTAGGAAATAGTTATTATACAAGCCATGCAACATTTCACCGCAAATCAGTTCAACTTCAGATAAACAAGCAGTTCAAAAGTGCACATGACAAACATATGCAGATAAAACAACACATTCAGAGGTAAACAATTGAATTCATTTAGTCATTCAAAACATCTGCTCCCTCACAACACAAATCTTACAAACATAATATTCACTACTTCAGTCATAACGATCAAAGAAACGATGCCATTTGGCCCTGGTGGATGGATGTGGAGCCGTAGCTGCTCTCGCCCTAGCCCAACGGATGATCTGAATATGGTTCCTTCCCCTGCCCTCTGGGAAAAGAAGCTCAAATTAATTGGAGTTGCAAGTATCCATCACCTCGCGCGCAAGGCATCTGTTGAACTCTGCCTCCAGTTCCTCCTCGGCAGCACATCGTGCCATCTGCCTACGCCTGCGCCTCCTCCTCCTCTGCTCTGCTACTGCAGCCCTCACATCAACGGCATCCCCCTCCTCCTCTGTGACCTCTCCCAACTCAGGATCCATCTCGCTTTTCTTTGGTTGCAGCTGGTAAAATGAAAGTGACAGAGGGCTCGGGCTTTATACTCAAAGTGCATAGGTATCGGTAGGCAGCCAGTAGAAAATACTTACACCGATGTCAACGCACAGTAAGACAACTTTTACACGGAGCAGTCCAACTACACATACGACAGCAATTCAAACAACACTGGAAAACACGCAACTTAATTACACAGTTTGACCAGATTACAAGAAATCGCAGGCTACAGTCAGCCGCCATACACCACCTCCGCCAACGACAAAATAACATGGGAATCCGGGGTAGAAACAACTCAAATAAGCAAAATTGACAATGCAAATCTTTTCATAAAATCCTCATATCTCTCCCTGCAACGCCAATTCGAAAGTACAACAACATAAAAAGAAGAACACATTTGAATGGCGGGCGTGGAAAACGACCAAGAACACCAAAACTTGTAATCAGAAATTACAGATGAAATTAATCTCCAAAAACTCTAACATACCGATAATTCTCACATCTAGAACAACAAACAGGACGTAAAATGAGGCCTACGAACACCACGGTAAACACCAACGCCCAAAACACGTCCGCTGGTGTTCTGTCCTCTACAACATTCACTTATAGCTATGTCTTCAAACTTGCCATATATGGTGTATATATATAATTGCGTTGTGCAACCCTCCACCTTATAAATACTCACCTTGCGCAGTCATTAACTCTTCTTCCACCTTGCAACCTCGCTCAAACCCTAGCGCCTCCGCTAACTCGCGTCGACGCCAGAGACGAAGCGCTTAGCTGCCGTGACTTCTCCGACACCGTCCTCACGCCGGCCGCGGACCTCGCCCTCTCCGCCGCCGCCATAGGTGTCTCCCGCCGCCAAGTTAGGGTGGGGGAGATTGAACTGCTCGGCTTCTTTCTCTGCCTCGTCTAGCAATTCACCAGCGGTAATTAAATCTCACTTTTTACTGTCTTTTTGAATCGTCAAATCCATCCACTTCCACCAAAAGTGGTTTCTATACTTCCAAATCTGGATCTGTCTCAGTCTGCATCATATATAATGCAAAGGATATTCACTTATGCTTCATAACTAGTTAGATTCCTCACTTGTACTTACACTACAAAAAAATACACTTCCGTGATGATATGTGTTTGTCACAGTAGGTCATGTTTTTTGTCATGCATGTACATCCATGACGATTTATGACAGAATCAAGATAGTCATACCTGTGTTGTCGTAGAAGTGTTCCATGACATTACCAAAATTATCATCATGGAAGTGTCCACTTTCATGATGATAAATCGCACGTCACAAAAGTGCTTTCATCAAGGGTGACCGACACGTGGCATCCACCGTAATGGAACACCGTTAAGCTATCGGGTCCGGTTTTGGATCTGATAACCCGTTAACAATCCGGACCAATGGGGATTTTCCACATGTAAAATCATCATTGCCTGGAGGAAACACGTGTCAGCTCCGCGTTGGCACAGGTGTCACTCATCCAATGGGCGAGATGCGCCTATGATATGTTGACACGTGGACCGGCCCAAAAGTGGCCCATAAAACTTAAATGGGCCGGCCCAACTAAAGGCCCGCAAGATTTTGCAGACCATAATGGGCCGACCCAGCTAAAGGCCCACGAGATTTTGCGGACCATAATGGGCTGGCCCAGCTAAAGGCCCACAAGATTTTGCAGGCCATAATGGGCTGGCCCAGGTAAAGGCCCATAAGATTTTTGCAGGCCATAATGGGCCGGCCCAGGTGAAGGCCCACAAGATTTTTGTGGACTATAATGGGCCGGCCCAGCTAAAGGCCACGAGATTTCACCGACATTAATGGGCCGGCCCAGCTGTAGGCCCATAAGATTTTGTGGACCCTAGTAGGCCAGCCCATTAACTGGCTGCCATGTTTTGGGCCAAATGTCGGCCCATATTTGATCCAGTCCATTAATGGCCTGCCACGACCTAACAATGGCCCATATGAGATCCGGCCCGTTAAAATCCTACCCTGTTCTGGGCCAAATTACGGCCCAGATCATGTCCGGCCCTTTAAGAGGCGTTGGGCTAAATTATGGCCCATATCAGATTCGGCCCGTCAACTGGACGCTATGCTTTTGGGCCCACTTGCTAAAGACCCATTTAGTAATTCGACCTGATATTAGTTTCGGCCTGTTAAGGGCCCGTTTAACATTTCGGCCCTATATTAATTTCGGCCTGTTAAAAGCCCGTCATATAGTTGGGCCTAACTACGGCCCGGTTGCATTTGGTTTTTCGCGGTACCGATAATCTGATTGGGCCAAACAAGGACCGAGACAATTTTGGCTGTTAAAAGCCCGTGATTTGATTGGCACAATCATGGACCGGTCCATTTTAGCTCTTGCCCGTGAGCTGTTCGGCACGTTTCAGGCCCAACCTACTTCTCAGCCTCCTAAAAGCCCATTGAGTTTTCTTGCGAAAAGAGGGCTGGCGGTTTACTCGACCTATTAAAGGCCCGAATCAACTAGTGGGCCATTTTACATTTAGGCCTTTTAATGGACTAAGATGACGGGGCCCATGATGCGGATCATACATCATGATTGCATGACGACCTAATTATGTACCGTAATTTTATGGTTTGGCCGGTTTACTGCGAAGACAGGATATATATATATATATATACAGTAAAATAATTGCAGCATCGTGAATAAGAAAAAACCTAGACTATACAATAAATAAATTACGACATATTACATCCACTGGGCATCAAAGTTCGCCACTATGATAATAAAGCACAAGCAGACAGCAAATTAAATACACCGGGCATCAAAGATCCCCACTAGTGCAACTAAACACACCGACAAAATAATATACAAAACCAACAGCACTTCAATAGAGTTCAAGAAAGGTTAGCCTATTTGGGAGCTGCAGTATAAGCGGTGAGCAAGTCGATGAGGCTGTGCTTGTTTAACACTTATATCCTCCTCACTCGAAAGATAAACAAGCGAACCGGATGATGTGTTTTGCACATAAAAGTATCAGTGCTGATAATTCATCACATTTATTACTGAGGAATAAAGTGACACAGTTTAAAATTGCATTAACACAATATGGTATTGTTCAGGTCAAGACATGGCAGGAAATGACATTGTGAAGGAGTTGGCAGCTTCACGACACCACTCGATTACAGATCAAGAACTCATAAGTATCAATGGTTAGTGTGCTGTGAATTTATCCCATTTCAGATTGGCAAATAAAGAGACAATTTAAATAATAGTAGAATGATATGACATTGTTCATAGTTAAGACATTGCAGAATATGACATTGTGTTGTAGTAGGTAGGTTGACCACACCACTGGATTACGGATCAAGAACAGAAGCATACATGCAGTGCAAAATAAGATCACTTGCTCTGTATAGTTTAATTTACATGGTATGAAGAAGGAACTTGGTTGTACAACTGAAAACTTAAATTGAGAAGGACAAACTTTTGTTTATGAACTACATTATAAACTTTAAACATGTAATTTGATGCAAACACCAAAAATAAACAGCTGTTGCAGTCATGCCTAACCAAATATACACAACAAAGTTTGAAGGCTTGAGAAGGACAAACTTACCTTATTGGTGAAGACAGGCTCTATAAAGCCCGTGTCCATGCTGATGGGGGGGCAATTCAAGAAGTTTACCACAGAATCTTCTTCATAAGCATTGCCTTTATTCTACATTTTGTTAAGAGTAAATATAGATGTGATAATATAAGAAAAAATGGAGAATATTTAAGATAAGATGAAGAGTGATGCTACATAACCAAGTAGCTATAAATGTAAGTACAACGATACAGGCAAAAGGTACAGCCAAGAGCAATGCACAGCTAAACTTCTTCAGTACCATCGGTGTTATCCAACCTTACGGTAAGAGTAAATATAGATCTGATGTGTAGAAAATGGAGGGCAAAGGAAAATAAGCTGCAGAGTGATGGTACATGAACAACTACCTGTCAATATAAGTACACTGATAAAGGACACCAAGTACTTACAAGAACAATGCAGAGCTAAAAAAATTCATAGGCATTGATATATTCTACACTAATGTAACCATTTATATAGATCAGATAATTTGGAGCGAACAATTGATAAGCAAGCTATCATGCATACTGCTGTCACATAATGAACCAGGTATGTATGCAAGTACAGTGATACATGACAACAGGTACTAACAAGAGCAAAGCAGCGGGCATCATATTTGCCATACCCTGTCGTTCTTTTCAAACCGGAATTCTTCGAGCAGATTTCCTTCAAAAAAGATCCGTAAGGCACATGCAAAAAAGTAGAAGTTCAAATTGTCATGTGATTTCATAGACAGTACCTCGTCCTGGAAACGAGGCCAGTGCATAACAAGGTTTTTCCATTCAATGTCTTCTAAATTTAGCACAGGTGACTTCACCAGAAATTCGTTTATAGACTTGCCATCAAAGTGTGGTTTCCCCCAGGTAACACCGATACTGCTGCAATGCTTCCTTGAAAAGCACAAGCAAGCTTTGCTCGTCATGACTATCCAGATTGACCCTCGCCCACTTACAACAATGTAATGTAAATCATTGATGTGTTCAATAAGCAGAAAACATGAAAATAATAACCATGACTAATACCACTTACACGTAAGTTGGACAGGGAGATGTGAAAATGGTGTTTGTCTTCACTATAATCTTCCCATGATGGGAATATATGCACGTAGTCCCTAACAACATTGAAAGCATTGTCTTTTAAACTGGGAATAACTGGAATGGGGTTCCAATCTGCAAGAATTGGCCGTCTCTGCAGTTGGGTTAGGTCTTCGGGCGGTGGACTTGCTGTACTTTTTGCTGGAGTGGGATTTTTTGTGGTACGGCTGGTGCTATGGCAACTGAAATCGGTATACCTTTTGCTGGAGTGCAGGTCCTGTGTGGTGGGGCTACTGGTGTGGCCAGTGAAGTATGGGTACAGTCTGCTGGAGTCGGTCCTACATTTTGTGTCACTGGTTGTACAACCAATATAAGTGGGGTGTTGTCTGATTTCTCCTGCACCACCATGTATTTCAAGGACTTTGCTGGTGCTCCTTCAGGTTCGGCAATCACCCTCTTCCTTTTTGATGTCTGATGCACAAGAACATCATTTGATTGGAAAAACATGGTATGATGACAGATGGAATATGTATTGATAATGGATGGGCATGGCATCTCGACATATATGATGAGTAAACTAAGCAGATGGCGGTGCAACAAAGTAGAAGAAATGCAAGACAACATATGCAAGATACGCGCTATCAATAAAACCTTGCCAAACTAGAACAGACACCTTGATGGGTGAACAGGACAGGCCATCTGCCTTTGACTCCTCGAGGTTAGAATAGTCATTAGGATCATATTCTGAACAAGAATCAACAGGTGGGGAGCGTATGAGTTTCATTGCATCCAGAATGGCACTCAATGCCTTGGTGCCAATTTTGTAAGTCATTGCGGTGTTTAGCTTCAAGAGTGGACTGCTGCTAGTGCGACACAAAGCAGCTACACGGATCATAGTGTAGATATAACGGGAAAACCATAAGCATCAGAGGAAAATTAGCAAAGTGGAACTTCTTTGGAATATATGTGCTAGTATTGCCAAGACGGCTAGAAAGGCTTGGATACCAGCTCTCTTCAACTGAAGGTGCGATCTTTGTTAATATCGATGTAACTCTCAAAGGCGACACAGCTCCCGCATTTCCTTGCTATTCTTATAGGATTCAAGTGGGCAGGCCACTACAAATCCTATTCCCATGTTTAAAAAATCCTCTGAATCAAAGAGGGCCGAAGAGTTCAAAGTGTCCATCACAACCGACCGTATAGACCTCTACGCTGCAAATGTCCCTGCTCATCTTCACTACAAGGAACATACTGTACTACTATCATACTCCCTCCGTTCCAAAATATAAGTCTTGGTAGAGATTTCCACTATGGATCACATACAGATGTATCCAGATACATTTTAGAGTGTAGATTCACTCATTTTGCTCCATATGTAGTCCATGGTGGAATCTATACAAAGACTTGTATTTAGGAACGGAGAGAGTACTTATTAAAAAAGAACGGAAGAGGAACATGCTAAAGAAGAGCAAGCAGATTTTGGATAATAAATGTTAGATTCTGTGATTGCCCACACATGATGAACTAGAGCGCATTAAGAAAGCAACTCCTGCTGTCTCTCTATATGTGGTGCCGCGTGCTTTTCGGAAGTAAAGTAGGAACATTAGCTGACCAATTAAATGTTATTTGTTTTAGTAATATCAGCATCATATCAGACTCGTACTTGAGCAACAAGTTTGGAATTATGAGTGGCACATTGTTTAGCTTGATGGATTCAAGAGGAGTGCTAAGAAGGTACGATGATGGTACTGAATATAAAGGCATGTCTGCATGCAAGTCGCGTGACTTTTGTCATTTGGGTCAGTCGACCATTTTAGGCGGTTGGATGAAGATCCTACGTCTCCTAACCCTTCTTCTTCCTCGTCTCGATTCTTCCCATACAGAACATCAGACGGGCCACCGGCCGGTCCACCGGCACCCACGGCCTGTGTTCCTCCGCCACCCCCACCCCGAGGCCCGCCCTAACCAGCGTCTAGTTTTCTTTGTTGGGCGAGGCCCCACCCCCCCTCCCCACAACCACCATCCCCACCCGAGCCCCTTCATTCGCACCGGCGAACTCCGGCGAGCTCTAAAAAATTGACTGACCCAATTTTGAAATTTAGTCTACTGTGATTTAACTAGTGTGGAATATTAAAGGGGGAACCATAAGCATTGGGAGTATAGTGTTGAGCGTGCCATGGCGGATCTGAAGGTGCAAACCGGACAAAGGCAACTTCGCAACCAATGTTTGCTTTCAACTAGCAAGTAAGTGATGGACAAGAAATCAGAGTAAAGCAGTGGCGATCTATTTTCTTGCTGCGATAAATAAGTTGAGCAGATACGAAAGAGTACCGCCTCTGGTGCGGCGCTGTGTATGCATCTGCTGAGAATTTGACGGTGCTGCAGTAGCGATGGCTGTCAGCGGCGTGGAAGCAGATCTAGGAGGGTACACGATGGCGGCGGGGCGCGGTGGACGAGACGGTCGTAGGAGCGGCGCTGACAAGGTGGACGACGGCGGGGATGACGCGAGAGGACGGGATGCAAGGATCCCGGTCCGAAGCCGTGGATGAGAGAGGCCGATCTCTTGTAATGGACGGCGGCGTCGGGGTATCAGCTCCGGCATGGTGGAGGAGGACGGCGGTGGATGGGGTGGCGGACGGAGGAGGCTGGGGTGGAGAGGGTGTTTTGGCGCCCACGGAATACGAATGGGGAAATGGAGGTGGAGAGGAAGGGGAACCATGTCTTCAGGGCGCGCTTGTCTCAAATGCGAGGAAATTTACAAACTTAGCACCCGTTTCAAATTTCCTACATCATAGCAATATTAGTCGGTTGGGGATAGGACGGTAATCTCGCATACACCGAATATTTGCTGACGAGAGTTTGTTTTTGGAGCCCATCGTGTATGAATCGGGGAGGGAGTCGATTCCGGCCGAGGACACACTGTGTTTTGGCGCCCACCGCGTATGAATCCGGGTGAGAGGCGGTTATGTCACGTTTGAGTGAAATTACAAACCTACCCCTATCGAAACCTATAGAAATCGAGCAGATAGGCTTTGCGTGGCAGGGATAGGCAGTAGTAATTTTCATCTCGCAGATTTTGGTTTCGGGCGGTTACTGCGACTTTCCCCCCTTCTTTCAAATTTTGCAGAGTGCACGTTTACCATGCCAACTCAATTCGAATCCCGTTTGTATTCTATTTTTTTCGGGCGGGATCCATTTTCGATTGGAATAAAATTCTATATACATCATTTTTTATATATACTTTCAAAAGCACAACAAAGAATTCTGCTCCTTTATATGTATAATATGATTTACAAATACAATGATCTCAAAATCATAAGGTTGAATTCAAAAAATTAAACCAAATTATGTTCTACTAAAATGTATGGATCAGTAATATCTACATATTAAATAACATAGATGCGCGTGAATTCATATGAGTATGCATGTTTGATAAATCAATTTTGATTCGAGTATGGATTACATGTATCATCATCTCGAATTCAAATATTTGAATCCCTTTTATGTTCACTCCTTTCACGCCCATCTCTCTCGCATGCATGCTCCTTCATGTAGCTATCACTCTCTTTTCTCCAGCTCACCCGCATGCTCACTTCATGTTTCTCCTATCCTCGCAAACATGGTCTCTCGACGTCTCCCTTGAGAAGTGTCAAACTCTCCCTATCATTATACATTACACGCTTTTCATTATCTCCCACGTCTCTACCGTTCTCTCGTATCACTAGGTACCTAAGCTTTCTTTTTCACCGCCACACACACAGTCTCCATTCGTCTTTCACTTTGTCTTTCTCTCTATGGGATTCTCTCACACACCCTATATGTCTCTAGATATGAATCATACCACTAAAATTACTCTCTCTCTCTCCTGTAGACACAACATTTGTTGCGGTCTCCTTTTCGTCTCCATCCCAGACGGACATTATTCATTTATTTACCGACCAGACAAACTCCCCCCTCTCTCTCTCACACACACAACTCCTTCTTCCACTCCCCTTCCCGGCTAGCATCTCTCTCTCACACACACAAAACTCTAGCTTTCGCACCCCGACCCGTATTTCTCTCACAAACATTTATCGACTAGCCTCTAGATAGGTTTATACACCCACACACTCATGCTTCCACTATCGCATACATGTCTCTCTCCCGCTCCTTGTATCTATGTAGAATTTTCTTCCCTTCTTGAGATACGCCCTCCCGATCATGCACACACATACACTATCGCCTCATTTTAAGCTGATACCTCTTGCACACACACTCTGTGTGTCTTTGTCACACATGCAGTCCGTCCTCCTCCTCTCTCCCTCTCTCTCTCACACACATGTGCTTTTGGCAACAACTAGCAAGATGCCCATGCGTTGCACGGAACATCAAGATGCATTTGTATGAGTAGTTTATCTTGTGGGAGAAAAGGATGAACAAGGGAAGGCCTTATTTGCAAGTGTGGAGAGGGGTGTGGGTATCTTTTTGCAAAATTGCCATAGTTTCCTTCCTATCGGTCAGATATAGATTGGACGGCCTATATTGCAGGATGGCAGGCACACGACCATCACCGACTATGCTTTTTATAAGAGTAGGGATAAAAAAACATAATTGGTGATGATGGTGGGCCTGCCATCCTGCAATATAGGTCGTCCGATTTATATTTGACGGATAGGAAGGAAACTGTGGCAATTTACCCGTACTCCTCTCCACATTTGCAGATAAGGCCTTCCCTCGTTCATCCTTTTCTCCCACAAGATCTTGATGTTCCGTCCAACGCACGGGCATCTTACTAGTAAGAGTAGAAATTAGACATATACCACTTCCCGAATCTTGAAACCAACAACATTCCTCCCTTATCTCATCAAAACCGCCAAAGGAATATATTTTGAGTGAAACATAACATACTTTTAGTGATATACGTATTTCAAAACTAGACTTCTTTTCTATCAAATCGGTGAATATGTATTAATCTACTCTAATCGTGTGGCAACGCATTGGCACATTGCTAGTACTTACTATAATTTTTTGGACACCAGACAAATGGTGGAGTACATATACGAATAGAAGAGGCGCATGCACGTAGTCGGTCTCTCGCTGTCTCGCACACATGAGTGTTATGTAAATGCAACGTTAACAAATAAACCCTAAAACCCTAGGTGCACGATTGATGCATTCGCGGGTACCGGGTATGTGGTGGAGCGTGCTACCTCTTGAGCACTGCATTGGTTTTCCCTTGAAGAGGAAAGGGTGATGTAGTAAAGTAGCGTAAGTATTTCCCTCAGTTTTTTAGAACCAAGGTATCAATCCAGTAGGAGATCACGCACGAGTCCCTCACACCTACACAAACAAATAAGAACCTCGCAACCAACGCGATAAAGGGGTTGTCAATCCCTCAACGGTCACTTACGAGAGTAAGATCTGATAGATATGATAAGATAATATTTTTGGTATTTTTATGATAAAGAGAAATAAAGATGCAAAGTAAAATAAAAGGCAATAAAAATAACTAAGTGTTGGAAGATTAATATGATGGAAAATAGACCCGGGGCCATAGGTTTCACTAGTGGCTTCTCTCAAGAGCATAAGTATTACGGTGGGTAAACTAATTACTATCGAGCAATTGATAGAATTGAGCATAGTTATGAGAATATCTAGGTATGATCATGTATATAGGCATCACGTCCGTGACAAGTAGACCGAAACGATTCTGCATCTACTACTATTACTCCACACATTGACCGCTATCCAGCATGTGATACGTCTCCAACGTATCTATAATTTTTGATTGCTCCATGCTATATTATCTACTGTTTTGGACAATATTGGGCTTTATTTTCCACTTTTATATTATTTTTGGGACTAACCTATTAACCGGAGGCCCAACCCAGAATTGTTGTTTTTTTTGCCTATTTTAGAGTTTCGAAGAAACGGAATATCAAACGGAATATCAAACGGAGTCCAAACGGAAAGAAACCTTCGGGAACGTGATTTTCTCACCGAATATGATCCAGGAAACTTGGACCCTACGTCAAGAAAGCAAGGAGGTGGGCACGAGGTAGGGGGCGCGCCTCCCCAAGCGCGCCTCCACCCTCGTGGGCCCCACCTTGCTCCACCGACGCATTTCTTCCTCCTATATATACCTCGTACCCCCAAACGATCGACACGGAGCCAAAACCTAATTCCACCGCCGCAACCTTCCTGCACCCATGAGATCCCATCTTGGGGCCTGTCTTGAGTCTACCGAGGGGGCATCCATTACGGAGGGCTTCTACATCATCACCATAGCCTCTCCGATGAAGTGTGAGTAGTTTACTTCAGACCTTCGGGTCCATAGTTAGTAGCTAGATGGCTTCTTCTCTCTTTTGGATCTCAATACAATGGTCTCCCCCTCTCTCCTGGAGATCTATTAGATGTAATCTTCTTTTTGCGGTGTGTTTGTTGAGGCCGATGAATTGTGGGTTTATGATCAAGATTATCTATGAACAATATTTGAATCTTCTCTAAATTATTTTATGTATGATTGGTTATCTTTGCAAGTCTCTTCGAATTATCAGTTTGGTTTGGCCTACTAGATTGGTTTTTCTTGCAATAGGAGAAGTGCTTAGCTTTGGGTTCAATCTTGCGGTGTCCTTTCCCAGTGACAGTAGGGGTAGTAAGGCACGTACTGTATTGTTGCCATCGAGGATAACAAGATGGGTTTTTTTATCATATTGCATGAATTTATCCCTCTACATCATGTCATCTTGCTGAAGGCGTTACTCATTTTCTTGAACTTAATACTCTAGATGCATCTTTGGATAGCGGTCGATGAGTGGAGTAATAGTAGTAGATGCAGGCAGGAGTCGATCTACTTGTCTCGGACGTGATGCCTATATACATGATCATACGTAGATATTCTCATAACTACGCTCAATTCTGTCAATTGCTCAACAGTTATTTGTTCACCCACCGTAAAGTACTTATGCTCTTGAGAGAAGCCACTAGTGAAATCTATGGCCCCCGGGTCTATCTTCATCATATTAATCTTCCATCACTTTATTATTGCCTTTGGTTTTTTACTTTGCTTTTATTTTTACCTTGCATCTTTATCACAAAAATACCAAAAATATTACCTATCATCTCTATCAGATCTCACTCTCGTAAGTGACCGTGAAGGGATTGACAACCCCTATTCGCGTTGGTTGCGAGGAGTTATTTGCTTTGTGTAGGTACGAGGGACTCGCACATAGCCTCCTACTGGATTGATACCTTGGTTCTCAAAAACTGAGGGAAATACTTACGCTACTTTGCCGGATCATCCTTTCCTCTTCAAGGAAATCCAACGCAATGCTCAAGAGGTACCAAGAAGAATTTCTGGCGCCGTTGCCGGGGAGGTCTACACAAAAGTCAACATACCAAGTACCCATCACAATCCCTTATCTCTCGCATTAAATTATTTGCCATTTGCCTCTCGTTTTCCTCTCCCCCACTTCACCCTTGCCGTTTTATTCGCCCTCTCTTTTCCGTTTGCCTTTTTCTCGCTTGCTTTTTGTTTGCTCGTGTGTTGGATTGCTTGCTTGTCACGATGGCTCAAGATAATACCAAATTATGTGACTTTACCAATACCAACAACAATGATTTCCTTAGCACTCCGATTGCTCCTGTTACCAATACTGAATCTTGTGAGATCAATACTGCTTTGTTGAATCTTGTCATGAAAGATCAATTCGCCGGCCTTCCTAGTGAAGATGACGCTAATCATCTAAATAGCTTCATTGATTTGTGTGATATGCAAAAGAAGAAAGATGTTGATAATGATTTTGTTAAATTGAAGCTAGTGTCATGTTAGCAGCATCCTGCAATAGTGGTGGCCCGAACCTGGGTAAACTGCCTTGTCCCTTTTCCTTCCTGTTCATCGAGATAGGCCATGAGGTTGGCGAGTAAGCACTGCGGAGGTTGAATTCTTCGCACACACCCTAGAGTTCGAATCTATCAAGGGTCTGTGGAGCCCAAATTTGACATTTGGCGCGCCAGGTAGGGGTGCGTCGGAGCCTCTCTTCCTCCAATCAATTCGCCACTGTTTCGCCGTCCCCATGGCTGATGCTCGTCGAGTTCGTGCTGAGCATCGGGCCTCCCTTGCCGCCCGCGTCGCCCATATGGTGCCCTTAGGCGATGGTGCTCCCCACCGCTCCCCGTCGCCCGCGGCCAATGCTTCCACCGGCCCCGTGGCCCACGAGTAGCAGGCTTCGTCGATGCAGCCCTCCGTGCGGCGGGATGGGCGCACCGCCACTCCTTCGCTGACCCCAGCGGCCGCTTCGCTGTCTCATGCTCATCACGGGCCGGCGAATGCGCAGGATGCATTGCTCATGGCGTGCAAGCTCCTGTGCTATCGCCCCATCGACGACCTCTACGAGGACTGGCTGAGGACTGGCTGGACCGCATCGCCGAGCTCGTCAGCGCCGCCGGAGTCTCCCACGCCACCCCGCTCGCTGCCTCACTCGCCGCCTGGCGTAGGTGATGTGGCGCACGGTGCGCCTCCTCCACCTCCTCGATAAGACGCCATCATCGAGCCAAGATGGGAGGCTCCTCGGCGTGATCCGCAGTGCAGGGCGCCCGCGCGCAACGAGGCAAGCTGCCAGGTGGTGAAGTGGCCGCAAGAAGATGCTCGTGCGCTCCCAGCATTGCCATGTCAAGACCACGCGCCGCCTACCGCGGTGGCACGCGAGCGCCAAGATCAGGCTCTACCTCTACGGCAGACTTCCATGACCATAGCGGGATGCCGCGCGTTCACTCCGGAGCTGCGCCGCATCGTCTGGCCAGGAAAGTTCAAGCCCAACCTGCCTCCATGCTACGACGGCACCCCCGACCCTGCCGAGTTCCTGCGGCTCTATGAGCTGAGCATCGAGGCGGACAATGGCGACAAGAAGGTTATGGCGAACTAATTTCCCATGGCCCTCAAAGACGGCGCGCTCTCGTGGCTCCCGAACCTCCCCGCGGGATCGATCTCCTCCTGGGACAAGATGCGAGAGTGTTTCGTCGCCAACTTCCAGGGCACTAGCGACCGCCCACCAGCCGCGGGTGATACGTCTCCAATGTATCTACTTTTCCTAACGCTTTTCCTCTTGTTCTGGACTCTAATTTGCATGATTTGAATGAAACTAACCCCGGACTGATGCTGTTTTCAGCAGAACTACCATGGTGTTGTTTTTGTGCAGGAATAAAAGTTCTCGGAATGGAACGAAACTTTGCGAGGATTTTTTATACAATAAATAAGAATTTCTGGAGCCAAGATCCACCGGAGGGGGGCACCTAGATGGGCACAACCCACTACGGCGACCCTCCTGGCGCGCCCAGGTGGGTTGTCCCCACCTGGTAGCCCCGCAGACCCTGAAACCGACGCTATAAAATCCTATTTTTCCAGAAAAATCAGGGAGAAAGAATTATCGCGATCCATGAGACGGAGCCACCGTCACCTCCTGTTCTTCATCGGGAGGCCAGATCTGGAGTCCATTTGGGGCTCCGGAGAGGGGGGGTCTTCGTTCTTCATCATCACCAACCCTTCTCCATCGCCAATTCCATGATGCTCCCCATCGAGAGTGAGTAATTCCTTCATAGGCTCGCTAGTCGGTGAGGAGTTGGATGAGATTCATAATGTAATCGAGTTAGTTTTGTTAGGGCTTCATCCCTAGTATCCACTATGTTGTAAGATTGATGTTGCTATGACTTTGACATGCTTAATGCTTGTCACTTTGGGCCTGGGTGCCATGAACTCAGATCTGAACCATTTATGTTATCACAATTATATCCATGTTCTATATCCGATCTTGCAAGTTATAGTCACCTACTACATGTCATGCCGGCAACCCCAGAGTGACAATAGTCGGGACCACTCCTGGTGATGACCGTAGTTTGAGGAGTTCATGTATTCACTATGTGTTAATGCTTTGTTCCGGTTCTCTATTAAAAGGAGGCCTTAATATCCCTTAGTTTCCAATAGGACCCCACTGCCATGGGAGGGTAGGACAAAAGATGTCATGCAAGTTCTTTCCATAAGCATGTATGAATATTTACGGAATGCATGCCTACATTATATTGACGAACTGGAGCTAGTGCCGTATCGCCCTAGGTTATAACTGTCTCATGATGAATATCATCCAACAAGTCACCGATCCAATGCCTACGAATTTGTCTCATATTGTTCTTGCTAAGTTACTATTGTTATCATCACTGTTACACTTGCTACAAAATTACTACTATCACTGTTACTGTTACCGTTACTGCTGCCACTATTTTAAAAACTATCAAAAATTACTACTATCACTGTTACTGTTACCGTTACTGCTGCCACTGTTTTAAAAACTATCATACTACTTTGCTACTAATCACTTTTTCTGCAGATAATTAATCTTCAGGTGTTGTTGAATTGACAACTCAGCTGCAAATACCTTGAAATATTCTTTGGCTCCCCTTGTGTCGAATCTATAGATTTGGGTTGAATACTCTACCCTCGAAAACTGTTGCGATCCCCTATACTTGTGGGTTATCAAGACCTTTTTCTGGCGCCGTTGCCGGGGAGCATAGCTATATTTGTTGAGTCACTTGGGATTATTATCAATTTATCACTATGAAGAATCTGAAGGATGCTAAGACTAAGATATTTCCCTCAAAGACGAGGGGAGGTAAGGAACTGCCATCCAGTTTTGCTTTAGATTCACCTTCTGTTATAAGTAAACTTGCAACACCACCACATGCTATCAATTCCGATATGTCGCAAGTTATCGATGATGCTACTTCTACTATGAATGATGCTTCTGATGATGCTAGTACCTTGCTTGATAATGATGATGTGCCACTTGGTGAATTTCTTGATGAACAAATTGCTAGAGTAATACAACATGATGTTGTTGAATCTGATGATGAGCTTGAAACTGAAACTCCAGAAACACCTCCTAGAACTATCCTTCCTAGATATGAATTGCCTAAGGTACCGGAAGGTTGTGTTATGAATGAGGGGACAACTAGAGATATTCTTGCTTGTAAGGATAGAGATGATCTAGAGAAATTATTATGCCAGTATAAAGAAAAATCTCTGAATGCTAGAATGAAATATGATCCTAAGTTTGCTACTTCATCTATCTTTATTGATGATAAGGATTATGAATTCTCTGTCGACCCAGAGTTAATTACTTTGGTTGAATCTGATCCTTTCCATGGTTATGAAACTGAAACTGTTGTGGCACATCTTACTAAGTTGAATGACATAGCCACCCTTTTTACTCATGATGAGAAAACTCGCTATTACTTTATTCTTAAATTATTTCCTTTCTCATTAAAGGGTGATGGTAAAGCTTGGTACAATACTCTTGCTCCTGGTTGTGTGCGTAGTCCCCAGGATATGATTTATTACTTCTCTAAAAAATATTCCCTGCTCATAAGAAACAAGCTGCTTTACAGGAAATATTTAAATTTGTGCAAACTAAAGAAGAGAGTCTCCCACAAGCTCGGGGGAGGCTTTGCCAATTACTTAATGATTTGCCTGATCATCCTCTCAAGAAAAATGAAATACTTGATATCTTCTATATTGGACTAACCGTTGCTTCTAGGGACTTCCTAGATAGTTGTGCTGGTTGTGTTTTCTGGGAACGAACTGTTGGGCAAGCTGAAGAATTACTGAATAACATATTGAAGAATTAGGATGATTGGACTCTTCCTGAACCACCGCCTGAACCCATTCTGAAGAAGAGGGGTATATTATATCTCAGTCCTGAAGATATGCAAGAGGCAAAGAAATATATGAAGGAAAAGGGTATTAAAGCTGAGGATGTTAAAATTTTACCTCCTACTGAAGAAATACATGGGCTTAATACACCACCACTGCCTAAAGTGGTAGAGGTAAATTCTCTAATGAAGTTCAATTATAATGACAATCCTCACAATATGCATCCTAGCCAATGCATTTATGAGTTTGAAAACTACATTACTTCAATGCAAATGTTATGAAACAATTGAAATACAATTCTGATATGATTGCTCGCTTGAGTGACTTGTTATTTAGAATCTCAAATGATGTTAGAGGTGTTGGAAAGCATGCTTCTATGGTTCAAAATCAGTTAGAACAAGTTGCTAAATCTCAAAGAGAATTGCTTGATGAAATGAATAATAATATACATGACTTTGTTGTTAGAGTTGCAACTAGAGGAGGTAAAATGACTCAGGAACCACTTTATCCTGAGGGACACCCAAAAAGAATTGAACATGATTCACAAAGAGTTAACACTGATGCACCTAGTCCTTCTAGAAAGAAAAAGAAGAAGGAAAGTTATAGGACTTTGCATGCTTCTAGTGAACCTGATATAGAAAAATCTCCTGATATTGATAATGAAACTTCTATCTCAGATGCTGAAACTCAGTCTGGTAATGAACACTCACCTTATGATAATGAAAAATATAATGATGAGCTTCATGAAGATGCTCAACCAAACAATGAAAAAGAACCAGATAATGATGTTGAGATAGAACCACCTGTTGATCTTGATAACCCACAACCTAAGAATAAAAGATATGATAAAAGAGACTTTGTGGCTAGAAAACACGGTAAAGAAAGAGAACTGTGGGTTCAAAAACCTATGCCTTTTCCACCCAAGTCAACTAAAAAGAAAGATGATGAAGAATTTGAACGCTTTCTTTGAAATGTCGAGGCCGATCTTTTGCGTGCTAAACAGTGATATCTTGAAAATGCCTCCTTATGCAAAGTACATGAAAGAAATCATCACCAATAAGAGAAAAATACCGGAAGCTGAAATCTCCACTATGCTTTCTAATTATACTTTTAAACATGGAGTACCTAAAAAACTTGGAGATCCGGGAATACCAACTATACCTTGCTCCATCAAAAGAAATTATGTGAAAACTGCTTTGTGTGATTTAGGAGCTCGTGTTAGTGTTATGCCTTTCTCTTTATATAAAAGACTTGACTTGAATAAACTCACACCTACTGAAATATCTTTGCAAATGGCTGATAAATCAACTGCCATACCTATCGATATCTTTGAGGATGTGCCCGTTGTTGTTGCTAATGTTACTATTTTGACTGACTTTGTTATACTTGAGATGCCCGAGGACGACAACATGTCGATTATCCTTGGTAGACCCTTCTTAAATACTGCAGGGGCTGTTGTTGATTGCAATAAAAGCAAGGTCACTTTTCATATTAATGGTAATGAGCATACGGTACACTTTCCGAAGAAACAATTCCAAGTGAATGGCATTAATGTTATTGAAAAATCTCCGACAATCACTATTGGAAGTTTTCAAATACCTCTACCTACTGTCAAACATAAATATGAAATGCTTATTGTTGGGGACATTCATATCCCCGTTGAGGTAACTTAGTGATTTATGAAAGTTCTTCGGTTTCATGCTAATTGAAAGTGGTTGTTAATAAGACTTGATCAACCTTATTAATGAATCATTTTTGAGAGGTATGAAGTTGATGAATTTAGTAAGAACTACCTTTTGTCCCTATCTTTTGTTTTCTGTTTTTGTCAGTTAAATAAAATAAAATGCCATGTTTTATCTATTTTCTGAATTTCCCGTGCAATAAAAAAATAACCCAAAAATAAAAGTTCTTAGAATGCTCTAAAAAGTTAATACAATTTTTTCCTTAATATTTAAGAATTTCTGGTGCAAATAATATCAGAGGGAGGTGGGCACAACCCACCTGGGCGCGCCAGGACCCCCAGGCGCGCCCTGGTGGGTTGTGGTCCCCACGTGGGCCCCCCTGAGTTATCTCTTCACACCACATCATCACTTACCTCCAGAAAAAAATCTCCATTGCTCTCTCTCCCGTGTTCTTGCTCTCAAACCCGCGGATTTTGGCTCCCTTTGCTCGAAGCTCCATTTCCAAAACTCTTTCAGGGGATTGTTGCTTGGTGTGTGACTCCATCGTTTGTCTAATTAGTTTTTGTTTTAGTAGTTTATATTTTGACTAATTAGCTACTCTTGGTGCTGCTGCAGTTGAGCTTGCATGTTCAATTCTTAGAGTTCTAAGTAGTTTGAAGGCTTGCTATGGCCTCTATGTATCCCTATGAGTAGTTGCTATCAGTTTTGTGAAGTTTTGTTGGAAAAATTTATGGACTAAACATTTCAGAATTTTGTTCATAGGAAAAGGATGAATATCTTTAGGAAGTTTGCTTCTAAGAAGAACTCCAAGGGTGTTATTGGGGAGTCATCTAACAGTGATATCCATCCTCGGAGGTTGGCGGAGGTACGGCCGTGCGAATGGCCGCATACCCAGTTCATGGAAGAGGTTGGAATCCTTCAGGAGTTCACGCAGTATGCTGCTAATGCTGGCCTCACGGACTTCATCGCAGATGAGTGTGAACAGCATCAAATCCTCACAAACATCTTTTTTCAAAGTTTTACTTTCTTTCCTAGGAATAATCCCCCTGAGGTGCAGTTTAATTTATATGTTGAAACCCGTCAGATACCACTTACTGAATTTTGTAACATATGCATGATCCCTTCTGATGGGAGTTTAGCTGAGCCTGGGCCAGCAGAGTTTGAGGCCTTTTATCGCACCTTGACAGTGGGAGATGAGAGAGGGGTGTCAGCTATCACTTCTGCTGGCTTGCATTTTCCTTCTGTTCATTACTTTGCTCTTTTCATTGCAAAATGCTTGCTTGCTAGAGAGAAGGTGGGTGCACTCAGTTCACCAGACCTTGCTGTTTTACGTCGTGCACTAGAGGGCGACAACACTTATAGCTTGGGAGATATTGTGGTTCGTCCTCTCCACATTAATAAGTCCAAGGGTAAAATACATGGTGGGATTTTTGCTACTCGTTTGGAAGCTCACTTTAATGTTGAGATGCACCCTCAAGACTACACCCTGACCAAGGTTTACCTAGACCGCACAGCCATGGATCACCACCATTTCACTGATAACAATTCTCCTGGCATTCCTATTCCTTATAACCTGGTTTTTAGCATTGAAACTTGTGATATTATTCCATTGCCCGCTCCTGCTTTTTTTTGATTCTATGCCAGGGGCGGTTATAGGATTATGCCTGCAGACATCATCGCCTACCGAAACGCTCAGGCTGCTGCAGAGGCAGAGGAGGAGCCTCAGCAGTGGGATGAGTGGATGCCCGCTCCTTAGTACCCCAACTACCATCCAGGCTACTGACTGTTTACCAAGTTAGGCCAAAAGCCTAAGCTTAGGGGAGTACGTGTTTCTCACCGACATTACATTCATGATCACTTATTCCATTAGTCGGTGTTCACACTTTTACATTGTATTATCCATGCTTAATTTTATTCTTTCGCTTTCTTCTTGTGTGTTTGAAAAATCTTAGAAAAACCAAAAAAATAGTTGTAGTTAGTTTACTTTCTATGCATGTTTAGTAGTAGCAGTAAAAAGAAAACCGCAAAGAGATTTCCTTGTTCTTCTTTTGTTTGTTGGGAGCTTTCCCGTGTAAATAGTTTTTCTCATTTTTGCTTTCCCTTTATTTGCTTGTTCAAGAAAACCAAAAACTCCAAAAATATTTCAGTGTGTTTCTCTGAATTTCTTTTCTTTTTATTCGAGTCTTACCGAGGAGAAGACCACGATGAAAATGTTGAGTGGCTCTCATATGAATAATTGTAGATCTAATAAAGAGCCCATTTGACCTTGTCTTCTCCTGTTGAATAAAATGTTTGCATATTCCAGCTTAGTCCACGGCACTCTTGCACTATTATTATTTTCATATCGTTCGGTCGTACAAGTGAAAGGCAATAATGACGATATTCGATGAACTGGCCATGGCAGAGAGAAACGGGTATGAACTCGACTTGTTCTATTTGTGTAAATATGTTTAACCTAGGATCCATGATTCAACCCATTATGATTAAACATGTTTGCAATGACAATTAAATATTATAGTTTCTCATGCCATGCATAAGTAGCTAGGAGTGGATAATGATTTATCTTGGGTATCAACATTGCGTTAAAATGATTCTGATGTAGTGTGATGATATAGTATCCTCCTCTGAATGTTCGAGTGGCTTGACTTGGCACATGTTCATGCATGTAATTGAATCAAAACCAACATAGCCTCTATGATATTTATGTTCATGGAGTCCATATCCTACTCATGCTAGTGTCCAATGTTACTCACACATAATGCATGTTTATGACCGTTGGGGACGGTGAACGTGTCCTCCGGCGACTCCAGCGAAGAGGAGGAAGAAAAGGAGCGGGGAGAGGGGTCCGACTCTGAGGCGACCGACGTGGAGTCGAGAGCACCCCTCCCTCGGTGCAGGTCCCGCACTCTCCACCTCTTGCCGGACGATGATGAGGATGGCAATGAGCGAGGTGGCGAGAGCTCGCCCCTGATCCCGAAGAAGGACAGGACGAGGCTGGTTCCCCGTGGGTCTGCCCCGGTTCCGAGGCGATCTGCAGACGCGCCTCCTGCTCCCGAGCTTCTTGAGGTTGATCCTAGCAGCCGGCTCTCGGGCTTCAAGTTCGGCTGGAGGTTGCTCGAGCCCGCGAGCGATGACCAAAGAAGTGCTTGATTCTCGCTTTTGCTTCTTGCTTCGTCGTTGAGGCTTGATATCCGTATTCCTTGGCTTAGGTCGGCGCTGGCTAAAAAGCTGAAGGGGCTCTGAGGCCGCTGGGACAGCACCTCCATCCGCGGAAGAAGGGGACGGCAAGACGCGGGCCTCTCCTGCCCGGTCATCCTCGCGAGGCCCGGTGGGGCTAGCTGGGGCGAGCTCAGCCCCCATGGCCCGAGCGACTCCCGAGGTATCCTTGCCTGATGCCAGTGCCGCAGTCGTCGGGGCGCGGAAGGTCCCGGCTCATGGTGTTGTGATTACGCTACCGTCCTCTCCTCCTACTCCACCAACTGCTGTTTCTCCGACTCCTTCTACTGTCCTGGATCGTGCTGCTGCTGAACTGGACCGGCTGCAGAAAGATCTTCTGGGTGCCGACCCTCGCTTGGTGGCCGGACGCCTGGAGCTGGCCTCATGCTGGGTTCGCCCTGATGCTTCAATTCGAGCAGCACTGGTTCAGGCCGCGACGGCTTGCGACGAGGAGAAGCAGGACGTCCTTGAGGCGAAGGCCGCTCGTGACGCCGCCTTGGGGGAGGTAGCCGATGTCCGAGGTCATTGCAAGGCACTGGAGAGCGAGCTACAGGGCCTGCGCGACCAGCTTGCCAACGAGGCCCGCGTCCGCCAAGAGAAGGAGGAAGACATGAAGGCTCGTGAGGCGGCCGCCAAGGACCGGGATGCCAAGCTTGATGAGCGCCATGGCCGCTTAGGTGCACTGGAGCAGGAGTTAGAGGCGAAGAGGATCGAGCTGGACGGCAAGGCGCGGGTCCTGGCCGAGGACCGCGTGGCCTTCGCGAAGCTGGAGGTGAAGGCTCGCACCTTGCTGAGGTCGCTACTGACAAGTGGCTCGGAAAGCCGCTGGCCGGCGCCGAGGACGGCCCCGCCAAGCTGCTTCCCTTCGTGGTCCGCGCCCTTGAAGATGTCACCCTTGGCCTCGGCCCCATGGCTGAGGCCGAGGTGCGTGTCCTGTCTTCTGCAGCGCTGACGCGCGTCTTCACCCACGTCTACCTTCGCGACCCCAACGTTGACCTTGACAGCCTGTTGGAGCCTGTGAGCGGCGCGAGCTTGCGGCTGCCGCCGCCGAGGCCGTGAAGGGTCGAGCGGAGGCTCACGGGCGGTGGTTCGGGCCTTCAAGACTTAGCCCAAGCGGTATTGCCGATCCTGAGGCTTCACGAGGCGAACCCACCCAGCGCAGCTCCGCCGCCAGCGACGGTGCTGCCGGCAAGTGACTCCTTCGTGGCTCCTGTCCTGCTTTCAGCTCCTGCAACATGCATCATGCCTCGTGGAGGCGTTTAAACTTGCGTTTGGCGTTGTGAAAACAGTTCTGGGCTGTAATATTTGCTTTTAAATTCCTTGAGATTTGCGCTTTTCCTTCCTACTTGCTTATGTTCTACGTCGGCAGAGCCCGCCCACAAGATACCTCACGCCGTTAGCCCCGACCGGAAACTAGGACGGACCAAGGAGTGAGGGCTACGTGACAAGTTAGGCTCTGAGTCGCGATGCTCAGGAGTCCCCCGACGCACGAACATCAAGTAGGGAGGTGAGATGTATGGGTGAATTTACCATTCTACATCGGCAGAGCCCGGCCCCGCGCATACCTCAACCGACGTTAGCCTTTTGGAACTAAGGGGTGAGGGGCTACGTGACCAGACAGGCTCCTGAGTCACGATGCTCAGGAGTCCCCTTGACGCTCAAACAGCCTTTCAGACCTTGGCTCCGCTCGGGGAGAGACGTGCGATGAACCAGGCCCGAGGGGCCTGGCTGGGTGGCGTGCGTCTGGTCATGACCCAGGCGTAGCCCCCGTGCCCAGCCCCCTCGCGCGGCACTCCCGAGGGGAGGCGTTATGATGATGCCAGACATTGAGCTCTGGGCTCCCTGAGGTTGATGCGGCCGGGGGCAACCCTCAGTTGTTTATCACCAGCGCGGAGCATAGCGCTTCCGTATGTGTACGGGCGTAGCCGCTCCTCGGTAGTGTCGTCAGCCAGCGCAGAGCATGGTGCTTCCACTGGTGCGTGGGAGGGGGCTCCCCTCCGGGAGGAGCCCCCGGGGCGTGTACAGCCCCGCCCTGACACGTGGCTGGCACGATAGGGCCTGACGAGGTGTATCTGGGCACCCGTGAGCCAGCGCGGGACTCACGGGGCCCTACCTCAAGGCGGGTTGCTACCGCACTGGGCCTTAACTTGTGATGTGTTCCTGCAAATTTGGTTAGATGTCGACGCCCACGCCCTTGGGTCCCGCCTCGGCGGGGCTCACTGTCGCTGGTATGCTGTGTCGCGATGTCGTGGACAAGGCGGAGGGTGAGGGCTGGAGAGCCAAGGAGCCCATGAGTCGCGATGCTCGGTACCCCCTTTAACGTTCAAGCGGCCGACATGAAGGAAAAGGGGAGCCATGGACAGGCACCAAATAACAATCATGATGTGTCAACCGCCCAACCCGAATAAGCGCAAGCGGATACATGCCACCGGTGCAGCCCGGGTGGCTTGGGATGATGCAGCCCGAGGGCGCCCCAATAAAGTAAACTAGAAACATGAATCGAAGGGATACATGCCGCAGGACGGACCCACGCGGCTGGGAATGATGCAGCCACAGGGGCGCTCGATTGAAAATGAAACTTCGAAGGATGTCACTGATAATGTTGAAGATGAAGGGATGCTTTGAAGTAGCGGACGTCGTGCGGCTGCGGAAGCCGATCTTCACGAGCCCCTGTGCCAGGAGCCTCGGGAGGCTCCGGAGGCGCTGGTGGCTCCTCATGACCATCTGCATCTCCGCCAGGATCTGGAACGCCTTTGGCCACTTGAGCCTCCAAGATGCTCCTCATGAGGCGCTGGCGTGGCAGCCGCGCGGCAAGCCGTAAGTCATGCGAACGTAGCTGTGGGTGGACCTTCCACGGCGCCTCACGCAGCGTGAGGGCCGAGGCGCTCTGCGAGGCAGCTCGGTTGAGCCTCGGTATGTCGATGCAGACGCGCAGCCCACCATCCTCGCTGGATGGGGAGCTACGGTGGGTGGCGGCGGCTGCCACTCATGACTCTTGACTCCTGCAGCTCCCGAATGATCTTGGTGCGAACTCCCGAGGGTTTGGCCCTCCTTGCCTCGCTCCTTCACGAGGGAAAGCGTGCTTTGAAACACTCCTCCAAGTGGTGCCCGGCGCCTCCTCGTGATCTTAGCAAAGTCGGTGGCCCTCCAGAGAGAGCCCCCGAGCCTTGCTCGAGGAGGGCGCCGGGCGCGCCTTCCTATGCGACAGAAGGAGGTGCCCCCTGAACAGACGCGGACCCTGAGGGGCCTGCCTCCCGAGGGGTCGGGCCAGGCGGTGTCTTCTTCTTCTTAGGAGCAGCCTCGGGGAGCCTTCTGCTCCTGTGATCTGGGTCTTCAATTGACGCAGCTTGAAAAGCACGCTCCAGGGAACACACCGCGTCTCTCTCTTCACAAGGCAACGTGATGAGTCCACCGCTTCCTGGCATCTTGAGGACATTGTAGCCGTGATGAGTCATGGCCATGAATTTGGCCAGAGTTGGGTACCCGAGGATGGCATTGTATGGCAGGCGAATGTGGGCGACGTCGAAGTCAATGAGCTCGGTGCGGTAGTTGTTGCGCGCCCCGAAGGTGACAGGGAGGCGGACCTGCCCAATTGGAACTGTGGAGCCATCAGTGACTCCGGAGAAAGGCTTGGTTGGCTGAAGCTGATTGTACGGCACTTGGAGATTGTTGAATGTCTCGACAGACAGGACATTGAGCCCTGCTCCGCCATCGATGAGGGTCCTGGTGACTTGCACGTTGCTGATGATTGGGGAACAAAGCATCGGGAGGACTCCGGCTGTGGCTGCGCACTTGAGCTGATCCGCTGAGCTGAACGTGATGGCGCACGCTGACCACCTGAGAGGGCGCGTGGCTTCGAGCTTGGGGAGGACTGCATTCACTTCGCGGGCGAACTGCTTGAAGATGCGTTGAGAGGCTGGGGCTTGAGCTCCGCCCAGGATGCAAGCGATCGCGCGCGGCTCCTGGAAGCCCCCAGCCCCCTCGTCCTGATGATGGTCTTCATTTCTCCTTGGCTGCGGTGGCAGAGGAGGGAGGCCTGCGTTGCCTTGCGGGCGATCCTCGCGAGGCTAATCCCTCTAGCCTGCCTCGCGAGGCGGGTCCCTCCAACCTCCCTCGCGAGGCTGATCCTGCCAGCGGTCCTCGCGAGGTCGGTCACGCCACCCTTGGCGAGGGCCATGGTCTTCCCAACGTCCCGTGCTTCTTCCTCCTCCTCGGCCGTAGCCTCGATCATTGCGGTCGGGGCGTCGACCGATTCGCCCTTCTCGCACGGCCCTGAGCTCTTGGCATTCGTTGGTGTTGTGGGTGTGGAGGTCGTGGTACACGCAGTACCGGCTGCCCTTGGAAGACTCGGGCTGATCCCTGCCTTGCTTGGTGTCTGGTTCTGCCGTGAGCACGGCAGCCCCCTTGCGCTTCACATCCTTCCTTGGGCTTCTTCTCTTCGGGGTCGGCAGCCGGCAGCTTGAGGAGGGAAAGGCGACCTTCCTCATCCCTGGCGCACTTGGTCGCCAAGTTGAACAGCTCCAGGGATGTGCACATGTCTTCATGCATCGCCAGCTCCTCCTTCATCTTGACGTCACGCACACCATCGGAGAAGGCTGAGATGATGGCTTCCTCGGTTACCTTGGGAATCTTGAGGCGTGCGTTGTTGAAGCGCTTGATGTACTTCTGCAGGGTCTCTCCTGGCTGCTATTTGATGCGGCGCATGTCGCTCACGGCAGGAGGCCGGTCACGTGTGCCTTGGAAGTTGGCGATGAAGCGGGTGCGCATCTCGTCCCAGGAGGAGATCGTGCCAGGAGCCAGGTTCAGGAGCCAGGTGCGGGCACCGTCCTTGAGCTCCATGGGAAACCAGTTCGCCATGACCTTCTCGTCCCCGTTGGCGGCTTCGATGCCCAGCTCGTAGAGCTGGAGGAACTCCGCAGGGTCGGCCGTGCCGTCGTAGCAAGGAGGCAGGTCTGGCTTGAACTTGCTGGGCCATGCGATGCTGCATAGCTCGGTGGTGAAGGCGCGGCAGCCTGCAGCGGCTACGGGAGGCCTTTGGTGACGGAGGGCTTGATCTTGCGGGTCCCCGTGCGCTGCAGTTGGGAGCAGCACGGGGTCTTAGCGTCTTTGGAAGCGAGGCCTTGTCGTGGACGGGCGGTGGAGCACTCGGGCAGCTTCTTGGGGGCGAGGGACCTCTTGGCAGCTCTGCTCTTGCTGCGCTGGTGCCGGACGGAGTGGGTTCCGCCCAGGGGCCACGCGCCTTGGGGCCAAGGTGCCTTCTTGAGGGGGAGGCGGCTGAGGCGCCCCCGGAGCTTCATCGCCCGCGCAAGGCGGGGCGCGGTGCAGTGAGAAGGACGGCGCGGGGGAGCCCCAGCGCGCTGACAGCTTCGGCGGCGGTCGAGCCACTCGTAGACGTCGTCGGCCGACGGGCGGTAGCACAGAGCTCGTTTGCCACGATGGCGAGCGCTCGAGCCTCCATGGGCGCAGCAGGCGCTGACGGATGAAGAACCAGCTGGGCGAAGCGAGGGAGTAGCGGTGCGGCCGTCTCACCTCACGGATGGATCTTTGGGGCGATACCTGCTGCCGTTTCGCTGGGCCGGTGGCGGCGCGGATAAAGAAGCGACGGGAACGGCGCGGGCGCCGCTAACGGGGCCGTCTGGGCGACGCGAGTAGCGAGAGCGGCCAGCCGACGCGGGCCCGACAGCGTCGACATGGATGCGAGGGCGGCGAAGAACAGGCGGCGGAAGGCGGATTACAGGTGCACCTACCGGCGCGCCAAATGTCGATTTCGGGTTCCGGCAGACCCTCTAGGTTCAAACTACAGGGTGCACGCGGAGGTCTCACCTCCAACCTACCTACACCTCGTCGCCTCGCAAGGATCTAAACTACACAAAGAGCAACACAAGGGACACAAGGTTTATACTGGTTTGGGCCACCATTGTGGTGTAATACCCTACTCCAGTGTGTGTTGTGGTGGATTGCCTCAGGGGCTGATGATGAACAGTACAAGGAAGAACAGCCTCGTGAGGGTCTGTTCTTGGCCGGTGCGACGAACTGCTAGGGGGAGTTCGGTCGCTTCTCTCTCTCTCTCTCTCTGGATTCAAGATGCCTCTCCAGATCCATCGATCCCCCCTACCCTGTGGGTGGCTAGTCCTATTTATAGGCAGAGGCCCTGGGCCTTTTCCCAAATATTGAGCGGGAAGGGCGCCAACAATTGGCCATTTTGAAGGGGAACATCTAGTACACTTATCCTGACTAAAGTCGGTCCTCGCCTGCCCAAGGCTCTGACGATGACGCCGGCTTGGGCTCCACGATGACCTCCTTCCTGCCGTTGTGTTGGTCTTGGTCTTGTTGCACCGAAATGGTTGCCTTTTGCTTGATGCTCTTGGCCTGCGCTTGCCTCCTTTGCACCAAAGAGGAAATGAGGACACTGCGCGGGCTGGCGCCCGCCTGGCGCCCTTGGTCGTCACAGCTTGCGTCATGGGCACCTCGTGAGGTACCCCGCCTTGATCTCTCCGCCTCCTCGTGAGCCAGCCTGACGAGGCCGTGCCTGAGGAAGCTTCCTGTCGTCCGCCCCGCGAGGCTTGGCCCCTCGCGAGGGTCTTGAGCTTGTGCTGATGAAGATGGGCCGTACTGGGCCACCCCTTGAGCCACGCCGCAGGCCGCAAGCAGGCAAGTCTGGGTACCCCCGTTCCCACAAGCCGACAATAAAGCCCAATAATGTCCAAAAACAGAATATAATATAGCATGGAACAATAAAAAATTATAGATACATTGGAGACGTATCAAGCATCCCCAAGCTTAATTCCTGCTCGTCCTCGAGTAGGTAAATGATAAAAACAGAATTTTTGATGTGGAATGCTACTTGGCATAATTTCAATGTAATTCTCTTAATTGTGGTATGAATATTCAGACCCGAAAGATTCAAGACAAAAGTCTAATATTGAGATAAAAATAGTAATACTTCAAGTATACTAACTAAGCAATTATGTCTTCTCAAAATAACATGGCCAAAGAAAGTTATCCCTACAAAATCATATAGTCTGGCTATGCTCTATCTTCACCACACAAAATATTTAAATGATGCACAACCCCAATGACAAGCCAAGCAATTGTTTCATACTTTTGGTGTTCTCAAACTTTTTCAATCTTCACGCAATACATGAGCATGAGCCATGGACATAGCACTATATGTGGAATAGAATGGTGGTTGTGGAGAAGACGAAAAAGGAGAAGATAGTCTCACGTCAACTAGGCGTATCAACGGGCTATGAAGATGCCCATTAATAGATATCAATGTGAGTGAGTAGGGATTGCCATGCAATGGATGCACTAGAGCTATAAGTATATGAAAGCTCAACAAAAGGAACTGAGTGGGTGTGCATCCGACTCGCTTGCTCATGAAGACCTAGGGCATTTTGAGGAAGCCCATCATTGGAATATACAAGCCAAGTTCAATAATGAAAAATTCCCACTAGTATATGAAAGTGATATCATAGGAGACTCTCTATTATGAAGATCATGGTGCTACTTTGAAGCACAAGTGTGGTAAAACTATAGTAATATTGTCCCTTCTCTCTTTTTCTCTCTTTTTTTTATTTGGGCCTTTTCTCTTTTTTATGGCCTCTTTTTTTTAGTCCGGAGTCTCATCCCGACTTGTGGGGGAATCATAGTCTCCATCATCCTTTCCTCACTTGGGACAATGCTCTAAAAATGATGATCATCACACTTTTATTTACTTACAACTCAACAATTACAACTCAATACTTAGAACAAAATATGACTCTATGTGAATGCCTCCGGCGGTATACCGGGATATGCAATGAATCAAGAGTGACATGTATGGAAGAATTATGAACGTTGGCTTTGCCACAAATACGATGTCAACTACATGATCATGCAAAGCAATATGACAATGATGGAGCGTGTTATAATAAACGGAACAGTGGTAAGTTGCATGGCAATATATCTCGGAATGGCTATGGAAATGCCATGATAGGTAGGTATGGTGGTTGTTTTGAGGAAGGTATATAGTGGGTGTATGATACCGGTGAAAAGTGTGCGGTATTAGAGAGGCTAGCAATGGTGGAAGGAAGAAAGTGCGTATAATCCATGGACTCAACATTACTCATAAAGAACTCATATACTTATTGCAAAAATCTACAAGTTATCAAAGCAAAGTATTACGCGCATGCTCCTAGGGGATAGATTGGTAGGAAAAAGACCATCGCTCATTCCCCGACCGCCACTCATAAGGAAGACAATCAATAAATAAATCGTGCTCCGACTTCATCACATAATGGTTCACCATACGTGCATGCTACAGGAATCACAAACTTTAACACAAGTATTTCTCAAATTCAAAACTACTCGACTAGCATGACTATAATATCACCATCTTCATATCTCAAAACAATTATCTAGTATCAAACTTCTCATAATATTCAACACATTCATAAGATTTTTTTACTAATATTGAATGCCTATCATAGTTAAAGCTAATTACCATGCTGTTTTGTAGGACTCTCAAAATAATCTAAGTGAAGCATGAGGGAACAATAGTTTCTATAAAACAAAACCACCACCGTGCTCTAAAAGATATAAGTGAAGTACTAGAGCAAAAACTATATAACTCAAAAGATATAAGTGAAGCACATAGAGTATTCTAACAATTTCCGAATCATGTGTGTCTCTCTCAAAAGGTGTGTACAGCAAGGATGATTGTGGAAAACTAACAAATAAAGACTCAAATAATACAATATGCTCCAAGGAAAACACATAGCATGTGGTGAATAAAAATATAGCTCCAAGTAAAGTTACCGATCGAAGTAGACGAAAGAGGGGATGCCTTCCGGGGCATCCCCAAGCTTTGGCTTTTTGGTGTCCTTAGATTATCTTGGGGTCCCATGGGAATCCCCAAGCTTATGCTCTTGCCACTCCTTGTTCCATAATCCATCAAATCTTTCACCCAAAACTTGAAAACTTCACAACACAAAACTTAACAGAAAATCTCATGAGCTCCGTTAGCGAAAGAAAACAAAACACCACTTCAAGGTACTGTAATGAATTCATTATTTATTTATATTGGTGTTAAACCTACTGTATTCCAACTTCTCTATGGTTTATAAACTATTTTACTAGCCATAGATTCATCAAAATAAGCAAACAACACACGAAAAACAGAATCTGTCAAAAACAGAACAGTCTGTAGTAATCTATTTCTAACACAAACTTATGGAACTCCAAAAATTCAGCCAAAATAGGAAGACCTAGAAACTTTGTTTATTGATCAGCAGAAATTTGAATCAATATTTTATCACGTTCTGGTGATTTTTAACAATTATTTTTGTGAACAGAAAGTTTCTGGAATTTTCAGCAAGATCAAATAACTATCATCCAAGAAGATCCTATGGGTTTAACTTGGCACAAACACTAATTAAAACATAAAAACACATCTAACCAGAGGCTAGATCAAATATTTATTCCTAAACAGAAGCAAAAAGCAAAAAACTAAAAATAAAATTGGGTTGCCTCCCAACAAGCGCTATCGTTTAACGCCCCTAGCTAGGCATAATAGCAAGGATAGATCTAGGTATTGCCATAATAATAAGATAGATCATTAAAACTCATTTCATATTATCTACGTTCAGCAGCGAGTTTTCTTTGAGGCAAGCAAAATTAATCAAAAGGGCTAAATTTAATGGGACAAAAGTCCCCAAGATCAACTTTAGGAGGTATAGGTTCCTCCTTCGGCCCTTCGTATTGCACAATCAATTCATCATTATAAGCATTCTTTTGACAGAACTTTGTGAGCCTATACTCAAGAGAATATCCTAGCTCATTATTTCGAATAGTAAAATCATTATTAAGTTCAGAAATTCTATCAACTAGAACATTGGTAGGAACCTTTTTTTTCTAATGTTCTCATTAAAAGCAACATAGTCTAGAGATTGAAAACGCATTATTTCCTCTTGATCAAATAGGATAGTTTCGATGGGAGGACGGCCAGCGTCCACCCTATAACGCGCAAATATTTCTTTGCCTATTTTATTATAAATCTGAACTCATGAGCCAAAAAGATAGTAGCGGCACGCTTAACAGAAGAATTCTCGATATTAGAAAATTCTAGGAAAATCCTCTGTATGCAAGGGTGCATGTGCATAAATTGCCTTTCAAGTTCAACTACAAGCATGGAAATAGCGTCCGCAAGACTACTAGTTCTATGAAGAATAGAACTGCCCATAGAAGGCAAATCACCGGCACAAGTAAATAAATCTTGAATAACCCCTTTTCCAATAATATTACCACTACCAATTCGAATTTTTTTTGTATGCAAGGTAGGGGGTTCTTCAGCAGGAGCATCAGAATTTTCCATGTTATTACTATTGTCCATATCGACAATAGTTTCCCCAATTTCAGACATAACGGCAGAAAGTGCGAGGAGCAAAAAGAAAGAGGGAGGCAAATGGAAAAGAAAGAGGGTGAATAAAATGGCAAGGGTGAAGTGGGGGAGAGGAAAACGAGAGGCAAATGGCAAATAATGTAATGCGGGAGATAAGGGTTTGTGATGGGTACTTGGTATGTTGCCTTTTGAGACTCCCCAAAGAACGGCGCCATGAAATCCTTCTTGCTACCTCTTGAGCAACTGCGTTGGTTTTCCCTTGAAGAGGAAAGGGTGATGCAATAAAGTAGCGTAAGTATTTCCCTCAGTTTTGAGAACCAAGGTATCAATCCGATGGAGGCCACGCACGAGTCCCTCGCACCTACACAAACAAATAAATCCTTGCAACCAACGCAATAAAGGGGTTGACAATCCCTTCACGGTCACTTACGAGAGTGAGATCTGATAGATATGATAAGATAATATTTTTGGTATTTTTAAGATAAATATGCAAAGTAAAGAAAGAAAAATAAACACGGCGCTAGAAATAGCTTGTTGACGGGAGATTAATATGATGGAAAATAGACCCGGGGGCCATAGGTTTCACTAGTGGCTTCTCTCATGAGCATAAGTATTATGGTGGGTAAACAAATTACTGTTGAGCAATTGATAGAATTGAGCATAGTTATGAGAATATCTAGGTATGATCATGTATATAGGCATCACGTCCGAGACAAGTAGACCGACTCCTGCCTTCATCTACTACTATTACTCCACACATCGACCGCTATCCAGCATGTATCTACAGTATTAAGTTCAAAAGAACAGAGTAACACTTTAAGTAAGATGACATGATGTAGAGGGATAAACTCATGCAATATGATATAAACCACATCTTGTTATCCTCGATGGCAACAATACAATACGTGCCTTGCTGCCCCTCATCCTTTGGGAAAGGACACCGCAAGATTGAACCCAAGCTAAGCACTTCTCCATTGCAAGAAAGATCAATCTAGTAGGCCAAACCAAACTGATAATTCGAAGAGACTAGCAAAGATAACCAATCATACATAAAAGAATTCAGAGAAGATTCAAATATTGTTCATAGGTAAACTTGATCATAAACCCACAATTCATCGGTCTCAACAAACACACCGCAAAAGAAGAAGATTACATCGAATAGATCTCCACAAGAGAGGGGGAGAACATTGTATTGAGACCCAAAAAGAGAGAAGAAGCCATCTAGCTAATAACTATGGACCCGAAGGTCTGAGGTAAACCACTCACACATCATCGGAGAGGCTATGGTGTTGATGTAGAAGCCCTACGTGATCGATGCCCCCTCGTGAAGCTCGGAAAAGGCCCCAAGATGGGATCTCACGGTCTGAGAAGGTTGCGGCGGTGGAATTAGGTTTTTGGCTCTGTATCTGGTAGTTTGGGGGTATGTAGGTATATATAGGAGGAAGAAGTACGTCGGTGGAGCAACATGGGGCCCATGAGGGTGGAGGGCGCGCCTAGGGGGGTAGGCGCGCCCCCCTACCTCGTGCCTTCCTGGTTGATGTCCTGACATAGGGTCCAAGTCATTTGGATCACGTTCGTTCCGAAAATCACGTTCCCAAAGGTTTCATTCTGTTTGGACTCCGTTTGATATTCTTTTTCTGCGAAACTCTGAAATAGGCAAAAAACAGCAATTCTGGGCTGGGCCTCCGGTTAATAGGTTAGTCCCAAAAATAATATAGAAGTGTATAATAAAGCCCAATAATGTCCAAAAAAACAGAATATAATATAGCATGGAACAATAAAAAATTATAGATACGTTGGAGACGTATCAAGATATGCGCGGGGCCGGGCCGTACTAACGCAGAACGATAAGACCTAGTCCCACATCTCCTTCCCGGGGGCTGTTCGTACGTCAAGGGGGACTCCTGAGCATTGCGGCTCAGGAGCCTAACTAGTCACATAGCCCCTCACCCCTTGGTCTCATTCTGGTGATCTCGACGACCCAACAACAGCTGAGGTATGCACGGGGCCGGGCCCTGCCGACACAGAACACTGAAGCAAACGGAAAGGAAATTGCAGAACCCTAGCAGATTATTACAAAACATATTGTCTCTTAAAGTTCCAAGCATAAGTTCTTACGCCTGCACGAGGCACCATACATGTTGCAGGACTAAAACAGGGGGAAGCGCTGCCCTCGAGCTTCTTCCTCAGCCTTGGGCACCGCCGTCGCCTGCCTGGGGAGGCCCGCCGTCCTTGCCATCAGCCGTAGTCATGGGGTCGGTGGCGAGGAACTTCCGCAGCAGGCCTCCACCTGATCCTTCACGGCTTCGGAAGCAGCGACGTAAAGCTCAGGGTCCACGGGCTCAAGCAAGGCACCAAGGTCAAAGCTGGGGTCTCGAAGATAGAGGTGGCTGAAGACGCACATCGCGGCTGAGGTACAAAGCGCGCGGGCCTCTCCCTCCACCATGGAGCCCACTCGGACGACGTGCCCTCGAGCGCCGCGACGAGCTTGAGGAGCAGCCCGGCGGGGCCTTCCTCCGGAGTCGCCAGCGGCTTCTCGTACCCACTCCCGTAGAGATCCTGGAGTGCCTTGTTGGACCTCAGCTCGAGGGAGTCGAAGGTGGCACACCCCACGGTGGTCGCCTTCTCAGCCGTGACAAGGAGCTTCTCCTTGGCCTCCAGACGACTTTTCTCCTTGGAGACAAGCTTGGTGTGGGACGCCTGGGCTGCCTCCACCTCCTCCTTCAGCTTCTCCAGGCAGCCGTGCTCCGTGGCCTGTTCCTGGCCTGCCTGCTCCAGCTCGGCGCTGCGGTCCGTAAGTGCAGCTTCCTGGGTCTTCAGCTTCTCCTCCTGCTCCTCGAGCTGGCAGGTCCAGGCGGCCTGCTTGTCGCGGAGGGTCTTCGGCTCGGTCTCCGCCGCACGGCAGCGCTCCTCGGCGGCCTTTGCGTCCTTCAACACCATGTAGCAAGCGGTTGCGGCTATGTCAGCCACCTTCCGGCCCTCCTCTGCGGCCGCCTCGACCTGGCCCCGGGCCGCCCTGATGGACGAGTCGGCCTGGAGCCACCCCGAGAACAGCTCGAGGTGCCCCAATGCCGTGTGCCGGTCGGGGCCCTGAAGATCATCCCGGAGCCGATCCAGCGCGCAGAAGACCTCCTCCGGAGCACCGGGCATGGCAGAAGAACCATGACCCGCCGGCATGGTGGCTGGGCAAGGAGGCGGCACTGGCGTCAAGGCGGGTGAAGCAGCATCAGCAAGGACGACCGGGGGATCCAAAGCCCCCAGGTCGTCAGCAGGCGCGCTGAAGGTGAGCGCCTCCGGAGTCGGCTTGGCCGGGGCAGGCTTCTCCTGAGGCTGGCCCCCCGAGCCTCGAAAGGGCAACCCTGCAGCAGGAGGACGTGAGGCAGCCTCGTCTTTCCTCTCCGGAGTCTCTGAAGCCGTGGCAGGTTGCTTGGCCTCCGTGGCTCCGGCGTCCTCCTTCTTCCTCTTCGCCGCCAATGTCAGCCTGATCATCAAGAGGAAAATGTTGGGTACTGCTTCAAGAGCAGGAAACCAATACAAGGTGATACACTTACTGGTCCTCGGCGACGTACTCCCTCTTCCTACCCAGGAGCATGATGCCCCCAAGCTTCTTGGGCACGGGCGTCGCCGCGCTCTCAGGAGCAGACGAATGCGCGGCAACAGGATCTGCGGCAGCGGAGGCCGATGGCAAGATGGAGGCGCCGCCCCGAGGAAGTGACGCGGCCTCGCCCTTCTTCGGGGTCCCCTGCTTCAGCTTCCTCTGGGGGTGCCCCCGGACCTCATGGTGACCCTGGTGGAGCGCGGTGACTCCCTGACTGGGTGCTCGCCGGTGTCATCATCATCAGAAAGGACATGGAGGAGCTCGCTCTGCCGCGGGGGAGAGGTCTCCCGCACTCCCTCCAAGGTCACCTTCGAGTCCTCGTTCCCCTCCTCCCCGGAGTGATCGCCAGAGGACACAGGCACCGGGGAGACCGGGGGCTGGGAAGACTTCAGCGGCACGAGCCCCCGCTCATTGAAGACAGGCATGGCGGCAGCTATCTTCTCCTCGTCGACACGGCGATACAGCGGGGGAAAGGCTTCTGGGGGCCGCCCTGGTCCTTCCCGAGCAAGGTGCGCACGGCCTTGCTCAGCTCCTCGTCAGACAAGGCGTCCGGGCGCAACCGGAGGTCATCTTCCGCACCCTTTAAACTCCACAGGGGGCGCGAGTGCGCCTGGAGTTGAGCTAGGCGCTGCGTCAGGAACTCCTTCACGATCATGGGCCCCGTCAGCTTCTCCGCCTCCAAGTTGGTCGTCGTCTTCTCCAGCAACTGCTCTGCCCGGGGGTCGGTGAGCTTCTCGTGAGCCCACCGGCCTAGCTTCGCCGGGAAGGCAGTCGGCAGCTCCAGCCGAGCATGGGAGCGCTTGGCGTCCATGAAGATCCACTTGTGCCGAAAGTCCTCCACCTTCTTCCCGGCCCTTGAGATCGTGTTGCTGCCGTGAGCCGCGACGAAGCTGGCGCACCCAGAGAATTGGCCGCTGCTTACCCGGAGGTAGAAGAAGTGGCGGAACAGCGCAAGACAGGGCGCCACCCCCAAGAACGCCTCGCAGTAGAAGGCGAAGATCGACAGGAGGAGGATGGAGTTGGGGTGAAGATGGAGGGAGTGGAGCCCATAATGGTTGAGGATGGCGTAGAAGAAACTGGAGAAAGGGAGAACCAGCCCAGCGAAGACGCTGTGCGGAAAGAAGGGGTAAAAGGTCTCACCCAAGGCTTCCGGCTCGGCGGAGCCGACCCGGAGCACCGTCTCTCTCCCCTCATTGCCGCTGCACGCCGTCAGCGGGAGCGCGGCGGCAAGGTGCTTCTCTTCAGCAATGGTGGACTCGCTCAGGGCTGGCTTGGACCAGGAAGCCGAGCGTGCGGCAGGGGCTGATGACTTCGCCTTGTCGGTGGCCATCGGTTGTGAACTCGGGGAAAGGATTCAGTAGATCTGGAGGCGCTCTGAGCAGAGGGAGAAGGGGATCTAGAGCAAGACGAAGGGAAGGCAATGAAGGTGCAGCAGCAAGCGCCAGCCTTTTGTCAGCCCAGGGCAGTTGCCGAGGCAGTGCGGGGAAGCGGAGACGCCCACATCCCGTCAAAAGCCATGCGTCGACCAAGGCCGCAGGCGGTTAGGGACTCAGCGGCGCTCAAGACTTGCCCTTTGCTTACCGGTTAAGGCCGAGCGCGCCTTGGGCCCGGGGGATACTGTCGGCGTTCTGGGAATGAGGGTACCCAGACTTTCCTGCCTGCGGCCCACGGCGTGGCTCCATCGACGGCCTGGTACGACCCACCTTCAGCATCAACAACTCAAGACCCTCGCGAGGGGCCAAGCCTCGCGAGGCAGACAACACCAAGACCTACAGAAGGAGCAGCCTCCTCGGGATGGCTCCTGAGGAGCGGAGATCTCTATGCAGGCCCTCACCTCGTGAGGCTCGGATGACGTGAGCCATGACGACCAAGGCCAGGCGGGCGCCAGCGGGCGCAGGACAGCAGTTTCCTCTTTGGTGCTATAAGGAGGCAAGCGCAGGCACGGAGTCCCGAGGAATCAGCCAAAGGTTTCCATTTCCACGCAACAAGACCAAGACCGCCAGGACGGCAGGACGGAGGTCATCGCCGAGCCCACCACGGCGTCACGACTAGAGGCTTTGCAGGCGAAGACTACTTTTGTCTGGATAAGATGCACTAGTTGTCTCCCTTCGAATCTGGCCGTTGTGGGATCCCTTCCTGCCTCCATTTTGGGGGAATAGGACTAAGGCCACTATAAATAGGACCTAGCCACCATCGTAGAAGGGGACGGATCATTCAGGTCATCCTCTCTCCCACCAGCTCAAGAACACACCTCCTCCTGAGGTTGTTCTTCCACTGTACTAGTTCATCCTCAGCCCCTCGAGGCCAATCCACCACAAACAAGGAGTATGGTTGTACACTTCAAGGTGGCCCGAGCCTGGGTAAACTGCCTTGTCCCTTTTCCTTCCTGTTCATCAAGCTAGGCCGTGAGGTTGGCGAGTAGGCATACTGGGGAGGTTGAGTTCTTCGCACGCACCCCAGAGTTTGAATCTATCAAGGGTCTGCGGATTCCGAAATCTGACACAAGTGATGGGAATCATCCGTAGTTCCTAAGCCGGCACATGAGCCTGGCGTGCAAACTTCTGTCATCCATCACACTTGCGCATAATATCCTCAGCATCAGCGTGAGCCGTGAGACAATAAAAACCATGTCGAAAAGCCTTTGCCACCAAGGACCTTGAGCCGGCATGATGACCACAGTCACCAGAGTGAATCTCATTAAGGATTTCTCGTCCCTCTTCAGGGGAAACACAACGCTGAAAAACACGCGTGATGCTTCTTCTGTGCAACTCGCCATTGACAATAGTCATAGACTTGGAACGTTTGATGATCTGACGAGCAATGAGTTCACCCTCATAGAGCTCGCCTTGAGTCAGATAAGCCAAATAAGGAACCATCCAATCTGGTATAGCATGAAGAGCAGCTACCAACTGCGCCTCCAGGTCAGGTATAGCGAGATATTCCTCTAACGGCAGCTTGATAGAATGATTATGGAGAATATCAAGGAACACATTGGAAGGGACCAACTTATGCTGAGAGCCGAGTCGTGACAATGCATCAACCGCCTCATTGAGCCGATGATCTATGTGATCAACCTGATAACCTTTAAAATTCCCCGCGATGTTAATCATCGCTTGTCAATAAGCCACCATGAGGGGGGTCCTTCGAATTCCACTTTCCAGAGACCCAATGAGCGACTAGATCAGAGTCACCCACATCTAACCCGGCTGAGATTCATCTCCTTAGCCATACAGAGACCATGGAGGAGGGCCTCATACTCAGCTACATTATTAGTATAGGGAAACATGAGCCTCAGAACATAACAAAAAATTGTCACCTTGTGGTGAAGCTATGATGACTCCAGCCCCCGAGCCTTCCAATTGTCTAGAACCGTCAAAATGGATCATCCAATACGTGTTGTCTGGCTTCTCCTTGGAGACTTGAAGTTCAGTCCAATCGTTGATGAAATCCACCAATGCTTGATATTTGATAGCCATCCGAGGCACATATTTGAGATGATGTGGTCCAAGCTCAGTCGCCCACTTAGCAACCCGACCTGTGGCCTCCCTGTTCTGGATAATGTCTCCCAGAGGGGCTGAGCTGACCACATTTATGGGTGTTCCTGGAAGTAATGCTCCAGCTTGCTTAGACTCGCTCAGAACATCGCTGACATAATAGACTGGCCTCTGGACAAGATATTCCTTCACTGCCTCCTTGAACTCCACAAAAACTGTCACACTTATTGCTTTGTTGCTAGCATCAATTTACAAGAGCATAGGCTCTTTGTGAAAGGATCGATGTACAAGAGTAAAGGTTCGAGATAACCAAGAGTGGAGCCAGTGAAGACGAGGATGTGTTACCGAAGTTCCTTCCTTTTGAAGGGAAGTACGTATCCTTGGAGCGGTGTGGAGGCACAATGCTCCCCAAGAAGCCACTAGGGCCACCGTATTCTCCTCACGCCCTCACACAATTCAAGATGTTGTGATTCCACTATTGGTGCCCTTGGAGGCGGCGATCGAACCTTTACAAATAAGGTTGGGGCAATCTCCACAACTTAATTGGAGGCTCCCAACAACACCACGAAGCTTCACCACAATGGAATATGGCTCCGCGGTGACCTCAACCGTCTAGGGTGCTCAAACACCCGAGAGTAACAAGATCCGCAAGGGATTAGTGGGGGGAATCAAATTTCTCTTGGTGGAAGTGTAGATCGTAGCCTCGTCAACCAATCCCTAGGAAATCAACAAGTTTGATTGGCTAGGGAGAGAGATCGGGCGAAAATGGAGCTTAGAGCAACAATGGAGCTTGGCGGTGGAAGAGGTAGTCAACTGGGAGAAGAAGACTCCCCCTTTTATAGTGAAAGCACAAATCCAACCGTTATCCACCAACTCAGCCTGCGACACGCGGTACTACCGCACCACACAAGCGGTACTACCGCATGGGCCCGCGGTACTACCACAAAGAACTATGGTACTACCGTTGGCACGACAGCGGCCAAGACCAGTCCTGATGTGCTAAGGCAGGGAGCAGTAGAACCGCTGGCACGGTACTACCGCGCCCCCTTGCGGTACTACCGCAAGGTAGGAATGGTCTAGGCTAGGAAGGCACAGACATATAAAAATACATCCGTGACTACTTCCGCTGAGTTTTGATGTATGCAAAGATCTGACACAGTACTACCGCAAGCCTGGAGCGGTACTACCACGTAGGGCGCGGATGTAAAAAATTACATCCGCCCCTACTACCGCTCATCTTTGTTGTGCTGGCGAGCCCATGGTACTACTGCGCCCATGGAGTAATCTTTGCGCGTAGAGGGCGATATGTAAACAATTACATCCGCCTACTACCGCCGAAAGCAACAAGCGCTGCTCGAGGCCCCAGACTACTGCTCCCAAGGAGCGGTACTATCAGTGAGCACTGCCAGTACTACTGCTACCGGAGGCCAAGATTATCAAGAAGGGGCCTGCGGTACTACCACTCCCAAGAGCAGTACTACCGCATGCCCTAGTTCAGCAATACTAGGAGTCCTTCATTTTGCAGAGGCATGGAGAGACGGAGGATGCTCCAAAGAGCCAAAGGAAAGGTAGTGCAAAACGGAACAGACGTGTATGTGTTGATTCCACCCAAACCTTTCCAACGCGGACCCCCTCTTAATAGTACGGCTTTCCTACGACTCAAATCCACCGAAAAGAAACGTAGAGAAACACCATCTTCAATAGTCTTCGAGGGGCACCAAATTGTCTTGTGCTTAGACATGATATATCTGAAATGCTCAATACACACGATTAGTCCGCAAAAGCATTGTCATCAATCACCAAAACTACTAAGGGATAAATATGCCCTTACAATCTCCCCTTTTTTGGTGGATTGATGACAATACAGGATTTGCTCAGGGATATAAAATGAAACATAGGCAAACCCAACATCTATAAAATATAGACGGGATCCCCCTAGATTTGTGCACTCTAGATAAGTGCTTTGGACTGCACGGCACACATACTAGGATCAACACTCCCCCTATGTTTTATAGACAAGGCATATCTTGCAATAAAATAACTAATGCTAAGCATGGAGGCAAGATAATAACAAGAGCATAAAGAACTGGCACAAGATAGCATAAGCTCACGGGCTACTAAGCAGTAAAGACAATAAGATAATCTAGAGTGCATATGTCTTACACCATATGATAAGGAAATAATACGACACACGAGCACAAACCATACCAAAGCAAACGAGGTTCAACAGAATGAAAGCAAAGTGACAAGGCGAGACAACACACGACACAAGACTTGCAAATCCTACACTCTCTCCCCCTTTGGCATTGAGACACCAAAAAGGCAGAGAGGACACCTACAACACAGGTGGTAGCTCAAGCTGGGGAAATCACTCGTCACGCTCCTCGTCGGTCTCGGCAGCGGGGATAGTCTTCTCCTCAGACTCAATCCACTGGTAGCCCTGCTTCGCCATCCATTCTACCTCTGGCATGATGTGATTCTCGGACCCGTTGGATATCTCCTCGCCAAACATCCTCAAGATCCTCTTGTCGCGGCGGCGACTCTCCTTGGAGGCAACATGGGTCCTGTGCTGCCCCTTGGCTTGCATACGGAACAAGGCCTTTAGCTTCTTAGCCCATGAGGGCTCAGTAGAGGGAGGAGCATACCCAACAGAGCTATCCTCATCTGCTTCCTCCTCCTCAATCTCATCCTTGTCCACGTCCATTTGAGCAGCCTCTGCCTCGGCACGGGTAGTGGTGTTAGCCCACTGAGGCTTGATGTGGAGCTTTATGGGTTCGTGACGGATCCAGTCAGGGGAAACAAACTCATCATTGGGATAGAGCTTCTCCCAAGTCCTCGTGATCAAGAGAAACAGGTAAGGTCCATAGATGGGTACCTTACGGTTGAACACGGAAAACCGTAGCTCACACCACATGATATGTGAGACATCAAGTGGTTGCGTCTGAGAAAGACGCGCCTCCTCACAAATGAGCATCATATCCACGAGATAGGCATGCACCTTGTCCTTGTCACCAATGCGCGAAAAGAGGGAGTTGCGGAAGATCCGCTGCATGACGTCCAGGAATGGGTTCAGCACCCATGCCTTCTTGTCATTGGGAAGCTTCTTCTCAACATAGTACTGCTGAAGCTTGTTCTTGTTGGCTACTCGGGGTTGGCATGAGGGCGAACACCAACGGGCGTGTTGAGCCCCTCATCGCGAACCTGCAGCAGATCCATGAACTCCTTCCACTTAGCGGTCAGCTGATGTCCATTGGTCATCCATGTTATTGTCTGTTCCTCATCAATATGGAAGTGGACCGAGGCAAAGAAATGAGCCACAATCTCAGGGTCATAGTCCAGGTGGAAAGAGATCACGTCCTCAATGCCAAACTGCTCCACCAGGTCCAAAGCCTCACCAAAATAGTCGCGGTGCTTATCCTGCCTCATATGATTCATGTCAATCCAGTGCACGTCCACATAGATGCTCTGCTTGGCCTTGATAACATCCAGATAGATAAGATTCTGCTGCTTGGTCTAGAACAAATCATTCCCTCTGAAGTTTGCACGGGGATTCACATAGGGGTTGATCCTCCTTCGAGTGACAAACTCAGCAAGTGGTATCTCGTCCATGCCCATTGAGGGCTCCCTGTTCTTGGTGGCGGTGGTCTTGTTTCTGCATTGGGGGGCACTAGAGCCCTCTGGAGCTTCATCTTGGTTACGCAGGCGCTTTGAGCCCGTGTCACGGACAGGATTCGACCGACGGACATTGGAACCAGAGCCACCACCTATGACACACAACACAAGAACAGGCAAGAGAAGCGAGAAGGATCAATGCAAAGACCACACCAAAAACAAATGAAACAAGTAGAAATGACATTCGGTAGTTGCTACATGGAAGGTTCGACTACAACGGTAGTACCGGCACCATTGTGCGGAACTAAAATTTTACTGCTGCTTGCTACCCCTTGAGCACTGCGTTGGATTTCCTTGAAGAGGAAAGGGTGATGCAGCACAGTAGCGTAAGTATTTCCCTCAGTTTTTGAGAACCAAGGTATCAATCTAGCAGGAGGCTACGCGCGAGTCCCTCGTACCTGCACAAAACAAATTACTCCTCGCAACCAATGCGATAAGGGGTTGTCAATCCCTTCACGGTCACTTACGAGAGTGAGATCTGATAGATATGATAGGATAATATTTTTGGTATTTTTGTGATAAAGATGCAAAGTAAAATAAAAGCAAAGTAAAAAGTAAAGGAAATAACTAAGTGTTGGAAGATTAATATGATGAAGATAGACCCGGGGGCCATAGATTTCACTAGTGGCTTCTCTCAAGAGCATAAGTATTTTACTATGGGTGAACGAATTACTGTTGAGCAATTGGCGATGAATTGAGCATAGTTATGAGAATATCTAGGTATGATCATGTATATAGGCATCACGTCTGAGACAAGTAGACCGACTCCTGCCTGCATCTACTACTATTACTCCACTCATCAACCGCTATCTAGCATGCATCTAGAGTATTAAGTTCATGAAAATAGATTAACGCCTTAAGCAAGATGACATGATGTAGAGGGATAAATTCATGCAATATGGTAAAAACCCCATCTTGTTGTCCTTGATGGCAACAACACAATATGTGCCTTGCTGCCCCTACTGTCACTGGGAAAGGATACCGCAAGATTGAACCCAAAGCTAAGCACTTCTCCCATTGCAAGAAAGATCAATCTAGTAGGCCAAACCAAAACTGATAATTCAAAGAGACTTGCAAAGATAACCAATCATACATAATAGAATTCAGAAAAGATTCAAATATTGTTCATAGATAATCTTGATCATAAACCCACAATTCATCGGTCTCAACAAACACACCGCAAAAAAGAAGATTACATCGAATAGATCTCCACGAGAGAGGGGAGAACATTGTATTGAGATCCAAAGAGAGAAGAAGCCATCTAGCTACTAACTATGGACTCGAAGGTCTGAGGTAAACTACTCACACTTCATCGGAGAGGCTATGGTGTTGATGTAGAAGCCCTCCGTGATGGATGCCCCCTCCGTGAGCTCGAACAGGCCCCAAGATGGGATCTCGTGGGTACAGAAGGTTGCGGCGGTGGAATTAGGTTTTTGGCTCCGTATCTGATCGTTTGGGGGTACGTAGGTATATATAGGAGGAAGGAGTACGTCGGTGGAGCAACAGGGGGCCCACGAGGGTGGAGGGCACGCCCTGGGGGGGTGGGCGCGCCCCCTACCTCGTGGCCTCCTCCTTTGTTTCTTGACGTAGGGTCCAAGTCTCCCGGATCATAATCTTCCTAAAAATCACGTTCAGAAGGTTTCATTCCGTTTGGACTCCGTTTGATATTCCTTTTCTGCGAAACTCTGAAATAGGCAAAAAACAGCAATTCTGGGCTGGGCCTGCGGTTAATAGGTTAGTCCCAAAAATAATATGAAAGTGGATAATAAAGCCCAATAAGGTCCAAAACAGTTGATAATATAGCATGGAGCAACAAAAAATTATAGATACGTTGGAGAGGTATCACTGCTCCAGCCGCGGTAGTACCACGCCGGGATGGCACGGTAGAACCGCGCCTCGAGCGGAAGTAAAATTTTCCTTCCGCGCCTCGCGCGGTAGTACCGCTCCTGAGGAGCGGTAGTACCGTAGGAGGCGAAAACGGCCAAAGCGGTAGTACCACACGGGAGGTGCGGTAGTACTGTCGGTGTCAAAACCGGCGGATCTCGGGTAGGGGGTCCTGGACTATGTGCCTAAGGTCGATGGTTGCAGGAGACAGGGGACACGATGTTTTACCCAGGTTCGGGCCCTCTCTATGGAGGTAATACCCTACTTCCTGCTCGATTGATCTTGATGAATATGAGTATTACAAGATTTGATCTACCACAAGATCGTAATGGCTAAACCCTAGAAGTCTAGCCCGTATGACTATGGTAATGAGTATCCGCTATCGGACTACGCCCTTCGGTTTATATAGACACGGGAGGGATCTAGGGTTACATAGAGTCGGTTACATAGGAAGGAATCTTCATAGTTGATCGCCAAGCTTGCCTTCCACGCCAAGGAGAGTCTTATCCGGACACGGGTACAATCTTCGGCCTTCATGTCTTCATAGCCCATCAGTCCGGCCCATGGATAACAGTCAGGACGCCCGAGGACCCCTTAGTCCAGGACTACCTCAGTAGCCCCCGAACCAGTCTTCCATAACGAAGTGTTCGGTGTAGGTGCATCTAGTGCCACCCCTAGTTGGTTTTGGAGTATTGACGACAAACCTGGTTGTGGGACTAATGTGTTTGTGAGAATTGCAGGATAACACAGGTAGTAGTCCCTCATTGATTCGGTTTACCTACCGGAGATGACCCTAAAAATGTATGAAGACATTGAAGACAAAGGTGGTATGTGAAGATATTCACATTGAAGACTATGACAAGAGAAGACATCGGCGTGAAGACTATGGAGCCACGAAGACTTAGTTGTTTCATTGTTTCCTTTTTTCTTCTTTGTTGAGTCATAGGAACCACCGTCTTTGTTAAGTGGGGTCCCGATGAACAAAGTCGAGTGGTGAAGTGATGCTCAACCAAATCCTATGTCTTGGAGCGAAGACAATGAGAGCAAATCTTATCCATAGCTGGATGAGTCAGCTTTACTTGTAGCCCAAGTCAAGCTGCCGGCGTGTGTTTGAAATCTAACCCTTGGAACACGTGTCAGTTCCTTAGTGACCCAAGGTCATTTCGGACAAATCAGGTCGGGTTGCCTAGTGGCTATAAATAGCCCACCCCCTACACCATAAATTGGTGGCTGCTCAGAGTTAGTGCACGGCTTTTGTCGTTTGAGAGCAACCTGCCTCCGAAGCTTTTTAGAGAGAGAAATCCTTGCGAGGACAAAGCCCAAACACCCAGAGCCAAAGAGTGTTAGGCATCACTGAAGTCTTTATGTCCGCGTGACCTGAAGACTTGTTACACTTGAGGACTGTGAATCCTCTAGCCGGTTAAGCGTCGCGTTCTGAGCATCCAAGAGTCATTGTGGATCGCCGGTGAACGAAGTCTGTGAAGGTTTGGAAGTCTACCTTGAAGACTTACCAGAGTGATTGGGCGAGGACTGGGTGTCCTTAGCTCAAGGGGAATAAGTTGAAGACATGGTCTTCTGAGTTGAATCTCAGCCTCCTTAACCAGACGTACAGTTGTCACAGCAACTAGAACTGGTCCAACAAATCTTGTGTCCTCAACAAGTGACTGGTTCTATCCTCTCCCTCTCTTTACTTACTGTTTGTCTTCGTGAAGTCATTGCCTGCCTACACTACCTGTTTGACTTCACTGTGTCACTACTATCATTGTTTGGCTTCATACTATCTTCCATCCTGATCTTTACTACCTAGCTGCTACTAGTCTTTGTGCTATCACTTCATTGAATACTTGGCTATGGCTTGCTTTGTGTAGTCTACCTTCCACTGCATATCAATGGGTTCATTTCTCTTGTTTGTCTTCGAAACTATCATGTTTTGAAGACTGTCATAAAAATCGCCTATTCACCCCCCTCCTCTAGTCGATAACTAGCACTTTCAATTGGTATCAGAGCAAGGTACTCCCTTGTTCTGTGTGATTCGGTTTAACCACCTGGAGTTTTAGCTATGTCGACTGCAGGGATAATCAATGTCTCCGCTGCTTGCCCCGTCTACGATGGAACTGAATATCCCTACTGGAAGAATAAGATGCGCATGCATCTTGAAGACATTGATGTCGACCTCTGGTATGTCATTAAGAATGGCGTTTCGAAGACTGGTGAAGGTGTCACCCCTGCTGATGTCAAGAAGTTCTTTCAACTGGATTCTACTGCCAAGAACATCATCTGTGGTTATCTGACCAAAGTACAGTATGGCCGTGTGAGTGCTCTGGAAACGTCAAAGCTAGTCTGGGACTAGCTCTCCAAGGTCAACGAAGGCGTCTCAACCCAGAGAGATCAAAGGATCAGTGTTCTTCGCAACCTCTTCAAGAGAAACGACAATGAGAATGTCCATCTCACGTTTGATCGCCTCACTGACATCACAAATGAGCTTCGTGCTCTCGGCGCCACTGAGATCACCAAGCATGAAATCGTCAAGACACTACTGAGATCACTTGACAGCTTGTTCGACACCCTTGCCCTGATGATACAAGAACGCCCTGACTTCAAGACACTCGATCCGTCTGATATACTTGAGAGGCTCAACACACATGAGTTCCAGCTATCTGAGAAAAGAGATATCTATGGTCCCAACTACGGCCGAACTTGTGCTTTGAAGGCAAAAGCTGTTTCCTCATCGAAGAAGAATCATTGCAGATTCTGATGATCCTGAAGACATTGGAAAGGAACTTGCTATGCTTGTGAAGAAGTTCCAGAAGTTCACTAAGAAGAAGGGCTTCAGAAAGTCTTCACAATCCAGCTCAAGAAATGATGAAGCTTCCACTCATAACTACAATAAGAGAACATGTCACAAGTGCAAGAAACCTGGAAACTACATCTCTGAGTGTCCATAGTGGGACAATGAGAACAACAAGAAGAAGAAGAGCAAGGAATATGATTCTGATGACAAGTAGAAGAAGAAATCCTCAAAGTCTTCTTCCAAGTCTTCATCTCATAAGAAGAGCTCATCTGGCAAGGCTCGTGCTTTAGTTGGCAAGGAGATGGATGCAGAGGAGGAGTCTGTTTCTGAGGAGGCAGAGGTGGAGTCTGAGGAGGAGTCTGACCCTGGTGTTGCAAGTCTAGCTCTAGCTACAGCCTACGTTGCCAAGTCCATCTTCAACACTGAAGACAATGGCCCCGTCACCAACGCTGAAGCTAATGACAAGGACGACTCTGCTCCCACCTACTGCTTCATGGCACGTGGTGCCAAGGTAAAATCATGCGATGCTTACTTTCAAACATCAAGTGAATATGACTCTGATTAGTGAATTCAAACCCAGCTACAAAACACTTGCTAAAATTGCAACTGAACAACAGAAAGCTATGGAACATACTCAAAAACTTTTAGATAAAAGCGATGACTTGTTGGACGCTGAAATGACCCGTTCTCAGTCCATAATTGAAGACATAAAAAATCTTCATGTTAAGTACCAGGAACTTGAAAGTCGTCATGAAACGCTCTCAACCACTCATGAAAAGCTCTCCTATGATTATCTTCAAAGGAAGCAAGAGCTTGAGAAATTGAGAGCGGCTCATGAAGATCTTCAAAAAGAGAATGAGTCACTTCGCACTCAACCGATCAGTTCCGCTCAGGAAGGATTTGAACCACCATGTCTAAAATGCCTTGAGCGTGATAACGCTACTTACATTCTTTGAATGTTCCACTTCTGCTACTGTTGCAATATCTTCAACTGCTGATGCGGTAACTAACCCCTCTGTTGAGGATACCACTACTATTGCTGATGAAAATGCTTGGTTGAAGACATTGCTTGAAACAGGGATGTACAAAAGTCTCAAAGGGCATCAGACAATGTGCAGTGTCCTCAAAAAGCAGATTCTGAACCGAAACCCTAGGAAAGAGGGTGTTGGGTTCGAGAGGAAAATGAATGTTGATGGCTCCCTCGTAAGCTGAAGCGGTACCCCAAAACCACATGGGTTGCTGCAAAGGGACCTTCAGTGGATCCATCCACCTTATCTGGCTTCACTTGTGCTAACCCTATTATCATTGATAAATCCTTTGATGCAAACTATAAACTGTTTAAGAATCAGAATGGTGAAGTGTTTGCCAGGTATATTGGTACTAACTGCAGGAATGGGCCACCTATGAAGAAGATCTGGGTTCCCAAAAGTTGTCTTGAGAATCTTCCTGCGAATGTCATCATGACACCGCCTAGGAAGAAGACAAATCCCGGATCAAAGGCTTCATATCGTCCAAAGGCTTCATACAGACAGAGGACTCACCTGAGTCACCCTAACGCCAATGTTTTGCAGGGAAACCATACTCAGGCTTATGAATATGAGTGTGTTTCTTCAAACCGCTATGTTCATAAAACTAAGAACTATTCTGCTTATTCATATGAGTACTATTCACCTCCTGCAAGGCTATTTTCTAGGGCTTCAAAGCCGAAGTTCTCAGATGCTGCACTTAGACTCATTGCTTCTAAGCCACCCCTGAAAATGTGGGTGGTTAAGAAGAATTAACTTTCTTTTGCAGGGAAAGGTCTCCGGTAGGAAATCAAAGGCGTCTGATGCTATTCTTTGGAGACCTAAAACATCTTGTAGGCGCAAGATCAAATGCCCAAATGGTCTTACTATGTATTTTGTTCTGAATAAACTTGCCAATCATCCTATCAGTCCTAATCTTGATCTCGAGCTTTGATAATCCTCTTGCCCATCAAATGTTTATGCTTCACAATACTCTTGGTGAAGACTATCCCCTAAGCTGTCTCAGAGGGTATGACACCTCATGCTTGAGAATGGATCATGGACAATGGATGCACTAATCATATATTTGGTGATCGAAGTCTTCTCATGGACTCAACCTTACGTCCATCTGACAAGACTCACATCACATTTGCTGACACTTGTAAAAGCAAGGTATTGGGTCTAGGTAGAGTTGCAATCTCAAAGGATCAGCACATGGATAAAGTGGTGCTTGTTGAATCCCTTGGTTTCAACTTAATGTCAGTCTCAATGCATTGTGACTTGAACATGATTGTGATATTTGGAAAATATTGTTGCCTTGTTTTAATGGAATCTGACAAGTCTCTAGTCTTTGAAGGGTATCGGAAAGATGATCTGTACATGGTAGATTTCTCAGCAGGACCACAGCTTGCCGTATGTCTTCTTGCAAAAGCTTCAGAGTGTTGGCTCTGGCATCGAAGGCTAGGGCATGCTGGCATGAGGAACTTACACACTCTCGCAAAGAAGAAGCATGTCATAGGCATCGAGGGCGTCAAGTTCAAGAAGGATCACTTGTGCGGTGCCTGCAAAGCAGGAAAGATGACTAGGGCCGAGCATCCCTCGAAGACAATCATGACGACATCCCAACCCTTCGAGCTGCTACACATGGACTTATTTGGCCCTACTCACTACTCTACTCTCACTACTACTTCTTGTCTCTATGGCTTCGTCATTGTTGATGATTATTCAAGATATACGTGGGTGCACATAATTCTCTACAAGACTGAAGTGCAGGATGTCTTCAGGGCAACCGCCAACCGTGCCATGAACAACTATGGTGTCAAGATCAAGCATATCAGAGTGACAACGGCGGAAGTTCAAGAACACCGGCCTCGACCTTTACTTGGATACATTAGGCATCACTCATGAGTTCTACGCCCGTACACACCTCGGCCAGAGAATGGCATCGTGGAGCACGAGCAGGCAACGCTCATTGAGATGGCACGAACAATGCTTGATGAACACAAGACTCCAAGAAAGTTCTGGCCTGAAGCTATTGATACTGCATGTCATGTCATCAACCGTGTTTATCTTCACAAGCTTCTGAAGAACATCCTATGAACTCCTCACTGATAAGGAGCCAAATGTCAGTTACTTCAGAGTATTTGGTGCTAGTCTTTGGATCAAGGATCCACATCACACTTCAAAATTTGCACCGAAAGCACATGAAGGTTTTATGCTTGATTACGGAAAGGATTCGCACTCCTACAGAGTCTTCAACCTCTTTCACTATAAAGTGGTTGAAACTGTGGATGTGCGGTTCGATGAGACTAACGGCTCGCAAAGAGAGCACCTGCCAAACTGTGGATGTGCTAGATGAAGTTCCACCTAATGAATCCATCAAGCTCATGGGAACAGGAGAAATCATACCGTCTGAAGCACAGCCTGAAGAGGAACTTATCATTTCTGCACCTAATCAACCAGAAGACAATGCTCAGCCCGAAGACAATCCTCCCAACAATGACAATGATCAGCAAGAGCAAAATCTTCGTCCAGTTCATCGTCGCACTACAAAAAAATACACTTCCGTGATGATACGTGTTTGTCACAGTAGGTCGCGTTTTCTGTCATGCATGTACATCCATGACAAATTTATGACAGAATCAAGATAGTCATGCATGTGCTGTCGTAGAAGCGTTCCATGACATTGCCGAATTATCATCACGGAAGTGTCCACTTCCATGACGATAAATCGCGCGTCACAGAAGTGCTTTCGTCAAGTGTGACCGACACATGGCATCCACCGTAATGGAACGCCGTTAAGCTATCGGGTCGGGTTTTGGATCCGATAACCCGTTAACAGCCCCGACCAATGGGAAATTTCCATGTGTAAAATTCTTATTGGCCGGACGAAACACGTGTCATTTCGTCGATGGGTCGATAGGCGCCTATGATATGTCGACATGTGGCACGGCTAACGATGGCCCATTTAGCTTACAAAGCCAGCCCGTTTGACTTGGTCAAAAGTTAATGGGCTGGCCCATGAAAAGCCCGTTAACGGTCTCTTCAAGAATAGCCCATTTTACGGCCCGTTGACTCACGACCCGTTAGGCCCTAAAGGAAATCGGCCCAACAACGTCATGTGGGCCATCGAATATAACACCAGCCCATTTCACTTTCGGCCCATGTATGGCCCACGATGTCTTTCGCCCCATATGAGGCCTTTCAGATCTTTCGGCCCTTTACAGGCCCACGGTGACTCTAGCCCATAATGAACAGTAATTTTCTTTATACCCGTTAAGGGCCCGTGATTTACATGGGCCGTTTCCAGCCCATGTTAGCTTTCGGTCTATTGACGGCCCATACGTTCTTGGGCTCCTTTTCGGCCCTCGATTACTTTCGGCCCGTTACTGGCCAGTTCCCCTAATGGGCCAAATTCGGCCCATGGCAAGAGTTGGCTCGTTACTGGCATGTTCCCCTAATGGGCCAAATTCGGCCCATGGCAAGAGTCGGCCTGTTACTGGCCTGTTACCCTAATGGGCCAAATTCGGCCCATGGCAAGAGTCGGCCCGTTCGGCTCGTTAACCCGTTGCGCCATTTCCGGCCGTCCTATATTTTGGCCCATTAACGACCCGTTATGCACTGTGCAAATTAAGCCTTTGCTGTCCCACGGCTGTTAACGGCACATTACCGTCTTTGGGCCGATACCAATTACGCCCGATTACGGCCCATGTAGACACATTTATCCGACGACCCGAGGCCCACCGATTACAGGCCCATTTATTGACAGCCCATAGGAGACCCATGGATCCTACGGCCCGTATATGGCCCATGGTAGTTGCGGCCACTAGCAAACTAGGGAAAAAGAAGACTAGGAAATAAATAAGGCCAAAACTAACGCTAGGCTATTAAGGCGATTGCACAGATTACATCCACTCGGCATCAAAGATCGCCACCAGTGCAAATATAGGGAACACCCTACACTATACAAAAATGGCTTACTGTTTTCTTGACCGGTGGCTGCATGTTAAGAATAAATTTTGTATCGCAACAAAACAAATTACAACTATATAACAAAAGGAAGGTTGGCATAAAACTTAACAGTCTAGCGAGATAAATGCACCACCGAAGTTGAAGCTCCGTTCATTTGACTCGTATCACGTTTTCCTGCTGTATTGTTCGATGGAGCACCATAACCCTCGCCTTCATTTTCCCTAGGCTCCTGAACAACATAGCAAATGTCTGATAGTCTGGTTTCAAAACCATGCATATCTTGATGACATTGAGCAATGTTTCTCCTTGTTTCACAAAGGGTCTCTGTTAGGGAATGGACTTGTATGCGGAGCACAGGATACAACATTGCTTTGAGCTTGCATATCTTGATCATGAGGCAGTTTGGACGATATTGCCTTAACAACCAACCCGGTATTACGCAGGAGCGTGATTTTGGCAATCGTTAGTGGGCAGTCTTGACCTTGCAGCAAGAAGAGCTGACATTGCGGTTATAGTTGCCTCGCCACCTTCAGAAGGTGGTGGTTTGTAAGTGCATCTAGTGCCTCCCCTAGTTGGTTTTGGAGTATTGACGACAAATGTGATTGAGGGACTAATGCGTTTGTGAGAATTGCAGGATAACGCAGGTGGTGTCCCCCATTGATTCGGTTTACCTACCGGAGATGACCCTAAAAATGTATGAAGACATTGGCGACAATGGTGGTATGTGAAGATATTCACATTGAAGACTATGACATGAGAAGACATTGAGTGAAGACTATGGAGCCTTGAAGAATGTGTCGTTTCGTTGTTTCCTTTTCTTCTTTGTTGAGTCATAGGAACCACCGTCTTTGTTAAGTGGGGTCCAAGTGATCATAGTCGGAATGATCAAGTGATGCTCAACCCAAATCCTATGTCTTCGGCCGAAGACAATGAGAGCAAAACTTATCCAGAGCTGGATGAGTCAGCTTTGCTTGTAGCCCAAGTAAAGTTGTCGTGTGTGTTTGAAATCTGACCGTTGGAACACGTGTCAGTTCCTTAGTGACCCAGTGTCATTTCGGACATATCAGGTCGGGTTGACTAGTGGCTATAAATAGCCCACCCCCTACACGATAAATTGGTGGCTGCTCAGAGTTAGTACATGGCTTTTGTCGTTTGAGAGCAACCCACCTCGAAGCCTTTGAGAGAGAGAAATCCTTGCGAGGACACAGCCCAAACACCCAGAGCCAAAGAGTGTTAGGCATCATCAAGTCTTTACATCTGTGTGACACGAAGACTTATTACACTTGAGGACTGTGAATCCTCCGGCCGGTTAGGCGTCGCGTTCTGAGCATCCAAGAGTTATTGTGGATTGCCGGTGAACGCGATCTGTGAAGGTTCGGAAGTCTACCTTGAAGACTTACCAGAGTGATTGGGCGAGGACTGTGTGTCCTTAGCTCAAGGGGAATAAGGTGAAGACGCGGTCTTCTGAGTTGAATCTCAGCCTTCCTAACCAGATGTACAGTTGTCACAGCAAATGGAACTGGTCCAACAAATTCTGTGTCTTCAACAAGTGTCTGGTTCTATCTTCTCCCTCTCTTTACTTAGAGTTTGTCTTCGTGAAGTCATTGCCTATCTATCATACCTATTTGACTTCATTGCTTGACTACTTTTGTTGATTGGCTTCTCACTATCTTCCATCTTGATCCTTACTACCAAGCTGCTATTAGTCTTGTACTTTCACGTTATTGCATACTTGACTATGGTTTGCTTGTTGTAGTTTACCTTCATTGCATATCAATTAGGTCATTTCTATTGTTTGTCTTGAAACATCCGTGTTTTCAAGACTTTCCTAAAAATCGCCTATTCACCCCCTCTAGTCGATAACTAGCACTTTCAATTGGTATCGAGCAAGGTACTCCCTTGTTACGTGATTCGGTTTAACCACCGGAGTTTTAGCTATGTCATTGCAGGGATAATCAAAGTCTCCGTTGCTTGCCCGTGTTCGATGGAACTGACTATCCCTCTTTGGAAGAATAAGATGTGCGTGCATCTTGAAGCCATTGATGTCGACCTACGGTATGTCGTCAAGAACGGCGTTCCCAAAACTGGTGAAGGTGTCACCCTAGCGATGTCAAGAAGTTCATCCAAGCTGGACTCTCTTGCAAAGAACATCATCTGTGTTCATCTGACCAAAGGACGGTATGGCCGTGTGAGTGCTCTGGAAACATCGAAGCTAGTCTGGGACTGGCTATCCAAGGTCAACGAAGGCGTCTCAACCCAGAGAGATCAAAGGATCAGTGTTCTTCGCAACCTCTTCAACCGCTTCAAGAGAAATGACAATGAAAATGTCCATCTCACGTTTGATCGCCTCACTGACATCACAAATGAGCTTCATGCTCTCGGGCGCCTTGAGATCACCAAGCATGAAATCGCCAAGACACTACCGAGATCACTTGACAACTCTTTTGACACCCTTGCCCTCATGATACAAGAACGCCCCGACTTCAAGACACTCGATCCGTCGATATACTTGAGAGGCTCAACACACATGAGTTCGACTTTACGAGAAAAGAGATATCTATGGTCCTAACTATGGCCGAACTCGCGCTTTGAAGGCAAAAGTTGTTTCCTCATCCGAAGAAGAATCGACTACGGTTACGATGATCCACGAAGACATTGGAAAGGAACTTGCTATGCTTGTGAAGAAGTTCCAAAAGTTCACTAGGAAGAAAGGCTTGAGAGAAAGTCTTCACGATCCAGCTCAAGAAATGATGAAGCTTCCACTCATGACTACAAGAAGAGAACCTGTCACAAGTGCAAGAAAACTGGACACTATATCTATGAGTGTCCACAGTGGGACAATAAGAAGAAGAAGAAGAAGAGCAAGGAATATGATTCTGATGACAAGAAGAAGAAGAAATCTTCAAAGTCTTCTTCCAAGTCCTCATCAAAGTCTTCATCTCATAAGAAGAGCTCATCTGGCAAGGCTCGTCCTTTTGTTGGCAAGGAAATGGATTCAGAGGAGGAGTCTTCTTCTGAGGAGGTGGAGGTGGAGTCTGAAGAGGAGTCCGACCCTGGCGTTGCAAGTCTGGCTTTAGCCATAGCCTATGTTGCCAAGTCCATCTTCAACACTGAAGACAATGACTTCTACACCAACGTTGAAGCTGATGACAAGGACGACCTCGCTCCCACCTATCGCTTCATGGCACGCAGTGCCAAGGTAAAATCACGTGATGCTTACTTTCAAACATCAAGTGAAGATGACTCTGATTGTGAATCCAAACCCAGCTACAAAACACTTGCTAAAATTGCAACCGAACAACAAAGAGCAATGGAACATACTCAAAAACTGTTAGACAAAAGCGATGACCGGTTGGACACGGAAATGACACGTTCATAGTCCTTAGTTGAAGACATTAAAAATCTTCATGCTAAGTACCAAGAACTTGAAAGTCGTCATGAAATTCTCTCAACTACTCATGAAAAGCTCTCCTATGATTATATTCAAAGGAAGCAAGAGCTTGAGAAATTGAGAGCGGCTCATGAAGATCTTCAAAAAGAGAATGAGTCTCTTCGCGCTCAACAGATCAGTTCCGCTCAGGATGGATTTGAACCACCATGTCTAAAATGTCTTGAGCGTGATATCGCTACCTCTGTTCTTTGAATGTTCAATCGCTGCTACTGTTGCATTGTCTTCAACTACTAATGTGGTAACTAACCCCTCTGCGAAGGATACCACTGCTATTCTTTGATGAAAATGCTAGGTTGAAGACATTGCTTGAAATAGGGATGTATAAAAGTCTGAAAGGGCATCAGACACTTTGCGATGTCCTCAAAAAGCAGATATTGAACCGAAACCCTAGGAAAGAGGGTGTTGGGTTTGATAGGAAAATGAATGTTGACGGTTCCTACTGGAAGCCTGAGCAGTATACCAAAACCACATGGGTTGATGCAAAGGGACCTTCAGTGGATCCATCCACCTTATCTGGCTTTACCTGTGCTAACCCTATTATCATTGATGAATCCTTTGATGCAAACTATAAGATGTTCAAGAATCGAATGGTGAAGTGTTTGCGGTATATTGGTACTAATCGCAGGAATGGACCGCCTATGAAGAAGATCTGGGTTCCCAAAAGCTGTCTTGAGAATCTTCCATGAATGTCATCATGACACCACACAGGAAGAAGACAAACCCAGGACCTAAGGCGTTATATGGTCCAAAGGCTTCATACAGACAGAGGACTCACAGAGTCACCCTAACGCCAATGTTTTGCAGGGAAACCGTACTCAAATTTATGAATATGAGTGTGTCTTCAAACCGCTATGTTCATAGAACTAAGAACTTTTCTGCTTATTCATACGAGTATCATTCATCTCCTGCAAGGCTATTTGCTAGGGCTCCAAAGCCAAAATTCTCAGATGTCTTGCACTTAGACTCATTGCTTCTAAGCCACCCTCGAAGATGTGGGTGGTTAAGAAGAATTAACTCTCTTTTGCAGGAAAGGGTCTCCAGCCGAAAATCAAAGGCGTCTGATGCTATAGCTGGGGACCTAAAACATCTTGTAGGGCACAAGATGAAATGCCCAAATGGTCTCACTATGTATTTTGTTCCTGAATCGTTTGCCATTCATCCTATCAGTCCTAATCTTGATTTAAGCTTCAATAATCCGCTTGCCCGTCAAATGTTTATGCTTCACAATGCTCTTGGTGAAGCCTATCCCCTAACTGCATCTTGTAGGGTATGACACCTCATGCTTCAGAATGGATTATGGACAGTGGATGCACTAATCATATGACTGGTGATCGAAGTCTTCTCATGGACTCAACCTTACGTCCATCAGACAAGAGTCACATCACATTTGCTGACACTGGTAAAAGCAAGTCTTTGAAGGGTATAGGAAAGATGATCTATACATGGTAGATTTCTCAGCAGGTCCACAGCTTGCCGTATGTCTTCTTGCAAAAGCTTCAGAATGCTGGCTCTGGCATCGGAGGCTGGGGCATGCTGGCATGAGGAACTTACACACTCTCGCCAAGAAGAAGCATGTCATAGGCATCGAAGGTGTCAAGTTCAAGAAGGATCATTTGTGTGGTGCCTGAGAAGCTGGAAAGATGACTAGGGCAAAGCACCCCTCGAAGACAATCATGACGACATCTCAACCCTTCGAGCTGTTACACATGGATTTGTTTGGCCCTACTCATTACTCTACCCTCACAACAACTGCTTGTCTCTATGGCTTCGTCATTGTTGATGACTACTCAAGATACACATGGGTGCACATAATTCTCTACAAGACTGAAGTGCAAGATGTCTTCAGACGCTTCGCTAATCGAGCAATGAACAATTATGGCGTCAAGATCAAGCATATCAGAAGTGATAACGGCACTGAATTCAAGAACACCGGACTTGATCTTTATCTGGATACCATGGGAATCACTCATGAGTTCTCCGCTCCATGCACACCTCAGCAAAATGGCATCGTGGAGCGCAAGAATGTAACCCTTATTGAGATGGCTCGAACAATGCTCGACAAGTACAAGACACCAAGAAAGTTACGGCCCGAAGCTATTGATACAAAGATGTCACGTCATCAACCGTGTTTATATCCATAAGCTTCTGAACAAAACATCCTATGAGCTCCTACCGGCAAGAAGCCAAACGTCAGCTACTTCAGAGTATTTGGGGCTAAGTGCTGGATCAAGGATCCCCATCACAAGTCAAAATTTGAACCTAAAGCTCACGAAGGCTTCATGCTCGGTTACGGAAAGGACTCACACTCCTACAGAGTGTTCAACCTTTATCTCTACAAAATCGTCGAAACGGTGGACGTGCGATTTGATGAAACCAATGGTTCACAAAGAGATCCTGCCAAGTACACTAGACGAAGCTCCACCCAGCGAATCTATCAAGCTAATGGGAACTGGTGAAATCATGCCTTCAAGCACAACTGAAGAGGAACTTATCATTTCGCACCTAACCAACCGTAAGACAATGGCTCGACTGAAGACAATCCTCCCAATGATGACAATGATCAAGATGAGCAAAGTCTTCGTCCGGTTCATCCTCGAGTTGCAAATGAAGTACAGATTGAGAAGATAATCGATAGCATCAATGCACTGGTCCGCTTACTCGGCTCAAGAGCAACATGACTAGCAAATTTTGTGGGCACTTTTCTTTTGTGTCAATATCGTAACCCAAGAAAGTTGTCAAGCCTTTATGGAACCGTAATGGATACAAGCTATGCAAGAAGAACTTCAACAGTTCAAGCTGAACAATGTTTGGGAACTTGTCAAGCGTCGACCCTCTCAAGCATAACATTATTGGCACCAAATGGATATATCGAAACAAGCAAGATGAGCATGGTCAAGTCGTCAGAAACAAAGCACGGTTTGTGGCTCAAGGATATACTCAAGTTGAAGGAATTGACTTCGATGAAACATTTTCTCCTGTAGCTAGGCTTGAAGCTATTCGCATACTGTCGTGGTTTTGTCACGGCAGATGTCCTCATGAAAGGACTTAGTCGTGGAGCCATCGCTACGGGTTAACTTGAAGGGGTTAAAGCGGACGCAAAGACACGAGAGTTTATACTAGTTCGCCCCCTTCGATGAAGGTAAAAGTCTACGTCTAGTTGTGATGGGATTGATGTGGTTTCGATGACTAGGGAGCAAATAAGCTTCGCCTAGGCCTCGAGTTGTTGTTGTCTGTCCTTGAACCGCCCCGGGTCGTCCCCTTATATACACGGGTGACGCCCGTCGGTTCAGAGAGTCCCAATCTCCGGTTCATACTCGTATCCGGGTTGGTCTGCATCTCTATTCCTAACTTACAATACAAGTTTACATACCAGGCGGTTTACGGCTACATGTTCTAAACCGACTACGTGCCTTGGGCCCTTACTTTCATGCTTGGGCTTTTACACCGTTGAGCTATTGATGAAGTTAACCCGGCCCAGATAGGCCGGTTTACGCCCAGTAGTAATATCCCCAACATTAGGCCCCAGATTGATTTGAACAGGTTCATGTCAATCCTTGATAAAAAACCTTCATCTTCAACATCTTCTTGTAATTGTTGAACCGCCGTGATGTCACCTTCTCTGGTTGCTGTAAACCGGCATGACGTCCCCCTGAGGAGGCTGTCTTTCAAGCTTTAATGGGAATCGACTGGACCACTGTTGACTTCCAGCCGCTGGGTAGGGATGAAGAAGCTGAAGCGGCGCAGGACGAACCACAACCGTCAGACCGGGGCGGCGAGCAAGCATGAACCGGAAGCCGGTTTAAATAGCTGCTTCATTATATTCCGCCAAGAAAACAATGATCTTATTTGGGCACCATGTTGCCCTGTAATAGGATAGCCAACACTTTTGCTTTTAATATGCCTTCATGCATAGGTGCTGGTACTTTTGATTGAATGATCGAAACCTTCAATCTATATTGCCTGCAGTCACAAAATCTTAAACTGCCACGGCGGTTTATGCCGCCAGCCGGTTTGTGACGTTCATATATATATGCAATGAAATATTGAGGTATATGATCAAAATGTGTGATACAAAATACCTGCCATCGCTGGGCATGAAGCTGGCTTAGCCAATCTTGAAACGGAGGTTGTAGAAACCATTACCGTCAAAGGAGAAAACAGCTCCTATGTTTATAATGCCGGTTCACCATGTAAACCGTGCCGGGTCATGACAAGCCCCCTGTTACTCCATAATGGGATGTTAACAGAAAAAGTCAAACCGGAAAAATTATCTCCGGATTAAAAATGGACCGAATTCCGTCAATTGACAGTTTGAACCGGTTTAAAAATGTTACCGGTTTAAAAAACGCAACAAAAATCAAATAACAGTTAGGAAAAAAATATGGAAGCAGAGGCAATGATAAAATCGTTTGCAAAAAGAGGCTTTACTGAGCCGATCAAATGGTGTTACCATGGTCGGACACGACCAAGCTCCCAATAAGGTGTAGCCATGGTTCAAGTCAGCCAGGTCCCCAAGCGAAACCGTGGCATTATGCCGATCAAGTGGCGTGGCAATGGTTCGGGTTCGACCAAGCCCCAAGTGACTCTATGGCCTTAGGCCGATCAAGAGGCGTGTTGGTTCAGACTTGACCATGTCCCCAAGTGATCTGGTGGCTTTCGCCTATCAAAAGGTGTTGCATTGGTTCGGACACGACCAAGCCCCCAAGTGATATCATAAAGCCTTTGAAAAGCAAACTCAGGGGGTAAACCGGAGGCCGCTTTAAAGACGTAACAACTCCATGTAACCACGCATGATGTAATGAGCAGATACCCGCTTTATTGAGGCTCCGGTTTATTACTTTATTCATAATATATACACTGTCATAATATGTACATGAGTAGAGCCGATGGCTCAGGTATAATAAGGCCGAAGATGAGCTATGTTCCACGGCCTGTTAGTCTCCTCCTCTGATGTGCGTGAGTCTTTATGCTCTCGAATATCGATCAGATAGTACGACCCGTTGTGCAAATTCTTGCTGACCACGAAAGGTCCCTCCCAAGGCGGGGATAACTTGTGCATATCGATGCACGGTCTTGGATGAGCGAAGCAACAAATCTCCTTCTTGAAAAGTTCTGGTTCTGACCCGGCGACTATGGTAACGACGAAGATCCTGTTGGTAAATCGCCGAGCGGGCAGCTGCTATGTCACGCTCCTCATCCAACTGGTCCAAAGCGTCTTCCCGTGCCGTCTCGTTGTCCACTTCAACATAAGCTGCCACACGAGGTGAGTCATGACGGATGTCACTGGGGAGAACCGCCTCCGCTCCATAGACCATAAAAAACGGTGTGTATCATGTGGATCTGTTGGGCGTAGTGTTGATACTCCATAACACAGATGGTAGCTCTTCTACCCAACAAACCGGTGTCCTCTGCAAAGGGACCATAAGCGGGCTTGATGCCTCTCAAGATCTCTTGATTAGCCCTTTCCGCTTGACCATTGGACCGTGGGTGGGCTATCAAGAAACGTCAAGCGGATGTGTTCACGTCATGAGAACTCTTTCATGGCACCTTTGGATAAATTGGTACCATTATCTGTGATGATACTGTGTGGAAAGCCAAACCAGAAAATCACTTTTTTGATGAACTGAACCGCCGTGGCCGCGTCACACTTGCTAACAGGTTCTGCCTCTAGCCAGATAGGCCAATTTACGCCCAGTAGTAATATCCCCAACACATACTACTAGCCTATGCTAACCACCACAATATCTTGCTATATCAAATGGATGTGAAGAGTGCATTTCTCAACGACAAGATTGAAGAAGAAGTATATGTCGCTCAACCACCTGGCTTTGAAGATCCAAAACATCCTGATATGGTGTACAAGCTAAATAAAGCATTGTATGGCCTCAAACAAGCTCCTCGCTACCGGTATGATACAATCAAAGACTTCACGAAGAGCAAAGGCTTCAAACACGGATCCCTTGATCCCACACTCTTCACGAAGACATATGACGGTGAACTGTTTGTATGCTAAATATATGTGTATGACATTATCTTCGGCAGCACCAACCAGAAGTATAGTGAAGAATTTGGATACATGATGCAAGAACAATATCAGATGTCCATGATGGGAGAGCTCAAGTTCTTCCTTGGTCTTCAAATTAAATCGACAAAAGGAATGGCATATTTATATCTCAAGAAAAATACCTCCAAGATTGTGCGAAGAAGTTTGGAATGCAAGAGTGCAAAGGATACATGACACCAATGCTACTTAAACACCATCCGGGTCCCGACGACAATGGTAAAGAGTTCGATCAAAAGGTATACCGCTCCATGATTGGTTCCTTACTTTACCTATGTGCATCTAGGCCAGATATTATGCTTAGTGTTTGCATGTGTGCTCGATTCCAAGCGGCACCAAAGGAATCGCATCACTTAGGCGTGAAGCGAATTCTTTGATATTTGGCTCACACCCCAACACTCGGATTATGGTATCCAAAGGGCTCAAAATTTGATTTGGTTGGATTTTCGGATGCTGATTATGCTTTGGTGACAAGGTGGATCGCAAGTCTACATCAGGCACATGTCACTTCGGGACGATCACTTGTCTGTTGGCCTTCAAAGAAGCGTAAGCGTATCACTCTCAAGCTGCTAAATCTGAATACATTGCCGTTGGATCTTCTTGTGCTCAGCTTCTATGGATGAAGCAAACTCTCAAGGACTATGGCATCAATCTGAAACAAGTACCTCTCTTCTGCGACAACGAAAGCGCCATCAAGATTGCCAACAATCTAGTCCAAGACTTTCGAAGACAAAGCACATTGAAATTCGTCATCATTTTCTCGGGGATCATGTCATGAAGAAAGATATTGACATCATTCACGTCAACACCGAAGAGCAATCGCGAGATATCTTCACAAAGCCCTTGGATGAGAAAAGGTTTTGCAAGTTACGGTGTGAGCTAAATATCTTGGAATCCTCAAATGTCCCGTGATCAAGCACACATCCTAACACTTATGCATATTGATGACTTAGATGTGCAACACGAAAGTAACGTATATCTTCAATCAATGAAGACTTACATTCGAGTGTGAATACATTAACGTGGAATTTGACTTGAGCGCCACGATAATTGTGTGCCGTGTCCGGGTCTAATACTCCCTATCTGATTGAGTAACGCCACCACCAAATTTCTTTGTTTGAAGTGTTTCACTCATGGCGTTATTTACGCAATATCTTCGCATTTGATTTGTCTTCAACTTCAACCTATCTTCATGATTTTCTTCACTATGTTGATTTGGTTGATGTACGATATATATATATATATATATATATATATATATATATATATATATATATATATATATTGTTACATCCTCTGACAAAGATTCACTTATAGCTATGTCTTCCAAGTTGAATCTTTTGAACTAAGTGAATGTGACCGGACCCCAATCTCTCTATGCTTTCTATCTCAAACTCTATCTATCCAAATCATATGCATTCTATTGAAACTGTCGAATGTCTTCTCTGCGTCCTTGTCAGCAGAAGACACAGAGACAAACTTTAAGTCTGTTTTAAATGATTCATCCTTACTGTTGAAATCCGGAGAAGCCGGAACGACCATCCAACAAACCTGGCGGGCGTGGGAATGTGGGATAACTCAGAGTATGTTGCATGATTGCCACGTGCCCCTCAGATGTGAACCGCCAGGGGCACCTGCGTAATTGCGCTGTGCCGCACACCTCCTTATAAATACATGTCCCCTGCGGTAAAGAAGACCTTCTTCCACTTCTCCACCTCGTCAAAACCCTAGCGCCACCGCTAGCTCTCGACGATGCCGGCGACAAAGCGCTTAGCTGCCGCGACTTCTCCGACGCCGTCTTCACGCCGGCCGCGAACATCGTCCTCTTCGCCGCCGCCGTAGGTGTCCTCCGTCGCCAAGTTAGGGCACGGTGGATTGAACTGCTCGGCTTCCTTTTCTTCCCGTCTAGCAGTTCTTCGAGTGGTAAATACAACTCTATTTTTACCATCTTTTTGATCTTCAAGATTCATCCTACTTACCAAAATTGGTTTCGCCCATACAATGTTAGATCTATTCTCATGCGCATCTCATATCGCCTAGTATATTCACTTAAGCTTCACAACTAGTTAGATTCCTCACTTGTACTTATTCACGGATTCGCATAATCTGGAACCAACTCTCGCCAGATAAGTGAATGTCTTCGCATCATGAGGTCAATGTCTTCAAACCGATTTATCTTCAAAATCTTACGAGAATGCATATGACCTCTTCCCTTCCCTCGCATCTCTAATGTTGTCACGGTACATGTCCGTGGGATAATCCCTTGGTTCTCATAGTGCGCATTCGTTTGCAGAATTCTTACAAAGATCAAATTAACTCTCCGAAGCCGTTCTGTTTGTCCAAAGAAAGGCAAGCCTTTGAAGCCCTTGAACGTATTGAAGACATTTAGTTTGAAGTTCATGGCTGTAGATAAATCAGTCAGGAAGGGCGGCAGACAGCGTCGTGGGGGAACGTCAAAAGATCTGCCTGATGACCTCGCAGAGCTTTACAAGACAGATCTCGAAGAGAATTACAATCAGCGCAAGACGCGAATCCAATGGATTCGTCGATATTGGGCTGAACAATGGTTCAAGTACAATTTCGTGACCCAGGAATATGCCGAGAAGAATGCTATCGAAGCCCTTGGGGTGATATTCTCTTTCGAGGCCTTCCACCCAAGAACATGGCTGAAGCTATTGCACAAGGTTTCTATCCTTGTATGGTCCGTGGACCTCAGCCTGAAAATGCCGACCCAACGTCATTGCTCTGTTGTCGTGACGATAATCTCTTCAAGCGCAACTTCCAGCACGCAAAGGCTTCGGCCAAGGAAAACAAGAAGTCATTGGGATTAGACTTCAACACTGGTCCCTCTGCTCCCCGTGCGGCCGACGGCTCACGTGATCTTTGAACCCAATGTCATCGGTCCCTTTTCAAACCTTGATGGCCTCATCACTTACATCTTGGTCCAAGGTGCCAAAGTGGATCACTCTGATGACGATGCTGAGTCTGATGAAGCCCCAGCTCCAGCTCCTGCTCCTACTCCAAAGCTGCAGAAGCAAAATAAAATCAAGGCTTCAAAGTCAGCTGCTCCTCCAAAAGCTTCACGTGTGAAGCCATCGCCATCGCACCTCCACGAAGCCGATGTGCGGTCTGAAGATCAATCCGTATCTCCAAGAAGACGGAGAAGAGAAAGAAAATTGTCAAGAATCGACATCGACTCCTGCCGCCATTCTGCGTGAAGAGCACATTGATCTGTCGATGGATGAAGATCTTGCAGATGGTGCTCTTGAGCAACTTATCAAGAGCAAAGAAGAAGCAGAAATTTTCAACAATTTGCCTCTCTTTGATGTGGCAATCATCCATCACTTCATTGATGAGTGGTTTGACACCCCAAACATCAGCTTTGAAGATCTGCAACTTCCTATCGGCCTCAGCGTCTCCTTCAACGGTGCCATTGCTTTTGAGCTAGCTCTTGCTCAGCGCATCGTTGAACTGAAGAACAAAATCGACTATGAAAGAGCTCAGTTCAAGAAGCATATGGCTGCACTCAGCGTGCAAGATGTCAAAAACTTCAAGGTCATGCTGCACGAGCTCAAAGAAGCCTTTCTCAAGAAGCGTGAAGAAGCTAGAGGCTCTTGTGAGCGCATGAAGAGTCTGGCTGACAAGTGTGTGCTTGCCTACAATGAGGCTGAGAAGCGCAAGGCACTTGGCCGTCCTGGCATTGACCCCATAATGGCTGCAAAGAGGAAGAAGTCTTCAACTGACCAAGATGCACCTTCAAGGTAGGAAGAACCCCGCATAGTCTTCCCAAGCAGCATGACTGGCTCGAAGCCAAAGGTCCGGTCAACCGCTTCTGAATAGAAGAAGACGAGGGTTGCCGAGGCTGAAGCCAGAAAAAGGAAACTTCCTGAAGCCTCTGATGCTGCTCCCTCCAAGAAGAAGCTTAAGACCAAGAAGAATCGGGCTGCTCCCACAGAGCCCTTGGTTGTTGAATCCATTTCGTGGTTCGGCCCCGCATCCGCAACCCAAGAACTACGCATGATCGTTCATGAGCCTCGCTTCCACAGAGGCTCTCGAAGTGAAGAGATTCCAGCAGTTGATCCCATCAACTGCTGAAGACATTGGTCACCATGACAATGTTGAAGATGATGAAGTTCTTCCTCAAATTGAATACAATGTGGTATCATCGCTTTGTTAAATGCGAGCAATGAAATCATCAGCATTGGTCGTCCTCTGACGCCAATTGCTCAGGATGCTTCATGGGCTGATCGCCCGCAACAAGAAGACTCCCCTAGTACTCCCCAACAACAAGTCACTCCCCAACAATAACAACAACAAGAAGAGGAAGACTTTGAGGCCCAGGCAACCCCATCTCCAAAGGCGTCGCCAAAGATTTCAGAGGGCTTCGCAAAGGTCAAAGGCCTCAAGTACCTCTCTCGAGCGTTCGAGAAGGAGAAGTGCACCACCAACCTGTCAGACGTCAAGTGTTTTCGAAGCCACTCCAACTGTGGAATGTCTCCAGTCCGAAGCCAAAGCTGCATGAAGACAATCCGTCTGTATCACCGAAGACACCCAAGAAGAAGAAGAATGTGTCCCTACACCCCAGAATTGAAGAAGTTATTCACGATATCAACGTGCGATTGCCCGACCCTCCAGCCTCCTCAAGTGGATGTTGAAAACATTGAGGCTGCCACCTCCAACACCAATGAAGCCAATGACGTGGTCATGGCTGAAGCAAATGTGGAGCCTGCACCAACGACTCCACGAAGCCAATGAAGGAAATGTGCTCGAAGCCAATGAGGCAACTGCTCCCGAAGCATCTGTGAAGCAGCTGAAGCCTCGATTGTTGCCATCGCTCGATTCCGCCACCAAGGCCCTACACAATTGAGCAAGCATACAACTATGGTCAGCTAATCACGATAAGATGGCCTGTTACGGTCCCTCCGCCTCATGCCTCGGTCCTCGGTTTGAATATCATATTGCGCATAGGCCTCGTGTCCGAAGCGAAGCCAAGACTACCAAGGTTTCTAGGCACCGCCACCTCTGAGTTCTTTCAATGCAAATGGCTTCAAAGCCCACAACACTTTCTTTGACAGAGCAAAGAACCCTACACAAGGCCAAGGATATCATCCGACCGTTTACGGAGCTATCAGCAATGAATCTATTACTCATGCGTTACGTATGATCAAGGGCGATTTTCCCTCATATGCGCCTCGACCGGAAGCCATTGCCGGACTGCCGTGCTTAGAAGAAGCACTTGATTGCTTTCGTGATGCGTGTCCGCCGGCCGTTCTGAACATAAAGAACACTTTGGAATGAAGAACTTGTGCTTCAATTCTATGCTACCCTCCACATCCGCTGGCTACTACAGAGATACGAAGACATGGGTTCTCGAGTGGATGACAGAAATGTTCATCATGAAGCCAAAGCTCTTGGCGTCATTGAGCTCACAGGCCTACCCACTCCCGGAGAGCTGTTTGAACTGGTTGTCAACTCCACATGATGCCTTTGGAGAGCATATTTCATAAGCTAGAACCCAACATGAGTCGGATGTTGCGCATGATGAAGCCATCGCCACATGATTTGAATACCCTCGGGACTTCTTTGTTGATGACCTTGAGTATCCGCCTCGTACAATATATCACATCATCGCGAACTCTATGGCCTATCAAAGGGCATTCATCATCCGCAAAACTTGAAGGAGCAATGAAGACATTGGTCTTTTACATCCTCAATGGCACCAGCTTCAACGCGAAGAATTCTTCATCCGACAATTGGCTGCGTCTGGATCTCGATCTGCTTGGTGCGAAATTGTATGATCTATTTGGTCATGCGCCTCATCAAGATGCACTCTGCTATCAACTATCACCCCTCCGCCGCAATCATCCGATCTTTCTACGGAGGCTGATATGTCGATTGAAGCCATATACCTGAGCACCTTAAAACGCCACTTTGTCTTCAGAATGTAGATCACCATAGCTTCTCTCAACCCATGGAAGGCGTCCAAGCAGTATCTCGTGTCTATCCCCTGGCTGGGAACACTCGTCTGCCTCGCCGTGCACAAACTGAAGCTACTGAGAGCACTATTGCACAAAGGCCTAGGAAGCGCTCTCGCGTCCTGAATAACCGAGAACTTCTTGTGGCACTGCATCAGAAACAAGATAAGCATCACTCCTGGCTCAAGCGACAAATGCAAAGCCTCTTGGTGGACGTCAATCGCATTCGAAACCTTGCCACCAAGAATGCCTTTGTCACTCACGAGACCTGTCGGCGATCATGGAAGAGTTTGACCCTGCTCAGTGCTGAAGCAGATCTTCAAGACGATGGCTTCACTGAACGCTTCAAGTTTGACTCCACTCCTCCACGGAATGCAGTCCTACGGCGAACTCCATCACTTGAAGACTCGGACTATTCTTCCTCCGGCAAGAATCGTCAATGCCAGAGTGATCAATGATGAAGATGATGCTACTTCACGCCCCCTACTTCTACACGCCTCGACCTTTGCACCAAGCTCGCCCGCACCGCCAACCAACAACGACAACCCTATCGCATCATCTACTTCGAAGAGGGGCAGTAGGCGCTCTATGTCTTCAAACCTTTTGGTCCTTCTTGACAAAAGGGGGAGAAGCATATGAGTTTGATAGTCTTCAAGCGGGTTCATAAGGGCGGTTGCATAATATTTTGCCTAGTGTTTACAACTCTAGCTTTTGATACATTTGGCTCTTTGAGTTGTAACACTTAAACTCGATGGTAAATGCGCTACTTATTTGCTTTACTGCAGTGCGATGATAAATTCCGCATGTGCGATGATAACTTCCGCACTTAGATCATTCTCAGACGTCCATTTTTCATTATGCATGTCATTCTCTTAGCTATATCATTTCATGCATGATGAATTATCTTCATAAGTTGAAGAGGATCTCCACAAGTACAACCTGCCATGTGCATTTGCATTCTAAAAGCAAACTACTTATATGCACATCTTCAGGGGGGCCTTTGCCACTTATGAAGACAATTCCCTATCCTTTACAATTTCACATATTTTATCCCCGTTGAAAACTTCAACTAGTTTGTCATCAATCACCAAAAAGGGAGATTGTAAGTGCATCTAGTGCCACCCCTAGTTGGTTTTGGAGTATTGACGACAAATGTGGTTGAGGGACTAATGCGTTTGTGAGAATTGCAGGATAACGCAGTGGTGTCCCCATTGATTCGGTTTACCTACGGAGATGACCCCTAAAATGTATGAAGACATTGGCGACAATGGTGGTATGTGAAGATATTCACATTGAAGACTATGACATGAGAAGACATTGAGTGAAGACTATGGGCCTTGAAGATCGTGTCGTTTTGTTGTTTCCTTTTCTTCTTTGTTGAGTCATAGGAACCACCGTACTATTAAGTGGGGTCCAAGTGATCATAGTCGAATGATCAAGTGATGCTCAACCCAAATCCTATGTCTTGAGCAAAGACAATGAGAGCAAAACTTATCCAGCTGGATGAGTCAGCTTTGCTTGTAGCCCAAGTAAAGTTATCGTGTGTGTTTGAAATCTGACCGTTGGAACACGTGTCAGTTCCTTAGTGACCCAGTGTCATTTCGGACATATCAGGTCGGGTTGCCTAGTGTCTATAAATAGCCCATCCCCTACACCACAAATTGGTGGCTGCTCAAAGTTAGTACACGGCTTTTGTCGTTTGAGAGCAACCCACCTCTAAGCCTTTGAGAGAGAGAAATCCTTGTGAGGACAAAGCCCAAACACCCAGAGCCAAAGAGTGTTAGGCATCACTGAAGTCTTTACATGTCTGTGACACGAAGACTTATTACACTTGAGGACAGTGAAACCTCCAGCCGGTTAGGCGTCGCGTTCTGAGCATCCAAGAGTCATTGTGGATTGCCGGTGAACGCAGTCTGTGAAGGTTCAGAAGTCTACCTTGAAGACTTACCAGAGTGATTGGGCGAGGACTGTGTGTCCTTAGCTCAAGGGGAATAAGGTGAAGACGCGGTCTTATGAGTTGAATCTCAGCCTCCCTAACCACATGTACAGTTGTCACAAAGAATCGAATCGGTCCAACAAATTATGTGTCTTCAACAAGTGACTGGTTCTATCTTCTCCCTCTCTTTACTTAGAGTTTGTCTTTGTGAAGTCATTGCCTATCTATCATACCTATTTGACTTCATTGCTTGACTACTTTTGTTGATTGGCTTCTCACTATCTTCCATCTTGATCCTTACTACCAAGCTGCTATTAGTCTTGTACTTTCACGTTATTGCATACTTGACTATGGTTTGCTTGTTGTAGTTTACCTTCCGCTGCATATCAATTAGGTCATTTCTATTGTTTGTCTTCGAAACATCCGTGTTTTGAAGACTTTCCTAAAAATCGCCTATTCACCCCCCCTCTAGTCGATAACTAGCACTTTCATGGTTCCACCATTTTTTCCATAGCTCGCTGAAAAGTTGAGGTTTTACATTAGTAGTACCAGAACAAAAGATATTAGGGAGGCAGCAAAACCAAACAAAATAGCTTTGGTCTATATCTGAGAACTTATTCTGGTGAACCCATGTAAAATATTAGTTGTATTTTATTGCAAAGTACATAATAAAACCAGGTTCCAAACATATGACCATGTACCATCGCTAATGTATTGTCTATTTCTTCACATTGTATTGAGGGCTAAGGATAAAAAGCGAAGTTTATAATACGGTAAGCATAGTATGACATCACTCATATCACAAAACAACCGAGAAACAGAACAAACATGCAATTGTAACGTTGTGTGGGCAAGTCCAAAGACGGAACAAGATTACGGGTCAGGATCAAAGGAACATCACTCCTCTCTTTAAAACCTTGTAAGGTGTAATGATACGCTAAGACATTTGTGTATAAAATTGAAAAGAGTAATAGACATTGGCTGCAAACCATGCAGTTCAAGGCACAAGTCAGAGTAAGTAGTAGTTAAAAGGCATGAGGATTAAGGACTTACAACAACGGCTTTGTCTGGTGTAGTCATGCCCTTCTTCTTCTTTGGTGTGAGCGGTCCTTGAAGATTTCCACATCATTTGTTTCAGGTACTTTTTGGTCCTTGCGGGCTATCCTCTGCATTTGGAACAAGTCAATATAGATATGATAATATGGTACATCGAAAAGAGTGAAACAACAACTAATTACAAGAGCCTCGCAGTGTGCAATATAGCTACGAGATCACCGTAAATGCTGTTGGAATTTACTTTACGTCACGGTTGGCCTTGTTCTTTGAATAGTTCACCTACAAGAAGATAGATTTGTGTGGCACATGCGTAAATAGGACTTTAACATGTGATCCGATGACATATATATAATGTACACGATACTTGGATCGAGACCGGTGTTTAACGAGGCCTCTCCGGTCTTCATCGATATATTTTCCCTTTGGAGATGTTTGGGCAAGTTCACCGTTAGCCTTGCCTTCAAAGTGAGTTTTCCTCAAGTTATACCGACAAATAAGCAGAAAGCAGACTTGAAAACATGGATGCAAGCTTGCAGTTTGCATCATCTTGGCTATCCAACTTGAACCTCATACTGCTGAAAATTATGGGAGTCTCATTATCAGCAACCTAGAAAGTATGGGACAGAGCAAGACGATATTACTAGTTTCCATACATAACCATACTTACGGATAAATGGTCAAGGAAGGTGTTGAACTGGGTTTCGTCTTTGTCATTCCTGTACTGAATCCATGTTGGGAGGATACGTACATGACACCTAACAACAACCGATGCCTCTCGATACTAACTTGGTGACTCAGTAGCATCACGTGGCCTTTTTAAACCTGCCTCAAAACGGATCTCCATTCTTCCTCCTCTAGATTTAGTTAACCTATCGAGCATTATCCACGATGTTTGTTTCCTCTTGCGCCTAGGTGCTAGTCCAACAACAAAATAGGAAGTGTTAGTGTACATCAATATGTGATACTACATATAAAGAAGCATGCAACTGTAACTTGACTCCAGCAACTACCTTCTTGCTATTGAAGCTCACAAGGTTCATCTGATATTGCCAACTCGTCTTGTGTTAAGAGTGCTTGGGAAGTAGTGTTAAGTGGCAAGGGACCTTGGGAACGTGCTGATAGCTCAGTTCACGCAAGAGTAAGTCGTGCAACTGGTAGTACTGTGGTAGGTGTTGCAAGAACTAGGGTTGTCTCTGCTTGTTTGGTGGCAGCTATTTGTTTCTGTTTGGCTTTTTTTGCAACTCGTGTAGCATGGGATGCCGTGTTTATAGAATTTTCTGCTAGACTTTGACCTTATATTGCACCATCAGTACTAGCAGAATCTGCAGGATTCATCCGCTTCTCATTCCCTGCCATTCTGTGTTTCTTCCTCTTTCTCTGTGCCATGTTAAGTCAAGCCGACAAGAAAAACCAATAACAATTTAGTTCTTCAGAACAAATTGATGCGTGATGCAGATGAACTGAACTTTGATGTTAGACAACCACATGATAGGAGGATGTAATATGTACGAAAAAGCAGGATGGAAGAGATAACCAGAACTATGATGTGTAAACTAAGAAGAAGACATTTCACCAAATTAGAAGCAATGCAATGGAAGGTAGACACCACATGAAAGATGCTACAAATATCGCTCTGCCAAGTTAACAATGTCTCATCATAAATGGCGTTTAAACAAATGTGAAGCAGTACAAGAAATAAATCATATGCAAGATGCAAACAACATCACACTACCATGTTAGAGGTCTCTCGTCATTAGTGCCATTGCATATTCACAGCATTGCATATTCACAGCTTATGATGTGTAAACTAAGGAGAAGGCATTTCAACAAATTAGAAGCAATGAAACCAAGACACCATATGAAAGATGCAACGAATATCACTCTACCAAGTTAAACCTGACTCGTCATAAGTGCCATTTCAACAAATTAGTAGTACAAGCTAGAAAAGAATGTGAGATGTAACCTATATCACACTCCGAAGTCAAACATGTCTTATGATAAGTGATTGTTGCAGGTTACACAACAGTAGTAATTTGATGTAAGAACATGGTGTGATAGATGATATTGTATGTTCTAGAAACAGGAACACGTGTCCTATTCAAGTATAATGTGTAAAGTAAGCGGATGGAATTCAACAAAATTAGAAGCAATACAAGCTAGACATCACACATAACATGCAACCACATATAATAAAGGTTAAGTTAGATTGAGCACCGTGATGCTCCACTAGGGGAGACGTGCTCATCATAAACACAGCTTTGTTGAGTGTCTATGCATGTGTTGTCTTGGAAATCATCTTGGGGGTGTGGAGGAGTAGAAATCAGAGAGGCCCTCCGTTGGAAGGATCACCTTTATCCGCTGCCTTGCTAACTTCCTTCCGCTTTTATTGATTTTGTATTGTCAAGTAAAACCGACAAGAAAAAGCAATAAAATTCTCTCTTCAGAACTCATTCATGCATGATATTGACAATCACTACTTTGATGTAAGGCAAACACATGATACCAGGATGGAATATGTACGAAAAACAGGACGGCATGTCATGTTCACAACTATATGTGTAAACTAAGCAGAAACCATTCCAGCAAATAAGAAGCAATGCAAGCTAGACACCACATGAAAGATGCAACCAATATGACTCTGGCAAGTTAAAAGCATCCCATCATAAATGGAATTTCAACAAATTAGAAGCGGCGCATGCTATAAATCATATGAAAGATGCAACTAATATCACAATCGCATATACTAAAGGTGTCTCGTCATGTTGATTGATGCGGGATACAAAAAACAATAGTTTTATGTAAGTACATGCTTAATAGACAGATGTACTATGTACTAAATACGTGAAGGCATGTCACATTAACATGTATAATGTATAAGCTAAGCGAGACTAGCACATGCGCTTTAACCAGATTGGAAGAATTACAATCTAGACACCATATGCAACATGCAACCACATATCACGCTGCCAAGTTAGAGCAAGCACTGCGATGCTAGTGTAGAAATGCTGTAATCAACTATAGAGCTACGTTCACTATCTTCATCTAGCATTTCGCTTTCTTGAGAATCATGTCGGAGGCCGACGCTGCATTCTTTAAATGAGGAGTAGTCCCTTGCCCGCCTGCCTAGTCATAAGTGATTGATGAGGGATACACAAGAACATTAGTTTGATGTAAGAACATGGTTAATACCGGATGTACTAGTATGTACCAAAAATAGAAAGGCATGTCATATTCAAAGGTATAATGTGTAAGCTAAGCAGATGCAATTTAACCAAATTGGAAGCAATACAAGCTAGACATCCGGCTGGAGTGGTGAGCACGATCATCTACCTGAGAGCCTGGTGGGAGGCGGGCTGCTTCGCCACCATCGCAGCTTTTTATTTGGCTTCCAGGTGATGCCTATCTTTGGTGGGCTTGTCCTTTGGCTCGGCCAAAGGCTCCTCGACTAGCTATTTGTCTTACGGTGCTCACGGGATGGTGGTTCATGTAAAAAATATCTTTCCTTATCTTACAGACTTGACCTTTGAATACAAGCTAGACACCATATGGAACATGCAACCACATATGACACCGCGAAGTTAAAGCAAGCACCTGGGATGGTGGTTCATTGCGAGCGAGGTCATCAACTCCAGAGCTACGTTCCCGTCTCCATCTGCTGACACTACACCCTTTTAAGCCTTGAAACGTGTCTGGCCTAGCCGTGTACCACGCTGGAGCGACTTCTCTCTTCTCTTTTCTGCTTCTGTCAAGGCAGGGTCTAAAATACCCTTGCATAAAAACACAACAGTGAGAGTATGGGTGAAGTGTGTGCATAACTAGTGCACTGTAAAAGTAGCAGATAGCAGGTGGCTGAAAAATAAATGACAGCAGACATATGATAGCTCTACAACATTGCATGGCAAACAAAATTAGATTCTACTCCGTATGATTTTGTAATATATGAGCACAGGAATGCAGGTACTCCTCCAGCACACCACCACATGTGGTCATATCTAAGATAACAGTCGACTGAAAATAAATAGGTCAGTCGATTTTTTTAATGAACCGTCCGATCTATAAGGAACGGGCAGATGGCCTTCGTCTACCTCCCGCTAGTCACTGTTGACGATCTTTCTCGAACCGCCAGCGACCATCGCCTGCACCCTGCCTCCGTCGCCCGCCTCCCATCGACCTCACGCCACCGCTGTGCTTGGCAGCGCCCCCAGGCCATCCCTTTAATCCCGGCCGACCTCCAGATCGGGCGCCAGTAGCTCTAGGCCGCACACGCCCCTAAGATAAAAACCAAGGCGCTGCTTCCCCGGCGTAATAGGCGTACTAGCGTCTTTACGCCGAGGAATGCTTCCGTTAATTGGGAATCAACTGGCCAGAAATTGAAATTTAGGGGGGCGACGGACCTCTAGCTAAGGTGAAATAGTATATGAGGAGAAACCTTGTGCATTGCGAGTTACTAGGAACATCTAGTATCAAGAAGAAGCGTCAACTAGTGTCTTCTGTGGGATGAACACCGTGCAAGCAGAGACGTAAGGTTTGCACGAATAAGGGAATAGGAGTACCTTTTTCGGTTGTCAGTGTGGTCACCTCCACATGTCGCGCCGATTTTCTTCTTTTTACCGGGGAAACCGATGTTCTCTCCACATGTCGCGCCGATTTTCTTCTTTTTACCGGGGAAACCCATGTTCTGGAGGGTGCAGGCTTGGACGAACCCATGGCCAAATTGTTGACTGTGTTGCCGTGGCCGTATGTCGGCGGAGGGGAAGCAGATCCGAGGCGGCAAAGGACAGCGTAGCAGGAACAACTCCGGTGTGGTGGAGGGTGGCGAATTTGGAGCGGCAGCGGTGAGGCGCAGGACGGCGTGGTTGAACTGGCTCGGGTACGGACGGCTCGGCCTCGACTTCAACTACTAGCCGTGGAGGGCGTTGTGGTTGAGGTTGCGGTGGACGATGACGTCGGGGTATTGGCTCCGGCATGATGGAGGAGGGCGGCGGTTGATGGGTGGGATGGGGTGGCGACGGAGGACGCCGGGGGTTTCATGACTGGTGGAGAGGTAGTTTTGGCGCCCACGGAGTACGAATGGGGAATCTGACAGGTGGGGGGGGGACCATGTTTCGGTCTGGGACGCGCTGGTTTTTGGCTTTTTTGAACAGAAGATGGGACGCGCTTGTTTGAAATTTGGGGAAAGTGCAAACTTGTCCCCCCTCTTAAATTTCGGACCCATCATGGGTCGGGGTAGGATGGTAATCCTGTGTGTCCCAAATAGTGGGCGGAGCGATTTCAGCCCAGCGCATGTGTGCTTAGGCGGCCATTGTGTATGAATGTTTTTCGGATGCGGTTGCATGGCGTCTAGATGAAGCTACAAACCTACCCGGTTTAGACCTTTGGACGCCGGGCGGTAGGTTTCACGGGTCGGAGTTATTAGAAAAGTAATTTCCTTTTACTACCAAACATTGGTCTCACGCGGTTTAAGTAGTAGAGGCTCTTTTGGCGCCGTTCAAATTTTGAAATGAAGCATTCACGTTTAGAGTACTCTTGAACTATGAGGATTGACCTAAATAGACAATGTTATAATTGACCTTGTATGTTTGAAAACCTCATTAAATTATCTGCTTCTTTTGAAATTTTGACACTTGAAAATCCTATAACTACGATTATTTTGGAATGGAGGAGCTAAATTTGAATCTATTTTGTACACGACTACATATGCTATTATGTACAAAATCAGAGCAAAGATTGGTGGCCCCATAATTTAGGTATGGTTTACAAATGCCATGATATCAAATTCAAATAATTGAATGGACTTCATGTTGAATTCGATTTTTTTAAACCACCTTAAGTTGAATTCAAATGTATGCTAGTTCATAGGTAGTAGCTATTTATAATATCCATTGCGTAACTCTCGTATGTATAATGTGATTTACACACACAACATGAACTATACTCACGTTTATATTCGATTGCTAAAGCGGTGCATTGTCTGGAGTTCAAAATACTAACTATGTGGATCAATTGTGTCGAATAATAACGTAGGCATGCTCAAATTCGATAGAATCTAGATGTATGATGGATCAATGACCGCTCCTTACGCGAATTGCAAATATCATGATCCCATCCTAATATTTGGATACAATTTATATCTTTAATCAATGTGTAGAGCAGTCTTTTACGTGTAGTTTCACTCTCCATCGGTGGTCTCTCACACATGCTCACACACTCTCTCCCGAGGTGTCTTTCTTACACACATGATCTAGATATAACCCTCCCTCCCTCTCGTAACCATTTACAACTGTTTCACTAACCTTTATCACAAGCACTCTTCCTCTCGCAAACATACACACGCACAATCCTCATCGACCCTTTCTATATACATGGACCTGCCTACGTGTCTCATGTACGCACATTATCTTTACGCCTGCTTCTCACGCATTGTCTCACACCTCTCTTCCTAATCGACGAGTATGATTCTAGCAGAGCATTCTGTAGGATGCCCCTTAAAGTTAGGTTGGATGAATAGTAATACCAGAGATAAAGGGGTTACCTTAGTCCAAGAACCTAGGGTTACAAATCCTAGCCAGCTTTGTCAAGGGACACAGAGTCCTTCACAATTCTGCTATCTTTGTCTTGTACGACTAGTCATCCATGGGTCTTCCTAAATGCGTCACGGGCCGACCAATGTGGCGCTGGGCGGAACCGACGAAGGGCCTCACCTCGACCCACCGAACCTCACGCGGTGATACACCCTCTGCCCCCACATCTCATTATCTTCTCACACCCACACATACCAACACAAACACCACACACACAGAAAATTTCTCCTGGTGCCTCTATTCCCTCCCCCCTTGCATATACAAACTCAAGGGAATGGAATCTCTTGTCGTGACGTCATATTCGTCTCTCTCTCTAGACCACTCTCATTTCTCGTGCTATCTCTCCCACACCCCCCTCACCAGCCCTCTATCCATGCCTCTCTCGAATACGTAATACACACACATACCTCTCTAGGCCCCACCAGATGCATCAACTACACATTCACACATGTTACATCACGTACCCCATTGATCTAAAAAGCCCTCTCTTCACGTTTATTTACATACAACATTCCTTTTGAATAAAGTGTGGCCAAAAAATTATTTTAGAGTTTCTACATATATACAATATTACAAAGTTATATGGAGGAGTATTTAACGCTAATTTGCATTGCATGGTGCCCACAATGATATTTATTCAAGACCGTGAATTTGTATATTTTTATACTATATACAAAGTTAGTCATAATAAAGAGAAATGAAGAGCATCTCTCTCTCGATCGCATACCCCCCCTGTACGCCCCTTTCATGTATGCACACAAAACTATCTCCAGGTCCTCTAAAAGTAAGCCCCCAAAAAATTCACGCATGTTTCATCTTTCTCTCGCGATATATGCAATGACGATCATTTTATTTGAAGCGAAAGCACGATACATACATTGGACTTCATAATCCACTCATTACGGTCACCATTTACGTTTAGTGGTTATTATCTGATCCACGGGCTCACCGTACAACTCAGATTTGCTCATGACATGACTAGTTGACCAGTTAAACGCTCTACGTGGCACCTCTAGTGTTGCATCACATTATCTCACTACCATCATGCCCACCCGTCGACTTGTATATACTCTACATCTACACTACTATAAAATACATAAAATACACTCTTATAAAAAACAGAGCTGGTGATGATGGTGTGCCTACCATCCTGCAATATAGGTCGTCCGATTTATATCTGATGGATAGGAAAGAAACTATGGAAATTTTGCAAAAAGGTACCCACACACCTCTCCACATTTGCAAATAAGGCCTTCCCTCGTTCATCCTTTTCTCTCACAAGATAAACAAGTCATACAAATGCATCTTGATGTTACGTGCAACGACGGGCATCTTGCTAGTAAGAATGAAAACAAACGACAAAAAATATTTGGACGGTGGTTCAAGTCATGACCATGGGCACAATGGACAAGGTGGCCTTGTATTGGTATGCTGAGCCGTCTGTTTTAACACACAGGAGCTGGTGTGGTGATTATACACACACGCACGCATGCACACGAACTGCATCCACTCAACACTCACACAAACACATGCACCCACACACGCACGCAACACTCACACGTACACACGCAGCCACGCACGCACGCAACACTCACACACACACTCGCAACACTCACACGCACACACGCACGCATGCATGCACACAACAGTACACCACACGACCAACACACACTCTCACGCTCAAGTGCTCAACCTACACGTGCATGCACACACATCAGGCCCCGATGCATACATACATAACCAGGTGATTCCGCACATGGGTTGGAGCCTTGTCGCTACGTAAATTTGTGTTTATCTGACCTTTTGCCTATGCGAACTGACAGGTGGGACCCACAAGGAACGTGGTCAATTTAACTAGTCAACATGGCGCCACGCAGACTATTTGGCCGGTCAACAGAGTGCAATCCGATGCTGAACTGTGAGCAAGTGACCGTATAATCACCGCAAAACGTATATAGTGACCGTAATCAGCTTATTCTGAAGTTCGGTGACCGTATTACGCTTTTCTCTTTGTAGGCCCTCCAAAACTACATCTCTACACGTTCTCGCATGTTACATCTAACAACTATGCAATACAGCACTACTACTACACTCTAACACAATAAATCATATGTGTTTTTAGTTTTACTAGATATCATATTGTTACTTATAATTATTCAGTTTGCATACATTAAAATTGCCTTTGAAATGTATGGCGATTATCATCTACAAGGGAAAAATCCCGCCTTTCTGCTTAATCGGGTTTGTATCGATGGATCGTATGTAAACAGCAAAACTATAGTACTATACAAATACAAGTGATGCTTCACCGGGCCGTCAGGCCGTCTACTCCTTCGTCAGAAGAGTGGGCGCCGCTTTCATATATCTTCTAGTCCCTTTTCGCGACATGTGGGACATCAAGCTACCGGGTCCACGTACCATACCAGAATACGGCAGAGCAGCCGTGTGAAGCACCCAGATCATGGCGCCAAAGATAGTAATGAGCAATGAGGCGTCAAATCACAAAGCTGCACCTTTCCCGCAGTTAAGTTGGAGGGAAGAAGCAACCATCATTTCACTCGTTGCTGAATCCACTTCTCCCTCATCTTCTTCAACTTAACCACGTGTTGCTTCTGCCATTGTTCTGCCTCATGTGGGACGCGGATCGGCTTGGTAAAGCAACGACACGTGGAACGCATGTTAGTAAACCGCTAGGACAACGTCCTCGAAAATAAGAAGCCTAATCCTAGACTTACAAAGGGCTACGTAGCTGCTACGTATACTTTCCATCTAATCTATATATGCCCCCCCTGATTTTCAGGTGGGGTGGGCCTAATCCTCTCCTTTAATCCAATCAAATAGTCCCACATCACATCAGTTCGTAACTTTACGTAAACCATTACGTGGATGTAGCATTGCTCAAATAAGAAACCTCCCCGCCATCCAGCGGCAAAATCACCTCCTTTTTACTAATCTTGATTCTATAATTTTAGATCAATATAATTGAGATTTGTATAGATAGCACACAGGAGCAAAACAAAGTGGTGCAGTTAAGGGCATCCACAATGTGTAGCCAAATGTGAAAATAGCTTTTGGCATCGTGGGAACCATTGTGGACGGTGTTGCCAAAGCCAAAAAGTTGGAACCGATGCTCCTTGTTTGTTTGATTGAAGGAATAGAAAAATGCAACGTCTCTCCTCTTTCTCCCATGCTTGGACGCATGTAGTACAGTATAGAGCACAGAGTCTACTCCCCTGTCCCTTCTATCACAAATCACAAAGCAGTGAGGCGTCAAATCACAAAAGCATGAACGAAGCAACCATCATTTCACTCTTCGCTGACTCCGCTTCTCCATCGTCTTCTTCGAGAAGCCATCTCACCGCACTAGTACTCCTAGTAGTACTAGTAAAGGACTTCCTAGATGCAAATAAGGCGGTTGTCTCGGCTTGCAGGCGGCACTTGCGAACGACTTACCGTGGTCTCCCTCAATAGTGTTCTCCGTCGAACGCACTTCGCCAAACCACCAAAAAAAAGATATCGTCGACGTCACCGCAATGGGGAAGGAAGTCAAATATAGTTACTACCTCCATTTTTTTGAACACAAGGCCAGTATATCAAAATTACAATTTTCAAAGGGCCACTAACACTAATCGAGGCAAAATTGATGGGGTTAGCAACCAAGGACATCCCCTGCATGCATGCGGAAGTGAGAAGGTTGGTTTGCATGGCGCTGCATTAATCAAGCGATGAGGAGTTAGATGGTTAGCTCTTTGGTCTTTGGAGAGAAAAAATATGCATTAGTTGACACATGAAACGAGGATTTGTATCGATTAAATCCTACCTAAGTAAAAACCCCGCCTTTCTTTTTTTTAACACTAGTACTCCTAGTACGCACGCATTTTATCCTGTTTGGGTCTAGGCCTTGCATTGCCAAACTTCGCCACACATTTTTGCCAAGCTTGCCTAAAGTTTTCAAAATGAGAAGGAGGTACACTTGCGCACGGCTGTCGCGGTCGCACCGCACCCTCACACGGTCGTTCCTGCACGCCGCGGTCGCACCACACCCTCACACAGTCGCTCTTGCACGCCGCAAACCCAACCAAGGGAACACACCCTCACTGACACGTGATGTCGCATGTGAACAAACCAAACTCAGCCATCCTATCGCTGACACATAATTTTCGTTCATAGAGTATGTTTATCCAACCGCATGTTGGGGAGTATCCATACGGCCCGTGCGGTGGTCTGTTGGGGAAGAAGAAGAGGTGAGGAAGAAGGAAAGAAGGGTTAGGAGACGTAGGATATTCATCCAACCACCTGAAATGGTAGTCTGACCCAAGTCAGGAGACTTGCATAACAAATATATGTTTTTACACAACAAAAGATCCATGAAAACAACAACATAAAGAAAAACTATCACTGCTCGCGGAAAGATACGGCCTCGTCGTCTTTGGCTGCCGGCGCGAACCAGCCGTCGCTGCCGACGTGTGTCTCCGCACCGTGGTTGTCCTCGGCCTCCATCTACTCGTTCAAGCGGAGCATGCTGGCGCTCTGCACGGACGAGAGCACAGCCAGTTCAAGTCGAGGACGTCCGTTTCCGCTCGCAGGAGGGCCTCTATGACAGCGGCATCCGCGGCGCTCCGCCGAAGTCGAGCCTCCGCCGCTGGTTCAAGTCCAGACGCTCGGCTCCGCTGCAGGAGGGCGTCGATGAGCGGCATCCGCGCGCTTCGTGTCGAGTCGAGCCTCTGTTGCCGGTTCAAGTCCGTGACGTCCGGTTCCGCTGCGGGGAGGGCCTCGATGGCAGCGGCATCTGCGCGCTCCGCCTCAAGTTGAGCCTCCGCCGCCCGGTTCACATCCACGACATCCGGTTCCGCCTGCAGGAGAGCCTCGATGGCAGCGGCATGCACGCGCTCCGTGTCGAGTTGAGCCTCTGCCTCCCGGTCCTCCTTTAGTATAGCCATGTTGAACCGCTGATCCTCCTGCACCATGGGGACTCGAACGCCGGCACGAACTCGACGTCTATCGTCTCATACCCATAGGGGGCCTTCTGCGCCGCGACCTCCGCCATGAACATTGGATCGGCTTCCTCCTCCTCGTAGCTTGGCTCCAGAGAACTCGGGGATTGGCCCGCCGCAAAGAGAGCTTGGGAACGGAGGTCTGTGGCACCGACCGCCTCCGTGATTTCTGCGTGGCGCTCCGGCGTCAGCATCTTGTAGTAAGTGATCTTGCGGCGCACCATGGCTTTCTGGCGAACTAGGGGACGCTTGATGCGGGCTAGGGGATCGAAAGGTGGGGGAATGGGCTGGAGATTTGGTGTGGTTTTAGGGCAGTGGCTGCCGTGAGGCTGAAAGCGTGAAAGGTTCCGGTGTGAATAGTGGTTCGGTGATGATCGTCAATCGGTTTTGATCGTACATCGCTCTTGTCGCGTTCGTGTTGCAGCCCGACGTTGGACCCTCCACGTCGCTCACTGAATGGAACGCGTTGCGTCTTGCGTTGGCCGCTTGTGGGGCCGCAGCTTGAGAGCAAACCGACGTCCCTCCCCTCCCCGCCTGCGTCATTTATTATACCACCACTCCCTCCGCTTTATGCGGTGTAAATAAAAAGCAGAGGGATTATACTACAGATGAGGATCCTCGACGTGGCGAACCCATTGAGTAACTGACATGCGGGGCCTAGCAAGCATGGGGTCCGCCAGTAAGTGACCGAAAGGGAGGGTAAGGCAGGGATACCTACGTCAGAGGATCCACTTACACTATACTACTTTGACCAAATGTTAGAGTAATAATATATGACATGCAACTTTCACAAATGTTAGAGTAATAATATATGACATGCAACTTACACAAAGCATACAGGGTCTAATGCGTTTTTCGAGGCTAACTTTGACCAAATGTTAGAGTAATAATATATGGCATGCAACTTACACAAAGCATACGGTCAAATTCGTATGTGAAAGGAGTTTCCAATGATATAATTTTCACATTATACATCTCATGTACTATTAATCTTGTCAATAGTCAAATTGGAAACCATCTCGAGTACAAATCTAGGAGTACGTACGAATCTAAAAATATTGATTGGGCGTTGTTGATTGTTGATACCTTTTCGATCAAAGTAGAGATACTTTGACTACACATAAAACTTATATGTAAACTAGAAAGGATAGGAGGGAGTATATTGTAATGCTCAAAACGAAACGAACATTGAATACCCTTTATATATGATTTGCGGATGCTATGATCACCGGTTCAAAATTTTGACTCCGCCTTAGGTATCATGTGCCCCTCACTCATTCCTCTCGATTTCATCTCGGGGTCCGTAGATCTCTTGAAAGAGGACTAGGGTGGGTACATGCGAATGATACTCGGCGGAATGTTCAAATGAGGCATGCGGGAGGATGGACTCGACTGGAGGGCGACATGATCGATGGAGAAGAGGGTTGGAGAGGAATGAGAAATAAGCAAACGCCACATGATTATACTTGAACGGCTCAAATAAACAATAAGTTGTCTCGCTTGGCCTACATAGTGAAAGGCCTAATGCGCAACGCGGAGCACTAACGCTTGAATGTGGCCGGGAAAACAGGGAAACAGACATGTGGGGCACACCCGTCGGGACGACATAGCGCAGACTAGTCCAATGGAGGAGCTGGCCCATGACCTCCTCGCCACCGACAACCGTTCATGTGGGTCGTTGGGGCCAACAACGCTGTGGCGCAGCTCCGGCACCGCCTCTGGACACGGCATTTAGCGGTGAGCGACACACTCATATCATCGCTAGACACGGTCGGTTTTGGGCAGCCGAGGGTGGCATTAGTGTTGTGGCACCACCAACGGTATGTTTGGTTTGTGCCCAAGGTAGCCCCATCAAAGCATTGGGTAGCCAAAATTTTGGTTGAGGTATTGGTTGCCCATGATTTGGCCGACATTGGCAAGAAAAATGAACTAGAGATGGCTAGTGTTCATTGGCATGCCAAAGAAATGGCAACCATCCAAACAAAGACCAATCTTTGGGTCACGACCAAAATTTTGGTTGAGGTATTGGTTGCCCATGATTTGGCCGACATTGGCAAGAAAAATGAACTAGAGTTGGCTAGAGTTCATTGGCATTCCAAAAAATGGCAACCATCCAAACAAAGACCAATCTTTGGGTCATGACCAAAGTTTTGGTAAGGTGCACTTTGGCCACAATCCAAACACACCACAACACCCGGCTCGTCGAGGATGCACGGGGCGCCGCGACGCGTCCGCGGAGTGGTGTAGCGCGGCCCACTGCATCCTCTGGACCTGAGACCATGCCGGGTCGTCTTGCTTTTTCAATGACATGCGTCGATCGCATGTGAGAAAAGGGCATCTCCAACGTTGCCACGACCGCAGCTGACTACCCTGGCACACCAAAAACCCTCGTCCCTCGCGCTGTCGTGCGGTGCGTTCCCAGCCGGCGCCAGCTGCCCGCATTCATGTCGTCCGTCCGTATGCCGTCGTTAAGAGGCTCGGTGCCCGAGGAACCAACTCCGGTGACATAATGACGCACCAGGACGCTTGGCCTCACCGGAATGCGCTACTTAAAGCGGCAACGCCCAGCTAACCTCCACACCATAGCGCATCGTCCTCCTACCTGGAACCACATCCGCCATGACCGCAAGCGCGAATGCTCTGCGGGAGAGATTGTCTTCGGGGATGGAGCTCGAGGTCGCTGCCCTCGCTCAAGTCGCCGCACAAGCGGTGGCCACGCTGGCGGCCGACGACGGGAGCACCGTCAGCCACGCGTCCTACTTGCCGTCGTCCAACATCCGGCACCGCCGAGGTCGGGGACTCCTCCGAGGATGAGTAGGGCTTGGGAGGCGGCAGGGCATGGTGTGCCAACTGGCCGGTCCGTCTCCCGTGTTCTACTTTTCCTCGTCGGAGACCACACCTTCACTTCACGGGTCTTGAACCCCGCCCCCGTATATGGAGATCACAGATGGAGGACGTCGGTCGCCGCCATGGAATAGGTTTAGGGTCGGGTTTCTTTTATTTTTTTGTCCTATAAAAGTTCGAAATGTAATGAAAATCTGTCGTGTTTGCATTAATCTCGGCCGGTGTATATGAACTTTCACAATAATATACATATTGTAGGAGTACTAGCAAGATGTTCGTATGCTGTACACGGAAGATCAAGATCTTGTGGGAGAAAAGGATGAACAAGGGAAAGGCTTATCTGCAAATGTGGAGAGGAGTGCGGGTAAATTGTCATAGTTTCCTTCCTATCCGTTAGATATAGATGGGACGGCCTATATTGCAGGATGACAGGCACACCATCATCACCAACTCTGCTTTTTATTGAACCGAGACAAATCTAACATGCGAAGTAAAATACACACATAGGGTCTATACATACACAAATTATCCTAGGCACTCCAATAGTACGTCCACTACACATTCACGCATTTCACATCTTTCTACATCTACGGGAACCTACGAAAGGGTTAACGTAAATTGCCTCTCTCCTCCCCCGATTTTCATGGTGGTGGGCCCTCCCTCCCCCAATCTACAATCAACAGCTCACACGTTTCACATTACATTAATTACGAATCGGGTTTACGAGGTGTAGCATTACTCGTCCTAAAAACCCAACTAAGCCAACCTCCCAAAGATATCGCTGGGAAAAAGACCCGGCCGCGCCGTTTTAGTCTGGATTAGCGGATTACTAGTAGTAGTATCGATGGATCGCGCGAATCAACAATTTTTTTTGAGGGGGCGAAGCACCTAGTTTAAAAGGAAAAAAGGCGGTACACTCACAGCACTCCTGTCGCGGTCGCATTGCACCCCACACACGTTCGGTCCTGCACACGACTCACGCAGATTTTAACGCGCTTCGCTTGCCTCTTCATCGACACGTGGACTGCACTTGAGAGACCGACCGGCGCCAAACTCCCCGCCCACCGCGAAAATCCTCCCCACACCCAAAAAATTCTCAAATCCGATTCAACCGCCTTCGCCAACTATAGCCAATAATATTCCCCAAACCCTCCCCCCTGTCCCCTCCACTCCATTCGCTCCGCCAAAGCCGCCTCCCCGCCGCGCCGACACGTCGGCGCCATGTTCGGCGATCCTCTCGCTTCTCCCAAGACGCTCGGTAGACTGCCGTCCTCTAGCTGCTACCGCCAACTCGCTACGTTCTTGTGGAGGCGACGGCGGTCGGCGCCGCCACATACCGTGGCGACGTTAGGTGGAGACGACGGTGGTCAGCTTCTCCCACGGTACATGCATTCTAGATCGAGGCCCGTTCATGTCGGTGGAGTGCTGAATGTTAGCCGATAGACGCCGTTAATCTCACTTTGTTTGTCAAGTAGTTTCTTGTCAATATGCTCGCTTAAGAAGCTTCCTTGCCTGCTCGCACTCAATCGCTTGAATGAGATGGCATGCCAAGGCTGATTAGTTGCTAAAATATCCTGCCATATATTTATTGTGATGTAGATTGCCATGGTCTAGTAGCCAATCTGTTAGGTGAAATAGCTCTACACCATTTTATACTCGCTCTTTGTTGCTGCGATGGCCTTCGATGGTTTGATGGCTGTGTGCTCGGCCTCATTGACTGCTGAAACAGCCTGCCATAATTTGGCACTCAAATCTGTTTGTTGAATTAGCTTTACATATATTTCGTTACTTAGATCTGCTCGTCCAAATATCTTGCCATAGCTTTGGACATCGACCTAGGTATTTTTTCTGGAGCGCCACATATAGCATGTGGCCAGTGCGTGTTATCCCTTACAATATGCCTCCAAATGTATGCACCAAAGAATCAAACTACATGATGGCCTTGCTCATCCCAGGTCCATAAAGTCCTGGAAAGGATTTTGATTTGTTCATGGAGCCTCTTGTGGAGGAACTTCAACAGCTATGGAAGGGTGTTCTCACTCGAGACCTATATAGCAGCCCACCAAATTGATTTCTTCTGCGTCTTGTTATAATTTGGTGCATCCATGATTATCCGCTTTGGGCACTATGTCAGGCGAGCGACACATGGTTACAATGCATGTGTTAGCTGTGACAGAATCATTGTCATACACGGAATACTTAGCAAGATCTGTTACATTGGACACCGCCGCTTCCTTGCCAAGGACAAGCCGCATCCTAGAAAATACCGAAGACATGTGTTCAATGCAAAGCATGAAAACCATGATGCGCCAAAGAGGCTCACCGCCGATGAGTTGCAAGTGGAATTAGAGAAGGTCAGTATATTACACCGTGAAACCATCCCGGTAATGGTAGCAGGAAAAGGAAGCATGGCAGGGTAGAAGAGAGATTATAGTTTACCCGCAGGTCCACTTTGTGGGACTTGGAGTATTGGAAAGATTTTGATCTGCGGCATAATCTTGATGTGATGCACATCAAGAAAAATATATGTGACAGCATTATCAGCACACTTCTTAATATTGAAGGCAAGACGAAAGATACCTTAAAATCTAGGATTGATTTGACACACTGGGTATCGAGAAAGGATTTGCAGGTGCAAGATGAAGGTAAACCACGGGATATAGCACCACCGTGGTAATGCGTCTTGGACAAGGTAAAAAGAAAAGAATTCATGAGGTCATGTCACGTGTGAGATTCCCACATGGATTTGCTTCCAACCCGAAAGGAGAGTCATGCAGATGGAAACAAGGTTGAAAACTCATGACTGCCACGCCCTACTTCAAAGGGTTTTACTGTTATCCTTAGAGGATTGGGCCATACGACTTATACTGAGCGATTGCAAGAGTTGGGACAATTCTTCGTGGAACTCTACAAGAGGGAATATCATGATAGATGCTTTGGAGCGCCTTAGAGACAAGATACCAACTATCCTAAGCGACCTTGAGAAGATATATCCTCCACCCTTCTTTGATGTGATGGTGCATTTGGATGTTCATCTACGATGAGGCACTACTTAGAGGTCCCAGTACAATATGGCTAGATGTACCCTATTGAAAGGCGGCTAGGCACTTTCAAGGGCTATGTTAGGAACAGAGCTAGACCCGAGGGTTCCATTGCAGAGGCCTACATTGCTACAGAAGCGTTGACATTCTGCTCAAAATACATTGAAACAGCTGATCAGCTTAGCAAAGAGATTATTCTGTTCGAATTACAGGGAAGAGTCGACAAGAGGACAAACCTAAAGATTTGGACAAAATGGTTTGGTATGTGTTGAATAATTGTCCTGAGATACTACCTTATATCAAGTAAGTGCAGTACTGCAGCTTATACATCGTAATCTACTAAACTTGCAGCACATTCTTATATATTTAGATGTTTGACACGATCACTATGTTGTGCAGAGAGGAGTTACTGCCGCAAAATCCAGGAAACATTGACAAACTGGTTATGGCAGGATTTGCGAAATGGTTCAAGAACCATGTAAGCTTTTGAAGTGCACTGTCAGTTTTTTAATATATTGAGTACATAAGATGATCAGCTTGTCTATTTTCTAACCATAGGTTAAGAAGATGCGGAAGGATGGGCAGGCAGTTGATGATGCCCTTTACTCACTAGCAATGGGTCACGATACTCGGGTAATACATTATGAATCTTGCGTTGTTGGAGATGTGCGCCACAAGACCCTTTGCACGAGACGAAGGCGGGAAGACACAAAACAGTGCCATCATAAGCACGGATACGTATGACAAAGAGACAAGCGAAATGTATGCTAACATAATGTACATTGTTCGGTTGCAGATATCTCCGCCGAGGATCATCGGTGTGTGGTTCTGTTGTGATGTTGTTGGTATAACCTGCTTTCCGTGATCGCAAAACCAGAGCTGATGATTATTTCAAATCCATCAATGTCAAGGCGGCGTACCAGACCAACGAGCCTTTTATTTTGGCAAATCAAGCAACACATATTTTTTTCTTGGAAGACACATTTGCACGTAGCAATGACTAGAGAGTATTCCAAAGGTTTGAGCAGAGGAATTCGTTTAATGAAGTTGCACAACAAGATGATGCTTACTGCTCCCCGATGTACAAGATCACACAGATGTTCCTAATATCTTTGAGAACCATCACGTCAATGACGCCGGCGAAAAGATTGCCTGTCATGCTGTGGACATACAAGAGTTGATCAAGAAGAAGCCAACGTTCGAGGACGTTGAGGACGAAGAAGAAGATGACACCGTGGGGAATTACGATTCAGACTGATACACATGGCGAAGATGTTGATGCTGCTGCTGTGGATGATGATTACATTGCCTTTGTCGTATTTGCCTGTCAGAAGACATTTTTTTATCTATTATGTGAAATTGTGTTTGCTATGACAACTGAAACCTGATGAACATGTTGTTTAGTATTTTGCTGTGAGAACATCACTTGTTATGTATGCTGATTTGTGTTTGGTGATTGTATGACAACTAAAACATGATGACATTGTTGCTTAGTTGTACTCATATTTGGCTGTGAAACTTGAATTTGATGACATAGTTTGTTGTTGGACCGCAATTTGCTCGACGCCTTGAATGAGAAAAAGCTGACCTTATTGTGGCCTCGCTATTTATTTATTTATATGAGCAAAAGGGATACCCCTGATTTCCGTTAATAGAAATCATTAGATGTTCACAACACTATGCCCAACTGCTACAGGTTTCATTCATTAGTTTCAAAGAAAGTGCTCATGTCGTAGCCATCGAATACATCACGAGTGCTACATACATCGCAAATAAAGAGACAATCATCCCACTGAGCACATCGATTTTGCCCATTATCTTCACAAGCTCTTTCATCTCCTCATTGTTGTCAAGGCCGTTCAAATTGTTGCTTGGCCATGATCGGAAGGAACTGCATCTTTAACCTTCTTCTCTGCATCTTCCTCTTCTCGCCGCTCCTTGATTACTTGTCCAACACCCCAACCTGCTGGTATTGGGATTCCTCGGCTAACCAAATAATTGGCGTAGTTGCATTCCCCCACATCAGCAACTTCCCAGAAATACAAATCACACGAATCTTCCCTTTTTTGCACGAATCAAATTGGAAGATCATCAACCAAACTATTAAAAAAATCAGCAACTGAAAGCAGCAGAACAACACTTAAACATATTATTACCCCATGATTCGGGAATTTGTAGAAGACTCGGCCAGGGTTGCGGATTGTGGTTGAGACGCGACGGATGACTCTGTGTGATTTGCAGCAGTGGAACCACACCAACGGCAGTGGGTTGCGATGAGCAATCGGCTGCGGTGCGCGTGCCGACGAGGGTGTGATGAGACCCACAGGCGATGGTACGGGTGGCGACTTGGCGCATATCTGGTTGTTGCCTGCTGAAGAAGCGGTGGACGAGCAGCGGACATGGTTGCTGCGGCGAGCTTACGATGCTAGGCGAGTAAGTAGAGAAGAGGAGAAACGAACGTTGGATATGTCGGTTTCATTACTTGCGTAGTAGCATAGCACCATATATAGTCATAGTCTAGGTTTTGATTCGAACCAGCTACAGGACCACATCTTTCTTTTTTCTAAAACTTGGCAACGTCTCTTTACTGGTACACTAGCTTGTTCTGTACGCCTTCCCAAGTCTTTGATTTTCTTTCCTTTTTTGCGAGGAAGGAAGGAGGACAAAATTGAGAGTTCCTGGGACTCGAACCCAAGATTTCTCGGTTGAAAACCAAGGGTGCTAGTCACTTATGTGGCGAACGTTCCCTGTGAGGAGGACGGCAGACGAACACATTTTCCTCGCAGTTTTCTTCCTATATATAAAAAAGTATGCTACTTGGTGTCCGCTTAGTCAACAAACGATTGTGCCAACCTTGACCATTGGATTGACATTCAACCACATCGCGTTTCTTGATCTCTTCTTCCTCGAGCCGCCAAAGCCAAACCAGCGCCGGTGGGACCGCCTGCTCCCGCCTCCCACGGCTGGCTTTGATCTTCCCCGGCTCCTGTTCGTTCCCGTTCGAGGCCTCACCATCGTCCTCCACCTTGGTTCGCTCGCCGCGGCGCCGCCCTCCGGTGTTGTCAACATGGTCAATAACCGAGAGGAATAAGGAGATGATTGTACATGGTGAGGATGACGAGGGACCCAAAGATTGCGCTGCAGTAATTTTGTTTTTTCGGGACGGAGAAGGGTATCAACTGGGTTGTGCGGTACCCGTGGCCCGCCTAGCCCAGGCTTTTATTTCATATGTTAAGCACATGACCAGCCCATTTAGTTTTTTTCCTTTCTGAAAATCGCTAGCCAGCTATTTTGTTTTTGCAGAATAACCAACGAGGCCTACTTGCTTTTCTATGCCTGCTTTGGGCCGGAAATCTTTCAAGACGAGGAGGGATGCATTTTGCCCAGAAAATGGGCTATAAGTAATAAGAAATGGGATATAAGTAATAATAAATGGGCTGTAAAATGAAAAAATACAGCAAACAGGCAATTAGTTCCAAAATACTGTTTTCTTTCGGATTTTGATATTTTAAATTTCATTGTTTTTGTGCGGGTAAAATTTCATTGAATTAGTCGGCGTTCTGGGAACGGGGGTCCCCAGACTTGCCTGCCTGCGGCCTGCGGCGTGGCTCAAAGGAGGCCCAGGACGTCCCATCTTCATCAACACAAGCTCAAGACCCTCGCGAGGGGCCAAGCCTCATGAGGCGGGGCGACAAGGAGCTTCCTCAGCACGGCCTCGTCAGCCGGGCTCACGAGGAGGCGGAGAGTTCAAGGCGGGTACCTCGCGAGGTGCCCGTGACGCAAGCCATGACGACCAAGGGCGCCAGTCGGGCGCCAGCCCGCGCAGCGTCCTCCTTTCCTCTTTGGTGCAAAGGGAGCAAGCGCAGGCGAGGGAATCAAGCAAAGGCATCCGTTTCGGTGCAACAAGACCAAGACCAGCCCCAACGGCCGGAAGGGAGTCATCGTGGAGCCCAAGCAAAGGCGTCATCACCAGAGCCTTTGGCGAGGACCAACTTTAGTCAGGATAAGTGTACCCGATGTTCCCCTTCAAAATGGCCAATTGTTGGCGCCCTTCCCGCTCAATATTTGGGAAGAGGCCCAGGGCCTTCGTCTATATAAGTAGAGCTAGCCACCATAGTAGAGCCTCTCCCCCCGGGCTGGCATTTTGGAATCCAGAGAGAGATATAGAGACCCGATCCTCAAGCTAGAGCGACGGGACACCACTTAGCAGTTCATCGCTTCCACCAAGAACAGACCCTCGCGAGGCTGTTCTTCCCTGTACTGTTCTTCATCAGCCCCAAAGGCAATCCACCACACCACAAACTAGAGTAGGTTATTACACCACAACGGTGGCCCGAACTAGTATAAATCTTGTGTCTCTTGCGTTGTTCTTGCTAGTAGTTTAGGTCCATGCGATTCGGCGAGGTACGAGACGGTGGAGGGTTGGATCTCCGCGCGCACCCCAGAGTTCGAATCTTAAGGGTCTGCCGGAACCCGAAATCCGACAGAATTTAAATTAAGGTATATTTAGATTTAAAATTAATTTGAATCTGGCTAGAAATTTCTGGCTGTATGCTGTTTGGGACAGATTTGGAGGCTGACTTGTGGGTCTACTAGGTTGACGTGTACTTTGGCTTTGTCAACTTAGTCCACAAACGATTCTAGCAGCGATGAGCGTTGGATGTTAATCCAAAGGCCGTCCGCTTCTTCAATATCGATCTTCTTACTCGGCCGCCCAAACCAGCTCCGGTGGGACTGCTGCTCCGCCTCCGTGGCCCTGTCTTTGCCGCACAGGCCGCACCGCCCCACCCTACTTCATTGCTGGCCAGGCCATTCCTCTACTCACCCACACCTCCTGTTATTTTCCGGCGACGGTAGCCGGACCAGTAAACCCTCGTACTCCCCACCGCGTGGGCAACCATTGCCGAGTCTTCCCCGGCTCCGTGTCGTTCCCTTCCTAGGCCTCGCCGTCGTCCACCGCCATGGTGCTCTCGGCGCGGCCTGGTCAACTTGGTCAATGAACGACATCCATCGGTCGTGGACTGCACGCGCAAAATAATGATTCCTCCACCTGACAACTGGGACCCACCGAAAGGGCCTTTGTATTTCGCGAAAAAAACGTTCCCCCGCTGACATGTCGGACCCACCAGCTATATCTTTGCACACAAGGAAGTGCCTCCTTATTACGCACAAAAAATGAATACCCCCTGCTAGCTGGGACCCACCATAGTGGGAGGATGACTTGTGGGCCAACTAAGTTGATAGGAACGGAGGGCTTTGTCAACTTAGTCAATATGAACGATTTTAGCTCCAGTGACTGTACGATGTCCATCCAACGGCCGTAGTGCTTCTTCAACCTCTGGTCTTCTTGCTCTAGCCGCCCAAAGCAGCACCGGTCGTGCCGCATGCTCCTGCCTCCCGTGGCCGGCTGTGCCGCATGCTCCTGCCTCACTGCCCCCTGTTATTCTGCGGCGACGACAGCCTCACACCATAGCCGAACCGGTGAACCCTCGTACTCCTCTCCGCGCGGCTTCCACTGTCGCGTCTTCCCCGGCTCCGCGTCGTCCCCTTCCTAGGCCTCGCCGTCGTCCACCGCCGTGGTGCTCTCCGCGCGGCGTGGTCAACGTGGTCAAGGAACGACTTCCATCGGAAGAGTACTGTACGTGGAGAGGCTGATAGCTGGGTCCACGGCCATAGCCCAGTTTTTTTGTGATTTGCCAAGTAAGTCGCTTTGCCAGGCCTGTTGGGCTGCAAATCTTTCAAGACGAGGAGAGCTTTCATCTGGCCGCCGAGAAAATGGCCCATCAAGAATGAGAAATAGGTTGTACATTTTTAAAACACATCAAATCGATAATTAGTTTCAAATATCTTTTTTTCATTTCGAGATTTTAAATTACATTAATTTTTATGCGTGGAGAATTTGTTGGATTTTATATTGATATACATTTATTTTTTAAATCAGTTTGAATGTGAGTCGAAATTTCGGGATTAAAAACAGTTTGAACCTTTTGAAATATGCAAAATTTCGTATAATTTTTAACCATGGCCACAATATGGGCTGTAATGCTAACGAAAAGAATATGGGCTCCAAAAAACCTTAAGAATTAGCAAATGGGCTGAAAATTATTAGAAATAATGGCAGATGGGCTATATCTTTGTTTTCCATGATTTGAGCCTTTCCTAAAAAAGGTTGGCCTGGCATATTTGTTGGATGTCCATCCAACGGCCGTCGTCTTCTTCAATCTCTGTTCTTCTGCTCGGCCGCTCAAACAAGCGCCGGCGGGACTGCTCGCTCCTCCTCCTCGGCCATTTGTCTTGCCTCATGAGCCTCACCGCCCCACCGTACTCCCATCGCTGGCCTAGCCATCCCTCTACTCACCCACACTGCTGTTATTCTCCGCGATGGCAGACGAACCAGAAACCCTCAGACAGACGTACTCTCCGCGTGGGAAACAACCGCCGAGTCTTCCTCGCCTCCGTGTCGTTCCTTCCTAGGCCTCTCCGTCATCCACTGCCTGGTGCTCTCGGCACGGCCTGGTCAACGTGGTCAACAACCGACATGCATCTGAAGTGGATCAGATGCGGAGAGGCCGATACCGGGTCCACGGCCGCACGCAAGGAAATGCCTCCTTATTATGCACAAAATAATGCTTCCTCCACCGACATCGAGGACCCACCGAAAGGGCCTCCAGATTTCGCAAAAAGCGTTATCAGCTGGCCGACTTTCGGACCCACCAGCTATATCTTCGCACGCAAGGAAGTGCCTCCTTATTACGCACAAAAAAGAATACTCCCCGTTAGTCGGGACCCAAAGATAGTGGCAGGCTGACTTGTGGGCCTACTAAGTTGATGGGGACGGAGGGCTTTGTCAACTTAGTCAATATGCACGATTCTAGCTCCAGTGACCGTACAATGTCCATCCAACGGCAGTAGTGCTTCTTCAACCTCTGGTCTTCTTGCTCCACCAAACCAAAGGCCGGTCGTGCCTCGTGCTCCTGCCTCCCGTGGCCGGCTGCGATGCGGCGGAGGCCTCACCGCCCCTACTACTCCCACCGTTGGCCAGGCCATCCCTCTACTCACCCACACCCCCTGTTATTCTGCAGCGACGGCAACCTCAACACCACAGCGAACTAGTGAACCCTCGTACTCCTCTACGCGTGGACATCCACTGCCGCGTCTTCCCCGGCTCCGCGTCGTCCCCTTCCTAGGCCTCGCCGTTGTCCACCGCCCTGGTGCTCTCGGCGTGGCGTGGTCAACATGGTCAAGGAACGGGTTCCATCGGACATGGACTGTACGTGGAGAGGCTGACAGCTGGGTCCACGGCCGCAGCAAGGAAGTGACTCCTTATTACGTGCAAAATAATTATTCCTCCACCTGACAGCGGGGACCCACCGGATGGCCACCATATTTCACGAAAAAACGTTTCCCCCTGACTGCTGGGACCCACCAGCTACACCTTCGCACGCAGGGAAGTGCGTCCGGGCAAAAAAACAAAACGATTCGCTTCGATCTCTGGGACCCACCAGCTACATCTTCAGAGCAAGTGCACGATACCGGGACCCACCTGGTCAAAGCGCACGTAGCATTGTCATTCTGGTCACGTAACGTGTACGCATATATATCTTGGTGGATGTAGAGGCGCCGACGTGTCGTAGTAGAGGCGCGCGTAGCATGTACACGTCACGCATGACGCCAGGGTGCAAGAAAGAAAATACGGCCACGTATGTGTACATAGGGGCGGGGTCTCGAACGCCTACTCGCGCATACATACGGCAAGGGCTCGTTGACATGGCTGGGTCGGAATGGAGAAACAGCGTCGTCATCGTGTTCATGGGGAGGCAACGGAATGCGTCGTGTTCATGGGGAGGCACGTCGTGTTCATGGGGAGGCAACGGAATGCGTCGTGTTCATCGGGAGGCAACGGAACGCGTGGGAGCCAACCGGCTAGGTCGGAACGGAATGCGTGGTCGTGTTCATCGGGAGGGCTTGGACAGAACAGCCGATGGAAACGAAGCCTGGCGTACCGCACAACGGAGGAAACGGCCTTGTGTTCGACCGGCCATGTTCGAAACGGGATCCTGTTCATCGGGAGGGGTCTGGCGTACCACCAAACGGAGGAAACGGACCTCCTACGGTCGAAACGGAGGTCCTGTTGATCGGGAGGGGTGTGGCGTACCGCAAAACGGACGAAACGGACTTGTGTTGGAGCGCTACGATCGAAACGGGGTCCTGTTCATCAGGAGGGGTGTGGCTTACCGCAAAACGGGGCTCCACGAGATACTGTTCATCTCCACCGTCGACCTCCTGCAGCCTCCACGGGGTCCTGTTCATCCAGCCTCCACCGTGCGCTACTCCACCGGCTACTGTTCAACCACCCCTCCACCGTCTACTGTTCATCCAGCCCTACACACCATGGGGTCCTGTTCAACCACCCCTCCACGGGTTCCCCTCCACCGTCTACTATTCATCCAGCCCTCCACACCACGGGGTCCTGTTCATCCACCCCTCCACGGGCACCCCTCCACCGTCTACTATTCATCCAGCCCTCCACCACACCACGGGGTCCTGTTCATCCAGAGGCAATGCCAACGCTCCCTGTTTATCCACCCCCGCAACGCCACTCGCTCATCCCAGGCGTAATCGATCGGCTTGATTAGCGGCAGAGCGAAGAATCGCTCGATCAGGTTCAGTTAACAGCCATCGATCGTTCGCTTGGGTTCAGCAACGTGTAGCCTGTAGTGCAATCGCTCGGGTTCAGTTAGAGCCCAACGCCTCGCTCGGGTTTTGTTAGAGCCAACGCCTCGCACACACGCGCGTACGTGTACGAGAGAAACGCGCATCGCTCGGCCCCCGACCTCCCACCGTAACCGGGAACTCGCCGAAATTTTCCTCGCCCTTGCTTCTACCATGGTTTTTTCCGTCATGGACGGCCCAAAGAATGTCATGCAGCTGCGTCTCCGGCCCGCCCAGGATGAAAAGCCCATTTTCTATCATGATTTTTTGTCATAGAAGTAGGAGCCCACCACATCTATGATGATACCGGGTTTTGTCACAATTATCGTCATAGAAGTGTCATATGTATGACAGAAAAAAAATTCGTTCGGCCCAAAATGTCACGAATGTGTCTTTTTTTGTAGTGTCGTGTTGCAAATGAAGTACAGATTGAGAAGATAATTGATAGCATCAATGCGCCTGGTCCATAAGAGCAACACAGCTAGCAAATTTTTGTGGGCACTTTGCTTTTGTCTCAATATATGAACCCAAGAAAGTTGCTGAAGCCTTCATGGAACCTGAATGGATTCAAGCTATGCAAGAAGAGCTTCAACAGTTCAAAATTTGAACAATGTCCGGTACTTGTCAAGCGTCCTAACCCCCGCAAGCACAACATAATAGGCACAAAATGGATATATCGCAACAAACAAGATGAGCATGGTCAAGTTGTCAGAAACAAGGCTCGTCTCATTGCTCAAGGATACACTCAAGTTGAAGGGATTGATTTCGATGAAACATTTGCTCATGTGGCTAGGCTTGAAGCTATTCGCATATTGCTAGCCTATGCAAATCATCACAACATTCTACTGTATCAAATGGATGTGAAGAGTGCATTTCTTAACGGGAAGATTGAAGAAGAAGTGTATGTTGCACAACCTCCTGGCTTTGAAGATCCAAAACATCCTGATATGGTGTACAAGATAAACAAGGCTCTGTATGGCCTCAAACAAGCCCCTCGTGCTTGGTACGATACACTCAAAGACTTCCTGAAGAGCAAAGTCTTCAAACCTGGTTCCCTGGATCCCACACTCTTCACGAAGACATATGATGGTGAACTGTTTGTGTGCCAAATATACATGGATGACATTATCTTCGGCTGCACCAACCGAAAATATAGTGATGAATTTGGACACATGATGCAAGAGCAATATCAGATGTCCATGATGGGTGAGCTGAAGTTCTTCCTTGGTCTTCAAATTCGTCAGCAAAGCAATGGCATCTTCATATCTCAAGAGAAATACCTCAAAGATTGCCTGAAGAAGTTTGGAATGGAAGATCAAAAGGTTACACGACGCCAATGCCAACCAAGAGTCATCCGGGTCCTGACGCCAATGGTAAAGAGTTTGATCAAAAGGTATACCGCTCCATGATTGGTTCTTTAGTTTATTTATGTGCATCTAGGCCAGATATTATGCTTAGTGTTTGCATGTGTGCTCGATTCCAAGCGGCACCAAAGGAATCGCATCACTTAGCAGTGAGCGAATTCTTCAATATTTGGCTTACACCCCAACATTAGGATTATGGTATCCAAAGGGCTCAGAGTTTGATCTGGTTGGATTATCGGATCTTGATTATGCCGGTGACAAGGTGGATCGCAAGTCTACATCGGGCACATGTCACTTTACGACGATCACTTGTCCGTTGGTCTTCAAAGAAGCGTAGCGTATCACTCTCCTTCGCTGAATCTGAATACATTGCTTTGGATCTTCTTTGCTCAGCTTCTATGGATGAAGCAAACACTCAAGGACTATGGCATCCATCTGAAACAAGTATCATTCTACTGCGACAATGAAAGCGCCATCAAGATTTCCAACAACCCAGTTCAGCACTCGAAGACAAAGCACATTGAAATTCGTCATCACTTTCTCAGAGATCATGTCATGAAGGAAGATATTAATATCATACACGCGTCAACCAAGAGCAATGGCAGATATCTTCACAAAGCCCTTGGATGAGAAAAGGTTTTGCAAATTGCAGTGTGAGCTAAATATCTTGGAATCCTCAAATGTCCTGTGATCAGGCACACATCCTAACACTTATGCATGTTGATGACTTAGATGTGCAACACACGAAGTAAAGTATATCTTCAATCAATGAAGACTTACACTCTAAGTGTGAATACATTAACGTGGAATTTGACTTCGGAGCGCCACGATAATTGTGCGCCGTGTCTGGGTCTAATACTTCCTATACGGTGGGTAACACCACCACCAAATTATTCTATATGAAGTGTTTTGCTCATGGCGTTACATTTGCTATGTCTTCGCATTTGGTTTGTCTTAAATTTCAACATGTCTTCATGATTATCTTCACTATGTTGATTTGGTTGTATTCTGATATATACATATATCAGTGTTCTGTCCTCTACAACATTCACTTATAGCTACGTCTTCTCGTTTGAATCTTTTGAACTAAGTGAATGTGATCGGACCCTAACCTCTCTATGCTTTCTACCTCAAACTCTATCTATCCAAATCATATGAATTTTGTTGAAACTATCGAATGTCTTCTCTGCGTCCTTGTCAGCAGAAGATACAAAGACAAACATTAAATTTGTTTTAAATGCTCAATTCTTATTGCCTGAAACCACAGTCCAGGCGGGCGTGGGAACGTGGGACAACTCCCAATGTGTTGCATGTTCGCCACGTGTCCCTCAGATGTGAACCGCCAGGGGCACCTGCGTAATTGCGTTGTGCCGTCCCTTTCCCTATAAATGCACATACAATCACGGTCAAAATCTTTCTTCCACCTCTCCACCTCGACAAACCCTAGCGCCACCGCTAGCTCTCGATGACGCCGGCGACGAAGTGCTTAGCTGCCGTGAGCTCACCGACGCTGTCTTCACGCCGGCCGCAGACATTGTCTTCTCCGCCGCCGTAGGTGTCCTCCGTCACCAAGTTAGGGCACGGAAGATCGAACTACTCGGCCTCATCTTTAGGGGGAGCCTTTTGCTACATATGAAGACAATACCTAAATCCTTTACAATTTCACATACTTTTATCCCCATTGAAAACTTCAACCAGTTAGTCATCAATCACCAAAAAGGGGGAGATTGTAAGTGCATCTAGTGCCACCCCTAGTTGGTTTTGGAGTATTGATGACAAACCTGGTTGTGGGACTAATGTGTTTGTGAGAATTGTAGGATAACACAGGTAGTAGTCCCTCATTGATTCGGTTTACCTACCGGAGATGACCCCTAAAAATGTATGAAGGCATTGAAGACAATGGTGGTATGTGAAGATATTCACATTGGAGACTATGACAAGAGAAGACATCGCGTGAAGACTATGGAGCGCGAAGACTTAGTTGTTTCGTTGTTTCCTTTTTCTTCTTTGTTGAGTCATAGGAACCATCGTACTATTAACTGGGGTCCCAGTGAACAAAGTCAGAGTGACTACAGTGATGCTCAACCAAATCCTATGTCTTCGAGCGAAGACAATGAGAGCAAATCTTATCCAGAGCTGGATGAGTCAGCTTTACTTGTAGCCCAAGTCAAGCTACCGCGTGTGTTTGAAATCTAACCGTTGGAACACGTGTCAGTTCCTTTGTGACCCAGGGTCATTTCGGACAAATCAGGTCAGGTTGCCTAGTGGCTATAAATAGCCCACCCCCTACACCATAAATTGGTGGCTGCTCACAGTTAGTGCACGACGTTTGTCGTTTGAGAGCAACCCACCTCCGAAGCTTTTGAGAGAGAGAAATCCTTTTGAGTTCAAAGCCCAAATACCCAGAGCCAAAGAGTGTTAGGCATCACTGAAGTCTTTCTGTCCGCGTGACCTGAAGACTTGTTACACTTGAGGACTGTGAAACCTCCAGCCGGTTAGGCGTCGCATTCTGAGCATCCAAGAGTCATTGTGGATTGCCGGTGAACGAAGTCTGTGAAGGTTTGGAAGTCTACCTTGAAGACTTACCAGAGTAATTGGGCGAGGACTGGGTGTCCTTAGCTCAAGGGGAATAAGGTGAAGACGTGGTCTTCTGAGTTGAATCTCAGCCTCCCTAACCAGACGTATAGTTGTCACAGCAACTGGAACTGGTCCAACAAATCCGGTGTCCTCAACAAGTGACTGGTTCTATCCTCTCCCTCTCTTTACTTACAGTTTGTCTTCGTGAAGTCATTGCCTGCCTACACTACCTGATCTTTACTACCTACCTGCTACTAGTCTTCGTGCTATCACTTCATTGAAATACTTGGCTATGGCTTGCTTTGTGTAGTCTACCTCCCGCTGCATATCAATAGGTTCATTTCTCTTGTTTGTCTTTGAAACTATCATGTTTTGAAGAATTTCATAAAAATCGCCTATTCACCCCCCCCCCCTCTAGTCGATAACTAGCACTTTCATTCGGCACACAAATTGTCTTCGGCATTGCAAGGCGGGTTCCTCCTCCGATGACCTCCAAGTAATGTATTCGGCCATTGATCAATGTCGCTCCCCTCGGCTTCTCGCGTTAAATAACTTTGTCTCCCACATGTCGAGCGAATGTGAAAGGTCAGGGTATTTTTGCAAATATCACCCCGTCCATGCAAGGAAAAGTGCCTATTTAAAGAGATTGGATCTTAGACCCGTTCGGCACCACATAGCGAAAAATGTCCGGAGACTGCTAGGAGAAACCATTCCAACATGGTTAGCATTCCCAGCTCCTCCTCCCGTTCCGGCCCAGAGAAAGGTGAGTGGGAGAGGTGCTCCGTGTCCCACAGTCAATTAGCGAAGCTCCAAACGCAGGGATTTCTTCCCCCTGTAGATCTGGTCCCTGTTCGAGCAGGGCTGACCTCCTTTAATGGTGAGACTAAAGCAAAGAACTTCCCCAATCCCTGAAGCACACTCGCTCCATTAGTCCCTTTAATGGTGAAACACACTCGCTCCATTAGTCCCTTTAATGGTGGGACTAATGGAGCGAGTGTGTTTCGTCCCCTATCTGATAAGAGGCGTCGGATTTCCAATCCATCCGTTCCTCCGAGGATTGCTGGAATACTAAGGCCTCCAGCTGCACAACTTCACCCCCGCCTCCATTCTACACATTGCGGGTTATGTCTCTTTATGCGAATTATTCCTTGGCATTGAGGCCCATTTTGAGCTGTGGAGGAAGTTGTTCTGTCTTGTCCCGCGCAACCATGAGGGGTCAATATTTGAGGTGGGCGGAGCCGAAGTATGGCACATCGCCGATACTGGATATCTGTCTGGCACACCAAGGAAGGCATCTGAAGAATGGCCTTCCGAATGGGTCTATATTGAGGACGTCGCGCTTCCCGGACCTGTTCGAAAGGGTCTCCTAGAATTTGCAAGTGTTCTGTTGAGGAAACGCCACATCTGGCGCCCCCAAAGTCTTGAAGAAGAGGATAGTGCGAAGGTTCGGTAGCTCCTAGGCAAGATAAGGATGCTTGCCCAGTCCGGCTTTACAATAGTAGAGGTAATGGCGACCTCCATAGTGCGAGGGGTTCAACCACTTCAATACAGAGGGCTCCCAATGTGGCACTACAATGGGGAGGACGACGCCTCCCGTTATGGTCGGAAAGGTCCGAACACTCCTGCCGCTCTAGCCAAGATCTTGGCGAGCTGTTTAAAGGGAGGAAGAAGAATTTCTCCAAGATCACCGCAGAGGGGGTACTCCATGTACAACCCTCCCAGCTGGGTAAGTCCCAACCCCTTTGCTTTTATTCACTCCGCTCTCATGGCCATTTTTAACGAATCCCCAATCCGTCTTATTTTGAAACAGCACTGGCGGAAGGTAACCGAGGGGCTTAATTGCCCCGCCCCATAGCCGGAGAGCCACAACCGGGAGCTTGATCCTGGGTTCGAAGAGGGCCCGGATATATTCGTGGTACTCGCGGAAGGGGTGCTTTACCAGGCGAGCTACGACGGCACAGAAGTGGCCATCATCGCCGATTATCCTGGTCTCCTTCCAGCTTCGCACATAAGTAATCAGGAGAAACCCCCCTCGAAAGAGTTTCCTCGCACTGCCTCACCCACCGCACTATCTCATGCTTCAAAGGGGAGGTGTCCGGCGCGTCATGCTACGCCGGGGATGACTCCAAGAAAAGCGGCTCCCGCGCTGAGCAAGGTGTAGGACCTTGAAGTATGTCTAGAGGGGGGGGGTGATTAGACTACTTGACCAATTAAAAGCTATGCCTTTTCCCAATTTTAGACTTTGGCAGATTTTAGCTATCTTTGAACAATTCAAGCAATCATCACACAATTCTAGCAAGCATGCAAAGAGTATATAGGCAGCGGAAAATAAAGCATGCAACTTGCAAGAATGTAAAGGGAAGGGTTTGGAGGATTCAAACGCAATTGGAGACACGGATGTTTTTGTCGTGGTTCCGATAGGTGGTGCTATCGCACCTCCACGTTGATGGAGACTTCAACCCACGAAGGGTAGCAGTTGCTGTGAGTCCACGGAGGGCTCCACCCACGAAGGGTCCACGAAGAAGCAACCTTGTCTATCCCACCATGGCCGTCACCCACGAAGGACTTGCCTCACTAGCGGTAGATCTTCATGAAGTAGGCGATCTCCTTTCCCTTACAAACTCCTTGGTTCAACTCCACAATCTTGTCGGAGGCTCCCAAGTGACACCTGGCCAATCTAGGAGACACCACTCTCCAAGAAGTAAAAAATGGTGTGTTGATGATGAACTCCTTGCTCTTGTGCTTCAAATGATAGTCTCCCCAACACTCAACTCTCTCTCATAGGATTTGGATCTGGTGGAAACAAGATTTGAGTGGAAAGCAACTTGGGGAAGGCTAGAGATCAAGATTCATATGGTTGGAATGGAATATCTTGGCCTCAACACATGAGTAGGTGGTTCTCTCTCAGAACTGGTAAGTTGGAAGTGTAGGTTTGTTCTGATGGCTCTCTCCACGAATGAAGAGGAGGTGGAGGGGTATATATAGCCTCCACACAAAATCTAACCGTTACACACAATTTACCAAACTCGGTGGGACCGAATCATCAAACTCGGTCGGACCGATTTAGTAAACCTAGTGACTGTTAGGGTTTTTGTTGGATCGACATGCAACTCGGTAGGACCGATATGGTTAGGGTTAGGGCATAACGTAATCTCGATGAGACCGGTTACACAAACTCGGTGAGACCGAATTTGGTAATTAGCGAACCAGAGAGTTGGTCAGGTAAACTCGGTGGCACCGATTTGCTCTTTTGGTAAGACCGAAAAGTTACAAAAAGGAAACAGAGAGTTTACATTGCAATCTCGGTGGGACTGATCGCTCACTTCGGTTAGACCGAAACGTTACGAAGGGAAACAGAGAGATTACAATCCCATCTCGGTGAGACCTAGATCCCTATCGGTGAGACCGATTTGCCTAGGGTTTGTGGCAGTGGCTAAGACATCTGAACTCGGTGGCGCCGTGTAGAAAGAATCGGTAGGGCCGAGTTTGACTTTGGGTTTAGGTCATATGTGGATGTGAGAAAGTAGTGGAGGGTTTTGGAGCATATCACTAAGCACATGAAGCAAAAGGCTCATTAAGCAACACCTCATCCCTCCTTGATAGTATTGGCTTTTCCTATAGACTCAATGTGATCTTGGATCACTAAAATGTAAAATGTAGAGTCTTGAGCTTTTGAGCTTGAGCTAATCCTTTATCCTTGATATTTTGAGGGATCCACTTTCATCATCCATGCCATGCCATTCATTGAGCTTTCCTGAAATATTTGTCTTGGGATAGCATTAGCTCAATGAGCTATATGTTGTTATGAATTACCAAAACCACCTAGGGATAGTTGCACTTTCAATCTCCCCTTTTTGGTAATTGATGACAACATATAGATCAAAGCTTCGACAAATGATAATAAAATTTGAAAAACATCGTCGCTTTGAGAAGTATGTGATAAGCAAGAGCTCCCCCTAAATTTGTGCATAGAAATATTTGCTTTGGACTGCAAATGCACAAGGAATTAGGCTCATGGGTTACTCTTCCATGTCACATACATCTTGGTGGAGCGCTCAAAATAACAAAGATTGAATACATGCACTCATCACCAAGCAAAGTGAATGATCATATAAGGATAAATAAGATAATATCATAATGAGCATAAGTGTAGCTTATGATCAAACACATGATCATCAATGTCTCACAGGTAATTGCATAGTATCTCAACCAATCAAAAGCAAATAAAGTTCAACCAAAAAGACAAGAGAGAACAAAAGCAAATCTCTCTCTCTCTCTCTCTCGAAGCCTATGATCTATACGTTTTTCTCCCCCTTTGGAAACAAGTTACCAAAAAGTTCCTAGAAAATGCATAGGACTATATCGTCTCTCAGGCTTGGTCTTCTGGTGGTGGTGGTGTCCGGAGAACTCCAAGAACGAAGGCTTCAATCTATGTAGAAGGAGCTGAAGGAGTTGGTGCTGGAGCTGGTGGTGCTAGAGCTGTAGCTGGAGCTGATGAAGTGACTCTGGTGTCTTGAATCGCTCTGCAGCTGATCTCCGAGCTCGTGGCACTCTGGCAAATGCATCATTCGTTGTCCCGCCCTTCCTCTCTGCATGTCATCCTCAGAGCTGCTCCACAAATTGATCAATCTCGATTACTTTGACATCAAGATCATAGAATTTTTGTTCCATGATTCTTTCCAGGATCTCCTGGTTTCGAGTTAGGTTGGCCAACCCCTTCTCAATCCGCAGAGTTGATGCTATCAAGTAACCAAGCTGCTCCTGCTTGTTCTTCAGAAAGTATTCAGATGCCTCTGCTTGAGTTGGCATCTTGGCAGCCTTCTCTTTCCTTGCTTTCTCCTTCTTTTCTTGCGCTTGCACTGATGTTGGTTCATTTTCAGTCATGACAACTTGATTGTCCTCAAAGTCAGGATAGAGAACCATGTGTTCCTTATCCAACAGATACTTTCCTGTGCCCATCTTTGAGTTTATCAACTCCTGAATCTGTGGGCATATCCACAGCTCCTCTTCTCGATCCGGCCGCAGTCCTCTTGATAGTTTCAACTATGAGGCTCATGACTTTGAATTTTGAGGCACATCAAAACGTGAAGCAAATTGATTGCATGCCCTCCGATCATGTTGTGGTCACCGATTTGGGCAAAAGAGTGTGCCTTAGGATCCAGCTTGATTGTAGGCAGCCCCGACAGAAGATAATGAATCGATCCAAACTTGAAGGACTCAAGTGCATCATCCGGGATTTCCTTGTACATGTGTGACATTGAGTTCGACCCATCTTCTTCTTGGCATAAATGTCCGTGTCATCTTCATCTTCCTTTGGGGCATTGATCAGACTTGCCCATTCCTCTATGGTTGATCGACATCGCGTTCCTTGAGACATCCACACTATCACCGCCATCTGGATAGAAATGTGTTGTAGAGTAGAATTGCATAATGAGCTCGTCGTTCCAATTTGTGAGCTTCTGCCCAACAAAATCTGCAACTCCATAAGCACTGAAGCTGTCATATACTCCAGGATAGTGTTCTTCATTCTCCTGAATGTAGGTCCAGTCGACCCACCTCATATCACAAACTATGGGCTTCTTATCCAACAAGATAGTCTCATAGAAGTCCTGATGTTCCTTGGTGTGGAACCTGTAATCCACAGCAGTCCTTCTCTTGATGGCATATGGATCTGACTCTCTCCATAGCCTCAACCCTTGATCTCTCCTGATCTTCATGTTCTCAGCCACAGGATGAGCATCATTGTGGTCTGGGATCTTGGGTTTGAGCTTCCTTAGGACATGCCCTTCTTCTTCTTCCTCAGCATCAACCTCAGGCATTGGAGCCTTGTTCTTCTCAGTTGCTGGTATACTTCTAGTATTTCTCTTTGGTGCACTCTTGGGCTTGGGGGCAGCTTTGGGCTTTGAAGTTGCAGCCCCTGACTTTATGGCATCACCCATCAGCTTTTGTGCCTTGGGTGCAGGCTCAGCAACCTCTTCTTCTTCCTCTTCCTCCATCCTAGATGGCTTCCCAATCACTCTGGCCATGGTCTTCTTGACCCTTTCCTTCCTTTTCTTTCCTTCAGCAGCAGCAGGTTCTTTTGGTTGCGATTCCAAAGAAGCTTGACTGGAGACTCTGGCTTTGGACATAGGTTGTCTACCTGCTGGCCTTTTGATCTTCATTCCAGGCTTAACTGCTGTTGAGCTGTACTCTTTCTTGAGCACTTTCTTCTTGGAACTGGCCTCATCCTCAGCTGCCACATAATCATCATCCTCAGACTATGAGGTCTTCTTCTTCCTTGTCCTTGTGGCAGCCTTGGGCAAATTGCTGGGAGTGCTTCTGCTCCCCTCATCTGAGCCGCTTGAGGGACTAGTGCCCTCACTCATGTGAATCTGCTCCTCTGACCTGTTCTGGCTGTCACTTTGGTCTGACATGCTGCAATCGACCGACCACCGACCTGTGAATAGTTATAGATGAGGTAGAGTGGATGAGCATCACAAAATGCAGAGATTTTTGCAAAAGAATGATCCCAAAAACTTAGTTTTAGTTTCCACAGAAAGCATTTCGGATCTACCGATTTTCAAACTCGGTGATACCAAAGCAGTTTTGGAACCTAAACTAGTGAACTCGGTCAGACCGAGTCACAGTTTGGTGGCACCGAGACTGCTAGGGTTTCTAAAGTTCTGAAATCGGTCACACCGATTTGTAATTCTCGGTCGGACCGAGACTTACTAGTGCAATGGTGTTAGCCAAATCGGTGGGACCGAGTTTTTCAACTCGGTGGGTCCGAGATGGTTTCGTAAACCTAACCCTAAATTTTCGAATCATACCTATTCTAAGGATTGTTTTGACTAGATAGAAGTGTTTCAATCGTGGCAAGATGCATTACGAATACAATGTGCTGAGAATTGGACGAGGATAGCACAGTGATCGAGTTCATACCCTAGTTCGGTGGTGAAACCGCTACGGCAGCAACGGCGGAGGAGAATTCCGTTGACGGCGGCGGAGACCAGCGACAGGAGGCGGCTGGCGACGAAGTCGACGATCCGTAGACCAAGTAGGCAGAGCGAGCTATGCGCGGGCGAGGAGTTTCGGAGAATTTTTTCCAAAATTTGCCCGTGTGATATATATAGCCCGACACTGTCGGTGTGACCGAGTTGAACAACTCGGTGGCACCGAGATGCATAACTGTTAACAATTACAGCAACTTGGTGTGACCGAAAAGTTAAAATCGGTTGCACCGAGATTGAAAACCTAGATCGACTTAGTAATCTCGGTATGACCGAAATGGAGGAATCGATCAGACCGAAAATCACAAAGAAGTTTTGGAAGTTTAAGTCTATGACGAATCGGGACTCCAGTGCTCCTCACACAGAGTGGTTCGAATCTGACTTGATCAAATTTTGTGATGTAGCATGAATAGAGTTTGAGACGAGAAAAGCATAGATAGCTAGAGAAGGTTCTTACGCATTCTTGTCCATCCACTTGGCAAAGGAAAAAGAAACCAATCAATCAATCAAACAACAAGTGGATGTCCTCGAATGAGTAAAAATATGCAACCAACATGCTCACACAATAAAATGACAAGTGAAATATGTGACAAAGCATGCACAACCAATTCTAGCATCTATCAAACGATTTACGATGACTAGGTCATCTATATATGAGTATATTGACTTAGGAGTCAAATGAGAACATTTGATCATAGGTCATACTCATCGTTTAAGCTCAAGTGGGGTTACCACTTTTACATAAAGCATTTATGTGTTCACATCATTAGAGTTGCTTTGACTCAATTCTTAGAGTTAAGCTCCCCCTAGATGTGAGATCCCCCCTTAGAGGGCTAAACTAACCTTAGGTTGTCGTTGATGACTTCATGTAGGTGTTGAAGATGTGGATGCTCAATGTTGACGTAGATCTTTTGGAGCAATCCTTTGGAGTGAGTTGCACTTTCAATACCTACACGGGTTAGTCCCACAAGGAACAAACAAGAATATCCACAGACATAGAGTGATGCACACACAAAATGATGTCCATGAAAACATTAGGTTACCTTGTCCCTTGCCTTACCAACATGAGGGTTTGTGACTCCTCGAACTAGTGCAAGATATGGAAGTTGATTGCACTTGTCCTTGCCATAATGATATGAGTGAAAATGTTGGCGGAGTCACCCTCAAGAACTCTCTAGTTCTTGTTCTTCAGGATCCACATCATATTGATGGGAATCCTTGGTGTAGTAGTTGTGCTTGATGAAGTAGAACTTGACGTAGTCTTGGGAACCCACTTGACCAAGGCCTTAGGTGCTTCTTCAAATGCATCAATCTCCTCTTGAAGCTTGTCCTTGCCTTTGTTCTTGTGGTCTTGTGGTGGAAGATCATCTTGTGATTGTGTTCCCTTGAAGGAAGTAGGATCATACTTCTCTTGTTGAGGAACAAACTTCGTCTTGGGGTATTGATGTTCTTCCCACTCAACTCCATTGGCATTGAACTTTCGTTCAAAACCAACACCTTGATTCTTCCGGTGCCTTCCTTTCTTGCGTACAATTTCCTCAAATTGCTTACTCCCGGCAAGGCTCTTGTATACACCTTTCTCTATAATTCCCTTCAATAAGCTGTTTTCTTGCTCAAGTGTAACTTGGCTAAGAGATCATTAGTGGAATCAAGAGAACTACTAGAAGCAACAATATTGGATTTAGCATTGTTATTGTTACTACTAGAAGAAGAATCCTTTTTGTTCTTGTTACTAGACTTGACTTGACGCATGTAAGTAGATAAGAGTAAACGCTTGGCAATGTAAGAAGAACTTTTCTTACGGAGATCATCATTGATCGCTTTTAGGAACTCATGCTCTTGCTCAAGATTGAGCTTTTCAAAGCGTAACTTCTCATGAGCCCTTAAAAGTTCTCGATGATCTTCGAAGATAGTTTCATGAGCTAACTTAAGAGTGTTTAGTTCTTTAGTTAGATGCTCAATCTTCTCCTTTCATTGTCATTCGTTTCATCTTGATTAGCATGACTAATTGATGTTTCATCATAGTATTCATCACTAGAGTTGTCAACAAGTAAATCATCATCACCGAGCAAGTCATCTTCATCACTATTAAAATCAACATACTCGGGGTGTGTTACCTTAGGACCTTTGGCCATGAAGCATCTTCCAATTCCTTCATTTGGTGATTCAAATATGTCGTAGGAGTTGGTTGACACAGGTGCTAAAATGGCAACACCTTCATCTTGAGTGTATTCGGAGTCGGAGTGATAGCTTCTCTCAGAGTGATTGTCGGAGTCAGAGTCGGATACCCATTCACCAACATGAGCTTGATGTCTTCGTTTTGTGTAGCTCTTTGATGACTTGTCCTTCCTTTCCGAATCCTTGCTTCTCCGTGAGGGTCTTCGTTCATAACGATCATCTCTAATCCTTCTCTCTCTTGGTGGTGATTCTTCTCTTCTACTTCTTCTCTTGGGAGAATCTTCTCTTCTTTTGTAGGGTGTCGTACACTTATTGGAATAGTGTCCGGGTCTCCAACAATTGTAGCAAATTGCGCTCTCGACTAGAAGATATTTTGTCATTGTAGGACCTTGACTTGGAGCTTCTTTCTTTGCGTCTACTCTTGTAGAATTTGTTGAAGTTCTTCACCATTAAGCTCAATTCTTCATTGAAGGTTTGTTTCTCACTTGATGATGTGGGGGCTTCACATGAGGCTTTGTAAGCACCACTTGACTTGTTGTGAAGTTCCTCCTTATCCTTGAGTGACATCTCATGAGCAACAATTCATCCAATGACTTCCGTTGGCTTGAGATCTTTGTAATTTGGCATCATTTGGATCAGTGTGCACACGGTATCATATTTTCCATCCAATGCTCTTAGGATCTTCTTGATGATGAATCATCGGTCATCTCTTCACTTCCTAAGCCGCAATCTCATTTGTGATAAGAGCAAGCCTAGAGTACATTTCAGCGACACCTTCACCATCCTTCATTTTGAACTTGTCAAGCTGACTTTGGAGCACATCCAACTTGGATTCCTTGACGGAGTCGGTACCTTCATGCATATCAATCAAAGTATCCCAAATTTCCTTTGCATTCTCAAGACGGCTGATTTTGTTGAATTCTTCGGGGCACAATCCGTTGAATAGGATATCACAAGCTTGAGCGTTGTATTGCAACATCTTCAACTCTTCCGCACTAGCTTCACGGTTCAGTTCTCTCTCATCAAAGAATTCACCTTGCAAGCCAATACACACAATAGCCCAAACGGCGGGGTTATGTCCGAGAATATGCATTTTCATCTTATGCTTCCAACTAGCAAAATTAGTGCCATCAAAGTAAGGACCTCTATGGTGATAATTTCCTCGCTAGACGCCACACTCTCCTAGGTTGTGAAACCAAGGCTATGACCACCAAAAGCTATGGAAATCAAAGCAAATGGAGACCAAAGCTCGATACCACTTGTAGGACCTTGAAGTATGTCTAGAGGGGGTGATTAGACTACTTGACCAATTAAAAGCTATGCCTTTTCCCAATTTTAGACTTTGGCAGATTTTAGCTATCTTTGAACAATTCAAGCAATCATCACGCAATTCTAGCAAGCATGCAACTTGCAAGAATGTAAAGGGAAGGGTTTGGAGGATTCAAACGCAATTGGACACACGGATGTTTTTGTCGTGGTTCTGATAGGTGGTTCTATCGTACCTCCACGTTGATGGAGACTTCAACCCACGAAGGGTAGCAGTTCTTGCGAGTCCATGGAGGGCTCCACCCATGAAGGGTCCACGAAGACGCAACCTTGTCTATCCCACCATGGCCGTCGCCCACGAAGAACTTGCCTCACTAGCGGTAGATATTCACGAAGTAGGCGATCTCCTTGCCCTTACAAACTCCTTGGTTCAACTCCACAATCTTGTCGGAGGCTCCCAAGTGACACCTAGCCAATCTAGGAGACACCACTCTCCAAGAAGTAACAAATGGTGTGTTGATGATGAACCCCTTGCTCTTGTGCTTCAAATGATAGTCTCCCCAACACTCAACTCTCTCTCATAGGATTTGGATTTGGTGGAAAAAATATTTGAGTGGAAAGCAACTTGGGGAAGTCTAGAGATCAAGATTCATATGGTTGGAATGGAATATCTTGGCCTCAACACATGAGTAGGTGGTTCTCTCTCAGAACTGGTAAGTTGGAAGTGTAGGTTTGTTCTGATGGCTCTCTCCAAGAATGAAGAGGAGGTGGAGGGGTATATATAGGCTCCACACAAAATCTAACCGTTACACACAATTTACCAAACTCGGTGGGACCGAATCATCAAACTCGGTCGGACCGATTTAGTAAACCTAGTGACCGTTAGGGTTTTCGGTGGGACTGGCATGCAACTCGGTAGGACCGATATGGTTAGGGTTAGGGCATAACGTAATCTCGGTGAGACCGATTACACAAACTCGGTGAGGCCGAATTTGGTAATTAGCTAACCAAAGAGTTGGTCAGGTAAACTCGGTGGGACCAATTTGCTCTTTCGGTAAGACCGAAAAGTTATAAAAAGGAAACAGAGAGTTTACATTGCAATCTCGTTGGGACCGATCGCTCACTTCAGTTAGACCGAAACATTACAAAGGGAAACAAAGCTATTACAATCCCATCTCGGTGAGACCGAGATCCCTACCGGTGAGACCGATTTGCCTAGGGTTTGTGGCAGTGGCTAAGACATCTGAACTCGGTGGCGCCGGGTAGAAATAATCGGTAGGGCCGAGTTTGACTTTGGGTTTAGGTCATATGTGGATGTGAGAAAGTAGTGGAGGGTTTTGGAGCATATCACTAAGCACATGAAGCAAAAGGCTCATTAAGCAACACCTCATCCCTCCTTGATAGCATTGGCTTTTCCTATAGACTCAATGTGATCTTGGATCACTAAAATGTAAAATGTAGAGTCTTGAGCTTTTGAGCTTGAGCCAATCCTTTGTCCTTGATATTTTGAGGGATCCACTTTCATCATCCATGCCATGCCATTCATTGAGCTTTCCTGAAATATTTGTCTTGGAATAGAATTAGCTCAATGAGCTATATGTTGTTATGAATTACCAAAACCACCTAGGGATAGTTGCACTTTCACAAGGCCTCAAAAAGGAAGGCTGGCGAAGACAAGGCTGGCCCTTCATCGAAGAGGTATGGTTTTAAAGGTATGCTTTGGCGGTCGTACCCAACCGTGATTGTTATGTTGGTCCTGTATCAGGAAAAAGGTTCACCAGACTATGTCCGGGGATTCGGCCGGTCGCACTCCCAACAACCGGGATTTAGATCCCACCGGAGAGGTGGGGGCCGCTATGGGGACAACGCCGGACTGTACTTCGGCCGAGTGTTCGGAAGACATGTCCGTTACCAACTCGGAAGTAGAGAGCACCATGAATCATCGGCGTTGCAGGGCTGTCCTACGAGACCCCAAGTTCTCGGAAGCGGCATTCAATGCCTTCAGCTCGGCTGACGCATACATCCGAGCTGCTCGAGATGGGCTTAGAAAAGCCACAAAGCAACATTTGACAGATGTGCAGGTAAGTTTTTTCTTCGTCCGAAAAGGATAACCATATGCCCATAGCCCCCGAGACTGAAAGCAGTTGGTACAACTGATTTAAGGATCGTTGTATAACCAGGTCCTTACCGAGAAGAATGCCCTGCTAGCCCAAGAGCTGGAGTAAGGTTTGCTGACTAAATGTCTTGCTACCAATCGAATCGGGAAACTTCAAGAAGGTGTCTTCTTGTGACATTCCCCTCCATCGAGGAACGATAATTGTATACCAGTTGTACTAATATTGTTGCTGATTGCATAATAGGATCGCCTGATCAACTCGAAGAGAAGTTGAAGATCACCCAAGAAGGGGAAAAGAGGCTAAAAGGCTACATGCCACAGGCGAGTGTGTGTTGACCCGAGTCAGGGACGAGAAAAACGAGCTACAGGATTCCAACACCGCATTGTGCGAAGAATTAAAAGATGTGTGAGCCCAGCTAGCCGACTCCGTGAAGGAGAATAGGACGTTGCGGGGCGGTATATTTAGTATGTGTCTGAACTATTTTGAAAGTAGTTCGGAGATAAATGTAGCGACCCGACCCAAATGGATCGAAGTCTCTGTGCTTAAGTGTCATCCCTGGATCGGTATGCTGACACACACAGTACTCGAGGAATTACAACAGAGTTCAATCACACACTTTATTACATCGAGATCCTCAAAAGAGTATTTATTACAATAATATGGCCAAAGGCCATCTAAAATAAAATAACTGCGGAAGCATCGAAGGTAAATGAGTCCATCCAACTCCACGGCAAACTAAGTGCAGAACAACGACCTATCGCACCTTTAATCCTCGTCAGAAAAGTTTGCAACATGAGACGTTGCAGCCGTGTAGGTCAGCACATGGAATATGCTGGCAATTTCACACCATAAAATAATAATCAACAATATTTATCACTACATGCATATCTGGCTGGTGGAGGCTCTAAGTTTAATTTTTGCATAAAGCAAATTTTTCCCTACAACAAAGGAATAAATTTTTATTTACTACTCAATTAAAATGCCATTATTGAGAAGGTTCCTCCAACTCAATCCCAAAATTCCCAAGTTATTAGTAACCCAATAATTTCATTAAATAGAGTGATGAGATCAACCAATAATTCACTTCTAGATACTCAAGTTGTCCATAACCGGGGACACGGCTAATCATGATTAGTTTGTACACTCTGCAGAGGTTTGTGCACTTTTCCCCACAAGACTCGACCACCTCCATGATCGGAAGATCGAGACATAGCCTTTCAGAAGCGTTTCCCCTTAACCGTGGGTAGACCGGTACACCTACTTTCCTCTACATCTGCTAGTCTACCACGGAAAGAGGTCACAACTTACTCAACTATGCCAGAGCCCATAATGGCTTGTGGCTGCACACAAAATTTTCTAGGCATGAAATATCTTATGATCCCTTTGAGCCTGGGTGGCGGACCTAGGGTAATCACACAGGTACTCCGGGATTCCCCTTGGGCAAGCACTGGTTACTCCAGGTGCCCCAAACAATCCACCCAGATGTGTATTAAATTTTCCACCTTATGTTGTCCCAAAATTATTATCTCTCGCAACTTGCATGAATCACACATACCAATCCCCGTCTACGAGCATGGCTAAGCAATATATGATATATCGAATATTCCCGGGGTGATCAAAAGGTCATAGGTTCCTACCACATGAACTACATAGCATATCCACATGTTCCCAATCCTATTCGTGCAATCTTTGAGGGTTAAACTAATGCATAGTAAAAACTGGGTATAAAAGAATTATGATCAAAGTGTGAACTTACCTTGCTGATGTTTGTTGAACTGTAAAGATTCGTAGTAGCAAGCTTCGCACTCTGGATGATCTAGCGTAAGCAAGCAATAACATACATAAGCATACAAGCAAAGATCCAAAAGGAAAACAAATGCAAGACTTCGAAAAACTCCAAAACATCCAAATAAAGTTTCTGTACAGAACGTAATTTTTATAGTAGCAAACATATGTGTCTTTGGGTTTAACAGAAATTACACGTTACGAGCTTCGATTCGCAAAAAGAATCACCTAAAACGGAGTTACGAAACTCGAGTTACGGCCTAACGAAGTTTGAATTTAGATCTGTTTGAATTCAAATTTTAAAATTTTCAAAAATATTTTTCTTTTGGTTCTCTGGATAGAGGGGATTTCTATGAACTAGTAGGAAAAAGAATCAACTAAATCGGATCTATAGATTAAAAGATACTCTAAAAGAAAAATCTTACAGAAATCTGAAATATGAATTTTTCTGAAAAAAAAACTAATTTCGGCCGGCGACAAGTGGCGCTCTCTGGTTGGTTGGGCTGGTGTTTGCTGCTAGATTTGAAGAGGGCGGCCGATCCGTAATGAAAACGTTTTTTTAGACTGAAACAAACTGAAACCTACAGAGAAACGTGCGTACACTAGGGCGGCTGTGGCGTGGTGGTGGCGGCGGCTCCGGCGATCGTGGGCGGCAGTGGAGGTGTCTAGGAGATGCGGTGGAGAGTGGCTCGTCCGGTGGTGTAGTCGGTGATGATCGGGGACGACGAACGGCGACGAAACGAAGCAGCGAAGCTCGGTGCTCCGGGTGCTCTGGTGAAGACAACGTGGTCGGGATGGCCTCTGTAGATGGAGAGGAATCAAAAGACCTTGTCAAAACGGTTGTAGGGATCGAGAGAAGTCGAAACACAAAAGGATAAGGCATGGGACAGCTCACCGGCGTCGGAAACTTGCGATGAACTGCAGCTTCTGAGGCGAGATTGGAACGTCGAGTGTGTCGTCTAGAGGTAGTTTTGGCGAGAGATTTTTGACTAAATCGGTCGAGGAGAGTCATGACTATTTATAGGACATCTTCCTTGGTCGTGAGTTTGGCTGGAGTTAGGATTTCCAAGAATTTGAAACGAAGAGGCATCGGGAGTAATGTACGCGTACGTTTTTGTTGTCTGTTGATGAGGAGGAAGAAGAAAAGGTGCGCGGGGCCCAGTCGCCAGATGGAAGTCAACATGGGAAAAGTTTTCCAGGAAACGAATGGACGAGCGAGCAAAGGGAGTAGGACGTGAGCGCTCACCCCATTTTTTGCGTGGGCGCTGGCCTCGCTCGGCTTGCTGCCTCGCTGGCTGCCCCTGGGCCACGGCCTGTGTGGGCGCTAGCTGGGCCGGCTGGCCTGGCTGGCGTTTTTTTTATAAATGTTTTTTACAGAAGAAAGCAACACCCAAAAGACAAATAAAAGTTAGCCTAAAATTCCCAGAAAATTCCACATAATTATATGGTCTTATATATGACCTTTTGAACATTTATGTGGACTAAAAATGTAAGTTTTCAAAAATAAACTTTTTGCTATGCTAATAAAATAAATTGCAAATAAAACTCAACAAATGTATTTGTTCCAAATTCAATTTCCAATATTTTCTTTTATGATTTTGCAGAAGTCATTTTATCTCTCTTTATTTTATTTTTGATATAATAGAAATGAATTTCTTTGGTGAAACCAAATTTGATCCAAACTCCCAACTTTGAAAAAATTCAAAATTAGTTTTTAGGGAAACTTCCAACTCTCTCTTTTGGTCCTTGAGTTGCTCAAAGTTCCTTGGATCAAAATCAAATAAAACAAATGGGGCAAAATGCATAAATCATGGATGCATATGAATGATCTATTATAAACATCCAAATTGAAAATTGGGATGTTACAATAAATGAAACTGATATAATTATGATTACAGGTATATTGACAGGCCGTTCTGACGAGGAGGTGTCCAGATCATCAAGTGATCTGCTGCAAAGGCTGTCGCAAGTGCACGAGCAGGCTCGGCTGGCAATGCGGAGTGTTGCCAACGCCCTATGGCCATCCGCCTCCCCTCCAGGAAGTATGGAGGAGCTTGTAGAGCTGTTCAAGGGAGCGCGGGCGATCCGACTATGGAAGATATCGGCCTGCCGAGAAGGTGCTTGAGAGGCACGGGCCATGGTGAAAACGCGATATACCAAGCTGGATCCTAATCACATGGCCCGGGTCGCACCGCTAGGGTCGAATGGGGAAGAAATTCCCGTTAGTTTAGTATATGACCAAGTAGAGGTGTCCACCAAATATTCCCAACAGGATTGTAAGTTAGACCGCCTGTTGGATGGTATAGAGGAGGAAGTGTTTGAGTCCAAGTGACTATGTACTTTCCTTACCATTGGCTCGTTCGACCTGACCGTTGGTTTGCGGGTGGTAGACGGAGGCGTAATCGAGTTTAATGCCCAGATTAGTACACCAGGTTTTTACCTCGTCGGCTGTGAAATTAGAGCTGTTGTCGATGATGATGTTGTGTGGGACACCATAACGGTGCACAACACCGGATATGAAGTCTATCAACGGTCCGGACTCAGCCGTTTTGACCAGTTTAGCCTCTATCCACTTAGTGAATTTGTCCACCATATCCAGCAGATATTTTTTCTTATGGCTTCCCCCTTTAAGGGGTCCAACCATATCAAGTCCGCAGACCTCGAAAGGCCAAGTGATGGGGATAGTCTGTAAGGCAGTTGGGGGCATGTGGCTTTAGTTGGCGAAGAGTTCGCACCCGACGCAGCGTTGGACAAGGTCCTGCGCGTCTGCTCGGGCCGTCGGCCAATAAAATCCTGTACGGAATGCCTTGCTAACAAGGGCCCGTGCTGCGGCGTGGTGTCTGCTACCTCTTGAGCACTGCATTGGATTTCCCCGAAGAGGAGAGGATGATGCAGCAAAGTAGCGTAAGTATTTCCCTTAGTTTTTGAGAACCAAGGTATCAATCCAGTAGGAGGCCATGCACAAGTCCCTCGTACCTACACAAACCGATAGCTCAACGCAACCAACGCGATTAGGCGTTGTCAATCCCTTCACGGTCACTTACGGGAGTGAGATCTGATAGAGATGATAGATAATATTTTTGGTATTTTTGGTATAGAGATGCAAGGTAAAAAGTAAAAGGCAAAGTAAAAAGCAAAGCAATAATAAAATGATGGAGATTGATATGATGAGAATAGACCCGGGGGCCATAGGTTTCACTAGTGGCTTCTCTCAAGAGCATAATATTTCTACGGTGGGTGAACAAATTATGTTGAGCAATTGACAGAACTGAGCATAGTTATGAGAATACCTAGGTATGATCATGTATATAGGCATCACGTCCGAGACAAGTAGACCGACTCCTGCGTGCATCTACTACTATTACTCCACTCATCGACCGCTATCCAGCATGCATCTAGAGTATTAAGTTAAAAACAGAGTAACGCCTTAAGCAAGATGACATGATGTAGAGGGATAAATTCATGCAATATGATATAAATCCCATCTTGTTATCCTCGATGGCAACGATATAATACGTGCCTTGCTGCCTTATACATCCGGGAAAGGACACATAAGATCCAACCCAAAGCTAAGCACTTCTCCCATTGCAAGAAAAACCAATCTAGTAGGCCAAACAAACTGGTAATTCGAAGAGACTTGCAAAGATAACCAATCATACATAAAAGAATTCAGAGAAGATTCAAATATTATTCATAGATAGACTTGATCATAAACCCACAATTCATCGGTCTCAACAAACACACCGCAAAAAAGAAGATTACATCGAATAGATCTCCACAAGAGAGGGGAGAACATTGTATTGAGATCCAAAAGAGAGAAGAAGCCACCTAGCTAATAACTATGGACCCGAAGGTCCGAGGTAAACTACTCACACTTCATCGGAGAGGCTATGATGATGTAGAAGCCCTCCGTGATGACGGCCCTCTCTCGTGGAGCTCCTAACAGGCCCCAAGATGGGATCTCGTGGATCTGAGAAAGTTGCGGCGGTGGAATTAGGTTTTTGGCTCCGTATTTGATCGTTTGGGGGTACGTAGGTATATATAGGAGGAAGGAGTACGTCGGTGGAGCTCCGAGGGGCCCACGAGGCAGGGGGGCGCGCCCTGGTGGGGGGTGCGCCCACCACCCTCGTGACCGCCTCTTGGCTCCCTTGGAGTAGGGTCCAAGTCTCCTGGATCACGTTCGGTGAGAAAATCACGTTCCCGAAGGTTTCATTCCGTTTGGACTCCGTTTGACATTCCTTTTCTTCAAAACACTGAAATAGGCAAAAAACAACAATTTTGGGCTGGGCTTCCGGTTAATAGGTTAGTCCCAAAAATAATATAAAAGTGGAAAATAAAGCCCAATATAGTCCAAAACAGTAGATAATATAGCATGGAGCAATAAAAAATTATAGATACATTGGAGACGTATCAGGCATCCCCAAGCTTAATTCCTGCTCGTCCTCGAGTAGGTAAATGATAAAAGAGAATTTTTGATGCGGAGTGCTACTTGGCATAATTTCAATGGAAATCTTCTTAATTGTGATATGAATATTCAGATCCAAAAGATTCAAGACAAAAGTTCATATTGACATAAAAATAATAATACTTCAAGCATACTAACAAAGCAATTATGTCTTCTCAAAATAACATGGCCAAAGAAAGCTTATCCCTACAAAATCATATAGTGTGGCTATGCTCTATCTTTACCACACAAAGTATTTAAATCATGCACAACCCCGATGACAAGCCAAGCAATTGTTTCATACTTTAACATTTTCAAAACTTTTTCGACCTTCACGCAATACATGAGCGTGAGCCATGGATATAGCACTACACGTGGAATAGAATGGTGGTTGTGGAGAAGACAGAAAGAGGGGAAGATAGTCTCACATCAACTAGGCGTATCAACGGGCTATGGAGATGCCCATTAATAGATATCAATGTGAGTGAGTAGGGATTGCCATGCAACGGATGCACTAGAGCTATAAGTATATGAAAGCTCAACGAAAGAAACTAAGTGGGTGTGCATCCAACTCGCTTGCTCATGAAGACCTAGGGCAATTTGAGGAAGCCCATCATTGGAATATATAAGCCAAGTTCTATAATGAAAAATTCCCACTAGTATATGAAAGTGACAAAATGAGAGACTCTCTATCATGAAGATCATGGTGCTACTTTGAAGCACAAGTGTGGTAAAAGGATAGTAACATTGTCCCGTCTCTCTTTTTCTCTCATTTTTTTATTTGGGCCTTTTCTCTTTTTTTATGGCCTCTTTTTTTTCGTCTGGAGTCTCATCCCGACATATGGGGGAATCATAGTCTCCATCATCCTTCCCTCACTTGGGACAATGCTCTAAAAATGATGATCATCACACTTTTTATTTTTCTTACAACTCAACAATTACAACTCAATACTTAGAACAAAATATGACTCTATGTGAATGCCTCCGGTGGTGTACCGGGATATGCAATGAATCAAGAGTGACATGTATGAAAGAATTATGAACGGTGGCTTTGCCACAAATACGATGTCCACTACATGATCATGCTAGCAATATGACAATGATGGAGCGTGTCATAATAAACGGAACGGTGGAAAGTTGCATGGCAATATATCTCGGAATGGCTATGGAGATGCCATGATAGGTAGGTATGGTGGCTGTTTTGAGGAAGGTATATGGTGGGTGTATGATACCGGCGAAAGGTGCGCGGTATTAGAGAGGCTAGCAATGGTGGAAGGAAGGAAAGTGCGTATAATCCATGGACTCAACATTAGTCATAAAGAACTCATATACTTATTGCAAAAATCTAGAAGTTATCAAAGCAAAGTATTACGTGCATGCTCCTAGGGGGATAGATTGGTAGGAAAAGACCATCGCCGTCCCCGACCGCCACTCATAATGAAGACAATCAATAAATAAATCATGCTACGACTTCATCACATAACGGTTCACCATACGTGCATGCTACGGGAATCACAAACTTTAACGCAAGTATTTATCAAATTCACAACTACTCAACTAGCATGACTCTAATATCACCATCTTCATATCTCAAAACAATTATCAAGCATCAATCTTTTCTTAGTATTCAATGCACTCAAAAGAAAGTTTCACAAATCTTGAATACCAAGCATATTATTATTAAGCAAATTACCATGCTATTAGAGACTCTCAAAATAATCTAAGTGAAGCATGAGAGATCAATAGTTTCTATAAAACAAATCCACCACCGTGCTCTAAAAGATATAAGTGAAGCACATAGAGCAAAACTATAAAGCTCAAAAGATATAAGTGAAGCACATAGAGCAAAACTATAAAGCTCAAAAGATATAAGTGAAGCACATAGAGTATTCTATCAAATTCCAATTCATGTATGGCTCTCTCAAAAGGGTGTGTACAGCAAGGATGATTGTGGCACGCTAACAAACAAAGACACAAATAATACAAGACGCTCCAAGCAAAACACATATCATGTGGTGAATAAAAATATAGCTCCAAGTAAAATTACCGATGGAAGTAGATGAAAGAGGGGATGCCTTCCGGGGCATCCCCAAGCTTTGACTTTTTGGTGTCCTTGGATTATCTTGGGGGTGCCATGGGCATCCCCAAGCTTAGGGTCTTGCCACTCCTTGTTCCATAATCCATCAAAAGATTTCACCCAAAACTTGAAAACTTCACAACACAAAACTCAATAAAAATCTCGTGAGCTCCGTTAGCGAAAGAAAACAAATGACCACTTCAAGGTACTGCAATGAACTCATTCTTTATTTATATTTGTGTTAAACCTACTGTATTCCAACTTCTCTATGGATTATAAACTATTTTACTAGCCATAGATTCATCAAAATAAGCAAACAACACATGAAAAACAGAATCTGCCAAAAACAGAACAGTCTGTAGTAATCTGTAACTAACGCAAACTTATGGAACTCCAAAACATCTACCAAAATAGGACGACCTTGGAAATTTGTTTATTGATCAACAGCAATTGGAATCAGTATTTTATCACGTTCTGGTGATTTTTAACAATTCGGGCACTGAGCGCAAAGTTTCTGGAAATTACAGCAAGATCAAATAACTATCATCCAAGAAGATCCTATAGGTTTAACTTGGCACAAACACTAATTAAAAACATAAAACCACATCTAAACATAAGGTAGATGGATTATTTATTCCTAAACAGAATAAAAAACAAAAACTAAAAATAAAATTGGGTTGCCTCCCAACAGGCGCTATCGTTTAACGCCCCTAGCTAGGCATAAAAGCGAGGATAGATCTAGGTATTGCCATCTTTGGTAGGCAATCCATAAGTGGCTCTCATGATAGATTCATATGGTAGTTTTATTTTCTTTCTAGGGAAGTGTTCCAAGCCCTTCTTTAATGGAAATTGGAATCTAATATTCCCTTCCTTCATATCAATAATCGCACCAATCGTTCTAACGAAAGGTCTACCAAGAATAATAGGGCAAGAAGGATTGCAATCTATGTCAAGAACGATAAAATCTACGGGCACATAATTCCTATTTGCAGCAATAAGAACATAATTAATTCTTCCCATAGGTTTCTTAATATTGGAATCTGCAAGATGCAAGTTTAGAGAGCAATCATCAAAATCACGGAAATCTAGCAAATCGCACAAAGTGTAGGGGATAGTAGAGACACTAGCACCCAAATCACACAAAGCATTAAATTCATGATCTTTAATTTTGATTTAAATAGTAGGTTCCCACTCATCATAAAGTTTTCTAGGGATGGAAACTTTCAACTCAAGTTTTTCTTCATAAGATTGCATCAAGGCATCAACGATATGTTCGGTAAAGGCTTTATTTTGACTATAAGCATGAGGAGAATTTAGCACGGATTGCAACAAGGAAATACAATCAATTAAATAGCAACTTTCATAATTAAATTCCTTGAAATCCAATATAGTGGGTTTAGCAACATCTAGGATTTTATTTCTTTCAATCCCACTTTCATCAATTTCATCATCAAGATCTAAATACTCCGAATTTTTGGAACGCCTTCTAGGTAAAGGAAGATCATATTCAGTTTCATCAAGATTCATATTGCAAAACAAAGATTTAACGGGAGACACATCAATAACTTTTAGATCTTCATCTTGATTTTCATAGGAATTGGAAGAACACGCTTTAATAAAGGCATCTTTCATAGCACGCATCCTAGCGGTTCTTTCCTTGCACTCATCAATGGAAATTCTCATGGCTTTGAGAGACTCATTGATATCATGCTTAGGAGGAATAGATCTAAGCTTTAAATAATCAACATCAAGAGAAATTCTATCAACGTTCCTAGCCAATTCATCAACTTTAAGCAATTTCTCTTCAAGCAAAGCATTAAAATTCTTTTGAGAATTCATAAACTCTTTAACACTGGTCTCAAATTCATAGGGAATCTTATTAAAATTCCCTTAAGAGTTGTTGTAGGAATTTCCATAATTATTATAAGGATTACTAGGATATGGCCTAGGATTAAAATTCCCTCTATACGCGTTGTTACCAAAACTATTCCTACCAACAAAATTCACATCCATAGATTCATTATTATTCTCAATCAAAGTAGACAAAGGCATATCATTAGGATCAGAAGAAACACTCTTAGTAGCAAATAATTTCATAAGTTCATCCATCTTTCCACTCAAAACATTAATTTCTTCTATCGCATGCACTTTCTTATTAGTAGATCTTTCAGTGTGCCATTGAGAATAATTAACCATAATATTATCTAGGAGTTTAGTAGCATATCCTAAAGTGATTTCCATAAAAGTGCCTCCCGCGGCCGAGTCTAAAATATTTCTAGAAGCAAAATTCAATCCGGCATAATTTTTTTGTATAATCATCCACAAATTCAAACCATGAGTAGGGCAATTACGTATCATTAATTTCATTCTCCCCCAAGCTTGTGCAACATGTTCATGATCAAGTTGCTTAAAATTCATAATGTCGTTTCTAAGAGAGATAATTTTAGCGGGAGGAAAATACTTAGAGATAAAAGCATCTTTGCACTTGTTCCAAGAATCAATACTATTTTTAGGCAAAGACGAAAACCAAGCTTTAGCACGATCTCTAAGCGAAAAAGGAAATATCTTCAATTTAAAAATATCATTATCGACATCTTTCTTCTTTTGTATATCACATAAATCAACGAAGCTATTCAGATGAGTAGCGGCATCTTCACTAGGAAGGCCGTGAATTGATCTTTCATAACAAGATTCAACAAAGCAGTATTGATTTCACAAGATTCAAGATTAGCAAGAGGAGCAATCGGAGTGCTAAGGAAATCATTATTGTTGGTATTGGTGTAGTCACACAATTTGGTATTATCTTGAGCCATCGCGACAAACAAGCAATCCAACACACGAGCAAACAAAAGGCAAGGGAGAAAAAGGCAAACGGAAAAGAGAGGAGGAGAATGGGAAAGAGAGGGCAAATAAAACGGCAAGGGTGAAGCGGGGGAGAGGAAAACGAGATGCAAATGGCAAATAATGTAATGCGAGAGATAAGGGATTGTGATGGGTACTTGGTATGTTGACTTTTGCGTAGACTCCCTGGCAACGGCGCCAGAAATTCTTCTTGCTACCTCTTGAGCACTGCGTTGGATTTCCCCAAAGAGGAGAGGATGATGCAGCAAAGTAGCGTAAGTATTTCCCTAAGTTTTTGAGAACCAAGGTATCAATCCAGTAGGAGGCCACACACAAGTCCCTCGTACCTTCACAAAATGATAACTCAACGCAACCAACGCGATTAGGGGTTTTCAATCCCTTCACGATCACTTACGGGAGTGAGATCTGATAGAGATGATAGATAATATTTTTGGTGTTTTTGGTATAGAGATGCAAGGTAAAAAGTAAAAGGCAAAGTAAAAAGCAAAGCAATAATAAAATGATGGAGATTGATATGATGAGAATAGACCCGGGGGCCATAGGTTTCACTAGTGGCTTCTCTCAAGAGCATAAGTATTTCTACGGTGGGTGAACAAATTACTGTTGAGAAATTGACAGAATTGAGCATAGTTATGAGAAAATCTAGGTATGATCATGTATATAGGCATCACGTCCGAGACAAGTAGACCGACTCCTGCGTGCATCTACTACTATTACTCCACTCATCGACCGCTATCCAGCATGCATCTAGAGTATTAAGTTAAAACAGAGTAACGCCTTAAGCAAGATGACATGATGTAGAGGGATAAATTCATGCAATATGATATAAACCCCATCTTGTTATCCTCGATGGCAACGATACAATACGTGCCTTGCTGCCCCTTCTGTCACTGGGAAAGGACACCGCAAGATCCAACCCAAAGCTAAGCACTTCTCCCATTGCAAGAAAAACCAATCTAGTAGGCTAAACCAAACTGATAATTCGAAGAGACTTGCAAAGATAACCAGTCATACATAAAAGAATTCAGAGAAGATTCAAATATTATTCATAGATAGACTTGATCATAAACCCACAATTCATCGGTCTCAACAAACACACCGCAAAAAGAAGATTACATCGAATAGATCTCCACAAGAGAGGGGGAGAACATTGTATTGAGATCCAAAAAGAGAGAAGAAGTCGTCTAGCTAATAACTATGGACCCGAAGGTCTGAGGTAAACTACTCACACTTCATCGGAGAGGCTATGATGATGTAGAAGCCCTCCATGATGACGGCCCTCTCCGGCGGAGCTCCGGAATAGGCCCCAAGATGGGATCTCGTGGATACAGAAAGTTGCGGCGGTAGAATTAGGTTTTTGGCTCCGTATTTGATCGTTTGGGGGTATGTAGGTATATATAGGAGGAAGGAGTACGTCGGTGGAGCTCCGAAGGGCCCACGAGGCAGGTGGCGCGCCTTAGGGGGGGCGTGCCCCCCACCCTCGTGACCGCCTCTTGGCTCCCTTGGAGTAGGGTCCAAGTCTCCCGAAGGTTTCATTCCGTTTAGACTCCATTTGACATTTCGTTTCTTTGAAACACTGAAATAGGCAAAAAACAGCAATTCTGGGCTAGACCTCCGGTTAATAGGTTAGTCCCAAAAATAATATAAAAGTGGAAAATAAAGCCCAATATAGTCCAAAACAGTAGATAATATAGCATGGAGCAATCAAAAATTATAGATACGTTGGAGACGTATTAGTGTCCGCCTAGACCAGCGTGAATTTCCACCAGAAGTTGCCGCCCCTCCTCCTCGGAGATACATCTTTGAAGTACTCTGGTAGTACTTTTCTTGTAGAGCTCTCCGTCGTAAAACTTGTAGGCCTTCGAGCGTCGGACAATGCGGCGGGCCTCATTCCGGTCTTCGGGCAGCTCCTTCCTATTAATGTAGGCCAAGAAGGGTTCGATCCATGGGGCAATGACTTCCATAATGAGATGGGCCGACGGTGTAATTTCGGTGGCTGAGCCCCCGATGATAATGGTGTGTTCAGAGTCTGGGGTTGTGTTTGGATCTGGACTGTTGTTGTCGCCCTCCCCTTTCCACACCACAGATGGCTTGAAAGGCCTTTCCAAGAAGATGTTAGGTGGGACGGGGTTGCGCTTAGCGCCAATGCGAGCAAGGACGTCAGCCGCCTGGTTACTTTCTCGGGCGACGTGATGAAATTCGAGTCCCTCCAACCGAGCCGACATTTTTAAGACGGCATTACGAGAAGCTGCCATCTTTGGATATTTGGCATCAAAGTCTCCGTTTATTTGAGATATTGCGAGGTTTGAATCCCCGCGCACCTCTAGGCATTGTATGCCCATGGATACGGCCATTCGAAGACCATGCAATAGGGCCTCGTATTCGGCTGTGTTGTTGGAGTCTGTGAATAGTATTTGGAGTACATCTTTGGACAACGTCTCGGTGGGGATGTTAACACGACTCCCGCTCCTAGCCCCGCCAGCATTTTGGAGCCGTCAAAATACATAACCCAGTTGGAATATGCGCCGTACTCTTTAGGGAGTTCGGCCTCTGTCCATTCGGCGACGAAGTCAGCCAGCACTTGGGATTTGATGGCTCGACGTGGCTTGTATGTTATGTCAAATGGAAGTAGCTCTATGGCCCATTTGGCGATCCGTCCCGCGGCATCGCGGTTGTTTATTATGTCGTTGAGTGGGACTACAGAGGCCACTGTGATTGAACACTCCTGGAAGTAGTGCCGTAGCTTTTTGGATGCCATGAAGACCGTGTATGCTATCTTTTGGTAATGGGGGTACTGGGATTTGCATGGTGTGAGGACGATGAATCGTAGTATCTTGGTTTTGGAGCGGAAATTTGTGTCCGTCCTGTTCTCGCTCGACGACAAGCACGGCGCTCACCACCTGATGTGTTGCTGATATATATAGCAACATGGGTTCGCCAGCGTTTGGTGCGGCCAAGATTGGGTTGCTTTCTAGGAGGGCCTTTATTTCCTCCAGTCCGGCAGTCACAGCGTCTGTCCATTCGAAGTTATCAGTGCGTCGTAAGAGACGATAGAGTGGTAGTGCCTTTTCTCCTAATCTGGAGATAAAGCGACTTAATGCTGCCACACAACCAGCTAGTTTTTGGACTTGTTTGAGGTCTGTTGGCGTAGCTAGCTGTGACAAAGCTCAGATTTTAGCTGGGTTTGCTTCTATTCCTCTATTTGAAACAATGAAGCCCAGCAATTTCCTGGCTGGGACGCCGAAGACACATTTTTCTGGGTTGAGCTTAATGTCATACGCACGGAGACTGTCGAATGTAAGACGTAAGTCGTCTATTAGTGGTTTGACGTGCCTAGTTTTGATGACGACGTCATCGACGTAAGCTTCTACCGTCTTGCCGATCTGCTTCTCCAGGCATGTTTGAATCATGCGTTGGTATGTGGCGCCGGTGTTCTTGAGCCCGAAGGGCATGGTGTTGAAGCAGAATGGCCCATATGGGGTGATAAATGTTGTTGCAGCCTGATCGGACTCCTTCATTTTGATTTGATGGTATGCGGAATATGCATCAAGGAAACACAGTGAGTCGTGTCCTACGGTGGCGTCAATGATTTGATTAATGCGGGGGAGGGGGAAGGGATCCTTAGGGCAAGCCTTGTTGAGGTCTTTGAAATCGACACATAGGCGCCAGGATTTGTCCTTCTTTGGTACCATCACCAGGTTTGTCGTCCAGTCCGGATGTTTGATTTCTCTAATGAATCCGGCCTCGATAAGCTTGGCCCGCTCCTCCCCCATGGCTTGTCGCTTGGGTTCGGAAAAGCGCGCATGATGTTTGCTTGACGGTTTAAATCCCTTTAGTATATTGAGACTATGTTCGCCAGCTTGCGTGGGATCCACAGCATATCTGAAGGGTGCCGCAAATATGTCCCGATTTTTACGCAGGAATTCTTGTAGTCTTGGCGTCAACTGTTGGGTTCAGTTGTGCTCCGATAGATCTTTGTCTTCTTGGGATCCATTGGGTGGACACGGAATTTGACTATTTCTTCTGCTGGTTTGAAGGAGGTGGATTTGGGGCGTTTGTCGAGGATCACATCGTCCCTGTCCACCGTGGAGCGTAGTGCGGTTAGTTCTTCGGCCGCGAGGGCCTCGGATAGCACCTCAAGGGCCAGGGATGCGGTTTTGTTTTCAGCACAGAGTGCTATGTCCGGATCAGCGGCGAGTGATTATACCGTTTGGTCCGGGCATTTTGAGCTTCATATACCCGTAATGAGGTATAGCTTGGAAGCGTGTAAAAGCATCCCGTCCCAACAGGGTGTGGTATCTACTCCTGAAAGGGGCCACTTGGAAAGTGATTTCTTCGGACCGATAGTTCTCCGGCGTGCCGAATACCACGTCGAGTGTGATTTTGCCCGCGCACCGCACCTCCCGACTAGGAATGATTCCTCGGAAGGTTGTGCTACTTTGCTTAATGCGGCTCTTGTCTATTTCCATTTTGTGGAGTGTGTCCTCATAAATGAGGTTTAGTCCGCTGCTGCCGTCCATGAGGACCTTAGTAAGTCGAAACCCGTCCACGATGGAACTAAGGACTAATGCGGCTGGCACTCGGACTGTCCTGTTCCTCGGTTTGTCGCCGGCATTAAATGTTATAGCCGTGTCATTCCAAGGGTTTATTGCAGTGATTTGGCACACTTCGGCGAGGTCACGAAGTGATATTTTGCGCTTGTTGTTTGAAGTGAATGTCTCGAAGACCGTCAATACTCTTGTGTCGTTGTTTTCTGGAGGGTGCTGTTCTGGGGCGTCCTTTATGAGGATGTCCTCGCCGCTCTTGGCTACCTGCCGGAGTATCCAACAAGCTCTAAGGATGTGGGTTGCCACGGTATCTGGCGTCGTGTGTATTTTGCATGGGCCATCGAGCCATCCCTCCAGAACAGTGTCATGCCGCGTAATGGGTTTATGTTTCTTGACTGTTGGACTAGGCGTGCCGCGGGGATGCGCCCTCTTTGCCTGTAGGAGGAGTTGAGCTGGGACCGAAGGTTCCCAGCAAGCTGCCTGAGTTTTCCAGGTGCTTTCCATCGCGCAGTACTTTTGTACGATAGTTGCTAAGTCAGCGAACTTCAGTATGCGGCAACGTTTGATGGTGTTGAGGATTCCTTCGTCCGTGCAATTGTTGCGGAACGCTGATATCGCGTCCTCGTCGCGGCAATCTTTTACCTTGTCTTTGACAAGGAGGAATCTGGCCCAAAAGTGGTGAACCGTTTCCTGAGACTGTTGTTTTATGCTCATGAGGGCATCTATGTCCGGGTGGGTGGGTGGAATTAAATCCGAACCCTGACCAGACCGATTATCCGGAGTCTGAAGACCTTCCAAACTCAATAGTCCGGGCTTCGGAATATCTTCTGATTGCTTAGGACTGCCATCCGATTCTATGTTCGGAGGGCTGGTCGCATCCTTTCGCTGGTAGGTATCCGGCTCTTTCTGATCGGCGATCCGAACATAGTCCGTCTTCAATATAGAAGAAGACTCGCCGTCCTACTCCTCGACTACCGCTATCTAGTGGGTGACCGGTGGAGTTTTGATTTCTCCTTGATCGGTTTTAAGCCCAATCTGATCGTAATCTGTGGCGATTCCCAAAGCGGCGATGCAATCTAGGAGTTCGTTCAAGGACGAAAACTCTGTCGGATCCATCTGCTTGGAGTGTTCGTAGTTGATACGAAGGGGGTTTTCGATGGCCCGAGAGGACATCATCGGCTCAACGGCTGGACGGGCGATCATAGTAAAGCCGCCCAGCCGGAGGGTTTGGCCCGGGGCCAGGACTCCTCCGGAGGTAATGTTGTCTTTAAGGACAAGGCGAGCCATCGAACCTTTCGTCGACGTCACAGTGGAACTCTCAATGAAAGCACCAATGTCGGTGTCAAAACCGGCGGATCTCGGGTAGGGGGTCCCGGACTATGCGCCTAAGGTCGATGGTTGCAGGAGACGGGGGACACGATGTTTTACCCAGGTTCGGGCCCTCACTATGGAGGTAATACCCTACTTCCTGCTCGATTGATCTTGATGAATATGAGTGTTACAAGAGTTGATCTACCACGAGATCATGATGGCTAAACCCGAGAAGTCTAGCCCGTATGACTATGGTAATGAGTATCTGCTATTCGGACTACGCCCTCCGGTTTATATAGACATAGAGGGATCTAGGGTTACATAGAGTCGGTTACATAGGAAGGAATCTTCATAGTTGATCGCCAAGCTTTCCTTCCATGCCAAGGAGAGTCTTATCCGGACACATGTACAGTCTTCGGCCTTCATGTCTTCACAGCCCATCAGTCCGGCCCATGGATAACAGGCTGGACGCGCGAGGACCCATTAGTCTAGGACTCCCTCAAGTACCTCTTGGGGTGAGATCAGAGACAAAACAGATCTGAGAACCTCCACGACAAAAAAGCGGTACTATGATTGATCAAAACTACCAAGTAGCAACATACCAACTAGCATCTCTACACATTACTACTCTCCTACACCCTACTCTTGCAAAGATTTGGCCTAAAATCTCAAGAACAACATGCATCTCCCCAAAAACCTAGAGACAAGACAACGAGGCAAAGAGAGAGGGATTTGGGGAGAAACCTTGTTCCATGGCAAGAAGGCGAGGTGGGGAACGATCCCACCGGTCGGAATGCGAGGAGAGCGGTCGGAGACGGAGATCCAGCGAGGTCCTCCGGCGCCGTTCTTGGGCAGGAGAGAGGGGCGTCATGGGGAAAAAGAGTTGAATGGGTATGGGGGAGTTGGAACTCCCCCTGCCCGCTCTTAACCCCCACACGCTCGTGACTGTGTGGTAGTACCGCGGGTCATCGCGGTAGTACCGCCTCAATGGAAGTACCGCTTCAGGCGGTAGTACCGCTTGTCCAACGGCAGTAAATTATTTACCGCCGTGCTGGTTGCAATAGTACTGGGCACAGCTCCTGCGGTAGTACCGTGGCAGACCACGGTAGTACCATAGACCCAAGAAAATGCAAGATTCGCAAAAAGAGAGAAAACTGGCCTTTGCAATGCAACCTTCACGCAAACGGACACACCAAAGAGCTAGCACACGAAGAAACTCAAACACTAGCTCGGCACGAAGAAAGAAAGGCAAGAGACAACAAGGACCAAACATGCCACACAACCTCTCCAAAGAGAGGGCGGTGGTCGGAGCCACCTATGTTTGAGTTAGTTGGTATGGCACCGCGAAGAATTATCCTTGGGCCCTTACCAAGACTCGTCTTTGAAGCACAAGTACCATAAAAAATGGCTAATGTGAAAGAGTTGATCAATTTATGCATAATGGGGGAGGGAGAGTTCATTGAGAGAACAACACTCCCCCTATGTCCATGCCTACACCTAAATAGGATAGCAAGTTGAGTATGGTGGGGTGTGCAAGGGTTCAAGCCACATTGCTCGAATCAATGATATTTAGCCCATTCCTTAACTCACGAAATCTTGCTTCATCCAAGGGCTTCGTGAAGATATCTGCAAGGTTATCATGAGTGTTGACATAGTTGAGCTTGATCTCCCCTTGCCTAATATGATCCCGGATGAAGTGATACCGAATCTCAATGTGCTTCGTCTTGAAGTGTTGCACCGGGTTGAGAGAAATCTTGATGGCACTTTCATTGTCACACCAAAGAGGCACTTTGTCACAAATGACACCGTAATCCTTTAAAGTTTGCCTCATCCATAGAAGTTGTGCACAACAACTACGAGCGGCTACATACTCTGCTTCGGTGGACGAGAGAGACACACAACTTTGCTTCTTAGAAGACCAACTCACCAAAGAGCAACCAAGGAATTGGAACCCTCCGGAGGTTGACTTCCTATCCACTTTGTCTCCCGCCCAATCGGAGTCCGAATATCCTACAAGTTTGAAGCTTGCTCCTCTTGGGTACCATAAGCCAAAGTTTGGGGTATGAGCCAAATGTCGAAAGATTCGCTTGACCACCACAAAGTGGCTTTCCTTAGGTGCCGCTTGAAACCGTGCACAAATTCCCACACTCAACACGATATCCGGTCTAGATGCACAAAGGTAAAGCAAGGAGCCAATCATGGAGCGATATACCTTTTGATCCACCGCTTTGCCATTGGGATCTATGTCAAGTTCGCATTTGACGGGCATTGGAGTGGAAGCCGGCTTGACATCACTTAGCTTGAATCTCTTGAGCATGTCTTGAGTGTATTTGGCTTGGTTGATGAAGGTCCCTTCTCTTCTTTGCTTGACTTCGAACCCGAGAAAGAACTTCAACTCTCCCATCATGGACATCTTGAACTTTGAGGTCATGAGAGCGGCAAATTCCTCATTGAAAGCTTTGTTAGGGGAACTAAAGATAATATCATCAACATATAGTTGGCACACAAACAACTCCCCTTTGACCTTCTTAGTAAAAAGAGTGGAGTCGATTTTCCCAATTTCAAATCCACGATCTTGCAACAACTCGGTAAGGTGGTCATACCACGCACGTGGGGCTTGTTTAAGGCCATAGAGTGCCTTATCGAGTTGGTACACATGATCAGGGAAATAGGGATCCTCGAACCCAGGTTTTTTTTGACATACACCAACTCATTAATAGGACCATTAAAAAAAGCACTCTTCACATCCATTTGTTGCAACTTGAAGTTATGATGAGAAGCATAAGCAATCACAAACGAATAGATTCAAGGCGAGCAACGAGAGCAAAGGTTTCATCGTAGTCGATACCCTCGACTTGGGAGTAGCCTTGTGCTACCAAACGAGCCTTGCGGACTATAATTCCATGAGCATCTTGCTTGTTCTTGAATATTCACTTGGTTCCAATGAAATTATGGTTCCCCGTTGGCCTTGGAACCAATCTCCACACCTTGTTGTGCTCGAAGTTGTTGAGTTCTTCATGCATGGCATTAAGACAATCCGGATCTTCGAGCGCCTCATAGACCTTTTGGGGTTCAACACAAGAGACAAACGTGTGATGTTCACAATAGTTTGCCAATTGTCTACGAGTGCTTACTCCCTTTTGTATGCTTCCAAGCACATTCGTCATGAGATGACCCTTGGTAGAGAGCTTGGAAGCAATCTTGGCGGCACGACGCTCCAATTCCTCCTTAGGAGTGAGTTGAGGAGCGGTTACTTGATCATCTTGAGTGTTGTCTTGAGCTTGTTCTTGATCTTGAGCTTGCTCTTGATCTTGAACTTGCTCGGAGGATAGAACTTGACCTTGGGCATCACTTGGTGTTGTTGGTTCAACACCATCTTGAGGTTGATCTTGCCCTTGGTCTTGTTCATGAGGTTGAGGGCCTTCACTTTGTTCTTCGGAAGCATGTGGGCCTTGGGTTGGTGATGGTTCCACTTGAGTGGAACATTGTCCTTCTCCTTCGGCCACAAGGGGTTCCTCAATGGGTATGATAAAACCAACACCCATTCTTCTTATGGCTTGGGGAGGAATTTCATCACCTACATCACAAGTGCCACTTTGCTCCACTTGGGAGCCCTTATTATCATCAAACTCTATGTTACACGTCTCCTCAATAAGTCTCATGGGCTTATTGAGGACACGGTAAGCATGAGAGTTTGTAGCATAACCAACAAATATGCCCTCTTGAGCTCTAGCCTCAAATTTAGACAGACGAACACCTTTCTTGAGAATGAAACACTTACACCCAAACACCCGAAAGTACTTGAGGTTGGGCTTACTACCGGTGAGTATCTCATATGGAGTCTTATTCAAGCCTTTGCGGAGATAGAGCCGATTGGATGCATGACAAGCGATGTTGATGGCTTTTTTGGCCCAAAATTTGTATGGAGACTTGAACTCCGCCATCATGGTCCTTGCCGCATCCATCAACATCCGGTTCTTCCTCTCCGCTACACCATTTTGTTGAGGGGTGTAAGGTGCGGAATATTGATGCTTGATCCCTTCATCACTAAGAAACTCATCCAAGGTATAGTTCTTGAACTCGGTGCCATTGTCACTTCTTATTGTCAAGATCTTTGCATTGTGTTGGCGTTGAGCTTCATTTGCAAAGTCAATGACGGTTTGTTGGGTCTCACTCTTCCTCTTGAAGAAGTACACCCAAGTGTATCTTGAATAATAATCCACAATCACCAAGAAATATTTTCTACCCCCAAGACTATCAAAGGATGGAGGGCCAAAGAGATCCAAATGAAGGAGCTCCAAAGGCCTCTTTGAGTAATGATAGTCATGGGAGGGTGAGCCTTCTCATGTAACTTTCCTTCAATGCAAGCCTTTGCAAGCACAATCTTTGGCAAAACTAACATTTGTCAGTCCACGGACATGGTCCCCTTGATAAGACTTTGCAAAGATCTCATATTGACATGGGCTAACCGGCGATGCCAAAGCCATCCCACGTCAACTTTAGCCATTAGGCATGTCACGATCTTAGTGGGTCGCTCTGAAAAGTTAATCACATAGAGACCATTCTCGACATGCCCAACAAAGGCTACTTTAAGAGCCTTGCTCCACAAGAGGGCCACGGTATCAATATCAAAGAAAGTGGCAAAGCCCATGATTGCAAGTTGACGATCGGAAAGTAAATTGTATGCAAGGGACTCAACAAGCATGACCTTCTCGATCGTGAGATCATGAGAAATGACAACCTTGCCAAGTCCCAATACCTTAGAGGACGAGGCGTCACCCCACTCGACATTGGTGGGCATAGATGGAATCTTGTGCATGTCCACCACCAAGTCCTTGCTTCTGGTCATATGATTAGTGGCTCCACTATCGAGCAACCATGATCCCCCACCTGGAAGCAAACACCTTGTTGGTGGCTTTAGCCATGAGGCACTTGGCGGTGATGTTCTCATTGGGTGAGTCGAAGAGAGACACCCGTGGAGTTGTCGCAATGGCAACGGAGGCCATGGCAACCGACTCACCGTCTTCATCATCATCATCATCATCATCATCATCATCATCATCATCATCCTCATTGTACTCTTCTTGTGCCACCAACCCCTTGGGAGGAGTCTTCTTGGTGAAGTTGCTCTTGTTGGGGAAGGACTTGGCCTTGTCTTTTCGGATGAGCTTGCCACCATTGTCTTCCCTCTTCTCATAAGGACACACCGCAACAAAGTGACTCACATTGCCACAATTATAGCAAGTCCTCGCTCGTTGCTTGCTCTTCATGCCACTTGAGTTGTTCTTGTTGAAGTTGGGCCTTGAGTTCTTCTTGCTCCAAAATTGCCTTGAAACGAGAGCCATGTGCTCATGATAAGCATATTTTGTATCTTCGGGGTTGCCCTCCTCTTCTTCCTCTTCATCCTCTTCTTCCACACTAACCTTGGCCTTCAAAGCAAGGTTGGGCTTCTTAGCTCTTTGAGAACGCAACACCGCATTGTCGGTGGTCTTGTACAAGATCCTCATTGCCACAAACTCATCCAAGACTTCACTTGAGGACAAGGTGTGTAAGTTCCGTCTTTGACGAACAAAGGAGGAGATGGCCTTGTGATAAGGCATCATGTCCTTGAGGAACTTGCGCTCGATCCAAATGTCATCCGTATCCTTGCTCCCATGATCTCGGAGTGAGACCGTGAGAGTGGTTGACCTCCGTAAAGCTCACGAGGTTCTTCATCTTCATTCATTGCAAACTATCGGCTTCATCTTGCACCACTTCATAGTTGGAGCGTTGAATGCTTGTGCTTCCCTTGTAAAGGGAAACAACATGGTGCCATGCTTCCTTGGCCATGGTGAAAGGTCGGAGATGTGCAAGATCTTCGGATGGAATTGCATCTTGGATGATGAAGAGAGAATTCTCATTGAATTGATGATCCGCGGCTTCTCTATGGGTGAAGTTGCTTGGGTCATGCGGATAAAAACCTTGCTCAATGGTTCTCCAAAGGTTAGTATTAACATGGTTTAAATGACGTTTAAAGTGATATACCCAAGCATCAAAATCCTCATTTTTTATGATCTTAGGAGGAGGGCCGGTATGATTTAAATGAGTGGAGGGAATAGGTCCTCCATAAATCGGAGGTGGTTCCACATGGGCAAAGATGCCACTACCATTTTTACCACTCGACAAAGGAACTTTCTCACTAGTAGCTTCCCCCTTGTCGGTGTTAGCATACATCACCTTGTTAGTGGGATCGACCACTTTCAACGGTGCGGTGGATAATTTGAGACCATCAAGAAAGTTCTTAAACATGCCTTTGACCTCGGCCATCATGGAGTTTTTCAATGTATCCAAAGCCACATTGAACTCCTCACGAGAGACCGTGGTTGCCCCATTGGCCGTAGACGAGAACGGATTCACACCGGAGTGCTTCTCCCCACCGTCTATGGTGTCAACCATACTCTTCGGACGACAAAGTCCTTAATAAAGAGACGAGGCTCTGATACCAATTGAAAGGATCGATATAGTTGACTAGAGGGGGGATGAATAGGCAACTAGCAATTTTTAGCTTTTCTTTACCAATTTAAACTTTGCATCAAAGTAGGTTGTCTAGATATGCAACTAGGTGAGCAACCTATATGATGCCACAACAACAAGCACACAAGCAAGCAAAGGATACAACACAATATAAGCTTGCACAAGTAAAGGTACGAGATAACCAAGAGTGGAGCCGGTGAAGACGAGGATGTGTTACCGAAGTTCCTTCCTTTTGAAGGGAAGTACGTCTCCGTTGGAGCGGTGTGGAGGCACAATGCTCCCTATGAAGCCACTAGGGCCACCGTATTCTCCTCATGCCCTCACACAATGCGAGATGCCGTGATTCCATTATTGGTGCCCTTGGAGGCGGCGACCGAACCTTTACAAACATGGTTGGGGCAATCGCCACAACTTAATTGGAGGCTCCCAACAACACCATGAAGCTTCACCACAATGGAATATGGCTCCACGGTGAACTCAACCGTCTAGGGTGCTCAAACACCCAAGAGTAACAAGATCCAAAAGGGATTAGTGGGGGAATCAAATTTCTCTTGGTGGAAGTGCAGATCATGGCCTCCTCAACCAATCCCTAGGAAATCAACAAGTTTGATTGGCTAGGGAGAGAGATCGGGCGAAAATGGAGCTTAGAGAAACAATGAAGCTTGGGGGTGGAACAAGTAGTCAACTCGGAGAAGAAGATTCCCCTTTATAGTGAAAGAACAAATCCAACCGTTATCCACCAACTCAGCGTGCGACACGCGGTACTATCGCACCACACAAGCGGTACTACCGCAAGGGAGCGCGGTACTACCACGAAGAACTACAGTACTAGCGTTGGCATGGCAGGGGCCAAGACCAGTCCTGATGCGCTAAGGCAGGGAGCGGTAGAACGTGGCGGCAGTACTACGCGCCCCTTATGTACTACCGCAAGGCAGGAATGGTCTAGGCTACGAAGGCACGGACGTATAAAAATAGATCTGTGACTACTTCCGCTGAGTTTTAATCTATGCAAAAATCCGACACGGTACTACCGCAAGCCTGGAGCGGTACTACCGCGTAGGGCGAGGATATAAAAAATTACATCTGCCCCTACTTCCGCTCATGCTGCTGTGCCTGGCCAGAGCCCATGGTACTACCGCGCCCATGGAGCGGTACTACCGCGTAGGGCGCGGATGTAAAAAATTAAATCCGCCCCTACTACCGCTTGAGCAGTTGCGCCTGGCCTGAGGCCCCGATACTACCTTCCCAAGGAGCGGTACTACCGTGAGCACTTGCGGTACTACCGCGCTGGAGGCCGGTACTACCGCAAGGGCCTGAGGTACTACCGCTCCAAAGAGCAGTACTGCCGCATGCCCCAGTTCAGCAACACTAGGAGTCCTTCATTTTGCAGAGACACGAAGAGACGGAGGATGCTCCAAAGAGCCAAAGGAAAGGTGGTGCAAAACAGAACAGACGTGTACGTGTTGATTCCACCCAAACCTTTCCAACACGGACCCCCTCTTAATAGTACGGCTTTCCTACGACTCAAATCCACCGAAAAGAAACGTAGAGAAATGCCGTCTTCAATAGTCTTCAAGGGGCACCAATTCGTCTTGTGCTTAGACATGATATATCTGAAATGCTTAATACACATGATTAGTCCGCAAAAGCATTGGCACCAATCACCAAAACTACTAAGGGATAAATATGCCCTTACACTTTGTCAATAGGAGGAGCAAGGACGGGCGGCTCAGCCAATTGCTTCTTAAGAGCTTCAAAAGCCTTATCTATAGCGTCATTCGAGATGAAGTTGTCAGTCTTTTTCATAATCTGGTATAGTGGAATTGCCTTCTTGCCGAGGTGACTTATAAACCGGCTCATGACTGCGATCCGACCCGCCATGCACTGGACGTCATTGATTTTGATCGGCTTGGCGGCGAGGTTCTCGCTTTGATCTTGTCCGGGTTAGTCTTGATGCCCCGTTCTGACACCAGAAAACCCAGCAACTTGCCTGCGGGAACACCAAAAACGCACTTGGCCGGGTTGAGCTTCATCTGTTAAACCCGAAGGTTGTCAAAAGTCTCCTTGAGTTCATCCAATAAGGTTTCTTTCTTCTGAGATTTGACCACAATATCATCAACATAAGCGTGAACATTGCACCCAATCTGCTTGTCAAAGCAATTCTATACACAGCGTTGATAAGTAGCCCCTGCACTCTTAAGCCTAAAAGGCATAGAGACATAGTAGAAAGCCCAAAAGGGTGTGATAAAGGTTGTCTTCTCCTGATCCTCAACGGCCATCTTAATCTAATGATAGCTGGAGTAAGCATCCAGGAAACATAAGCACTCACAACCAGCAGTAGAGTCAGTGATCTGGTTGATGCGGGGGAGGGCAAACGGGTCTTTGGGACAAGCCTTGTTAAGATCTGTGTAATCAACACACATGCGCCAAGTGCCGATTTTCTTTAGAATGAGCACTATGTTCGCCAGCCACTTAGGGTGAAATACTTCAACAATGAAACCAGCAACTAGGAGTCGCACCACTTCTTCCCCAATAGCCTTGCTGTGACGCCCGGATAATTAGGCTACAGAAAAACTCTGCTAATGATGCCACGTCACCTCCGTTACTATTGTGAATCCCTTGTTAGTTCGAAGCCAATTCAAATTCAAAATTTAATTGAAGGCAAACGACAAAAGTTTTCAAACTTAAAAACTAAAATGTTCAATAAATAGTAGATAAATCAGAGGCTAGGATAAAATTGTAAACAACATTATTGAAATGTGATAAGTCATTTAAACAATCTCAAACAGTGGCTGAATACATTATTTAATAACCTTTAATTAATCTAAATCTAATATGAAATAGTATTTCACCCAAACTAGTTTTCGGTGCTAGGATCTAATGCACTGCAAATTATGAGCTAGCTCCCATATTTTATAAAAATAAATTAGGTGCTAAACATTTTTGAAAAACAGTAAAAGACAATAAATAAAAGAAAAGGAATAAAAACAGTAAAACAAAGCTAACTAAAATAAAGAGAAAAAGAACCCCCCCCCCACTGGGCCACAGCCCAGGTGGCCTTTAATAATCAGGCCGGCCAATGGCGCTTATAGCCAGGCGGCGACCGAACCCTAGTGACCCAGCACCCCCACTCCCCACTCCTCGCACCACTCCCCCTCCCTCGTCTGGATCTGGATCGGGAGGATCCCGATCCCCTCGCCCCTCTCCCCGCGCGCCCGTCGCCGCTCGGACTGCGCCTGACGCCGCCCGGAGCTCGTCCTCGCCGGCGCCCTTCCCCACCGGCCTGCCTCCTCAACCTCCCTCTTACGTGGATCCGGTCGGGGGCAATCGACGCCCCCGACGCCCTGCATCGACGCCGGACCACCCCGCCGGAGCTACCCGCCGTCGTCGGCGCCGCCTCCCCGTCTACGCCGCCCCATCCACGGTCTCCTCCTCACCGGCCGACCCCGAGCCCGCTGCTCGTGCCCTACGAAATCCCTGTGAGGCTTCGCCCTTCTCTAGACCCCTATGCTCCCTACGCCCGTGGTCGCCGCGCTGGCCGCGCCCACCGTCACCCCCCCGATGTCGCGTGCCTGTTGGTCTCCGCCACGCGCATGCACCTCGCGCCCGAGCTCCGGACGGGCTCGCGTCCGCCGCGTCTGCCACACCTGCCGTGAGCCCGCTCTGCCGCGGGCCACGCCCGTCCTTCCCGCCTTCACAGCCCGGCGGCTACCCTCGCCCGGCTCCGGCCGCGACCGCTCTCCCCTCCACTGGCCGGCCTCCTTGCCTTGGTGGCGCCCGCCATTGCCGCCTTACTCGGCCAGTGCGCCCCAGCCTGACCTCTGTTTACGCCGGAGCACCCACGACCTTGTGCCCCGTTGACGGACGCCCTGTTGCCTTCCAGACGCGCCTGCAGACCCTCGCCCGTCTTGACCGCCTCCCGCGCGGCTTCCGTCGCCGGAAACGGCCGGCCGACGAGCCCCGCCGTGGCCACGGCCTCGCCCCCTAGCGCCCTCTCGCTCGTGCCCGTTCGGCGGCGCCCGCTCTGCAGCCCGATAGCCGCTCCGGTGGCGGATGGGCCCTTGCCAGTGAGCCCGGCCCCTGGAACATTTTATTAAAAAAAAGAAGAAAAGAATTTTAAAATAATAATAATAATAATGTTAATTAATTAATTAGTTAGTTAATTAACTTAATTAATCCTAATTAGGTTAACCTAATCACTTAGGTTAGTTATTTAATCTGTTAGGTTAGTTAACAGTCAATGACAACTGGGACCCACACGTCAGGTTGACCATGTCAATGGTCAATGTTGACTGCTGACATCACTCTGATGTCATGCTGACGTCATCATTTACTATTCTGGATAATGTTGGATTTAAATAATTAATTAAATTCCAGAAATTAATAAAATCTTTAGAAAATCATATCTTTTAATCCGTAACTCGGATTGAAATACTTTCTACATGAAAGTTGCTCAGAACGACGAGACGAACCCGGATACGCAGCCCGTTCGTCCTCCACACATCCCTAACCTATCGAACTCGCAACTTTCCCCCTCCGGCTCCTCTGCCTGAAAACGCGGAACACCGGGGATACTTTCCCGGATGTTTTCCCCCTTCACCGGCATCACCTCATACCGCGTTAGGGCAACTCTAGCACCGATACTTGTCATGTCATGCATCGCTATGCACCTGCTTGCTTAAATATTTATTGTTTCTTCCCCCTCTTCTTCCGCTGACACCGAGACCGGCAATGCTGCTGCCAAGACGACTACGGTGTTGACGACATCGTCCTTCTTGCCGGACCAACGGGCAAGCCCCCTTTGATCACCAGATATTGCCTACTCTTCTCTATCTTGCTTGCATTAGATTAGTGTAGCATGTTCTGCTTTCGATTAATCCTATCTTGCTGCATAGCTTTGTCCTTGCTACTCTTGTTCTTACCTTTACTTGCTATCCTACCGCTTAGTATAGGATGCTAGTGTTCCATCGATGGCCCTACACTCTTGTGCATGCGCCATGCTATACTCTTTGGGCTGTGATCACTTGGAGGTGATCACGGGCATATACTATATACTTTACCTTTGTTACATTACCTGTGAATCTTTGTTAGGAGATGAAATTTGAAAGGACGGTGGCTCCATCCCGGTAGAGGTGGGCTGGGTTCCCGACGGCCCCATTTGTTACTTTGTGGCGGAGCAGGGCAGGTTGAGACCGCCTAGGAGAGAGGTGGGCCTGGCCCTGTTCGGCGTCTGCGGATACTTAACACGCTTAACGAGTTCTTGGTATTTGATCTGAGTCTGGCCATTTGGTCTATACGCACTAACCATCTACGCGGGAGTAGTTATGGGTATCCCGGCGTCGTGGTATCAGCCGAAGCCTTCGTGACGTCAGCGACTGAGCGGCGCGCGCCAGATTGGACCGCGTAACGTGACTTCCTTTGTAATGGAGGTTGCTAGGTCTACTTCGGCGCGTTCTGGCGTGCGAGGTGTGCTAAGGCGATGGGCCCGGACCCACAGGCGCTTAGGTTTAGACCGGCGTCTTGACCGCTCTGTTGGCCTTGGTCGGGCTGCGGCGTGTTGATCTTCCGTGGCGGGCATGACCCGAGAAAAATGTGTCCGCCAAATGGGATCAAGCGTGTTGGGTTATGTGGTGCACCCTGCAGTGAAGTTAATCTATTGAATAGCCGTGATCTTGATAGCAGGGCGACTTGGAGTTGTACCTTGAACTTATGACAACTAGAACCGGATACTTAATAAAACACACCCTTCCAAGTGCGGATACAACCCGGTGGTCGCTCTCTCTCGAGGTTACGAGGAGGGATCGCCGGGTAGGATTATTGCTATGTGATGCTACTTGGAGGACTTGATCTACTCTCTTCTTCATGTTGCAAGGCGGAGGCTGCCGAAGCGTAGTCTTGACGGGATTAGCTATCCCCTCTTATTACGGCATTCTGCAGTTCGGTCCACTGATATGGCCCTTTACACATATATCCATGCATATGTAGTGTAGCTCCTTGCTTGCGAGTACTTTGGATGAGTACTCACGGTTGCCTTGTTCCCCTTTTCCCCTTTCTTTACTCGATTGCTGCGACTGCACGATGGAGCCCAGGAGCGACACCACCGTTGATGGCGACTACTACACCGGAGGTGCCTACTACTACGTGCAGCCGGCGGCGACGACCGAGAGTAGTTAGGAGGATCCCGAGCGGGAGGCTGCGCCTCTTCGATCTGTATCCCCAGTTTGTGCTAGCCTTCTTAAGGCAAACTTGTTTAACTTATGTACGTACTCGAGATATTGTTGCTTCAATGACTTCGTCTATGATCGAGCACTTGTATTCGAGCCCTCAAGGCCCTGGCTTGTATTATGATGCTTGTATGACTTATTTATGTTTTAGAGTTGTGTTGTGATATCTTCCCGTGAGTCCACGATCTTGGTCGTACATATTTGCGTGCATGATTAGTGTACGATTGAATCGAGGCGTCACAAGTTGGTATCGAGCCATTGCTGTAGGAATCCCCCTCCCAACTCCTTGGCCGAAGTCGAGTCTAGACTTTGCAAAACTTTTACTAACATGGCTGTGCGGCCCATGGGCCCACGTCGCCATTGGGTGGTATTAGGATCTTTTACTCCTCGACCTTTACTCTGGGACTCTGATCTCTCCTCTATTCGGGTTAAATGAATTTTACTAAATCTAACATTAGGATCTCGTTATCACTTTCACCCGGAGAGCCCCTTATTACTGATGATAAATACGGTGCACGGAAGACCCTGAAGATGCTCTCCGCTGTTAACTCGAGAACTTATGTTCATCGCGTTTGCAATTCCTCTTCCACCGTAAACCCTTATGGATAACTACTTGCAGTTGTTATTCTTATCTTCATCCCTAGTTGGTCTTGTTATTACAAGATACCCTGAAAAACTCGTCGTTGTTTCGATAATCCTTTGAGCTTACTGCCTTGCTGTTTTTGCCACCTGAATACCCTACGGTTAATTCTCGCACTTATCGAGTATCCGCTCATCCCCCAGTTGTTCATGTGTTCCACAAGAATACATTCAAATACTACCCGATCTTCCGAAAATCCTGAGAAGCCTATTGCTCTTGAAAATTCTTGCTTGCTTGCATTATGGTTAATCCCATAAGCCTCGTTGTCTTATTGACATTCCTTTTCAGTATCATTTTGAGTCTGTTGACTCAATATGTTTGTGAATACACGCAATCATCATTGATCCTTATAAATTAACTTTCCGGCTGAGCTGCCATTTTTTTTAACTGGAATTGGTTCTCGACCAATCCAATTGTCGATTGATTGTACCCTACGGATATTCAACTTATCCATCCCTAATCAGAGCATTGCTTCTGATCCCTAGATTTGGAAATCATAATTCCTTTGCATTTGACAATTGAATTAGTCAATTGTTCAACCATATGATATCCTTGCATTCTTTCTTCTTCTGGTTGAGTACCGATGCTCACATCAGATCCCTTATGGACCACCAGATCCTTTGTTGGATTTATCTGACAATGCCCTTCATATCCAATAACCTTGTGAGCCTTTCCTCGGATACATAATGCCTTTGGTAAATTGTATCCTCTGCTTTCTCAACCATGCTCTGCCTTCGAGTTTGAGTTAATTACTCCTAAAGATTGTGGTATATGTTTCTAAGATGCCCCGATGGGTTGAACATATACCGTCCTTAATTTTTGTGAACCCAAAAGTCTTCATGGGTCATAACCTTCTGGTATTCCGCCAGTTAAACTTTCAAACTCTAAACATTCTTAACTGAGAGCACTAAATGAAAAGTTGTGTATACGAGAAGTGGGAGTCGACCTTGAACTTTGTGTTCATGCCCATGGACACGATACACATCTTCTCATCGAAGCTTCTTTTAAAATTAATTATCCCCTTGATATAAGATCATCTTATATCTGGGATGCAACCTTTGCAATCGTGGTTACGACCATGTTCTCCTTTAAATACCATTTCTTGTGCAAGTTTAAGCATTTGTCTTCTCGCAGAGCAATGCCCCGATCCAACCTCTACTTTGATCTCACATCGAGTATTACCCCATGGTATCTCGAGATTATCATGGAACCGCATAACTTTTTATGAGTTCATCAAGTACTACCTTCTCAGCGATTCAAAATTTTCACGGGCTCACGAGTTATTAAAAACTCAAAGACACCGATAACTGAATCGAGTTCGCATTGCGATTCAACAAGTATTTGAACCCATCACTGCTTACAAATTTATTTATCCTTCAAGTCATTCCTAGCCTGATCGGCTATATCATTATCGAGCTAATTTTAACTGTGCTACCCGGTCCTTCTTCCCGGAGCACAATTTTCGATGATGAACTAACCTTACGTCGATCATCATCGTCATATCATTTCGCCTTGAACAACAAGCTTGGTTTCGAGTTTGTGTCGTACCCTTGGTCCAATAACCTTCCACTTTATCATTACTTTGAGTTGATGTCGTCGCCGATCGATTACATCTTCATGAACTCTCGCGACAAATGTGTCGTGAATATCATCAACATTCTGAGCCCTTCCAAGAGATCTATTGAAATCATGATGAGAAATACCATCCTTGCCCTCGATGATTCGTGTTATCATCGACCACTTTATTGCCTTCCGTTCAACACAAACTTGTTCGTGTTTTGTGTTATACCTTGAGTTCCTTGCTATCCAGCCTTTGTTCTTCTTTATCTTGGAGTATTACCATCTTTTATGTCAAGAATGTTCTGAGATTTGTTCCACCTCTTGAGAGTTCTTGGTGTAGTGATACTTCTCGCCATCTCCATTCATTCCTAGGTTCCCGTGTTGATTCTAACCGGGATACCAACAAGTGAACGGTGTTGTTTGAATTCTGCCCTTCTAGCAAGCCTCTTGCTTTGAAGTTAATGGTCGGCCGTTCATTCTTAGACTATTGATTATTGAATCATCATTCCGACTTTGGTCGTGCAACCCAGCCCATATTCCGGGTGCACCTCTCATCCAATGTTTAACTGTGTATGTTCTCCTCAAGCATACACCATTTTATCATTTGATCCGACAAATGTTATCTCCTTGATCACATAACTGTGGAAATCCACCTTTTCGGAAATCTCAAGGATTTTCGTTGAGTCCATCAGCTACCCCCTCATCCTCTCCTTGATTTAATGATGAGCTCTTGTTTTGGAACTTGCTCCCATAGTTCATTTCCCAAGAATCTTACATGGTCATCTCGTCAATTTGTGTTGTATCTTTTCTTCTCAGGTATCCTGAGTATGAGTTATTCTAATACCAATCAGATCTGAATCTCGGTCAGATATGATGGTTGGAAAATATTTCCAAGAGTTATAACATTGGTCTTTGTATATGACCCGGTAAGATAATGTCATGCCTAGCACCTCTGGCCGGAGGCCCTATTGTTATAGTTGTTCCTTTTTGGCAAGGTTAACCATTCTTCCATGAGGGAATTGTAAGACTTATTCTATAAGTTATTCCTGATGAATCCTTTGAGTATCCCAAGTCCGACCTTTGCTTGAAGACCATGTCAATGCTATCTCGAAGCATGTCTGTGGTACTCTGATTTTCAATAAGAGCATTTGAAGCCCAACTAAATGTTTCTTGCTCAATTATCCAAACACCATTGTATGGGTAATGTCATGAAAATTCTCTCCTGTGCCTACAGAGTTTTCTACAGAATATCCTGTCATGGACATCATGCTCTGCTTGTCCTTGGGAAGGATATACCCTTGAAATATGTGTTTAAACACATTTTCCTTTCCGTTGTCTTGTTCAAACTTTCTTATAATCTACTTAACTGGGCGGTGGTAATTCCCTTCTTAGGTAAGCACCTCGTGGTACAACTCTGCCGATGAAGACCTGTTACTATTGTTGATGACATTTCGGTAACCACCGATGGACGAGAACTTTGCCAATTGTTTCGCCTCGTTCAACAAGTAGGAAAGTTGCTCTCTTCGTTCCCCGTCCTTGGTACCGACATTGTTGCCGGCATAGCTGACAAGCTGTTCACTGACAGGCCTCCCTGTCACGGCGGTGTAAGATGTCACCACCCTTCCTACTTTTAACCCACATGGTGGGCCCATAACCCACAGTTCCACCAGGATCGAAACCTGACTCTCCTGTACACCCTCATGTTTCCAAAGTTATTCCTCGCGCGTGGACTCGTATGAAATTTATGAGCCACCTACCAATGAGATCATCAATTCTGGTATCAGACGCAATACTTATTCTCGTTGCTGTGAACCCCTTTCACCTTCTGATTAGGCATCAAACGCTTGCATATCCGTTTGAAACTTCTCATGGTACCTCCTTACTTTTCTCTCGATATTTTCTTAAGTTTAAATTAGAGAGTACTTCACTCACCTTCCTCGATGTTATCGACCAGATGGTCGACCTTGCAGAGGTCTGTTCTTCCGGAATGCCCCGTTACCTATTCGTAAGTACGATGAAGATCCCGAAGAAAGGACGTCGACTTCATCATGATGACCTGAAGCAGAGGAATGAAGATAGCAACACAATGGATCGACCACTTCGAGAAGAGCAATCAAGACCGAGGACACCCGTTAAAATTTCGTAACCAGAATTTTCCCCCTTACTCCCCTCTTAAATCTCGGGACGAGATTTCTTGTAGTGGAGGAGAATTGTGACGCCCGGATAATTAGGCTACAGAAAAACTCTGCTAATGATGCCACGTCACCTCCGTTACTATTGTGAATCCCTTGTTAGTTCGAAGCCGATTCAAATTCAAAATTTAATTAAAGGCAAACAACAAAAGTTTTCAAACTTAAAAACTAAAATGTTCAATAAATAGTAGATAAAATCAGAGGCTAGTATAAAATTGTAAACAACATTATTGAAATGTGATAAGTCATTTGAACAATCTCAAACAGTGGCTGAATACATTATTTAATAACCTTTTAATTAATCTAAATCTAATATGAAATAGTATTTCACCCAAACTAGTTTTTGGTGCTAGGATCTAATGCACTGCAAATTATGAGCTAGCTCCCATATTTTACAAAAATCAATTAGGTGCTCAACATTTTTGAAAAACAGTAAAAGACAATAAATAAAAGAAAAGGAATAAAAACAGTAAAACAAAGCTAACTAAAATAAAGAGAAAAAGAACCCCCCCTTTGGCTGGCCGGTGGCCTCTGAGCCAACAGGCCCCAGCCCGGGCGCTTATAGCCCTGGGCGACCGAACCCTAGTGACCCAGCACCCCCACTCCCCACTCCTCGCACCACTCCCCCTCCCTCGTCTGGATCTGGATCGGAAGGATCCCGATCCCCTCGCCCCTCTCCCCGCGCGCCCGTCGCCACTCGGACTGCGCCTGACGCCGGGCTTCGTCCTCGGGCGCCCTTCCCCACCGCCTGCCTCCTCAACCTCCCTCTTACGTGGATCCGGTCGGGGGCAATCGACGCCCTGCATCGACGCCGGACCACCCCGCCGGAGCTACCCGCCGTCGTCGGCGCCGCCTCCCCGTCTACGCCGCCCCATCCACGGTCTCCTCCTCACCGGCCGACCCCGAGCCCGCTGCCCGTGCCCTACGAAATCCCTGTGAGGCTTCGCCCTTCTCCAGACCCCTCTGCTCCCTACGCCCGTGGTCGCCGCGCTGGCCGCGCCCGCCGTCACCCCCCTGACGTCGCGTGTCTGTTGGCCTCCGCCACGCGCACGCACCAGCGCCCGAGCTCGGGACGGGCTCGCGTCGCCAGCGTCTGCCACGCCCGTCGCCGTGAGCCCCACCTACGCCGCGGGCCACGCCCGTCCTTCCCGCCTTTCACACGCGGCGGCTACCCTCGCCCGGCTCCGGCCGCGACCCGCTCTCCCCTCCACTCGTGGCGGCCTCCTTGCAGCGGCCGGCGCCCGCCCGCCAGCGCCTTGCTCCGGCATTGCGCCTGCCACGGCCTCTGTCTGCGCCGGAGCACCCACGACCTTGTCGTGCCCGTTGACCGGACGCCCTGTTGCCTTCCTCGCGCGCCTGCGGGCCCTCGCCCGTGACGCCTCCCCGCGCCGGCTTCCGTCGCCGGATACGGCCGGCCGGCGAGCCTCGCCGTGGCCACGACCTCGCCCCCTAGCGTCCTCTCGCTCGTGCCCGTTTGAGCGGCGCCCGCCTCTGCGGCCCGATAGCCGCTCCGGTGGCGGATGGGCCCTTGCCAGTGGGCCCAGCCCCTGGAACATTTTATTAAAAAAAAGAAGAAAAGAATTTTAAAATAATAATAATAATAATGTTAATTAATTAATTAGTTATTTAATTAACTTAATTAATCCTAATTAGGTTAACCTAATCACTTAGGTTAGTTAATTAATCTGTTAGGTTAGTTAACAGTCAATGACAGCTGGGACCCACACGTCAGGTTGACCAAGTCAATGGTCAATGTTGACTGCTGACATCACTCTGATGTCATGCTGACGTCATCATTTACTATTCTGGATAATGTTGGATTTAAATAATTAATTAAATTCCAGAAATTAATAAAATCTTTAGAAAATCATATCTTTTAATCCGTAACTCGGATTGAAATACTTTCTACATGAAAGTTGCTCGAGCAGCGAGGCGAACCCGGATCGCAGCCCGTTAAATGCCACGCATCCCTAACCTATCGAACTCGCAACTTTCCCCCTCCGGCTCCTCTGCTTAAAAACGCGGAACACCGGGGATACTTTCCCGGATGTTTTCCCCCTTCACCGGCATCACCTCATGCCGCGTTAGGGCAACTCTAGCACCGATACTTGTCATGTCATGCATCGCTATGCACCTGCTTGCTTAAATATTTATTGTTTCTTCCCCCTCTTCTTCCGCTAGACACCGAGACCGACGCTGCTGCTGCCCAGTACGACTACGGTGTTGACGACAAATCCTTCTTGCTGTGCCAACCAGGCAAGCCCCCCTTGATCACCGGATATCGCCTACTCTTCTCTATACCGCTTGCATTAGAGTAGTGTAGCATGTTCTTGCTTTCGATTAATCCTATCTTTGCATAGCCTTTGTCCTTGCTACTCATTGTTACCTTTACCTGCTATCCTCTTTGCTTAGTATAGGATGCTAGTGTTCCATCGGTGGCCCTACACTCTTGTCCGTCCGCCATGCTATACTCTTTGGCTGTGATCACTTGGGAGGTGATCACGGGCATATACTATATAATTTACATCATTACATTACGGTGATCTTTGTTAGGAGATGAAATTTGAAAGAACGGTGGCTCCATCCCGGTAGAGGTGGGTGCGGTTCCCGACGCCCCATTTGTTACTTTGTGGCGGAGGCGGCAGGCAGGTTGAGACCACCTAGGAGAGAGGTGGGCACTGCCACAGTCGGCGTTCAGCGGATACTTAACACGCTTAACGAGATCTTGGTATTTGATCCGAGTCGGCCATTTGGTCTATACGCACTAACCATCCACGCGGAGTAGTTATGGGTATCCCGACGTCGTGGTATCACCGAAGCCTTCGTGGCGTCGGCGGGCCCGAAGCGGCGCGCGATTGGACCGCGTGAACGTGACTTCCTTTGTAATGGAGGTTGCTAGGTCTGCTTAGGCCGCGTTATAGCGTCGCAGGTGTGTGCTAAGAGGCGATGGGCCCGGACCCACGGGCGCTTAGGTTTAGACCGACGTACTGACCGCTCTGTTGGCCTAGGTCGGGCTGCGACGTGTTGATCTTCCGCGGCCGGGCATGACCCCGAAAAGTGTGTCCGGCCAAATGGGATCAAGCGTGTTGGGTTATGTGGTGCACCCCTGCATGGAAGTTAATCTATTCGAATAGCCGTGATCTTGATAGGCAGGCGACTTGGAGTTGTACCTTGACCTTATGACAACTAGAACCGGATACTTAATAGAACACACCCTTCCAAGTGCCAGATACAACCCGATGGTCGCTCTCTCTCAGGGTTACAAGGAGGGGATCGCCGGGTAGGATTATTGCTATGTGATGCTACTTGGAGGACTTCAGTCTACTCTCTTCTTCATGTTACAAGACGGAGGCTGCCGAGCGTAGTCTTGACGGGATTAGCTATCCCCTCTTATTACGGCATTCTGCGATTCGGTCTCTTGATATGGCCCATTACACATATATCCATGCATATGTAGTGTAGCTCCTTGCTTGCAGTACTTTGGACGAGTACTCACGGTTGCCTTGTTCCCCTTTTCCCTTTCTTTACTCGATTGCTGCGACTGACGATGGATCCCAGAGCTGTGACGCCACCGTCGATGGCGACTACTACACCGGAGGTGCCTACTACTACGCAGCAGCCGACGACGACCAGGAGTAGTTAGGAGGATCGAGCGGGGAGGCCTGCGCCTCTTCGATCTGTATCCCTGTTTGTGCTAGCCTTCTTAAGGCAAACTTGTTTAACTTATGTCCGTACTCAGATATTGTTGCTTCCGCTGACTCGTCTATGATCGAGCACTTGTATTCGAGCCCTCGAGGCCCCTGGCTTGTATTATGATGCTTGTATGACTTATTTATGTTTTAGAGTTGTGTTGTGATATTTTCCCGTGAGTCCCTGATCTTGGTCGTACACATTTGCGTGCATGATTAGTGTACGATTGAACCGGGGGCGTCACACTTGCGTCTCTCCTTGTTAAAATGATGGAGGTATTGTCTGGCAGGTTTCATCTTAGGATCCACATTGAGGTGGTGCTCAGCGAGTTCTCTCGGTACACCTAGCGTGTCAGAAGGTTTCCATGCAAAAATGTCATGATTCTCACGGATGAACTCGATGATCACGCTTTCCTATTTGGGATCCATACCAGTCCCGATGGTGAACTAATGGGATGAGTCTCCAGGGATGAAGTCAACCTATTTCATGTCTTCGGCCGACTTAAACTTGAGCCAAGGGTCAGACTCTGTGGTGGGCTTCTTCAAAGGTGTCATGTCAGCCGGATCAACATTGGATGTATAAAACTTTAGCTCCTCCGTTGTGCAGGCTGACTCAGCATAAGCTGTGTCACCATCCTCACATTCGCGTGTGATTCTTCTGTTACCCTCGACTGTGGCATTACCCTCTGGCCCAGGCATCTTGAGCTTGAGATAAACATAACAGGGTCGGGCCATGAAGCGAGCATAAGCCGACCGTCCTAAGAGGGCATGATATGGACTCTTGAATTTGACCACCTCCAACATCAGGAACTCTGATCTTTAGTTATACTCATTGCCAAACGCAACTTCCAACTTGATCCACCCAATAGGATAAGCGGACTTTCCAGGAATGATCCCGTGAAAGACGGTTGAGGAGGGTTGGAGCTGCTTCTCTGACAGGTTCATGCTTCTGAAGGTATCACAGTATAGGATATTGATGTTGCTTCCTCCATCCATAAGCACCTTAGTGAGCTTATAACCATCGACTTGAGGCGCCACCACAAAGGCTAAACAACCGGGGTTCTTAACCCGGGGAGGATTATCCGGGAGCTTGCGATCCTGCTTGCAAGTACTAGTCGTGAAAACGTGATACTACCTGCTATTCAACTACTTGGGGTTGCTCTGAAAACCTGATTGGTTGCCCTGCTATTGAACGCCTTGGCCAGATCGTTGATTTCCTCCATTATTGCTAGTACCCTAGTAGCCAGACCCTGAGCCGCCAGAGCCCTGATAACCGGGATTCTGGAAGCTACCAGACGAGCTGGCTCCCGGGAAGCCGGTTCTTGAGCCGCCTGCTCCAGGCTGCCCCGGGTTTCCGTCACCTCCACCTTGATGATTCTGATATGGCTGGTTGCGGAAAGCATGCAAAATGTAGAAATCTTCCCAAGACTGATTTGTCGGCTTATTGGGGAGGTTGTGTTTAGGACACGGGGCCTCCTTGAAATTACGAGGCTTGTTTCCATTGAAAGATCTCCCAAAATTGTTGTTCTGTCTCTGGCACTTGAAGCCAGTGTTGGTGTTAGCAACAAAGTTAGTGCCGCCCTCCAGGTGCTTGCACTTTCCACCATTGCCTTGATTGCCATGGTTGCCATTGTACCCATGGTTATTCTGCCGTTGCCCTTTGTCGCCATCGTTTTTCTTGCCTTTGCCAGACTTGTCATCATCTAAGCTAGGGTCTTTCGTGTTGTATGACTCGGCGTACCTGGTGAGGACGTCCATGAGATTGCCATGTCCTGAACCTTCCGCTTGAGTCGCCCAAGCTTCTGGACTATAAGGTCAAAATGACAGTTCTTCTCCAGGATCAAGACGGCTTGAGCAGCTGATATGCTATCAGAGGAGTGAATAATGTATGTGACCTGGCGAGCCCAGTGATGGGCCGATTCACCCTCGCGCTGGATGCAATGCTGTAGACCAACAATCGGCATTGGGCGCTTGCAAGTTCCTTGGAAGTTCTTAGTAAAGCGATCTTTCAACTCCGCCCATGTGTTGATGGAGTTGGGGGGAAGGTTCTTCAGCCAAGTACGAGCCAGCCCCCCAACACCATAGTCAGATACTTGGCGCAAACTGCATCACTAACATCCAACATGTCCATGGCGATCTCGTAGCTCTCAATCCAAGCGGCCGTCTCAAGATCAGCCGTGTAATTGGGAACCTTGTGGGGGCCTTTGAAATCCTTAGGCATGCGCTCGTTACGTAGAGCTGGTGCTAGGCAGGGAATCCCAATGGTTTTGGTGCTCGGTCCCGTACCTTGTGAAGCCAAAGGGGTCGTAGTAGGTGACGGCTGAGCCACCGTGTTTGTCGCTTCTGCCGCTCGCATGGCCTGAGCTGTGTCAAAGATTGCCTGAGCGTTTGAGCCCCCAGGCCGAGGCGGGTCACACGGCTGGTCGTGATGCCGATGAGTGCTGCTGGAGACTGTTGGTGACTCAGCATGCCGGCTCCTGTTGCGGCTCAGATGGGTGGAGTGGAGTCGCTGCTGTGTTGGGGAACGTCGCATGCAATTTCAAAAAAATTCCTACGCTCATTCAAGATCTACCTAGGAGATGCATAGCAACGAGAGGGGAAGAGTGTGTCCACGTACCCTCGTAGACCAAAAGCAGAAGCATTTGTTTAACGCGGTTGATGTAGTCGAACGTCTTCTCGATCCAACCGATCAAGCACCGAACGTACAGCACCTCCGAGTTCTGCACATGTTCAGCTCGATGACGTCCCTCGAACTCTTGATCCAGCAAAGTGTCGAGGAGAGTTCGTCGACCGCGATAAGCGTGGTAGCGGTGATGGTGAAGTGATCTACGCGGGGCTTCACCTAGGCACTACGTGAATATGATTGGGCGTAAACTATGGAGGGGCACCGCTGCGGCTTGGAACAATTGATGTGTGTTAGGCGCCCCACCCCGTATATAAAGGAGGGAAGGGGAGGAGGCCGGCCCTAGGCACACCCCAAGTGGGAGGAATCTTACTTGGGCTTCTAGTAGGATTCCCCCTCCCCTTCCTCTTATCGGAGGGGGAAAGGGGGAAGGAGAGAGAGAGGGAGAAGGAAAGGGGGGCGCCGCCCCCTCCCCTAGTCCAATTCGGACTCCCAGGGGGGTTCCGGTACCCCCCCCCCCGGTACTCCGATATGTACCCGATACATTCTGAAACACTTCCGGTGTCCGAATACTATCATCCAATATATCAATCTTTACCTCTCGACCATTTCGAGACTCCTCGTCATGTTCGTGATCTCGTCCGGGACTCCAAACAACATTCGGCCACCAAATCACGTAACTCATATAATACAAATCATCATCGAATGTTAAGCGTGCGGACCCTACGGGTTCGAGAACTATGTAGACATGACCGAGACACCTCTCTGGTCAGTAACCAACAACGGAACCTAGATGCTCATATTGGTTCCCACATATTCTACGAAGATCTTTATCGGTCAAACCGTAACAACAACATACGTAATTCCCTTTGTCATCGGTATGTTACTTGCCCGAGATTCGATCGTCGGTATCTTCATACCTAGTTCAATCTCATTACCGGCAAGTATCTTTACTCGTTCCGTAATGCATCATCCCGCAACTAACTCATTAGTCACATTGCTTGCAAGGCTTATCATGATGTGCATTACCGAGAGGAACTAGAGATACCTCTCTGATACTCGGAGTGACAAATCCTAATCTTGATCTATGCCAACCCAACAAACACCTTCAGAGATACCTGTAGAGCATCCTTATAATCACCCAGTTACGTTGTGACGTTTGATAGCACACAAGGTATTCCTCCGGTATTCGGGAGTTGCATAATCTGAATATGTGTAAGTCGTGAAGAAAGCAATAGCAATAAAACTTAACGATCATTATGCTAAGCTAACGGATGGGTCTTGTCCATCACATCATTCTCCTAATGATGTGATCCAGTTCATCAAATGACAACACATGTCTATGGTTAGGAAACTTAAACATCTTTGATTAACGAGCTAGTCTAGTAGAGGCTTACTAGGGACACTGTGTTTTGTCTATATATCCACACATGTATCAACTTTCCAGTTAATACAATTCTAGCATGAATAATAAACATTTATCATGATATAAGGAAAATATAAAATAACAACTTTATTATTGCCTCTAGGTCATATTTCCTTCAGTCTCCCACTTGCACTAGAGTCAATAATCTAGTTCACATCGCCATGTGATTTAACAGTAATAGTTCACATCTTTATGTGATTAACACCCATAGTTCACATCGCCATGTGATCAACACCCAAAGGGTTTACTAGAGTCAATAATCTAGTTCACATCTCTATGTGATTAACACCAAAAGAGTACTAAGGTGTGATCATGTTTTGCTTGTGAGAGAAGTTTAGTCAATGGGTCTGCCACATTCAGATCCGTATGTATTTTGGAAATTTCTATGTCTACAATGCTTTGCACAGAGCTACTCTAGCTAATTACTCCCAGTTCAATATGTATCCAGATTGAAACTCAGAGTCATCCAGATCGGTTTCAAAGCTTGCATCGACGTATCTCTTTACGACGAACTCTTTATCACCTCCATAACCGAGAAATATTTCCTTAGTCTTCTAAGGATAATTTTGACTGCCGTCCAGTGATCTACTCTTGGATCACTATTGTACCCCTTTGTCAAATTCGTGGCAAGGTACACAATAGGTTTGTTATACATCATCATACTTTATAGAACCTATGGCTAAGGCATAGGGAATGACTTTCATTCTCTCTCTCTATCTTCTGCTGTGGTCGGGCATTGAGTCTGACTCAACTTCACACCTTGTAACATAGGCAAGAACCCTTTCTTTGACTGATCCATTTTGAACTTCTTCAAAACTTTATCAAGGTATGTGCTTTGTGAAAGTCCAATTAAGCGTCTTGATCTATCTCTATAGATCTTGATGCCCAATATATAGGCAGCTTCACCGAGGTCTTTCATTGAAAAACTCTTATTCAAATATCCTTTTATGATATCCAGAAATTCTATGTCATTTCCAATCAACAATATGTCATCCACATATAATATTAGAAATGCTACAGAGCTCCCACTCACTTTCTTGTAAATACAGGCTTCTCCAAAAGTCTATATAAAACCATATGCTTTGATCACCTCATCAAAGCGTATATTCCAACTCCGAGATGCTTGCACCAGTCCATAAATGGATCACTGGAGCTTACACAATTTGTTAGCACCTTTAGGATTGACAAAACCTTTTGGTTGCATCATATACAACTCTTCTTTAAGAAATCCATTAAGGAATGCAGTTTTGACGTCCATTTGCCAGATTTCATAATCATAAAATGCGACAATTGCTAATATGATTCGGACAGACTTAAGCATCGCTATGGGTGAGAAGGTCCCATCGTAGTCAACTCCTTGAACTTGTCAAAAACCTTTCGCAACAAGTCGAGCTTTGTAGATAGTAACATTACCATCAGCGTTAGTCTTCTTCTTGAAGATCCATTTATTCTCTATGGCTTGCCGATCATCGGGCAAGTAAACCTAAGTCCACACTTTGTTCTCATACATGGATCCCATCTCTGATTTCATGGCCTCAAGCCATTTCACGGAATCTGGGCTCATCATCGCTTCCTCATAGTTCGTAGGTTCGTCATGGTCTATTAACATGACTTCCAGAGCAGGATTACCGTACCACTCTAGTACAGAATGTACTTTGGTTGACCTATGAGGTTTGGTAGTAACTTGATCTGAAGTTTCATGATCATCATCATTATCTTCCTCACTAATTGGTGTAGGCATCACGGGAACGGTTTTCTGTGATGAGCTACTTTCCAATTCGAGAGAAGGTACAATTACCTCATCAAGTTCTACTTTCCTCCCACTCACTTCTTTCGAGAGAAACTCCTTCTCTAGAAAGGATCCATTCTTAGCAACAAATATCTTGCCTTCGGATCTGTGATAGAAGGTGTACCCAACAATTTATGTTGGGTATCCTATGAAGACACACTTCTCCGATTTGGGTTCGAGCTTATCAGGCTGAAGCTTTTTCACATAAGCATCACAACCCCAAACTTTAAGAAACAACAGCTTAGGTTTCTTGCCAAACCACGGTTCAGATGGTGTCGCCTCAACGGATTTAGATGGTGCCCTATTTAACATGAATGCAACTGTCTCTACTGCATAACCCCAAAACGATAGTGGTAAATCGGTAAGAGACATCAGAGATCGCACCATATATAATAAAGAAATGCAGTTCTGGCGTTCGGACACACCATTACGCTGTGGTGTTCGAGGTGGCGTGAGTTGTGAAACTATTCCACACTGTTTTAAATGAAGGCCCAACTCGTAACTCAAATATTTTCTTGTTATGATGATTTTCAACTTCACTATGAAATTCTTTGAACTTTTCAAATGTTTTAGACTTGTGTTTCATTAAGTAGATATACCCATATCTGCTCAAATCATCTGTGAAGGTCAGAAAATAACGATACCCAGCACGAGCCTCAACACTCATCGGACCGCATACATCGGTGTGTATTATTTCCAATAAGTCAGTGGCTCACTCCATTGTTCCGGAGAATGGAGTCTTAGTCATTTTGCCCATGAGGCATGGTTTGCAAGCATCAAATGATTCCAAAAGTCCATCCGTGTGGAGTTTCTTCATGCGCTTTACACCAATATGACCTAAACGGCAGTGCCACAAATATGTTGCACTATCATTATCAACTTTGCATCTTTTGGCATCAATATTATGAATATGTGTATCACCATGATCGAGATTCAACAAAAATAGACCCCTCTTCAAGGGTGCATGACCATAAAAGATATTACTCATATAAATAGAACAACCATTATTCTCCGATTTAAATGAATAACCGTCTCGCATCAAACAAGATCCAGAAATAATGTTCATGCTCAACATAGGCACCAAATAACAATTATTCAGGTCTAAAACTAATCCTGAAGGTAGATGTAGAGGTGGCATGCCGAAAGCGATCATATCGACCTTGGAACCATTCCCGACGCGCATCGTCACCTCGTCCTTAGCCAATCTTCATTAATTCCGTAGCCCCAGTTTCGAGTTGCAAATATGAGCAACAGAACTAGAATCAAATACCCAGGCTCTACTACAAGCATTAGTAAGGTACGCATCAATAACATGTATATCAAATATACCTTTGTTCAGTTTGCCATCCTTCTTATCCGCCAAATACTTGGGACAGTTTCTCTTCCAGTGACCAGTCCCTTTGCAGTAAAAGCACTCAGTTTCAGGCTTGGGTCCAGACTTGGGCTTCTTCCTGGGAGTGACAACTTGCTTGCCATTCTTCTTGAAGTTCCCCTTCTTTACCTTGCCTCTTTTCTTGAAACTAGTGGTCTTTTTAACCATCAACACTTGATGCTCTTTCTTGATTTCTACCTCCGCAGCTTTGAGCATAGTGAAGAGCTTGGGAATTGTCTTATCCATCCCTTGCATATTATAGTTCATCACGAAGCCTTTGTAGCTTGGTGACAGTGATTGAAGAACTCTGTCAATAACACTATCATCCGGAATATTAACTCCCAGCTGAGTCAAGTGGTTATGGCACCCAGACATTCCGAGTATGTGTTCGCTGACAGAACTGTTCTCCTCCATCTTGCAGCTATAGAACTTGTTGGAGACTTCATATCTCTCAACTCGGGGCATTTGCTTGAAATATTAACTTCAACTCCTGGAACATCTCATATGGTCCATGACATTGAAAATGTATTTGAAGTCCCGATTCTAAGCCGTAGAGCATGGCACACTGAACTATAGAGTAGTCATCAGACCGCATCCGCCAGACGTTCAAAGCGTCTACCTTAGGCTATTTTTTAAAAAAAATAATACAATTTTTTTATTAAATTTCAGAAATATTACGACATAATTATATTTTTAAAAATTAATACCCAATCGGCCATAATACCCAATCGGCCTACTGCTGGCCGATTGGATCGAGTCGGCCTACTGTTGGCTGATTGGACCCCAGTCGGCCTACTGTCGGCCTATTGGATCCAGTCGGCCCACTGCTGGCCGATTGGTGCCCAGTCTGCTTCCTGTAGGCCGATAGGTGCATGCACACATTTATCTGTTGAATAAGTATTTGAAAAATGTTGAAAAAATATATTGAACAAGTATTTGAAAAATGTTGATTTCTTTTTTGAAATTGTTGAATAATTTGAGAAATGTTGAAGAAGTATTTTCAAAAATGTTGATCATGTATATAAAAATGTTAATCAAGCATTTGCAAAAAATGTTAAACAAGTATTTGAAAAAAATGTTAAACAAGTATTTGAAAAACTTTTAAACAAGTATTTCAAAAAATATTGATCATGTATATAAAAATGTTTAACAATTGTTTGTAAAAATGTTGATCATGTATATAAAAATATTGATCAATATAAAAATATTGATCATGTATATTATACATATGTTAAACATTTTTTCAAATACGTGTTCAATTTTTTAAATACTTGTTTAAAAAAATTTCAAATACTTTATATACATTATCAACATTTTTATGTACATGATCAATATTTTTTCAAATACTTGTTCAACATTTTTCCAATACTTGTTCAACATTTTTTGCAAATGCTTGATTAACATTTTTATATACATGATCAACATTTTTGAAAATACTTAATTCCTGCTCGTCCTCGAGTAGGTAAATGATAAAAAAGATAATTTTTGATGTGGAATGCTACCTAGCATAATCTTGATCATGTATCTAATCATGGCATGAATATTAAGACATGAGTGATTCAGAGCAATAGTCTATCATTTGAAATAAAACAATAATACTTCAAGCCTACTAATAAAGCAATCATGTCTTTTCAAAATAACATGGCCAAAGTAAGTTATCCCTACAAAATCATAAAGTCTGGCTATGCTCCATCTTCACCAGACAAAATATTCAAATCATGCACAACCCCGATGACAAGCCAAGCAATTGTTTCATACTTTTGATGTTCTCAAACCTTTTCAACTTTCACGCAATACATGAGCGTGAGCCATGGACATAGCACTATAGGTGGAATAGAATGGTGGTTGTGGAGAAGACAAAAAAAGAGAAGATAGTCTCACATCAACTAGGCGTATCAACGGGCTATGGAGATGCCCATAAATAGACATCAATATGAGTGAGTAGGGATTGCCATGCAACGGATGCACTAAGAGCTATAAGCGTATGAAAGCTCAGACAGAAAACTAAGTGGGTGTGCATCCAACTTGCTTGCTCATGAAGACCTCGGGCGTTTGAGGAAGCCCATCATTGGAATATACAAGCCAAGTTCTATAATGAAAATTCCCACTAGTATATGAAAGTGATAACTAAAGAGACTCTCTATATGAAGAACATGGTGCTACTCTGAAGCACAAGTGTGGTAAAAGGATAGTAACATTGCCCCTTCTCTCTTTTTCTCTCATTTTTTTCTTATTTTTCTTATTTTTTTATTTTTTTGGTGGGCTTCTTTGGCCTCTTTTTTTATTTGGGCTTCTTTGGCCTCTTTTATTTTTTGTAAAGTCCGTAGTCTCATCCCGACTTGTGGGGGAATCATAGTCTCCATCATCCTTTCCTCACTGGGGCAATGCTCTAATAATGATGATCATCACACTTTTATTTACTTACAACTCAATGTTACAACTCGATATCTGGAACAAAGATATGACTCTATATGAATGCCTCCGGCGGTGTACCGGGATGTGCAATGATCTAGCATAGAAAAGATATCAAAAAACGGAGAAGCCATGAAAATATCATGCTAGCTATCTTATGATCATGCAAAGCAATATGATAATGAATGCTCGAGTCATGTATATGATGATGATGGAAGTTGCATGGCAATATATCTCGGAATGGCTATGGAAATGCCATGATAGGTAGGTATGGTGGCTGTTTTGAGGAAGATATAATGAGGCTTATGTGTGATAGAGCTTATCGTATCACGGGGTTTGGATGCACCGGCGAAGTTTGCACCAACTCTCGAGGTGAGAAAGGGCAATGCAATCATGTCGAAGAGGCTAGCAATGATGGAAGGGTGAGAGTGCGTATAATCCATGGACTCAACATTAGTCATAAAGAACTCACATACTTATTGCAAATATCTATTAGTCATCAAAACAAAGTACTACGCGCATGCTCCTAGGGGGATAGATTGGTAGGAAAAGACCATCGCTTGTCCCTGACCGCCACTCATAAGGAAGACAATCAATAAATAAATCATGCTCCGACTTCATCACATAACGATTCACCATACGTGCATGCTACGGGAATCACAAACTTCAACACGAGTATTTCTACAATCCAGAACTACCCACTAGCATGACTCTAATATCACCATCTTTATATCGCAAAACTATTGCAAGGAATCAAACATATCATATTCAGTGATCTACAAGTTTTATGTAGGATTTTATGACTAACCATGTGAATGACCAGTTCCTGAAATCTCTCTAAATAGACATAAGTGAAGCAAGAGAGTTTAATTCTTTCTACAAAAGATATGCCCACGCTCTAACAGATATAAGTGAAGCAAAAGAGCATTCTACAAATGGTGGTTTTCTATGTGAAGAGAAACAGGCAATCCAAACTTCAAATGATATAAGTGAAGCACATGAAGCATTCTATAAAGCCATACTTAAAAGATTTAAGTGAAGTGAAAAGAGCATTCTATAAATAAACCAAGGACTATCTCATACCATCATGGTGCATAAAAGAAAAGTGAAAACTAAATGCAAAAGACGCTCCAAGATTGCACATATCGCATGAACGAAACGAATCCGAAAACATACCGATACTTGTTGAAGAAAGAGGATGCCTTCCGGGGCATCCCCAAGCTTAGACGCTTGAGTCTCCTTGAATATTTACTTGGGGTGCCTTGGGCATCCCCAAGCTTGAGCTCTTGCCTCTCCTTCTTCTCCTCACATCGAGACCTTCTCGGTCATCGAAAACTTCATCCACACAAAACTTCAACAGAAAACTCAGTAAGATCCGTTAGTATAATAAAGCAAATCACTACTCTAAGTACTGTTGAAAAACAATTCATATTTTTTTTGCATTATAGCTACTGTAATATAACTTTTTAATGGCTTAATCCACTGATATAAATCGATAGTTTCATCAAAACAAGCAAACTATGCATCAAAAACAGAATCTGTCTAAAACAGAATAGTCTGTAATAATATGAACATTCACCATACTTATAATACTTGAAAATTTCTGACAAAATTAGGAAAAATAAAAAATTTGTATAGAAATACATTGCAAAAAGTTTCATAACCATTTGACGTTCCAGTAAAAAATTAAAAATCGCACACTACAGCCAAAGTTTCTGTCCTGCACCATACGAACCAACAAGCATTGTAAACATCCTAAAGGCAAACCTTGGCACATTATTTTTATTTCTACATTTAATAAAAGCACACAAAAGAAATAAATGACTCTCTAAAACTTCCGAGTTGTCTCCTTGGCAGCACTTTCTTTAAAGCCATTAAGCTAGGCATATAGTGCTCAAGTAGTGAATCCACCCGGATCCCAAGGTATATCAAAGCCAATTTTTATTAGCAATGATTTGTCATTTAGTAGTGAGCACAAGGCAACATATATCATGCAACAACAAAGTCTAACTCTCTTCCTATGCATCGGCATGTCATAAAAGAACAATTCATGAACACATAGTAAAGGTTAATGCATAGTATAAACAGTTTCTTGCAATTTTATCATGTTGGAAACATAGAGAGGTGGGGATATAGTTCCTCTCTCATAATAATTGCAAGTAGGAGCAGCAAGCACATGCATATTATATTCATCAAAATCATCATGTGCAATGGTATAAGGCAACCCATCAATATAATCCTTAATAAGGGTAAACTTCTCCAATATTGTGTAGTTGGGAGAATTCAAAAAGATGATAGGACTATCATGCGTGGGTGCAATAGCAACAATTTCATGTTTAACATAAGGAACTATAGCAAGTTCATCTCCATAAGCATAATTCATACTGGCATCTTGGCCACAAATATAGCAAGCATCATCAAAAAGGAATATTTCAAAAGAATCAACGGGATCATAATAGTCATCATAGCAATCATCCTTCAGTAAGCACGAGGGGAAATTAAACAATGTATGAGTTGAAGATTTACTCTCATTAGAAGGTGGGCACGGGTACCTAATCCGCTCTTCCTCCTTTTGTTCTTCGCTCTCCTCATCATCTTTTTCATCCAATGAGCTCACAGTTTCATCAATTTCTTCTTCCATAGATTCCTGCAAAATATTAGTCTCTTCTTGGAGAGCGGAGACCTTCTCAATAAGTGCATCAATATCGGAGTTGAATTCATAATTGGCATAGCAATATTTAAGGATAGCTAAATTTTCAGGTCTATAAACACCATCATAAAGATTTTCAAACTCTTTGAACATAGATTCAATTTCATAAGCACCCATAAAAGCAACAAATTCTTCTATTTGTTCCACATCATAGTAATCATATATACCTGTAGCATAAGAAGCCAAGGTTTCATTATCATTAAATTTGCATGAAAAGGGAAGGTGTGGAGCCTTCATCCTAGAGCAACAAGTATAATCATATCTCAAGCATAGTTGCCTAGCATAGCACTTCAACATATAAATTTGATCCCATAATAGTTTCCCTTTTTGAGTCAAGCGCTAATCCCTAAAGTATTCACGTTGGTTCAACGTGTCTCCCATTACATAATTGAATGAGGTTTTCTCAGGATTATCAAAGTAGTACATAATATTTTCCACATAATAATCATCGAGGGTTTTAGGAGGTTCCCCATCTCCATGAGTAGCAAGTAAACCTAATTTTTTTGGTATTTCATGTTCCATATCCATAACTAAAGATAAAGAACAACTAAGAACAAAAAATTACTTAGTGATAAAGAAAACAAGCACACACGAGAATATTCACCCCACGCTATGGCTCCCCGGCAACGGCGCCAGAAAAAGGTCTTGATAACCCACAAGTATAGGGGATCAATTGTAGCCTCGTTCGATAAGTAAGAGTGTCGAACCCAACGAGGAGCTAAAGGTAGAACAAATATTCCCTCAAGTTCTATCGACCACCGATACAACTCTACGCACGCTTGACGTTCGCTTTACCTTGAACAAGTATGAAACTAGAAGTACTTTGTAGGTGTTGTTGGATAGGTTTGCAAGAAAATAAAGAGCGCGTAAATAAAAGCTAGGGGTTGTTTAGATAAAGACACAACTAAATTAGTTTTATTAAAGAGCTTTTTGTCACGAGAAAGTTATTTGTCCCTAGGCAATCGATAACTAGACCGGTAATCATTATTGCAATTTTATTTGAGGGAGAGGCATAAGCTAACATACTTTCTCTACTTGGATCATATGCACTTATGATTGGAACTCTAGCAAGCATCCGCAACTACTAAAGATCGTTAAGATAAAACCCAACCATAGCATTAAAGCATCAAGTCCCCTTTATCCCATACGCAAACAACCTACTTACTCGGTGCGTGCTTACATCACTCACGCCACCCACCATAAGCAAATCATGAACATATTCCAAACCCTACAGCGGGGACCCCTCACTCTTGCGCGACACGGGGAGCACCATAGGACAACACCAATAATAAAACATGCAACTCAAACCAATCTTGATCAGCAAATAACCCATAGGACAAAACGGATCTACTCAAACATCGTAGGATAGCCATACATCATTGGGAAATAATATATAGTGTTGAGCACCATGTTTAAGTAGAGATTACAGCGGGTAAGAGAGAGGTTACACTGCTGCATAGAGGGGGGAAGAGTTGGTGACGATGGCGGTGAAGTTGTTGGTGAAGATGGCGGTGATGATGATGGCCCCGGCGGTGTTCCGGCGCCAGCGGAAGAGAGGGGGAGAGGTCCCCCTTCTTCTTCTTCTTCTTCTTCTTCCTTGACCTCCTCCCTAGATGGGAGAAGGGTTTCCCCTCTGGTCCTTGGTCTCCATGGCATGGGAGGGGCGAGAGCCCCTCCGAGGTTGGATCTGTCTCTCTGTCTCTCTCTGTTTCTGCGTTCTCCTTGCTGCCCTTTCACCGTTTCGTATATATATGGAGATCCGTAACTCCGATTGGACTGAAATCTTCGCCGTGATTTTTTCCTAAAAATTAGCTTTCTTGCGGCCGAAGAAGGGCATCAACCGCCTTATGGGGGGCCACGAGGGTCAGGGGTGCGCCCAGCGGGGTGGGGCGCGCCCCCCTGCCTTGTGCCTCCCTCAGGCACCGTCTCGCCTGGATTTTTCTTCCGGAATTCTCCAAATATTCCAAAAATATTCTCCGTACGTTTTTATCCCGTTTGGATTCCCTTTGATAAGGGGTTTCTGCGAAACAGAAAACATGCAACAAACAGGAACTGGCACTGGGCACTCGATCAATATGTTAGTCCCAAAAATATTATAAAAAGCTGCCAAAAAGTATATGAAAGTTGTATAATATTGGCATGGAACAATCAAAAATTATAGATACAACGAAGACGTATCAATACTTCTTCAACATTTTTCAAATACCTATTCAGCAGTTTCAAATATTTTTTCAACATTTTTCAAATACTTGTTCACTGTTTTCTTTTCAAATGCTTGATTAACATTTTTATATGCATGTTCAACATTTTTCAAATATATATCCAACAGATAAATGCGTGCATGCACCTGTCGGCCTAGAGGAAGCAGACTAGGAGCCAATCGGCCAGCAGTGGGCCGACTGGATCCAATCAGCAGGCAGTGGGCCAACTAGGGTCCAATCGGCCAGCAATAGGCCGACAGGATCCAACACTACAAAAAAAGACACATCCGTGACATTTTGGGCCGAACAAATTTTTTTTCTGTCATACATATGACACTTCTATGACGATAATTGTGATAAAACCCGGTATCATCATAGATGTGGTGGGCTCCTTCTTCTATGACAAAAAATCATGACAGAAAATGGGCTTTTCGTCCTGGGCGGGCCGGAGACGCAGCTGCATGACATTCTATGGGCCGTCCATGATGGAAAAAACCGTGGTAGAAGCGAGGGGGAGGAAAATTTCGGGGATTTGCCGGTTACGGTGGGAGGTCGGGGCGGCGATGCGCGTTCTCTCGTGACACGCGGCGTAGGCGTTGGCTCTAATCAACCCCGAAGCGAGGCGTTGGGCTCTAATCGAACCCGGCGACAGACCGCAGTTACTCGTTATCGAACCCGAGCGATCGATCAATGGCTGTTAATCGAACCCGATGGAGCGATTCGCTTCGCCATCTGCGCTAATCAAGCCGATCGATTGGATGAGCGATGAGTGTTGCGGGCGGGGGGTTGGATGAACAGTGACCGGTGGCGTTGCCTCTGGATGAACAGGCCCCCGTGGTGTGGAGGGCAGGATGAGCGATGAAGCGGTGGAGGGTGGTTGAACAGGACCCCGTGGTGTGGAGGGCTGGATGAACAGTGAAGCAGTGGAGGGGTGGTTGAGCGATGGCCGGTGGAGTAGCGGCGGTGGAGGCTGGATGAACAGGAGCCCGTGGAGGCTGGAGGAGGTCGACGGTAGCCCGTGGAGGCCGGAGGAGGTCGACGGTGGAGATGAGCGGTATCCGTGGAGTCCTGCTTTTGCGGTACGCCACACCCTCCCGATGAACAGGACCCCGTTTGACCGTGGCGCTCCAACACAAGTCCGTTTAAATCTGCTTTTGCGGTACGCCACACCTCCCGATCAACAGGACCCTGTTTGGACCGTAGCGCCCAACACAAGTCCGTTTAAATGCTTTTGGTACGCCACACCCCTCCCGATCAACAGGACCCCGTTTGACCGTAGGAGGTCCGTTTGCCGGTTTTATGGCACGCCACACCCTCCCGATCAACGGGACCCTGTTTCGACCGTAGGAGGTATGTTTCCTCCGTTTTGCGATACGCCACACCCCTCCCGATCAACAGGACCCCGTTCCGAACGTAGGAGGTCCGTTTCCTCCGTTCTGCGGTACGCCAGGCCTCGTTTCCATCGCCTGTTCCGTCCAAGCCCTCCTGATGAACACGACCACGCATTCCGTTCCGACCCAGTCGGTTGGCTCCCACGCATTTTGTTGCCTCCCCATGAACACGACGCATTCCGTTGCCTCCCCATGAACACGACGACGACGCTGTTTCTCCGTTCCAACCCAGCCATGTACACGAGCCCTCGCCGTACGTATGCGCGAGTAGGCGTTCGAGACCCCGCCCGTATGTACACGTATGTGGCCGTATTTTCTTTCTTGCACCCTGGCCGCTGTACATACGTGTACATGCTACGTGCGCGCCTCTACAACGACACGTGCGCGCCTCTACATCCACCAGTATACATGTGCACACACGTTCGCAACCAGAATGACAACGCTACGTACGCTTCGACTGTGGGTCCCGACCGCCGTGCACTTCCTTGCTGCGAAGATGTAGCTGGTGGGTCCCAGCAGATGTGGGGCGGATCGTTTTGTTTTTGCGGACGCACTTCCTTGCGTGCGAAGATGTAGCTTGTGGGTCCCAGCGGTGGGGCGAATCGTTTTTGCCCAGACGCACTTCCTTGCGTGCGAAGGTGTAGCCGGTGGGTCCCAGCAATGAGGGAAACGTTTTTTTTGTGAAATACGGTGGCCCGTCCGGTGGGTCCCCGCTGTCAGGTGGAGGAATCATTATTTTCCGCGTAATAAGGAGGCACTTCCTTGCTGCGGCCGTGGACCCAGCTGTCAGCCTCTCCACGCACAGTAATCTTCCGATGGAAGTCGTTCCTTGACCACGTTGACCATGCTGCGCCGAGAGCACCACGGCGATGGACGACGGTGAGGCCTAGGAAGGGGACGACACAGAGGCAGGGAAGACTCGACAATTGTTTCCCACGCGGAGGGGAGTACGAATGTATGAGGGTTTACTGGTTCGTCTGCCGTCGCCGGAGAATAACAGCAGGTGTGGGTGAGTAGAGGGATGGCTAGGCCAACGATGGGAGTACGGTGGGGTGGTGAGGCTCGTGACGGCAGACGGCCCGTCACCGGGAGGAGGAGGGAGCAGCAGTCCCGCCGGTGCTGGTTTGAGCGGCCGGAGCAGAAGAGCAGATTGAAGAAGCACGATGGCCGTTGGATGGACATCCAACCATCACTGCTTGTCGCCAACCTTTTTAGGAAAGCCTCAAATCTGTGGAAACAGACATACAACCCATCCGCCATTATTTCTAATAATTTACAGCCCATTTGCTAATTCTTAAGGTTTTTTGGAGCCCATATTCTTTTGTTAGCATTACAGCCCATATTGTGGCCATGGTTAAAAAATATACAAAATTTTGCATATTTGATGCACGGTCCGAACTGTTTTTAATCGAAATTTCGACTCACATTCAAACTGATTTTAAAAATAAATGCATATCAATATAAAATCCAACAAATTCTCCATGCATAAAATCAATGTAATTTAAAATCTTGAAATGAAAAAATATTTGAAACTAATTGCCGGTTTGATGTGTTTTAAAATGTACAGCCCATTTCTCATTCTTGATGGGCTATTTTCGCCACCAATGAAAGCTCTCCTCGTCTTGAAAGATTTGCAGCCCAACAGGCCTGACAAAGCGACTTACTTGGCAAATCACAAAAAAACTAGGCTGTGGTCGTGGACCCAGCTGTCAGCCTCTCCGCGTACAGTACTCTTCCGATGGAAGTCGTTCCTTGACCACGCCGCACGGAGAGCACCACGGCGGTGGACGACGACGAGGCCTAGGAAGGGGACGACGCGGAGCCGGGGAAGCCCGCGCGGAGAGAAGTACGAGGGTTCACTGGTTCGGCTGTGGTGTGAGGCTGCAGTCGCAGCAGGGCCTGGCCAGCGATGGGAATAGTAGGAGGCGGTGAGGCCTCCGCGGCAGCACAGCCGGCCATGGGAGGCAGGAGCATGCGGCACGACCAGTATTGCTTTGGTAATTTGGAGCAAGAAGGCCAGAGGTTGAAGAAGCACTACGGCCGTTGAATGGACATCGTACGGTCACTGGAGCTAGAATCGTTCATATTGCCTAAGTTGAGAAAGCCCTTCGTCCGCGTCAACTTAGTAGGCCCACAAGACAGCCTCCCACCAAGGTGGGTCCTAGCTAGCCGGGGGAGTATTCATTTTTTGTGCGTAATAAGGAGGCATTTCCGGTGGGTCCGAGCTGACAGCGGGGGGAAAGTTTTTTTGGTGAAATACGGTGGCCCGTCCGGTGTGTCCCAGCAGTCAGGGGGAAACGATTTTTTTCGCAAAATACTGTTGGGCCGTCCGGTGGGTCCCGCTGTCAGGTGGAGAAATAATTATTTTCTGCGTAGTAAGGAGGCACTTCCTTGCGGCTGCCGTGGACCCAGTTGTCAGCCTCTCCACGTATAGTACTCTTTCGATGGAAGTCGGTCGTTGACCACATTGACCACGCTGCGCCGAGAGCACCACGGCAGTGAACGACGGCGAGGCCTAGGAAGGGGACGATGCGGAGCCGGGCCACGGGAGGCAGGAGGAGGCGGTAGCACAGCCGACCACGGGAGGCAGGAGCAGGCGGCACGACCGGCGCTTGCTTTGGTAGTGGAGCAAGAAGACCAGAGGTTGAAGAAGCACTATGGCCGTTGGATGGACATCATACGGTCATCGGAGTATTGACTAAGTTGACAAAGCCCTCCGTCCCCGTCAACTTAGTAGGCCCACAAGTCAGCCCAACAATATGGTGGGTCCCAGCTAGCAGGGGGGTATTCATTTTTTGGGCGTAATAAGGAGGCACTTCCTTGCGTGCGAAGATATAGCTGGTGGGTCCGACCTGTCAGCGGGGGAACGTTTTTTTCGCGAAATACAGAGGCCCTTCCTGTGGGTCCTAGCTGTCAGGTGGAGGAATCATTATTTTGCGCGTAATAAGGAGGCATTTCCTTGCGTGCGGCTGTGGACCCAGCTGTCAGCCTCTCCACGTACAGCCCACTTCCGATGGATGTCGTTCATTGACCACATTGACCAGGCCACGCCGAGAGCACCAGGGCGGTGGACGACGACGAGGCCTAGGAAGGTAACGACACGGAGCCAGGGAATACTCGGCAGCTTGTTTCACGCGGAGGAGTACGAGGTTTATCGTTCGTCTGCCGTCCGCCGGAGAATAACATCATGTGTGGGTGAGTAGAGGGATGGCTTGGCCAGCGATGGGAATACGGTGGGGCTGTGGGGCTGCTGGCGGCATAGCCCGGCAGCGGGAGGAGGAAGCGAGCAGTCCACTTGGCGCTTGTTTGAGCGGCCGGAGCATGAAGAGCGAGATTGAAGAAGACGACAGCCGTTGGATAGCCATCCAACGATCAACGCTCTCGTGTGTTGACTAAGTTGACAGGCGTTGCATGTCGGCCAACCTTTTTTATGAAAGCATACGGCGTCAACCTATAGTAGGCGCACAAGTCAGCCTCAAATCTGTGGAAAACGACATACTGACCCATCCGCCATTATTTCTAATAATGTACAGCCCATTTGCTAATTCTTAAGGTTTTTTTTTGGAGCTCGTCTTCTTTTTGTTAGCATTACACCCCATATTGTGGCCACGGTTAAAAAGTATACGAAATTTTGCATATTTCGGTGCGTTCAACTGTTTTTAATCCAGAAATATCGATTCACATGCAAACTATTTTGAAAATAATTTATATAAATATAAAATCCAAATAATTGTCCATGCATAAAAATCAATGGAATTTAAGATCTTGTAATGAAAAATATTTGAAACTAATTCCCGGTTTGATGTGTTCTAAAAATGTACATGCCATTTCTGGGCAAACCGAATGAAACTTCCATCGTCTTGAAAGATTTGCAGCCCAGCAGGGCCGATAAAGCAAGTAGGCCTTGTTTGGGTATTTCTTTAAAAAAAAGAACTAGGCTACCCATTTTCAGCAAGAAAAAAACACAACTGGGCTCATGATGTGGTAAACATAAATAAAACCACGGCTAGGCAGACCCTGACCCCTTTCAGCCCCGTTGTTACCCTGATCCGTCGCTAAAACTAGTATAAATAACAACTGCTTGTTCCTTAAAAAAACTGCTCGACTTGCTGGGTCCCTGGTGTCAGCCGCTCGTAGTGTAATTCTCTCGCTTATTAACTACATTGACAATGCCGTGAGCCCCAGATGTCCAACCATTAGGAGGAACCATATTTTTGGGCTTGTACTATAGAGGCACTTGCTTGCGTACTGCCATGGCGTCAAGGGTCCCTCTTGTCATCCTCTCCATGTACAGATCATCTCCTTGTTCCTCTCGGTTGTTGATAGCGTTGACAACGCAAGAGGCGGCGCGCGCAGCACGGCGAAGCGAACCAAGGACGCAAGGCGGAGGACGACGGCGAGGCCTCGACGGAACGAGCAGGAGCCGTTGAAGATGCGCCGTCCATCGCAGCGGAGGGGAGTACGAGGTTGATCGGTTCGAGCATCGCAGTGCGTGTTGGGGCTGACATCGCCGGAGAATAACAGGACGTGTGGGGGAATAGAGGGAGGGACTGGCCAACGTTGGAGAGTACGTACGGTAGGGCGGCGGAGGCGCAGCCAGCCATGGGAGGCGGGAGCAGGCGGGAGCAGGCGGAGCCGACGGGGTGGTTTGGTTTGGGCGGCTGGAGGAAGAAGAAGACAAGAGATAGAAGATACACGACAGATGTTGGATGTCAATCCAACGGCTGCTAGGCAGAATCGTTTGTTGACTGGCTAGTAAGTCGACACCACCTTGGATAGGCTATTTCCTCGCGGGTCCCAAATGTCGGAATCCAAATCTGTCACGGTCATGCAGCCTTTCCTATGAAAATTTACAACCTATTTGATGTGCTAGTTCGAAATAAGTTTGTGTGTGCTGGTGGGGGCTAATCACTTGGCTTCTGTAATCCACAGTGAGCTCAAGCAGCCGGCGTGAGTGATGTTGTTTCCCTTGGTTGTGATTTGTTGCAATATTTCACTCTAAATTAAACGAATGGCAAGCCATTTTGCCTCGTTTCAAAGAAAATATGACAATCACAGCCGAGTTGAAAAGGGCAGGACCATCTAACTCCAGCTTACAAACTGTACAAAAGCACGAGGGTTGATTGTTCATCAGGTTTACAAAAAAACCCAGATTGAAAAGGGCAACAACATCTAACTCAAAGCCTTTGTTTTTCGGCAGTCACGGTCAAATGGATCGGTCGAGTCCATAGAATGAACATCCTGGTCGTAAAATTTCTTGGATTATGACCACAATATGTTGTAAATAGAAGCCCGACACGCTCGTAAGCTCTTTTGCCCACCGAAACTCCTTTTTTGCTCTTCGACATACCCATCCGGCAAAACCATGCTGCGATAAACTTAAGCACGATGGACAATAGTAACCTCGCATTCAGCAGGAAGAATGTGACAAATCTTGTGTTTGCACGGTTGGCTACATATCGTTCTAGCGTTATTGTCTTCAATCGAATTTCATGAGAAGTGAGAAAATCCCGATGCTTACTTAATCCACCGATTGGTTATAACTTTCTTACCCGTCCTGTTGCCTAAATAGGCATGAAGATTGAAAACAGTTAAGGTCTAAAGAAGAGTGTCGAAGAGCAACAGTTGAACGGTTAATTCTAGTACACTATATGCGGGCTTCCAATGTGCGTGAAATTATCACCTTTATATACAACTTCTCCGGACATGGAAAGCATTGCAGCAAGCCAATAATCTTGTTCGAGATCAAAACTATTCATTTGGATATATAAGATCTTGACAGAATCCGGCACCATTGATAGGCCATCCATGGATAAACTCTTCATTGAGCATAGAACATAATATTAGTACAAAATGTGTACTCCAACATGATATATAAATTATGCAAGAAATTTAAAATGCAGCTTATGGTTACAAGTGTAGATGATAATATAAAGTACACGAAGAACTGTGGAGCCAAACACCATATTGAAATGAGCACGAGAGATCATGTATTACACCCAAGGTCTCCAGTTTAGGCGCAGAGAGGACGGTTATTTCCAACGGTGAATAACTAGAATCAAGGATCAACCTTTGAAGTGAAGGGGAATCTTGGATGATGAGCTACCTTCCGTCAAAAGAAATTCCAATTCTTACAAGGTTAGGCGACTCTATTTGGAGACAACCGATTCTAACTGTGAAAACAAGCACCAAGCACTCCAAATAGCAGGGCAACTGGAGTGGATGATCTTGTGCAATGAGGCCTCCGATATCTGAACCCGCACAAGTGAAAGTTTCTTGAGAAATGGGAGTCGAAGGTTTAGTATCAGATTATGCAGTAGGTAGCACAGCGCAAAAGGTGGCGGTGTGGAGAGAGGAGGAAAACCGCGAGATGGACATCGGTGCTGAGGGCACAAGTTCATGGCATTCGGTATGTGGTATGTGATTTCGAGGGGAATAGTAGAACTCAAGCAGCTGTAGTTCTGTGAATTCAGAGGATTTCAGCCAGGCGTCCATAGTGCAGGGCATGGTATGCTTGCTCAAGTAGCATGACGGGATGCAGAGGCTTTGAACGGAGCCCTGGTGGGAGGAGATGATGGCTCTGAGGATTTCAAAATCATTCAAGAGAGATAGCTGACGACAGTCGAGATTAAGGGGCACGGCGCGCCATAGAGGGCGCCACCGAATTGAGAGGACTTGGGTGCTGCAGCAATCCTTGGTGGGGAGAAGCGAGATGATCTCCCCAAGGATGGCGTCCGGGAGATCGCTGATGCGGTCCACCCGAGATTCTACGGGTTCCTGGGATCCGGTGGGGGCGGGGTCGCCGCTTCTCCCCGCGCTGCCGGGTGCAGGATCTACAATAGGCGTCGCCGCTGGCGGGAGCCTCATCTTCTTGGCGCTGGGGTCAGCCGACTCCATTTTCCTCGAGGGATGCTGCGTCAAGGCCACTGCATTTGAGCAGAGTAACTAATGACGAGCCTAGTTGTAGAAAAGGGCGAAGAAGAAGGGGAGCTGGGGTTTTCTGTAGGAGTTAGGAAGAAGGGGAGCTGGGGTTTTCTCAGAGGAGTGAGGTGAGGAATTTGGGGGTACGAGTGGAGCGAAATGACGTGAGGTGGGTGGGAGCGAGGAGGAAGAAGAGCACCTGTGTTTTTTGGGGGAGGGGGCGGTGTCTTTGGGTGTGGGTAGCGCCTTTTGAATTGATTTTACTATGTACTAGTGTGGATTGGCTGTTTTATCTTGGGCCCATAGAAACAATTACTACAAGTACAGTGGAGACACTCTACAGCTACCCAGAAAAACAATAACTACTAGTACAGTGGAGACACTCTACCACTTTTGGCTCCTCCTAGGTCACTGAAACGTCTCCCTCTACTGAATGCCGTTATACTTTTGTTCACCGACATGCGGGCCATGCAGGTCTGTGGCCCAAATGCCATCCACCAAATTAGAAGGCAGTATGCGGGTAGAGAGTCACCCGGTCGAAGGCTGGCAAAGAACGAGCCGTCGTATCACAAAACCCCACCTCCCCGCAGTCTAAGTTTGACGGACGAAGCAACCATCATTTCACTCTTCCTGAATCCCCTTCCCTCACCGTCTTCAAGAAAGGCAACACTCGATTCCGCCTTGCTGTTCTTCTCTCCCAACGAAGGGAAGGTAAGCGGATCTGTGATGTTGGTATATTTTCGTTCGAGAAAAAAAGAACTTTTGCAAAGCGAACCGATCCTCACTCTCTTTTTGTTTCATTGTCATTGCGATTGTGTTTTCCTTTCGGTGGTCTCCTAGTATTCGCTGGTTTCACAATGGACCAAGGAGAACCGGGCAAAGATCTGCCGATATTGGAGCGGAACCACGGGAGGCTGATCCCCACAAGATGTAGAGCTCCAAGAAGATGGAGGCAGCCACCGAGCCGACCCCAGACACGCCACACGGCCACTCTTGAGATGGTCAACGCCCGTTTGAGGTTACATTCGTGGCACCGCAGGAGCAGTTTTCCCCTTCGAGGATGTGTCCCCTCACTGAGCTGCCCAAGGTGATGTCCTTCTCTGCCGATCTCAATTGTGGTTTTTCATCTAAGTATGTGGTGATTTTTTTTAGAAAAGGAAGTATGTGGTGATTAATAATGCAAAATTTTATTAGCTTCAATGCCATGCTATACATAGTGGTTTAAATAACTTGTGTTTCTTATACTGAAAAGTAATTCAGAATTTGTTTCTGTTTCATTTAGAGCCCTGATGCAGACAAGGATTTTGTGGTTGTGCATGTCACTCGCTATGAGGAGGACGACCTGAATATACGCACTGGGAAAACATAGTTCTTAGGCTGTTGGATCCTGGAAGCCATTTGCAGTTATACCAATGAAGAGGTGTATTCCAGCCTCACTGTTGTCAGGCGTGTTGTCCAGGTGTCTTTGAAGCACAAGAAGTTCAAAGCTACTCCTTCATTTGTGAGGCATACTGTTCTTGTCAAGCTTACGTAGGAAGATGACGTGGCATGCCTCCACAAACAAGTTTATCAGTGGCAAGGCCACAAGGTTGTCATCATGAAGGTTCACAGGGGTTGAGCTCTTTGCTTGGGCGTCCTCGATGATGTTCATGGCAAGGTCCATCTTGTGTCCAGCCCAAATTAGATCGAGGCATGAAATAGTTGCCCACTAGTGTTTAATAGTAGTTTGGATTGTGTCTAATTATCCGAACCTTGCCTGTTATCGACCCCTCTGGGGCTAGTACTCTGTTTGAATCCGTCTATGGGAACTGCTGCTACTTTTATGTGCCCGTGAATCATATAAGCAACTATGTATCTTGTTACAGTGGTTCGTGCAGTTAATTGAGGCCACAATGTAATAAATTCCAAATGTTCAACGCTAGTCCAGTAGCTCATGTGGAACACTCACATTAAACTCGTCTTCATAAAAATCTTGAAAAGCATAAGTTAAGTAGTTTTATACATCTCAATGATTCATAGAACATAACAAACATATACTAGTTCACGGCAAAAGACAAAGTTGTGAGAAGGTTTACAAATCAGGAAAAAAACAAGCAAGGCTTCTCTGAGCAAAGGGCCTCCCGGCACGCTTAAATTTCCTGGAGTTCACTCTGGTTTTTTCTTGTTACCACCATCCAGGGTTAGGTTCTCTCATTCCAGAATAACCTCTTGTCCATGCACCTGTCCAAAAAACCGCCGTGCAGCCGTGCCAGCTAGTCCTCGGTCCATGGATGAACTGGTAGAAAGTGCATTCCGGACTAGGATGCAGTTGTTTTCGTCGTCCTGCCTTGCAATCGGAAGTAAAACGTATTTAATCAGCTTCGTTTAGATTGCGTTGGTCATTCTACCTTAGTTACTACCAATGTAGGGATACCTTGAAGACAGGAGGTTAGACGACGCAACGAGGGATAGCCATCTCATTTTATGCAGCTTGTACTAAAACTGAGGTGTGTGCTTTTGATTGCACGATAGAAACGATACGGAGAGACATCCCGAAACGATATGGAGACAGACATCCCTGTTTATGCAAATACGAAATACGGTTATTTAAACAAAGGATGATATTACTACTTTCCCTGTTTCCTCTTAGAACCAAGTCCTAGATTCATGCTATAGCTTTCCCACTTTCTTCCTGTTTGAACCAACGCTTTGAGTTGATCAGATGAACTAGCTTTACTTCTAATAATAGTAGAAGTCTAGGTGGCTTTGGAACAGCGGACGGAAGTAGAAAAGGATCCACACGAAGGGGGAAGAGCTGGGGCAGTAGAGCAAGGCAGGTTTCGAAGGAATATATACCTGAGGGTTGTCGGCATGTGGCAAAGACGGCGTCGGGAGGCCGCATCTTGGCCACAATACCGCAGGGAGGAAGAAGGGGTCGGAGGCCCTCCCGAGCCGGCGCTCTCTCGGAGAGAACGGCACGGCCACTGATCGGGACGCGCAGGCAACCGTTGGTCTCCTCTCTCGCCGCCGACGACAGCGTGAACGATGCACCTACACCCCTGCCCCGGTCGAGGTTGTCTGGCCGGATTTGTGACCAGCCGTGAGCTGAGAGAGAGAGTGTGGCCACATATGTCTTGCTTAGATCTAGAGAGCATGAGAGAGTGAACGAGAGGAACCCTAGTAAAGCAAGCACTAAGGCTCCTGCTTTTATATATAGTGGAGTGATTTTGTTGTACCGGCTTCAAAAAATGCGCTCCTACGTGTACCCGCGAGTGGGTGTGAGAGAACTAGTGCGTGCGTGCACCGCTTCTCTTCGTGAGAGTACAATATGTAATATGCCCAAAGAACGTTCGCCGCAAGAGTAATAATATAAGTGTGTGATGTGTGAGCTAAAATAAAATGTGCGCGCCGTATTTTGTTTTTTATAAGTTCTGAGGGCAGGGTGTGAAGAGCACATATGTGCGTGACGCGTCTACTGCAGATAGAGCGATGGGTGCCACGTCTTGAGTCTGCGAGAGGACTCGGGAGAGTTGTGACTCGTGAGGGTGCGTGTGCGTGAGAGAGAGGGGCGCGTATCAATGCAATGCACGTGTCCGTAAATCATTATCCGACAAACGTCGCCACAAGCCTTTTCCCCGATTTAACGCCAGAAGAACCGTTAGATCGGCATCCGACAAAGGTCGGTTTTGCCATGTCATTTAATGTAACAGCCACTCCTCCTACACACAAATCTTCCACGTGAGTGTTAGCAACTGCCGTATGCTCCCTCCGTTCGAAATGCAATGCATATAGCTTTATTGAAAATTAGAACCTCGCAAACTTTTACCGAGTTTTCGTGTACCAAATTGCACATGTAGAATACCCTGTATATATCATTTCATTCATCTTCGAGAGGTAACTATAAAGATGGGTGAGGAGTCTACAAAGAAAGACCATCGTATCACCCGCAGCAATTTCAACCATCCTTTGGTGTCGAGGAATATCATAGGAACTCTATATGATATGATTTTTATAGGATTTTTCCTTTAGAGCCAATTGGTTCATAGGAATAGATTCATATACTCTACATTTCAAAGGAAATAAACATGATATCATTTCTATAGCTTTAGAGCCACTTGGTTCATATGAATGGATTCCTATACTCCCTTAATTTCAAAGGAAAATAAACATTAGAGTATATTCAATAGAAAAGTTCCTATGATATGAACCAAATTACATCTCTTTACTAATCCCTCCTCATAGGACTTGAGATACATGTCATCTCTAGATTCAATAGAAAAGTTCCTCTGATGTGAACCAAATGACATCTCTTTCCAATCCCTACTCATAGGAATTGAGATCCTCCATGTCATCTCTTTCCCTACAACTTCCATGTATACATCTTCTATTCCTAAATAGATAGTACAACCCACTAGTAGCTTTTTTTCCAAAACATGCAACTATGGCACAAGAAGTATATAGTGTGCCAATAACTTTGAAAGATGGTCATTGGATGAAGCTAACCCGACAAAGGCAGAGATGGGAAAATCCGAGCACTACTGGGTCGTTGGATATCATCAACATTCCACCAGATCTCGCCACATGTACAATTTAGAAGACTCCATGGTTGAACTTAAGCATAATGCACAAACCTCAACACAAGCACTTCTCCTTTGTTCTAGAATCTTACGTATCATAATTGATTATTTTTTCTAAATGAATTGCCATTATTTGTTTTTACTTTATGATTTACAATGCACAACCCCATGAATCTTAACATTTTTATAGAACTAATTGATTTTGAATGAGATGAACTATAAGAACTAAGCGAACGCGTCTACATCATGCATATATGACTCAAAGCTTTACATGCTATAATGTGTATTTATTCATAATTTGGTTTCGAAATCTCATGTGTCCAATACATGTGTACCTTACTAGTTTTGAGTAGAGTAGAAAATTTCACGCGGCCCCGGGTATATCAAAATGCAGGGCCCATGCATCATTGCCTTTCGGTCGAACCTACGTCCACAATTTTTTGTACGTGATATATCTCCACTGGTCCCTGAACCCAAAATGCTGCCTCGCACGCCGCATATTTAAGGCGTCGACTCGAACCTGTTTACTACGACGTGGCCCCGCACGCCGTAGTACTCCTACAAACCCTACCGCCGCACTCATCATCGGTTTTCTTCAAGAGGACGAGGGAGAAGCCGATTTGTAGTGGAGGCGCTTTAAAAAAAAGGATCTGTAGTGGAGACCCCTACCCTAGGGTGCCCTAGGTAGCCTCCGCATGCATCATTGTTTTCTCTTTTCTTTATGCTCTTGCGCCGCTAGAGTGAAATGATGGTTGCTTCGTCCGTCAAATTTTAATGCGGGAAAGGTGGGGCTTTGTGATTTGACCCTCATCGCTCATTTTCTACTATCATGCGATTGCTACGACCGGGTGCCTCCAATTCCAACCGCTGCTCGAACTGTAATTTGGTACATCGCACGTGGAACAAGACGGTGGATGAGCCACATGTCCGCCAAAGGGGTCATGTTAAGTGTGTCGCCATTTAGGTGCGGATCGACGGCTTGAGTTGCTACGCCAACACGACAGGAGTAGCCTACCACTTGGTTTTGCTCCTTGGTGAATCCCGACTATATTGATCTAAAAAGATACATGCTGAACTACCTCTCCTTCTCGGTTTTTTATTTGTAGGCGTCTTGGTTTATAGGGCCTGCACGTAGTTCTAGGTCATCCATTTGACTAACTAAATATGAGTTACTATGTCACAAAAAGTATATCATTGGATTCTTATTTTTTGATATGTGAAGAAACAAGAAACGAGGTAGAAGTTAATGCACCGCGCCTTAGTATTTTGGGATTATTTGGTTTTTGTAAGATGACTTACTCACCTAGACGGAGGGAGTAGTTGTATTTAAAAGTCGAGGGCGGAGCTTTTCCTGCGCGGTAGGCGGGGCAGTTCCGCCTAGTCGGTTCGACAGAGACGCGAGAAGACGAGTGAGTAGGCTGCTGCAAACGTAGGGCTGTGTCATTTGACAAATGAAGTTCTTGCTAGACGGTGGGCGCCTGTGATTTGACTTGCCATTATCATTTTAATCATGGCCACGACCGACGTGAGTCTCCCGATTCTGACCACCTCCATACAGGTGCCTCTCCCAATGCTCCACCATGTAGTAGTAGAGGTTGGCTCTTGCATGAGAGCCCACTTCTCCACTCTTTCCTTGCCTCTCTTTCCTCCACATATGCAAAATGCCATGTAAAGCGCACTAATGTACTTACTTGCTCCTACAGGTGCTTAAGCTTGCCACATAGGCATAAAGTCTGATGTGGCAAGTTAATCAAGAAGAGAGAGACTAGTTTGGTGACCCACGGAAGAAACGGTGCTAAGCGCGTGTACCTAGGTGAAAAGACAATTTTGAGTCTATAGCTAATGAAATGAAGCAAACTTAGCAACACCATTTCATTGGAAGAGGTCACTCCTTGGCAAATGCAATAAATACTAGTACTCCCTGTGTCCCATTATATAAGAATGTTTTTGACACTACACTAGTGTCGGTGTACTAAAGTAGGGGTACCTTAGTACCCCGAACTTGTGCACGGGCAGTCGCAGCGTCCCCGTGGCAAGCCTCGGCCAAGGCCCGCCAAGACCCTCCGCAGCCATTCTGAAGACAAGACCCCGACAAGAGGAGCTTGCCGGGAAGGCCTCCCTAGGCAGACAAGGCCCCGACAAGAGGAGCTTGTCGGGAAGGCCACTCCAGGCACGCAGAAGACAAGGCCCCGGCAAGAGGAGCTTGCCGGGAAGGCTCGGAGCGCGACAAGTCTCCAAGCGCGACAAGGATTCAGCCGCGGCAAGGCGCTGTCATGCATGCAACTTCTCTCCGTCTCCGCTCTAGCTCACCCAATGACGTGTCGCCATGGGACCGTTCCATGGGCGGCGTGTCGGCGGGTCAGGCAGCCAGCCGGAGAGCAGCGATGAGCGGCAGCTGACAAAGCTCGCCATCGTGGCGAAGCGGAGGCGCACTGACGGTCTCTGTTATAATCGCTTAGGCAACAATGACAGGCATTTATTGCTTTTGTCCCTTGCCGTCAGAGTTAGGTATTTCGTGACTGCATACACTTGTTCAAGTAGGTGTACCAACTCCTGTTTTACATTTGTACCCCGCCTATGTTGCCACCGTCGGAGACCCCTTGAGCATATAAAAGGAGGCCCGAGTGCAACGTGAGAGGGTTCGGTTCCGTTCAGTTCTGGGCTTGGCGTGTTCGCCTCGTTGGGTTCATTCGACCCACTCGAGACCGGACACACTCAAGCTAGGTTTTGTAGCTCGCATTGCTCCCTAGCAAGAACACAATAGATCAAACAGCAGCAAGAGGGAGTTTTATCTCTCCGGAGAGCTCGAAGCTGGGTAAACCGCTCATGTGCACCGCCTCGATCCGCTCTTCGTGCGACCTCCGCCTCCGAACCACAAGGGGCCTGCTCCGGCCCCATAGGTGTCCGTGGGTACGATCAGCATCCCGACATCTCTGGGCGCCCGGTAGGCGTCCAGGCCGTGTGAATCCGATCCGGCGTTCACGCGAGCGGCGTCATCAACATCTTCCTCGACATGCCACCGAAGAAGAAGGCTTCGGCGGCAGCAGAGCCGTCCACGTCGTACCCACCCTCACCACAGCAAACGGGTGGTGGGGCGGACGCTGGCGGAGGGACGGGCACCGACGAAGGTGCTCACGACGTTGCCAAGTCCAAGGACAAGGCACCGCAAGCCTCGGCATCCGCGCATCCCCCGCGTCCATCTCAGGAGACGCGAGACCAACAACGTCATGGCGTTCACAACGCCATACGTTCGTTGGATCGAGACCCTCAAGACCAGCATGCGCGCCAACCTGCCGGGCGCTTAGTGAGATCTGGTCGCCGGACGGGCGCTGCTCCTTCTAACATAGTTAGAAGTCCGGCGTGTCCCGCCTCGCACTGCGTTCTCCAATGCCGCCCACTACTCCAGCGAAGCTCTGGCGAGAGCTCAGCTGCTCCTCGACTACCCTCCAACGGCCAACAAGGTCGACGAGTGGAGGGCCACTATCCGTAGCCTCATCGGCTTTGCTAACGGCGATGCTCGCGGCAACCAACGCCATCGTTGCCGCGGCGTGATTTAAAGGCACGAGCCGGTGGCGAAAACTGCCGGAGGTGCCACCACTGCACTCTCCGCCAAGAAGGCCAAGATCGCCGACTCATCGGATCCACCTCGACAAATGACTCCACTACGCTGCCGGATCCGCGAGCTCGGCGCGATCAGCGCCAAGTTCTTCATGAGCGGCAACAAGAGGACGCTCGAACTCGCATATCGAAGCGCCAAGAGAAGCGCGACGTCGATCCGACAAGCCGCTGGGCCTTCTGTTGACATGCACGCGCCGGAGGGGCCAGCGACTTGTCAGATGCGGTAGGTTGCCCTGCGTTCACTCGTGAGCTGCGGCAAGTCCAAAGGGCCCAGCCGTAAAAAACTTCAAACCAGACGTGCCGGAGAAGTATGATGGCAGGACGCACCCGTCGGAGTTCCTCAGCATCTACACCATCGCGGTGGGGGCTGCGGGGGGACGGGACGACAAGATCCTCGCCAACTACTTCCCGCCGTGCTCAAGCTTCCAACGCCGATCCTGGCTCATGCACTTGCCGGACAGCTCCATATCCTCTTAGGCAGATCATGCGCTATCAGTTTGTTGGCGCCTTCACAGCGACCACAAACCTCATGGCTAAGAGAGCGACCTTCACTTGCTCGCCCGGAAGGAAGGAGAGTCCCCACGCAAGTTCATTCAGAGATTCAACCGTGTGCACTACAACATCCTGCACGTCCACCTGCCGCGCGGTGATAAGCGCATTTCATCGTAATGTGCGGAACCGTAGAGGATGAGGGAGGAGATGGCGATGTGCAAAGTCAAGGACGTCGTGAGCTGTACGCCTTGGCCGACAAGTGTGCGCTACCGAGGAAGGGAGGAGACTCCGGAGAGAATGCGAAGCGAGGATCTCGACAAGTGATGACACCGCCCGGCAAAGAAGGGCGGCGGCGAGGCAACAGAAAAGAAAAGCAGAAGTGCTAGCTGTCGAGCAGTCCGGCAACGGAGGCGGCGACAAGAACGCCAAGGCTGGTGTCTCCGGCAAGGAGGTTGTCACGACGCCAACCACCGGTCCGGTGGCGGCCGCCGACAAGGTGACAGCTCCGGCAAGCGATCTTGCAAGATCCACCGCACCAAGGGCCACGACCTCCGTGAGCTGCAAGAAAGTCGAGCAGCTTGTCGAAAGCAGAGAGCTGAGTACGCAGCGACGCGACAAGGAGAAGGCCAGGAAGGTGCCGGGAGCAAGCAAGAAACGTCCCGGCCGGGGAGGACGCCGCGGCAAAGTCAAGCAGCGACAAGGAGATCAACCTCCCCGCGGCCGCGACAAGGATGAAGATGATGATGACGACGAAGATATGGAGGACGACGACGCCGATGAGCAGGAGTTTCAGAAAGCCACAGAGGTTCTCTGCGTTGACGGAGGTGCTTCCCTGCATACCTCCCACCGCCAACTCAAGCAATGGATGCGCGAGGTCAATGCAGCGGAACCATCCGTAGAGTCACGCAAGCCTCTGAAGTGGTCCAGCACGCCTATCATTTTTGATATTGAGGACCACCATGATCGCATAACTGCGGTCGGGTGCTTGCCGATGTTGGTCTCTCCAACCATCCGCAACCTCAAGGTCACAAAAATGTTAGTTGACGTCGGGCCGCTTGAATCTGATCTCCTCCGCGGTGCTCCGAAGCTTCAAATCCTCGACAATGAGCTCGAAGAGACCGGAACCTTCCAAGGAATCAATCCGGGAAGGAGCAAGCGAAGGGAAGATTACGTTGCGGTCACATTTGGCGCCGAGCTGAACTTCAGATCTGAGAGGGTTACGTTTGACGTCGCCGATTTCCCATTGCCTTACAATGGGATACTTGGCCGCCCAAAGACTCGCCAAGTTCATGGCAGCCTCTCACCACGCCTACAACCTACTCAAGATGCCGGGCCCGTAAGCGTCATCTCCGTCCATGGCGACAAGAAGGATGCCCTTATCTGTGCCGACAAGATCTTCCGGGATGCAGCAGCCGCGATGCATCGCTTCAACACTTGTCGCCGAAGCTCCCGGGGAAGAAGACCAAGTCCAAGTCCGCAAGGGCTCGATGCTCACTCCGCAAGCGCACCTCTTCGAGTGCTGCGCTACCATCGAGGACGCACCATCGAGCTCCACCGGCAAGTGCAAGAAGATGGTGGCTCCGCCAAGACCAAGAAGGTGCCCGCCAAGGAGGACAAATACCGGTGGTACCTTCACCATCGCTGCCTCTCGACCCCAAATAGGAAGGCGGCGCTCGTTGCTCTGCTGGTGAATGTCGACGTGTTTGCATGGCAACCGTCTGATATCCCCGTGTTCCTGTGAAAGTGATTGAGCACCGCCTGGCCGTTTGTCCTCATCGCGCGCCCGTCAAGCAAAAAAGTCGAAGCAAGCGGTGGAGCGCCAAGAATTCATAGCCAAGAGATCAAGAAACCGGAAGCGGCAGGCCTTGTCGAGGAGTGCTCCATCCTACGTGGTTGGCCAATCACGTAGTCGCATAAGAAGGCGAATGGGAAATGGAGACTTTGTATTGACTTCACGGATGTTAATAAAGCTTGCCCCAAAGATCCATTTCCCTTGCCGCGCATTGACCAGATTGTTGACTCCACGGCTGGATGTGATTTGCTTTCGTTTCTTGATGCATACTCAGGATACCATCAGATCTTCATGGCTGAAGAAGATGAAGATAAGACCGCATTCATCACACCATGTGGCACATATCGTTTACACGGATGCCTTTCGGTTTGAAGAATGCTGGTTCAACATTTGCAAGGGTAGTCCATGACGCTTTTAAGCCGCAAATGCACGGAAATGTAGAAGCCTACATGGATGACATAGTGGTCAAGAGCAAGGACAAAGCAACTCTGGTTCAAGATTTGGACGAGACCTTTGCAAATCTGCGCAAGATCAACCTCAAGCTCAACCCCGAGAAGTGCGTGTTTGGAGTCCCTTCCGCAAGCTTCTCGGTTCTTCAATCTCGGTCTCGGGGGATTGAAGCAAATCGACAAGATCAAGGCCATCGAGCAGATTGAAGCACCAAAGCGTCAAGGATGTCACGAAGACTTGCGGTTGCATGGCTGCTCTCAAGAAGTTTATTTCTAGGTTCTGCTGAGCGCGCCGCCATTTTTCAAGATTTTGAAAAGGCAGGTCCAAGAAATGGACTCCGAATCGGAGGCTGCTACTGCAGGACTTGAAGAGATACATCCTCCACTCCAACACTTGTCGCACCTAGGCCACAAGAGAAGTTGCTGCTATATATAGCGGCAACCAATCAAGTGGTTAGTGCTGCGTTAGTAGCGGAGAGGGAGGCGGATGATGAGCCAGCGACCACGGCAAACACATCCAGTGACAAAGGTGGGCTTCACGACAAGATCTGGTCCCGACAAGGATGAGCCCGCAGCAGTATCGCGGAATGTGATGCGTAAAAGGATGGTGCAAAGGCCCAGTTTACTTTTGTCGGGCCCTTACGCAAGGGGCTAGGTCAAGGTACTACGGTGTGCAAAAATTGCTTTTCGCCTTCTCATGGCCTCGAGAAAGCTGCGCCATTACTTCCAAGCACATGAGATCACAGTTGTCACTCGCTTTCCGTGAAGAGGATACTGCAGAATCCAAGCGGCAGTGCAGGATTGTCGAGTGGGCAATCGGAGCTGTCAAGCTTTGGTCTCAAGTTTGAAAGCACATCAACTATCGAGCAGCGAGCATTGGCAGAATTCATAGCGTAATGGACGCCAACGCCAGATGAAGAGATTCCGGAGACGAGCATTCCCGTCAAAGAAGCCAGCAAAGAGTGGTCGATGTACTTTGATGGTGCCTTCTCGCCGCAAAGGCGCCCGGTGTCGGCGTGCTGCTTATCGCACCCACCGGAGAGCACCTCAAGCACGTCGTCGTGATGCACTTTCCCAAGGAGCAAGCGACAAACAATACTGCAGAGTATGAAGGTTTGCTTGCCGGTCTCGTGGATCGCCCGTGGACCTTGGGATCAAGAAGCTTATTGTCGGGAGACTCGCAACTCGTCAGTCCGCCAAGTCAACAAAGATTACCAGAGTTTGTTGATGGAAGCCTACGTTGATGAAGTGAGGAAGCTAGAAGAGCACTTTGACGGCCTGCAAATGGAACATGTTCCAAGAGCTCAGAATGATATTGCTGACGGCCTGTCAAAGTGTGCTGCGCTTAAGTTACCTGTGGAACCAGGGATTTTCGTGCTCAAGCTGACTCAACCAACCGTAACACCATCAACAGGGCAGAGTAAAAAGAGGAAGTTGGCCTCTGGTGACTATTTTCCGACAGAGCTTCCCGAAGCCGTCGTTGCAAAGGTCCCCAAGATCAACACCAGCCTTGAGGAGCGATGCTCCGGCAGACCCTGTGGTTTGTTCCGTTGAAGCAGACGCCCCGAAAAGTCTTGTTCCGCAAGGTTGTCGGGAGAGCATCTAGCTCGCAGAGCCGCAGTGCTCTTGTCAGAGAAGCCGATGTTCCCGCAACAGCAGATGTGCCTTTAGTCCTTGTTGTCCAGCCACAAGCTCCAAAGATGGGCGCAAAGCAGATTGTCCATTTCCTTCAGACAGAGAACTTCCCAAGAGCAGGAAGAAGCGGAAAGAGTAGCCCGGCAGTCAAGTATGTACTAGTTTGTCGACAAGATACCGCATGTAAGAAGACTCAACGGTGTGAATTTGAAGTGTATTCTGTGGAAGATGGATGTAAGTCGCTGGCAGAGATACATGGAGGCATATGTGGTCACCACATTGGCAAGAAGAGCACTTGCCAGGCAAAGCTTTCCGGCAAGGTTTCTTCCGCCGACAGCCCTCCAGATGCGATCGCACAGTAACCAAGTGTGAAGCGTGCGGTTCCTTTCCAAACAGATACACCAGCCAGCTCAAGCTCTCCAGACGATCCCTTTATCCTCGCCATTTTCGGTCCTGGGGCTCGACATCCTCGGCCCCTTCCCGAATCGTCGGGGCTTTGAGTACTTGTACGCCGCCATCGACAAGTTCACAAAGTGGCCGGAAGTGGAAGCAATGAGGAAGGTGACAAAGACGGTCAGCGGTCAAGTTCTTCAGTCGATTGTTTGCCGCTTTGGAATCCCTAATAGGATCATCACCGACAACGGCACGCAATTTACGAGTCGCACCTTCATGCAAGACGCCCAAGACCTTGGCGCCAAGGTTCCGCTTTGCTTCGCTTGCTCACCCGAGAAGCAACGGTCAAGCATAGAGGGCAACGCTGAAGTGCTGCGCGGACTCAAGACCGTAATCTCGGCTGTGCTGCACAAGTGCGTAAGAAACCGGATCGAGGAGCTGCCGGTTGTTCTTTGGTCGATCAGACGACGCCAAATCGAGCCAATCGCCGTGCACCCTTTGCTCTAGTCTATGGAGCAGAGGCAGTTCTCCCCACGGAACTCAGATACGGATCGCCTCGAGTACTCGCTTATGATGAGCTTGAGCAAGAGCAGTTGCGACAAGATGACGCTACCGCTCCTCGAGGAGGATCATCTTCGTGTCATTGTCAGGCGAGCCACTCGCTTCAAAGAAGCCCTCGCGCCGCTACCATAGCCGCAGGGTTAGTGCCGAAGTCTCGAGGAAGGCGACCTTTGTTCTTCGGGCGTTCAGTCCGCCAAGAATTCAAACAAGTTGACGCCAAAGTGGGAAGGCCCTTATCGGGTGAAACGAGTCACTAGGCTCAAGCGCCGTTCGCTATGAGACCGAAGATGGCATTCGGTGAGCAACTCACGGAACATTGAGCATCTTCGTAAGTTTTACCCATAGGGCGCGGTTGTCGGAACTGCTCCGCAACCACCTTTTGTACAAGTCTTGCCGTTGTTGCATGTAATCCTTTTCAGACAAAGCCGGGCGCAGACCCGTGCATCAAGATAAAGCTCGTGTTGCGCATTTACTTGTCAAGTTCATGCTTTCATCAATTTATTGCATGCTTTGGCTAACACTTTGTGCAGCAAAGAACCACACCCGGTAAGCAGAATCGAGCCGGTAGGCTCCATAACGTTATTTCCTCTTCTTTTCTTCTCTCAAAGAAAGGAAGGCTCTCGCACAAGTTAACCAGGGGAGGAGGAGATAATACTATGGACCGTGCACCGCCGAGGAAGTTTCACCCCATCGGGAAGCAAGAACAGAAAAGCTAAGTTGCCAAAGTTTGAGCAATCAATTTTTAAATTTTCGTTATCTTCCTCGAACGATAGTACTTTGTATGGAAAACCCGCGCAGAGGAACCAAATCGTGACTGGTTGCGCCTTTACTTTGTTTCGAGTCCGCCAAGAACTTAAGTGAGCTGCGGCTAGTCCGCGACAAGGTTGCTTGTCGGTAGCGACCCGCCAAAGAAGGTGCTGAAGTTCCGCGACTCGGGCGCAAGGGCAAGGGTGCCTGCACCGCAAGTTTCCACTGAAAAGCGAGGGCAATAACGCATAAAAGGAAGAAATCAAGTAGAGGAAATAACATTGCATCGATCGATTCAGATCAGTAATAAATTTTAAAGTTATCTTCCTTGAACGACCGGCGCTTTGTATGAAAAACCCGTGCGGCGGAGGAACCAAATCGTGGATCGTCGCCCTTACTTTGTTTCGAGTCCGCTCAACAACTTAAGTGAGCTGCGGCTAGTCCGCGACAAGGTTGCTTTGTCGGTAGCGACTTTCGCATGGGCTTTGAAGTTCCGCGACTCGGCGCCACAAGGGTGCTCGTGACCGCAAGTTTCCCTGAAAAGCGAGGGCAGTAACATACAAAGCCAAGGGTCGAGTAAAGGAAGTAACGAGCAAATGTTGCCCGAATAAAGTTATATTACAAAATAACTTATCGCTGCATCAAGCTAAATCGTTTTAACTGAAATAACAGCGAAGAGGAGAAGAAGGGCGCGGCTGGTAGCCCAAGCCCCGCAAGCCAGAGTTGCCGGGGCCGCGGCAAGCCAGAAGTTGCCGGGCTGCGGCAAGCCAGAGTTGCCGGGACTGCGGCAAGCCAGAGTTGCCGGAGCCGCGGCAGCCAGAGTTGTCGGGGTCGAGATATCGATAAGCCCTTCGTCCTTTTTCAAGCATCCTTTTTCATTAAAACATTCTACTCGGATACAATCGCGGGGAATGAAAACATGAAAGGGAAGATTACAAGTATTAAATGCGGATAAGGCCCAAGGCTTACAAATTAAAAAGATAAGATGCCCGTAATCCCTTTTCCTGTCCCTCTTTTCAGGAGGTAGGTCAAGGAGGCGAGAAGGGCAAAAGAAACGCCTAGGCGAGCTACAGGTGCCAGAAGGCACCAAGAGAACATCCCGGGAGCTCCCCAAGGGCTTGACGGAGATGGCGGCGTCGGAAGCGGGGTTCCAAGACGGGGCGGCAGGATCGCCAAGATTGCCGAGGGCACTACGCCTCAGACTCGACTTGACGGCCTTGTCGCCATCCCTCTTCCCCTTCCGCAGCCTCCCTACGCCAGTCGCCCAAGGAGATGACCCCGGGGAGTTCAAGGAGCCGGCGACGCGGATGATGGGGTCGCCGGTGACGCACGGAGCGGCGCCCGACAACTAATCGGGCCCGCTACCCTCCTCATCACTGTCGCTCCCCTCCTCGTCACTCTCGCTCGAGGGGGAATCTTCGCTGTCGGAGGAGCTATCCACGCAGCACTTCGCCCGAGTACCGAGATCCCCGAAGACCTTGACGGAGAGGAGATCACCCTCCATTAACTTAAAATGGAGGGTAAACCCCGCCCTCAGGCTGTGGATGCGAGTGAACGCCTTCCACCCACGATCAAGATACATCACATTAGGGGCTGGGAATACAACACGGACTCGCATGCCGCTGATTCCACAGCCCTCATGTGCAATCTCAAGTCTCAGGCGGATCCGACTCCATCGGCAACGGAGAGCTGGAAGCCGGAGGCGACGACGAGGCGCCCGACGCAGCCTGACGAAGAACTCGCAAGGGTCGTCCCCTGTATGGACCGTCGCAGGGAGGGGAGCCGTCGGCGGAGGCGGAGACGGCGCGCCGCCCCGTCCGCCTCTTCCCCGAGCGCCTCGACCTCTTCCACGACCTCGCCCCCTCCCTCTTCCTCTTGGGGCTGGCTCTGCCACCCCGGGCGTGGGGTTGGGAGGGGAGCGCTGTCTATGGCGACCTCGCCGCCACCGATGAAGAACCAAGGTCCCTTTTCTCCATGACGAATGAGAGAAAGGGGAGCGTAATCGAGGAAAGGAGGAGGTGGGAGAGTGCGGCTGCGCCCCTTCCGCTCTTTTAAGGAAGCAAGGTGGGGCTCGACCGCCCCACTCGACAAATCAGGGCATAGGAAGAGCAGGAATCGGGCCGACCTGCTGCCTCTGCTTGTAACGGCCTGGGCTTCCCACTTCCACCGTCTGTGACCCCAAGAGCATGGGAACCACGTGGCGGGGATGCGTAATCGAGGCGACGGGTGGAGCGATTTCAAGACGCCGCCCATTTCCCCACGACGCCGAATTGACGCGTGCCGTTCACGGGGGACGAGGCGGATACGGAGTGGGTTTGGTTTGGACCTGTGCCGCGCGTCCGTGCAGCTTTTGGGCCCCGCCCAACAGGCGCTGCACCGTGTATGGCCTGCAGACCGGGCTCCTGCCGGTGTACTAAAGTAGGGGTACCTTAGTACCCGAACTTGTGCACGGGCAGTCGCGGCGTCCGTGGCAAGCCTCACGGGCGCCTGCCAAGACCCTCCGCAGCCCATTCTCAAGACAAGACCCGACAAGAGGAGCTTGCCGGAAGGCCTCCCTAGGCAGACAAGGCCCCGACAAGAGGAGCTTGTCGGGAAGGCCACCTGTGCACGCAGAAGACAAGGCCGGCAAGAGGAGCTTGCCGGGAAGGCTCGAGCGCGACAAGTCTCCGAAGCGCGACAAGGATTCAGCCAGCTGCAAGGTGCTTGCCGCTGCATGCAACTTCTCTCCGCTCTCCGCCCAGCTCACCCAGCGACGTGTCGCCATGGGACCGCTCCATGGGCGCTGGTCGAGCGGCCGCAGCCAGCGGAGAGCAGCGATGAGCGGCGCTGACAGGCTCGCCATCGTGGCGAAGCGGAGGCGCACTGACGGTCTGTTACATCTGTTAGGGCGACAACGACAGTGCATTTCTTGCTTTTGTCCCTTGCCGTCGAGTTAGGTATTTCAGACCGCACACTGTTCAAGTAGGTGTACCAACTCCTGTTTTACATTTGTACCCCGCCTATGTTGCCACCTGTCGGAGACCCCTTGAGCATATAAAAGGAGGCCCGAGTGCAACGTAGAGAGGGTTCGGTTCCGTTCAGTTCAGTTGGCCAGGTTCGTCTCGTTGGGTTCATTCGACCCACTCGAGACCAGACACACTCAAGCTAGGTTTTGTAGCTCGCATTGCTCCCTAGCAAGAACACAATAGATCAAACAGGCAGCAGTAGGAGTTTTATCTCTCCGGAGAGCTCCGAAGCTGGGTAAACCGCTCGTGTGCACCGCCTCGATCCGCTCTTCGTGCGACCTTCGCCCCCCTCCGAACCACAAGGGGCCTGCTCCGCCGGCCCCATAGGTGTCCGTGGGTACGATCAGCATCCCCGACAACTAGTGTCAAAAACGTTCTTATATTATGGGATGGAGGGAGTACGAAGAAAGAGATAGAGAGGAGTAAAAAAAATACACTTATAGCCAACCTTATAGCCAACCTTGTTGTAGTATGAGTGACTAAGTGATGACTATGTATGACATGCCGACATCAGATAGCATAACGCACCGTGTTAAATCTCCAAGGGCGTGACCGTGCGAGCGACGCGACGGTCGTGGTAGGGGCGACCATGATACGGGCTGCTGGCAGCCCTTGCATCTGAGATCAAACGGTCGCATGCTAAGTTGCTGAAAATTTGTAGAATAACCCTCCAGGATAGGATATTCACCCATAGGTCTAGAATCACGCCATGCAACCTGCTCGATCTCATATCCAAGGGCTCTCGGAAGCCCGTATCATGGGGAATGGAAAGCCACTACCGCCGCTCAGACGCCGGGCAGTTCGCTCCTACTCGCCCCTCAAGACGTCCTTTAATACTACGGCGGTTCGCTTCTAGTCGTCCCGTCCATTCACATTACGGCAGTTCCACTAATCCTAACCCTCCTCCCAAATCCATGGTGTCCCAAATCTCCCCGATCGGCGGTGAGTACAAGGTTAGAACCATCACCGGAGATGAGTTCGACGTCATCTACACCCGGACTTCCGCGACGGTGAAAGGATGCCTTTCTCGCTTCAGACACATGTTCGAAAACTCACATGATGAGTGGGTCGCTGGGCTAGATGTTGAGTACACCACAGTCGTGGGACAAGAGAAGGATCTAAAGGACGAAGAGAGGAACAAGCCCGCCGTGATCCAGGTTTGCGTACATAACGTTTGCTTGGTCTACCACATATTCCATGCCGACGTTGAGTGCCAGGATTTTAAGAACTTCCTCGAGGACAAAACAGTCAAATTCACATCAGAGACTTTAAGAACGACAAAGAAGTCCCGCTTCGGATAGGCCTCGTTGTAGGCAACCCCTTCACCTCCGTGAAGAATCGGTTGGTGCCCTCTCGTCACCCTTCAATGCCGACTGGCAGGAGCCATGGTTCATCCTTCAGACGGTAAACTGGAGAAACCTCCATACACGTTTCATCGTCATGCATGGCAGCGGAATGTACTAGATATAGACCACATCCAGTACGCTGCAATGGATGGCTACCTTTGTTCAATATCTACAAGGGTTGGATGAAGAGCAATAGCCAAGTTGGCGGTTCAAGCAAAGAAGTATCGGCCAAGAGGAAGAGGGACAAGGACGAAGTCGAGGACGTGGACGAGGACTCCGAGTAAGGTGGCAGTGTCGTTGCTCATGGTGGTTCTAAACTTCTAATGCAAAGGTTCACTGGATTAGTTGCATAGTTTAATTTCAGGTGTTCTTAGTTTAATTTGAGGGGTGTGTTGTCTTGAGCCCCAATGAGAACTATGTTATGTTTCTTCTTGTTACTTTAACTCTTCAGTATGTACATACTAGTACTAGTAATTCTTTAATAGAATTTAGCACCCCAATTAAGCACGTACTAGCTTTTTTAATAGTACTATATGCATAATTTGGCGACAAGCGCTCTCTATATGTACCACCTTTTTTAAAATTTCAATTTTTGCTCCATGGCGCAATCCATCGATAGTGGAGTACTACTTGCATAAAAGTATACATTTTTAAAAAGGCTAGCGTCGTTGTTCATCACACATATATATATATATATATATATATAGCCGCTAAATTCTCAACCTAGAACGACGTGCATGCCATGTAGTAAACCGACACGAGGAAGTATAGTAAAATGAGGTGATTTTACCGAGCGATCAGCGGGGAGCATGGCTGTCATGCGGTCCCACGTGTCATGATGTACCAAGGCGATGCGCATGTCCCTCTTGAGGCAGTAAGCAATACTAGTACGTGGTTTGAGATGATGTCGAACCGAAGTGTGAAATAATGGTTGCTTCGTTAAATTCGGGAAGGTGCGGCATTGTGATTTGACGTCTCATTGCTCATTACTACCATCGGGCCGTGTCAGGACCCGATTCTAAGTCACACCGATCTAGCTCGTAACACCTCATATCACTTTGCGGCCTCACGCACGGTATTCCCACGGTGTCGCCTTACCATGGCCCGGGACCGCTTATGCGCCTTTTGGCTCACGTATATGATAGTGTCGCTAGCATCCATATGACAGAGAACCCGGGCCGACATGACTAGTCGTGGAACCCAAAGTGGCACTAACTTACGGGACAGCATACATGAATCAACATCGAGCATGTCGGTCGCCAGCGGCGAATCCGGGCTGTAGCACTGGGCTAACAGGACTCCGGGAACCCGGGCTGTAGCGAGCTAGGCAGGACTCCGATGTCACCGCGTGACATTTCCCGAAGAGACGGAACATAGGAACGAAGTGAATCACATGCCGGCCAGTCAAGTGTTCCGGAGCAGTAGTGCTGGGCTAGCAGGACTCCGTGAACCGGGCTATAGCGGACTACTATGGCTCATGGAAGCACAAGACTACATTTCCCCATAAGAGAGGCTACCAAGGATAAACAACTAGGTTGTCGGATCCCACACATACCAAGCATTTCAATCATACACACAATATGCTCAATATGTGCAAATACAACATGGCATCAGAACAAGACTCTACGACTCAAAGTATTTATTCATTAGGCTCAGAGGAGCTAGATATTACAAACATGGGTCTCACGACCCAACATTCAGAGCATACAAGTCAAAGCACATGCGGAAGCTTAACATGTCTGAGTACAGACATCTACAAATGAAAAAGGCTGAGAAGCCTGACTATCTACCAGATCTCCGCCGAGGGCACAAGATCGTGAAATGAGGTAACAAGCTAAGCGTCAAGTCCACGCAGAACTACTAGCGAGATCAAGTCTCTCTGCAAAAACATAAATTAAGCAAACGTGAGTACAAATGTACCCAACAAGACTTACATCGTAACTATCTACATATGCATCAAGATCAACAAAGGGGTGGTGGAGTTTAACTGCAGCAGAAGCCAGCTTTGACTCGGTGGCTATCCCGAACTACATTTGCAAGTAACTCTTTTGAGGTGGCACACGAGTCCACATATTCACCATATCGATACACCACTATGGATCCGCCTCCCGCCTCCCTACGAGAACGCCATCCATAGCACTCATGCTTATCTTGCGCATTTTAGAGTACCCACTTTCACTCTGTCTATGAACCGTGACAGGCAACCCAGAAGTCCTTTACCATGGACACGGCTATTCGAATAGATGATGTTAACCCTGCAGGGGTGTACTTCTTCACACACGCTCTCGCCACTTACCACCATGTACACGTCATGTATCTCGGCAACCTTCAAGCGGAAGCCTAGCGAGGGAGTCGGCCACGACCTGACTAACCACACAAGTCTCTAGTCCAGGTTTATCGCCTATTCGGGTTCCATCCGCAAGGAGATACGGCCGGGGTGTCGCTCACGGCCCCAAACGATGTGAGCAGGGTTCCCAAGCCCACCTCGACGGGTGGATCTACGCTTGGTACACCGTGCCATGGTGCCTAGTCTGTCCCAAGCCCACCTGCATCGGTGCCACTTGGTAGACTACTAACACTACCTACAAACACCAGAAACTAGTTGCAACTCCTAGACAGAGATCTGGTTGATTAATAAATCGAGAGGGGCACTTAAGCATTCCAATGCATGGTAGTAACTGTTCATGGATCACAAACACGTAACTCGGCCTCGAGGACGGCTGCAATGAGACAACCCACCATGTACTCCTACATGGCCTCTCACCGCTACCTTTACCAAATCGTGTTCACACACTTAGCTCTCACACAAGAGGGACATGTTCACCACATTCCAATTCATCCTCGATGAATCAAACTGACTCAACTCTAAGCAAGAGTGCATGACAACAAGCATGAATGAGTAGGCACATCAGGGCTCAAACAACTCCTACTCATGCTAGTGGGTTTCATCTATTTATTGTGGCAATGACAGGTCATGCAGAGGAAAGGGGTTCAACTACCGCATCATGTATCAGTTGAAGCGTTGTTGTCCTAATGCAGTAAAAGAGAGCAGGAGCGAGAGTGGGATTGTATCGGAATGAACAAGGGGTTTTGCTTGCCCGGCACTTCGAAGATAGTAAAGTTCTTCATCGGTGTCATCGAACTCATCGTCGGAACCACGTCTACTCAGAGGGGACAAGCACCGACAAACAAAGAAGAAACACAATCAATGCAATGCAACAATATGATGCATGATCATGACATGGCAATATGTTGTGATTTGGGCTAATGCAACAAAGAAGTCATTTTGATTGAAGTGGAATTCAAAACTACATCAAATCCCAACTCCAAAACTATTATCAAAGTTGTACTATTCATGTTTCATCCTAAACAGTGAAGTTAACTTTATCAAACATGCATGAAAATGGTACAGATGGATAGATTGGATTTTTCTGATCATTTTTCATATATAATTAGTTTGATTTGGAGCTACGGTTGATTTTCTATGATTTTTAGAAGTTTTGGCTATTTTCTAGAATTTCCTGTAAAAGAATAAATCCAGAAAAAGAGTTATCACACAAGACTACGCCACTGTGACGTCAGCAGGTCAACGGGGTGGTCCAGGTCAAACTGACCAGTGGGTCCCACCGGTCGGTGTCATGGTGTCAGCTAGAGTCACCGACGTGTGGGCCCACTAGGGTTAGTTAAACTTTACCGTAAAAATAAATCGTATTTAGTTAGGAAGTGGGACCCACCGCCAGTGAGAGAGGGTTAATTAGCTGGGTCATTAGCCCCTAATGGCGGCGCCACGTCAGCACGTCGGATTGTCGCCGGCGACGACCACAACCGTGGCAGGAGGTCGCCGGAGTGGTGCTACGGGCGGTGTTGGGCAAAGCCAAGGGCACCAGAGGGTTGCCCTTCCTCGCGCGCATCTAGGGGAGGCACGCGGGAGGCACGGGGTGGCCGGAGCGAGCTCGCGGCGGCGGCCGAGGTACGGCTTCGAGCGGGCTCGGGCTATAGGGCACGGGGAAACTCTCTGAGGGGCTCGCCGGACTCGTGGTGAAGCAATGAGGGCGATGGTGCGTGTGGGAGCCACTGCTTTGGGTTCTGGCCACGACGGCGCCATGGCCGGCGGCGAGCACAACTCGGCTCCAGTGCATCTATATACTACAGCGTGAAATCGACGCGGGGAGGAGAGGGGAATCGACCGGAGGCTCACATGGGTCGCGTCGAGATGGTCAGCGAGCTCGGGGAAGCGACGACGGTGGCGAATCGACGGTGAAGATCCTCGGCGGCTGGTGGTGGAGAAGGCGACGGTGAGACAATGGAAGCCGTCCGGGCTCGCTTCCTTCGGTGGAGAGGTTCAGTGCGAGGAGGCGGAGCTCGAGCACTAACTGGCTGGGCGTGGGGATGCTGGTGGCCGCGGTGGTTCAGGGCGGCGCGTCCATGGTCGCGTCGACCATCACGGGAGAGAGCGAGGGAGAGGAGGGGAAACGCGGGGAGGAGTGGCAGGGGTCCGGGGGGTGTGGCGCCACAGCGTCGGGTAGCGGTGGGAAGTGGAGGTGGCGGCACAGATGGCTGGCCAGCGACGAAAGCACGCGCCCGCCTTTCCGCACGAGGTAGGGGTGATCAAGGCCGCCGGCTGGGCTGGGTAAGATGCTGTGCCAGTGGGCCTGTAAGCTTTTGCCTTTATTGTTCTTCTTTTTGTTTTTTGTTTTTTGTTTTTTTACTTTGCCACTGTTTTCAAATTTAAACGAATTCAAAACAGTGCCAAATATCCTCTGAATAATTTATGTTGCTAGATGGACTTTTCCAACAGCACATAAAACATTTCAAAGTTATTTGAAATATATCCAATATATTATGAATATAATTCCAAATTCAAATACAATAATGATTTACATTCAGTGCCAAAATAATTCCTTAAAAATGTTCAATATTTTTGGTTTGGATCCAAACCCTTGCCAAAATTATCAAACATTAATGAAGGCCAGTTTGGTTTCACCGAATGCAAGTTTAAGGGTTCTTGCCCCTTTTTTAAAAAGGATTTTCTGAGGCTTGAGAATTCCCTCAATTCAAATTTCACTGGAATTTAGACATGATGCATGATGCACTCTGATGCAACTAATTGCAGGCAGTAATCTAGGGCTGTGACAACTCACCCCCACTAAAAAAGAATCTCGTCCCGAGATTCAAGACGTGAGGTAAGAAGACAGAGGGGACACAAAGCTAACACAATCTTCATGACCCGTTGCATTCTTGAAGGTGTTGATTCATTGCATCAAATTGATCTTGAGGTCTTTGCTTTCGAGATCTTCATCCAACACGTTGATGACAGAAAGAAACTCCATCAGAAAGGATCATTGAAGCCCTTCATACCAGGCTAATGGCAATTCACAAACGATCGTTTGAAGGAATTCGAAGAAATGGCATGCTCAGTTTTGGAATGGAACTATGGTTATAGAACAATCTGCAAATGGAAGGCACAATCCGACTGATACCGAAGATATAACCTAGTGTCTGAGCATGCTCTCAAGAACTTGAGCCTTTCCATATTCATCAAGGTTTTACCAACATCCGAGCCGCGGATCCTGGTAACACATCATACTACCATGATGAATAGTGATGGACGATGCAGATGCAAAGGAAGACAACACTTTCTCAGATTTGTCCTTAGCAATGCCAAGGAACAAAACCTGGATGATCGACCATGAGACATTTAGCACTCCGCTTCCAATGTTCTCCTTGATGTTTAAGATACCACTATCATGATTCAAAGTGGCATCAACATGGTCATCAAGTAAAGGTCGGACTTCGGGAACACAAAATCCATAAGGAACAACTTCTAGAATAAGTCATGCGAAATCCTCATGGGAGGTGACCAAATGGCTTAATCAAGATACTACAATAACAAGCTTCTAGCTAGGTGCGTCCACCTCACTGGAACCCATATCATAGCTCTTGGAAGAAGTTCCAACCATCACATCTGCCTGAGATTCAGATCTGGTTGGTAACAGGATATTTCAAACAACATGTCTAGAAAAGAAAGTTTGCAACACAAACCAACGAGATGATGTTGCGAGATTCTCGGAAAATGAACTACGATAGCAAGCTCCAAAACATGAGTTGGTTCTGCTACAAATCTGTGAACACGCTGTCCAAGACAAGCATGACCACGTAGTAGTCTTATAGTAAAACACTACCGAGTTCAGGTGGGGAACCATCATCGAGGATATCAAGTCCTTACATAAGTCTTGCTCTTAAGAAGGAACTTCTTCCTTGAACAAATTAATAAGTGGCTTGGTGTGCTAGGGATACATATAGAATGAAGGTTGCAAGTCTTCAATCCACGTAATACTTTGCACGTATGCATGACTGATTTGGGATGATTCCAAAGGAAATAAAACAAACCTTTCTCAAATTCATGGCGGCAACTTGCATCCGATGCACATGAACCGGGAGAAAGTCACTTACTTACCAAACATATATTTCATGAGCGGGACATTAAGATAATGCTTACAAAAGTTTCCAACACTAACTTAGATGTTCAACATGAATCATGGGGGAGACAAAATGCTGCTGATGGGCCCAACAGCAACTCATCGGAATTTCCATATCACTGGACTTCCACCATCATGTGAACACGGTGATAGCATTGGTCAGACCAAAAGATGTAATGGTGTATGCTCGAGGGATCAACTACGAGTAAGAAAACATTATGAACATCGATGGTACTGATTTGATTTGGTGATAGCCCATATTCAAATCAAAGTTTTTATAGACAATAAGTCCAACAACTGATCACAGGGACCAATCGATGAAGATATCATCTTTCTTCAACTAACACACCAACACCAGGATATCCCTTTGAAACGAACTAAGTTAGGTAAGCTTTTATCTTCCAACTCTCCAAGTTGTCCTTTAGCTTAACCAACTAGCTCGTGGGTATCCAACACGGATTCTTGGAGAAGGGTGGTTTAGAGGAAAACCAACTTGATCACGAGCTCAACACAACGATCAGGGGGACAACTCGGTAACACTTCCGAGAAGATATTCGGAAAATCATGAACCACCGATATGTTACTAAGCTCGAGATCAACCTTGCTTTTCGGGGCAAGATGATATGATCAAGGGAGCGAGGGATTGACACAATCCTAACTCATTGATCGACGAGTGCACCAAAATAAGGACTAGGTAGCACAATCTATCTTAGAATGATGATTCAAGAACCAACACGCTAAGAATGAAATTATTGTCCATTTAACTACCAAGCAACAAGGTTGCTAGGAGTATTGATTTCACACATCACGATTCACTTGCCGGCGTTCCGGTTACAATAACACAGGGACCGAGGAATGAATAATGATGGCGAGAAGTATCACTGCATCAAGAGTTCATAGAATGGTGTGCAATTCTCATGACAATCCTGACATAAAGAAGGTAATACTTCAAGGTAGAACAGACCATAAGCTGGATTGGCATTTTGATCTATGGAATACAATTTCTTTGACCCAATCCTAGATATGGATGAGGTAGTGGAGTTTGTTTCTCCTAGTCATTCCGGAATAGAATGGCTTGACGGACCACAAGAGTAGTAGTCATCGATTAACGGATGCACGCATGCTCTTGACTATCAATTGATAGACGAGGGTCGGAAGACAACTAAAATGGGACAACTTAAAAGAACATATGATTTTCTGAGTTGTGGATGCATGGACTAGCATGTCGAACGAGTTCAACATATTTCTTCCGGATAACCCATGCGTAAGGGTAGAACTGGCAGAGTCACAATATAGAATCGAGAACTCATCAAGAGCTCTGGTCGTGATCTTTGGTTCAAGAGAACTTCTGCCATAAGCAGTTCATGGTATTTGGAAGAAGGAGATACCACGGACCTCGATGACTATCCAAAGGTTACTAATATCTTAAGGGAACTAGCAAATACTAACAACATGAAGTAGGGTGAATCTCGGGTTCAAAACCCACGAGTAGAATACCTACTAACTAAATGGCATCACGGGATGCTTTTGAGAACGATGGCCAGAGTCATCACACTGGGAACACAAAACATGGCTAGATTATATTACTAGGTGACTCCCTAAGACACCTAGGGTCATAAAAATAACTCCAACATATATGTCGAGGCAATGGAATACCTCAACACACTGTTTAGTGTGATTAATCCGGCCCAATAAGACATCGAGAACTGGGAGGAAGGATTTGCAAATGCATCAGACTATTTAGATACCAGGGATGACTCGGACAGCATAACGGGTGTAAATGCTCAAAAAGTTTTGAGACATCCTGCAAATTTGTGGCATAACCACTCAGAAGCACAATATCAAGGTTCCGAGACCAACTATGAACACACGGAAGTAGTAGGAACTGAACTGAGGCTTAAATCGGTCAATCCTATAAGTCTACAGATTAGTAACACGTGATCCTGATAGATAGACGAGAAGCCTAGTTCTTAATCCCGTGAGAAAAGAAGAGGATGACTCAGATCGAGAAGGGCATAAGGTAAAGGAGTAAAAAGAGTCTTACGCTCCCTTCCACAATCAATTCCCTTATATAACTAAAGCATTTCTAGACACAACTTCGCCGCTTTGGCTTGGTAATCCTACAGCAACAGCTCGATACCAAAGTCGCCAGACCCCGATTCTAAGTCACACCGATCTAGCTCAGTAACACCTCATATCACTTTGCGGCCTCACGCACGGTATTCCCATGGGTGTCGCCTTACCATGGCCCGGGACCGCTTTGCCTTTTGGCTCACGATATGATAGTGTCGCTAGCATCCATATGACAGAGAACCCAGGCCGACATGACTAGTCGTGGAACCCAAAGTGGTACTAACTTACGGGACAGCATACATGAATCAACATCGAGCATGTCGGGCCGCCAGCTGCGGCGAATCCGGTCAGCACTTGGTTAACAGGACTCGGAACTCGGCTGTAGCAAAGGTGCTAGGCAGGACTCGGATGTCACCGCGTGACATTTCAAGGGATGTATATAGGAACGAAGTGAATCACATGCCGCCTACCAAGTGTTCCGGAGCAAGAGTGTTGGGCTAGCGTGACTCCGGTGAACCGGTCAGTAGTAGACTACTATGGCTCATGGAAGCACAAGACTACATTTCCCATAAGAGAGGCTACCAAGGATAAACAACTAGGTTGTCGGATCCCACACATACCAAGCATTTCAATCATACACACAATATGCTCAATATGTGCAAATACAACATGGCATCACAACAAGACTCTACGACTCAAAGTATTTATTCATTAGGCTCCGAGGAGCTAGATATTACAAACATGGGTCTCATGACCCAACATTCAGAGCATACAAGTCAAAGCACACGCGGAAGCTTAACATGTCTGAGTACAGACATCTACAAATGAAAAAGGCTGAGAAGCCTGACTATCTACCAGATCCTGCCGAGGGCACAAGATCGTAGCTGAGGTAACAAGCTAAGCGTCGAAGTCCATGCAGAACTACTAGCGAGACTGAAGTCTCTCTCGCAAAAACATAAATTAAGCAAACATGAGTACAAATGTACCCAAAGAAGACTTACATCAGAACTATCTACATATGCATCAGTATCAACAAAGGGGGTGGTGGAGTTTAACTTCAGCAAGCCAGCTTTGACTCGGTGGCTATCCTGAACTACGACTGCAAGTAAGTCTTTTGAGGTGGCGTACACGAGTCCACATATTCACCATATCGATACACCACTATGGATCCGCTCCCGTCTCCCTACGAGAACGCCATCCATAGCACTCATGCTTATCTTGCGCATTTTAGAGTACCCACTTTCACTTGTCTATGAACTGTACAGGCAACCCAGAAGTCCTTTACCGCGGACACGGCTATTCAAATAGATGATGTTAACCCTGTAGGGGTGTACTTCTTCACACACGCTCTCGCCACTTACCGCCATGTACACGTCATATATCTCGGCAACCTTCAAGCGGAAGTTCGGCGAGGAGTCGACCACGACCGACTAACCACACAAGTCTCTAGTCCAGGTTTATCGCCTATTCGGGTTCCATCCGCAAAGAGATCCAATGGGGTGTCGCCACGGCCCCAAATGATGTGAGCAGGGTTCCCAAGCCCACCTCGATGGGTGGATCTACGCTTGGTACACCGTGTCAGGTGCCTAGTCCGTCCCAAGCCCACCTGCATCGGGGTGCCACTTGGTAGACTACTAACACTACCTACAAACACCGTAAACTAGTTGCAACTCCCGGACAGAGATCAGGTTGATTAATAAGTCGAGAGGGCACTTAAGCATTCCAATGCGTGGTAGTATCTGCTCATGGATCACAAACACGTAACTCGAGTTCACGAGGACGGCAGCAATGAGACAACCCACCATGTACTCCTACATGGCCTCTCACCGCTACCTTTACCAAATCGTGTTCACAAACTTAGCTCTCACACAGTAGGACATGTTCACCACATTCCAATTCATCCCCGATGAATCAAACCTGACTCAACTCTAAGCAGTAGCAGGCATGACAACAAGCATGAATGAGTAGGCACATCAGGGCTCAAACAACTCCTACTCATGCTAGTGGGTTTCATCTATTTATTGTGGCAATGACAGGTCATGCAGAGGAAAGGGGTTCAACTACCGCATCATGTATCAGTTGAAGCGTTGTTGTCCTAATGCAAAGAAAAGAGAGCAGGAGCGAGAGAGTGGGATTGTATCGGAATGAACAAGGGGTTTTGCTTGCCCGGCACTTCGAAGATAGTAAAGTTCTTCATCGGTGTCATCGAACTCATCGTTGGAACCACGCCTACTCGTAGGGGACAAGCACCGACAAACAAAGAAGAAACGCATAATCAATGCAATGCAACAATATGATGCATGATCATGACATGGCAATATGCTGTGATTTGGGCTAATGCAACAGCAAGTCATTTTGATTGAAGTGGAATTCAAAACTACATCAAATCCCAACTCCAAAACTATTATCAAAGTTGTCCTATTCATGTTTCATCCTAAACAGTGAAGTTAACTTGATAAAAAATGCATGAAAATGGTACAGATGGATAGATTGGATTATTCTGATCATTTTTCATATATAATTTGTTTGATTTGGAGCTACGGTTGATTTTCTATGATTTTTAGAAGTATTGCCTATTTTGTGGAATTTCCTCAGAAAAAGAATAAATCCAGAAAAAGAGTTATCACACAAGACTACGCCACCGTGACGCCGCAGGTCAACGGGCGGTCCAGGTCAAATCGACCAGTGGGTCCCACCGTCGCTGTCATGGTGCTGGCTAGAGTCACCGACGGTGGGCCCACTAGGGTTAGTTAAACTTTAATGTAAAAATAAATCAGATTTAGTTAGGAAGTGGGACCCAAATTGCCGCTGTGAGAGAGGGTTAATTAGCTGGGTCATTAGCCCCTAATGGCGGCGCCACGTCAGCATGCAGGATTGTCGCCGGCGACGACCACAACCGCGGCAGGAGGTCGCCGGAGTGGTGCTACGGGCGGTGTTGGGCAAAGCCAGGGGCACCAGAGGGTTGCCCTTCCTCGCGCGCATCCAGGGGAGGCACGCGGGAGGCGCGGGTTGGCCGGAGCTCGCCGGAGCAAGCTCGCAGCGGCGGCCGAGGTACGGCTTCGAGCGGGCTCAGGCTATAGGGCACGGGGAAACTCTCTGAGGGGCTCGCCGGACTCGTGGTGAAGCAATGAGGGCGATGATGCGTGTGGGAGCCACTGCTTTGGGTTCTGGCCACGATGGCGCCATGGCCGGCGGCGAGCACAACTCGGCTCCGATGCATCTATATACTACAGCGTGAAATTGACGCGGGGAGGAGAGGGGAATCGACCGGAGGCTCACATGGGTCGCGTCGAGATGGTCAGCGAGCTCGGGGAAGCGACGACGGTGGCGAATCGACGGTGAAGATCCTCAGTGGCCGGTGCTGGAGAAGGCAACGGTGAGACGATGGAGGCCGTCCGTGCTCGCTTCCTTCGGTGGAGAGGTTCAAAGGCGAGGAGGCGGAGCTCGGGCACTAACTGGCTAGGGCGTGGGGATGCTGGTGGTCATGTGGTTCAGGGCGGCGCGCCCATGGTCAAAGGCCGGCCATCACGGGAGAGAGCGAGGGAGAGGAGAAACGCGGTAGGAGTGGCAGGGGTCCGGGGGTGTGGCGCCACAGCGCTGGGCAAATGGGGAAGTGAGGTGGCCCGGCGCATGGCTGGCGACGAGCACGCGCCTTTCCGGGCGCGAGGTAGGTGATGGCGCTGGCCTACTGGTCAAGACAAAGGCTGTGCCAACAAAGGGGCCCAGCTTAAGCTTTTGCCTTTTATTGTTCTTCTTTTTATTTTTTGTTTTTTTTTACTTTGCCACTGTTTTCAAATTTAAACGAATTCAAAATAAAGGCTAAATATCCTCTGAATAATTTATGTTGCTAGATGGACTTTTCCAACAAAGACATGAAACATTTCAAAGTTATTTGAAAATATATCCCATATATTATGAATATAATTCCAAATTCAAATACAATAATGATTTAAATTCAGTGCCAAAATAATTCCTTAAAATGTTCAATATTTTTGGTTTGGATCCAAACCCTTGCCAAAATTATCAAACATTAATGAAGGCCATTTTGGTTTCAATTTGAATGCAAGTTTAAGGGTTCTTGCCCTTTTTTAAAAGGATTTTCCGAGGCTTGAGAATTCCCTCAATTCAAATTTCACCGGAATTTAGACATGATGCATGATGAACTCGATGCAACTAATTGCGTGCAATAACCTAGGGCTGTGATGCATCGCAGATTTAATGGGGTGCATCCCCGCTGTTCTCAAGACCGTTATTTGGTGCTTGACACGTCAATTCGGTTGCTATATGTCCCACATGTCGTGATGTGAAGTACAGAATTCATGAAAGGGAGCGTCGGAGGAGTATACTACAGAATTCATGAAAGGGAGCGACTTAGTTTTGGAAAAATCTGTTTTTACGGAGTAATGCACTCCACTAGGGTTTATAGGGCTCGCCTAACAAACATTCGCTTTTCCGCTTGATAAGTCTCAATTCTACTATACTAGTAGTAGTACCATTACATGTTGGATTTCGAGGTGCGTTAGATCACCCGACGCATAGCAAAGGTCAAGAGGAAACTAACCAATGCATGTACAAGTTCATGGAAATTTAGTGGTCATTCATGCATTCGCTCTAATTAATGCCTCGGTAAACATAACTTCTTGAGAAAAACGAAAGCGATCTGTGCAAACTACTTAAATTAATTCGACCACTCACCGTCAAACTTGGTTGGAGAGATTTTGAAATTGAGCCATAAAGCTGGAAAGGAGGGAGTAGTAACTTTTGTCTCGATTACTATTTGTGGCCTTGTATAGATGCAAAATGTATTTTTTATAGTGGCCTTGTATAAGTAAATAGAGGGAGTACTAACCAAAGTATGTAGTAGGGAGGAGGAGTAAACGGAGGAGTAGTAAAATTTTCTTCTCGTCATGCGAGCCATCATGCAAGGGCGAGGGAGCGGGCGTAAAGGCGTACAGGAGTAGTAAGATTCACCTCATCGTGCGAGCCACCGCGCCCGTGGGCGGGGAAGACGGCGTACTAAGCAAGTTTCTCCTTGTTCTCATGAAAGGACGGGACACATCAAAAGTACTCCAAAGGTATAGAGCCTTTCCTCTAAGGTAGGCCCCACATGGTTTGCCTCTTTTTAATTTAACATAACGTCAAGTCACAATTTGTTTGTTCACCAGTTGTAGACGATCCTCCCTCCACCAAGTGGATAACCAAGACACGTGCCAAATTACCACGTGGGCTGCCTTTTTCAGACATGTAAATGAGCTCCACCGTGTACCCGCGGGTGTGGTTGGGAAAGAGACGGGAGTACGTGCGCCGTGCGTGCACCTCTTCTCTTCGTGCACGTCCCCCACCTACGTGGGTGTGTGTGAGAGAGATACAAACCTAGACATAATGCGCCTTCCATCCCCATGCCTCCGCCGAGTCCGACCACCAGTCACCACCACAGCACCACGCCCCACTCCTCCTCACCTTATCTCTTGTATTTCTCCCTCCATTTTTATATACAAGGGGCCACTATCAAAATTACAATTTGCAGATATACAAGGCCACTAACACTAACCGATGCAATATTAATGGTGTTTGCCTCGTGGTACTACCAAAGGAGGACATTAATTATCCCTTGCATGCATGCGGGAGTTTGTAAAAAAATGCATCTTGATGTTCCGTGCAATGCACGGGCATCTTGCTAGTCCATGAAAACAACACATGGGAAAATTTCATGGCGAATGAGGGATTTGAATCTGTTGGGAGGGGCTGTTTGGATCTTGCCCGGGATAGCCAAAATATTGGCGACCCTTTTGTCCACCGGTGCCTTTGCCACCGATGAACGAGGAATGGCTCGGGTGCTCATGCTGTCATGCATCCTCCAGCGCGCACGTTGGAGACGAGCTCGCATGAGCTGTGTTTTTTTGTCCCACAACGCCGCCCGAGCCGCCCGCAGACCGATCCGGCGACCAAGAATTACGCCATCCACCGTAGCCGCACACACATTATGACAAAGAAGCTCAACCAACCGGACGTAAATTCACGCAAACACGTAGACAAACTGATATTTCATATAAACAACGACGGAAATCATATAAAATACCGGATTTTCACACAAACATGACGGATTTCATTACATTCAAATGAACTACGGGTGTTAGTTACGACAAAGACAGTATATAATACCTGGCCTAAATGGTCGCTCACGATCGATTTGTGTTCCTCATGTCCGGCAAAGATGATCACCGGACTGCCGGAGCCCCGGAGGTATATGCTTCAGCAAAGCGACGGCTCGCTTCCCTACCGCCCAACCGATATCATTGGTCGGTGCGAAGATGATGGTGGCCGCACCGGTTCGAGTTCATCACCGCCACTACTTCGCCATGGCCGCACCGCTCGAAGTTCATCCTAACATTCCCTACCGTGGAGCCCATGCGGGTCGAGAAGGTCCTTGCAACAAAGGATCCGGCAAGACACCTGCTGTGTACGCCGGGCGTTGCCTCCGCGGTGGCCTTCATGGGACCCAGCGGCGGCGGCCTCCCGTGTTCTACTTCTCCTCGATGATGGCGGCGAACGCGAGGCGCTGCCACCGACTTGCCGCTCTCCGCGCACCCGCTTCGCCGCTGCCAGGCGGGCGCGGCCGCCGCATGGGGAGTCTCGGCCACGTAAACGGGAGACGCGCATGCAGGCGGCGGCGTGACGGCAGCAGCGACGCTCGCGCGCCGCCTCGCCGAGCTGGCTCGAGCGGCAAGATTCTTGAACTGCTACCGCTTGGGGCAGCAATCGCTCCGTCGGTGAGGGGAGGGAGGTGGATCAGCGAGCTGCATAGCTCGTATCCGGCGGGCTACCCAGTCGTCTTGGATCCGGCTCTTTGGGTGCATGGCCTGCATGTCAGTGACCCAACGCAGGCAGCGCACAGCAGAGGAACCTTTGGTGGGCCAGGGCGGTCAGAAGTGGGCATTTCATAAACCGATGATTGTTCATTGAGTGTGACGTCATCTTTTTCATGTAGTTAAGCCTACTATGTTGATAACCCAATCGATACGTTGTGATTCATAAAGACCGATGCAAACATCAATGTTCTGCTTATCACAGATAAGGTTGATTAACACATGTAACAATCCATGTCCTTAACAAAGGGTGCATGCACGTATAGGTTGAGCGTGTGTCTTGCGTCCTGTGCTATGTGCATGCAGCGCGGCGAAAAGGCGTATGCGTGCAAGGGTACATTTCAGTGTTGCATGCATGGGTGCGTACGTGCATGTGTTCGTGAGTGCATGTGTATGTGTCAGTGTTGCACTCCAGCATGAGTGTGTGTGTACGTTACGTGTACGTGTCAGTGTTGCATGCCTACATGCGTGCGTGTCTTTCGTGCGTGCATGTGTACGTGCGGGGTGAGGCTACACGCCGCCGGTCGACTTTTTCATCTACATGATCTTGAGATTTTACTGAAGTCACCATAGGTGCCTCGTAGTCGAGTGGAACGCCTCTCCTCCCAATCGAACGTACATCGCCGGAAAATACTGAAATTAACACAAGATAAATGCGAGCACCGGACTTTAACCTTGGTGGGCTCGAGAAACCACTGTCCTCTAACCATCCAACCACATGTTGGTTAGCACGACAAAATGTATGTGGTGACCGTGATGAGCTTATTCTAAAGTCCGGTGACCATATCGTGCTTTCGCTTCAAATACAATGACCGTAAGTGTAAGTCAACAAAATACGGAGCACGCATCAAATGCAAAGTCCGTCGGTGTCATCAACAAAATATGGAGACGATCGTGAGCTAGATACCGTTGTACTATTGTATATGCTTATTGTAGCGACTCGCCCGAATGGATCTGGCTCGTGCTCGATGTCATCCCCGGATCAAGAATGTCGACACCACACAAGATTAAGGATTTATAGCAGAGTAGCAATCACACACTTATTACATCGTTGTCCACAAGGAACTTAATACAATAATATGGCTTAAGGCCATCTAATAATAACAGCGAAGGCTTGGAAAACGAGTGAGTCCATCAACTCCAACGGCATCACCGAGTATAGAACCACGACCTAACACCTTACTGTCGTCTAAAAGTCTGCAACGTGAAAAGTTGCAGCCAAAAACGGGTCAAGACATGGAATATGCGGCAATGTAACACATAGAGAACAATGAAGCAACAAACCTATACTACATGCATATATGGCTGGTGGTAAGGCTCTACGGTTACATTTTTGCATAAAGCTGATTTTTCCCTACATCAAAGGAATAATTTTATTTAACTATCATGGTGGTTGTTAAACATTGAGAATGGTTGACAGCATCCTCAATCCCAAATTAAAAAGTACTCATTAAAACCCAATAACTTTATTATTAGAAGTAACATGTTGAGATTCACATGATATTCAAGTACTAGATACTCAAGATTGTCCATAACCGGGGACACGGCTAATCATGATTAGTTTATACACTCTGCAGAGGTTTAAGACTTTTCCCTCATTAAGACTCGATCGCCTCCGCTTTGGTTCTCGTGACTACATGGTGTTTGAGAAGCGGATGACCGAGACATAGTCTTTCGTAAGCGCTTAGCACCTTACATGTGGGTAGACCGTACCAACCTACATCCCCTACATCAGCTAGCCTACCCGTAAGAGTTCGCACAACTTAGTCAACTACGCCAGAGCCCATAATTGGCTTGTGGCTGCACACGGAAGTTTCCAGTTTGAATAATCTTATGATCCCTTAGAGCACGGGTGGCGGTCCAAGAAATACAGGCAAGTCCTCGATAGAAACCAGTGCCTCAATCCACCCAGATGTGTGTTTAAGTTGCCACCTTAGATAAACCATTAATTAACAATCTCACATCTGTCATGGATATTCACTCACCCAATCCACGCCTACTAGCATAGCATGGCATGATCAAGCAAACGAGAAGTAACTCCCAAGGTTTCATAAGTAAAACAGGTAATAGGTACTACCTCAATCTACTTCCCATCCCACAATTTAATTAGATCCTAACATGCAAGTGTTTGAGGGTTTGATCTAATGCAATAAAACTGGGTAGTAGAAAAGTATGATCAAAGTGTTACTTGCCTTGCTGATGATCCGCGAGTCCTAGAGATTCGAAGTAACAAGCGGCGCACCGGTGATCTAACGCAGACAAACAACAAGCATACAATAAGTACTCATCTAATGCACAGTGGAAATCTCGAATAAAAGATCTAACCAGATAGTTCAACTTAAGAACCCTGGTTGCAAAAGAATCGAATCAAATAAAGCATCGAAAGTCGGAACTCGAGAGAGAACGACTCGGTTTAGCAAATCTGAAATTAAGTCAAAATTTTACAGTAGCAAAACTCTGTGTAAGTAGGTTAGTCGAACGGCGGTTTCACATTTAAACTCCGTGCGCTTGAATCACCTGATTCGATAAACGAGCAAGAAATAAAACAGATTTGAAAATCGGATCGTAAATCGAATCAAAAATAACGGATTAAATCCGATTTAAAAGAAAACGACGAACGGATTAAATAACGGACGTTCGATTAACAGAACTAATCCAACGAACGCGTTTCATTGAAACGAACGGGTCGGTGAACGCTCACTAAATAAGAAAACCGAAAAAAACCAATCTAGGTTTTTGAAAAACCGAACATCTTTTTTAAATAAACCGGATCGGGTTTTAAGGGAAAACCGGATCGAACGGCTGGGCGGCGGCTACCTCCGCGGGGGCGAGGTCCGGGCGGGCCCGGGCGGCGGGCTCCGGGTTCGGGAGACGAGGGCGGCGGGGTCCGCGTCGGCGACGGAACGGCGGCGGCGGCGGGCGCTCTGGCGGCGGCGGCGGCTCGGCTTGGGGCGGCGACGGCGGGGCGGGTGAGAGAGAGGGGGGGTCCGGCGGGGTATAAATAGGAGGGGGGGGTGCTCCGGCTTGGGGAAGGGGCAACGGGAGCCGGGGCGGAGGCGGACTCCGGGGCGGCGGGGTGGCTGCGGCGGCGGAGAGCTCTGCCGGGCGCGAGCGATGAGGAGAGGGAGGCGGGCGGGCCGGCCTGGCTGGCTGGGCCGGTGGGCCTTGGCCCGAAGGCGTTTTTTTAAACAAAACGAATTAAAAAATATCAAACGAACTCCGATTTAAATAAAACAAATTTTCCCCGACTCCTAAAAATGAGTCGAACAAAATGAACTTTAAAAACGGCAAACATGCATAATATTTTTAAAATGCTCATTTTTGCCTAAGCAAAATAAATCTTCCAAAACCAAATTTTGATTTATTTATAATATCTTCATTTTTTCTAAATATTGGGAAAGTCATATTATTCCCTCTCTTGAGATTTTTATAGGAAAAACTTTATGAAGATAATTAAATAACTAATGATCCTATTTTCAATTTTGAGAAATCCCAAATATGAAAATAATGAAACTTCCAACTCTCCGAGGGTCCTTGAGTTGCATGAAATTTTCTAGGATCGAAAAAATGCGAGAAAAATATGATATGCATGATGACCTAATGTATAACATTCCAAATTGAAAATTTGGGATGTTACAAACCTACCCCCTTAAGATGAATCTCGCCCTCGAGATTCGGGTTGGCTAGAAAATAGGTGAGGGTGGCGTGCGGGTAACTCTGCTGGCATAATCGAGAATCTTAACAGGTTTTTCCTCATATGTCAAGTCATCCTTCAACTGAATTGCTTCAAGTGGCACTGTGTCTCTTAACGGTACCTCTGCTATCTCGGGGTGACATTTCTTCAATCGAGAAACATGGAATACGCCATGAACTCCCGATACCTTCCGGTAATTCCAACTTATAAGCAACTTCTCCCATGCGTTGCAAAAATCTTATACGGTCCAACAAAACATGGTGCTAACTTTCCTTTAACTCCAAAACGCTTAACTCCTCGAAGCGGGGATACTCGAGATATACTGTCTCCAACTTCATATTCAATCGCTGGCGCTTTGAATCGGCATAGCTCTTTTGTCCGGACTGGGCTACCTTGAGCACATCTCGAATCAACTTAACTTTCTGTTCAGACTCCTTAATCAAATCTGGTCCAAACAACTGACGATCTCCAGTTTCGTCCCATAACAACGGTGTCCTGCACCTTCTTCCATACAAAGCCTCGAAAGGTGCCATCTTCAAGCTGGTTTGGTAACTGTTGTTGTAGGAAAATTCTGCATACGGCAAATTTTCATCCCAGCTAGATCCATAATCTAGGGCACAAGCTCTCAAAGATATCTTCCAAAATCTGATTGACTCTCTCATCATTCCATCGGTCGGTGGGTGGAAAGCTATCTTGAATTCCAATCGGGTTCCCAATGTTTCGCAGTAACCGGTTCCAAAATTTCGAGGTAAACCGGGTTCCTCTATCTCGATACGATGCTCCTCGGAACTCCGTGTAAGCACACAATTCTGGTCATGTATATCTTTGCCAACTTAGCACTCGCTATAGGTGGTCTTGATCGAATAAAATGAGCTACCTTGGTCGAACGGTCAACTATAACCCAAATCGAGTCATATCACGAACGAGTCTTTGGCAATCCTGATAAAATCCATGCCTAGTTTATCCCACTTCCATTCGGTATCGGCAATGGTTGTAAATAATCTCCGGCTTCCGATGTTACGCCTTTACTTTCGACATACATCGCAAATCGCTACATACTCCGCAATATCCTTCTTCATTCCAGTCCACCGTAAAGTATTCTTCAAATCCAAATACATCTTGGTATTTCTGGGTGAATCGAATAGGGTGAATCATGAGCTTCTTGTAAAATCAACTTCACGATCTCCGGGTCATTGGGCACATAAACACGGTCTTCAAACCATAGGGTATCGTGCTCATCCTCACGAAATCCTTTAGCCTTTCCTTTGCTCATTTTCTCTTTTATAGAGGCAACTTCCTTATCTGCCTTTTGGGCTTCTCCGATTTTGTCCATCGCTGTCGATCGAATCTCCAATCTTCTTTGCATAGCCTTTCGAACTATTTCCAAACATAGCTCTTGAAGGTCCTCGGCTAACTCTTTGGGTATTCCTCCCATCATTAGGGTATTGACGTGGCTCTTACGGCTCAATGCGTCACCTTTCGACATTAGCCTTCCCGGGTGATAATGCAATCTCATGTCATAATCCTTGATAAGCTCTAACCATCTCCTTTGTCCGAGATTCAATTCCTTACGTGTGAAGATGTACTTCAAACTCTTGTGATCCATATATACTTCACAATGATTTCCAATGAGAAAATGTCTCCACGTCTTCGTGGCATGCACAACGGTTGCTAACTCCAAATCATGAGTGGCATAATTCAACTCATGGGGCTTAAGTTGTCGTGAAGCATACGAAACAACTCTTCCTTCCTGCATAAGCACCGCTCCAAGTCCTCGACGTGAAGCGCCGTAATACACCTCATAATCCTTAGTCCGATCCGCAATATCAAGACGGTGAGGTGACCAATCTTTTCTTCAACTCACGAAAACTTGCCTCACGCCTTGATCCATATGAATTTGTTTTCCTTCTTCAACAATTCTGTCATAGGCTTAGCAATCCTTGAGAAATTCTCAATGAACCTTCGGTAGTATCCTCGCGAGTCCAAGGAAACTCCGAATCTCTCCAACTGTCGTTGGTGCTTCCCATTTGGTTACGGTCTCAACTTTTGTGGGGTCAACTGCTATCCCTTCTCCGGATATAACATGTCCGAGAAATCCAACTTCCTTTAGTTAAAACTCACATTTGCTGAACTTGGCATACAACCGGTGTTCCCTCGGTTTCTCCAAAACCAATTGCAAATGTTCCTTGTGTTCCTCTTCATTCTTCGAGAAAATCAAAATGTCATCAATGAACACCACGACGAACTTATCCAAAAACTCCATAAACACTTTGTTCATCGTGTTCATGAAATAGGCTGATGCGTTAGTCATCCAAATGACATAACGGTATACTCGTATAGTCCATATCTCGTGGTAAATGCTGTCTTGGGTATGTCCTGCCCCGAATCTTCAATTGATGGTACCACGATCGCAAGTCGATCTTGGAAAACACCTTGGCTCCTTGCAAGCGATCAAGCAGATCATTTATCATAGGTAGTGGGTACTTGTTCTTGATTGTTACTTCATTCAATCCACGATAATCAACAACCATTCTTAACGATCCATCCTACTTCTCCACTAGCAAACGGGTGATCCCCAAGGTGAAGAACTTGGGCGTATAAAACCTTTATCCAATAGTTCCTTAATCTGCTTCTTGATTTCCGCCAAACCCTGTGCTGGCATCCTATATGGTCGCTTCGATATTGGGCCTGTTCCTGGCAACATCTCGATCAAAAACTCAATGTCTCTATCCGGTGGCATTCCTGGCAACTCTTCCTAAATACATCAGAAAATCCTTCACCATCGGTACTTCTTCCGTACCACTCACGATAAGCAATTAACTTGTGCTCTCCTCGGCTCGTGCCGTGATACATACTTAATCCTTCTTCCTTCGTGTGGTGAGCAAAATTGATCTAGTGGAGCAATCAATGTTTCCTCCATACTTTGATAACCAATCCATTCCTAATATCACATCCAATCCTTGGGATTCCGTAACTATTAGGTCCGAGGGGAAAACATAGTGTCCAATCCTTAATGGCGATCGATCACACCATTTACTAGCCATGTACTCTGCTCGGGTGAGGTTACTAGCATGGGTGACCTAAGGGCTTGGGTTGGTAACTTGTACTTATCCACAAATCCCCTTGATATGTATGAATGCGATGCACCAAAGATCGAAAAGAACAAGCTGCGATAAATGACTTAACCAAAAACTTACCGACATCGCATCGGTGATCTTCAACCTCCTCCACTTCAATGTGGTTCACCTGTCCCCTATTGAAAGGGTTGGGCTTCTTTCCAGAGCTTCCATTGCCATTTCCATTACGCCTTCCGATACAGTCATTGGCATAATGCCCCGCCTTGCGGCACTTAAAGCAAGTAATATGACTCAGTCTACTTTGGATGGTGTTGACGGGTTGGTGCGATTCTGTCCATTACTTCCTCCATTCCTGCTCCCATTCTTGGTGCTGTTATGGTTATGCGAATTACCTCCTCCATGGGTATGTCAAACCGAATTCTGATTTGGGGGTATAACGAGGTTTCTACTGAGCTCAGAGAGTTATACTTTCCTTGCCCATACTTCCGCTTGCAGTTCTCAATTTGTCGCCGCTTTCCTTCAATCATGAGGGCTCGGTCTACTAACTCCTGGTAGTTATTGAACCGGCTACCATCAACGGCATGTCAACTCATCATTCAGTCCTTCTAGAAACTTCTCTGTTTAGTCGCATCCGTAAGTAACGTCATCCGGGGCATAACGTGCTAGTTTACTAAAGTCATCCACGCATCGCCAATTGATCCTTCCTTCTTGGCGTAAGTTGCGAAACTCACGCTTCTTCATGGCCATAGCTCCTCTTTGAAACATGGGCGATCTGAAAAGCTTGCTGAAATTGATCCCATGTGACAAAGATCTCGGTGGTAAGTGGTCGTGAAATTCTCCCACCATGCTGCGGGTCCTTCGTGATGTCTTTGCAAACTTCACTCTTTCTCCATCCGCATCCTGCAGTGGTCAGCTCCCTTCCTATCTTGGGAGCCACCATCTCGCTACAATCAGCTCGGTGTTATCGGAATACACCGCGGGTTCGATCTAAGGAAACGAGTCGGATGATCCGCAGTGGTGGTGGCGGTGGGTTGTTGTTGTTGTTGTTGTTGTTGCCACAGTTCTCGCACCAATGTTTGAATCAGGTATACCTTCTTTGGATCAGTTGGGTGATCTCTGGCGGAAAACAAATCCGGGTCGGCGTCTAGGAGGCATCCGATGGGTTTAGAAAAGATGAGAATTTAGAATAGAATGAGGGCTAAGGGAATCACTACCCAAATGCACATGAGCAAATACACACAAAATCACTTCATTCAATCAAACAAAGGCTTACAACGGTCTAACTATCGCAAAAGTGCGTGTACTATAAGGATTTACATGGAGGGAATACTACTAATATGTGGGGGACTTCTACTAATTTGAACCGGTGGAAGACTCCATAATGTCTGCTCCTGCTTCGTCTTCAAAGTCGGGTTCACTTGGATCCGAATCGGTGTCGTCGATGTTGATGTAGTCGCTGGGCAATCGACACATCGGTCCTCATTCTGAGCGCCAACTTCTTCTTGAGCTCTTCAATCTCGTACTTAAGATCGTTATTGTGTCTTGCTAGAGCTACGATCTCGCCCATATAGTCCTTGCGAAGTTGTCTTTAGTTCTTCTTCAAGTTCGATGATCCTTCCCTTTGCTTTCTCAGAACTCCAACATATCATTGCACATCCGGTTCTCCGGCGCCGAATGTCTTTGGTTTAACTCCTGGATGAATGCTGCAATGGATCTATCCTTCTTGGTGCCGACGATGTCCCATTTGTCATCTCGGCGTCCGCAAATCTGGTAGATTGTGTCCTTGAGGTCTTCTTGATAAACTTCTCCAATGCGTCCCATGGTGATGTGAGCTGCCATGCTCTTTCCCAGACTCCAAGTTGGTGCGCTGAAAACACTATCTATAGGCTTGGTGATTGGGGCGAATGTCCTTCCTGGAACGTGAGCGTGAATCTTCCAGCGCTCCTCTTCAGGCAGAGTGGCGTTGAAAGTCCCGGTGAAGCTTGGTAATCCAATGTTCGGGTACTTGGTAACTTCCTTCAAGTGAAATCCAAAAGGTGTGCCTTCATCCGGTTGGGTGTACTTGATCTTCACGTCCATCATCCTAAAGAGAGTAGAAAAGATGAGGAGTTAGAAAATGGGAAGAGAATAGTGATCTATGGCTTTATCTTAGTGGTCGTGTCCTATAGTCAGCGTGTGCTCTGATACCATTCTCTCAGCGACCGGACCGAATGGATCCAGTAGCTCGTGCTCAGTGTCATCCCTCGGATCAGTAATGCCGACACCACACAAGACTTCAAGGATTTATAGCAGAGTAGCAATCACACACTTATTACATCGTTGTCCACAAGGGAACTTAATACAATAATATGGCTTAAGGCCATCTAATAATAACAGCGGAAGGCTTGGAAAACGAGTGAGTCCATCAACTCCAACGGCATCACCGAGTATAGAACCACGACCTAACACCTTACTCGTCATTCTAAAAGTCTGCAACGTGAAAAGTTGCAGCCCTAAAACGGGTCAAGACATGGAATATGGCAATGTAACACATAGAGAACAATGAAGCAACAAACCTATACTACATGCATATATGGCTGGTGGTAAGGCTCTACGGTTACATTTTTGCATAAAGCTGATTTTTCCCTACATCAAAGGAATAATTTTATTTAACTATCATGGTGGTTGTTAAACATTGAGAATGGTTGACTGCATCCTCAATCCCAATTAAAAAGTACTCATTAAAACCCAATAACTTTATTATTAGAAGTAACATGTTGAGATTCACATGATATTCAAGTACTAGATACTCAAGATTGTCCATAACCGGGGACACGGCTAATCATGATTAGTTTATACACTCTGCAGAGGTTTGCACTTTTCCCCACAAGACTCGATCGCCTCCGCTTGGTTCTCGCACTACATGGTGTTTGAGAAGCGGATGACCGAGACATAGTCTTCGTAAGCGCTTAGCACCTTACATGTGGGTAGACCGTACCAACCTACATCCCTACATCAGCTAGCCTACCCGTAAGAGTTCACAACTTAGTCAACTACGCCAGAGCCCATAATTGGCTTGTGGCTGCACACGGAAGTTTCCAATTTGAATAATCTTATGATCCCTTAGAGCCCGGGTGGCGGTCCGAAGAAATACAGTAAGTCCTGATAGAAACCAGGTGCCTCAATCCACCCGGATGTGTGTTTAAGTTGCCACCTTAGATAAACCATTAATTAACAATCTCACATCTGTCATGGATATTCACTCACCCAATCCACGCCTACTAGCATAGCATGGCATGATCAAGCAAACGAGAAGTAACTCCCAAGGTTTCATAAGTAAAAGCAGGTAATAGGTACTACCTCAATCTACTTCCCATCCCACAATTTAATTAGATCCTAACATGCAAGTGTTTGAGGGTTTGATCTAATGCAATAAAAACTGGGTAGTAGAAAAGTATGATCAAAGTGTTACTTGCCTTGGCCGATGATCCATGAGTCCTAGAGATTCAAGTAACAAGCGGCGCACTCCGGGTGATCTAACGCAGACAAACAACAAGCATACAATAAGTACTCATCTAATGCACAGTGAAATCTTGAATAAAAGATCTAACCAGATAGTTCAACTTAAGAACCCTGGTTGCAAAAGAATCGAATCAAATAAAGCATCGAAAGTCGGAACTCGAGAGAGAACGACTCGGTTTAGCAAATCTGAAATTAAGTCAAAATTTTACAGTAGCAAAACTCTGTGTAAGTAGGTTAGTCGAACGGCGGTTTCATATTCTGAAACTCCAGCGCTTGAATCACCTGATTCCGATAAACGAGCAAGAAATAAAACAGATTTGAAAATCGGATCGTAAATCGAATCAAAAATAACGGATTAAATCCGATTTAAAAGAAAACGACGAACGGATTAAATAACGGACGTTCGTTAACAGAACTAATCCAACGAACGCTGTTCATTGAAACGAACGGGTCGGGTGAACGTTCACTAAATAAGAAAACCGAAAAAACCAATCTAGGTTTTTGAAAAAACCGAACATCTTTTTTTAAATAAACCCGGATCGGGTTTTAGGGAAACCGGATCGAACGGCGCTGGGCGGCGGCTACCTCAGCGAGGCTGGCGAGGTCCCATGGGCTCCGGGCGGGGCTCCGGGCGGGGTTCATGGGTTCGGGAGACGAGGGGCGGCGGGGTCAAGGCCGGCGACGGAAACGGCGGCGGCGGCGGCGCCTTGGCGGCGGCGGCGGCTCGTCTTGGGGGCGGCGACAAGGCGGGCGGGTGAGAGAGAGGGGGGTCCAAGGGTATAAATAGGAGGGTGCTCGGCTTGGGGAAGGGGCAGGAGCCGGGCGGAGGCGGACTCGGCGGCGGGGTGGCGTGGCGGCGGGAGAGCTCCGCCGGGCGCGGGTGAGGAGAGGGAGGCGGGCGCACTGGCCGGGCCTGGCTGGTTGGTTGGGCCTTGGCCTGGGGCGCGTTTTTTTTAAACAAAACTAATTAAAAAATATCAAACGAACTCCGATTTAAATAAAACAAATTTTCCCGACTCCTAAAAATGAGTCGAACAAAATGAACTTTAAAAACGGCAAACATGCATAATATTTTTAAAATGCTCATTTTGCCTAAGCAAAATAAATCTTCCAAAACCAAATTTTGATTTATTTATAATATCTTCATTTTTCTAAATATTGGGAAAGTCATATTATTCCCTCTCTTGAGATTTTTATAGGAAAAACTTTATGAAGATAATTAAATAAATCCAATGATCCTATTTTCAATTTTGAGAAATCCCAAATATGAAAATAATGAAACTTCCAACTCTCTCCGAGGGTCCTTGAGTTGCATGAAATTTTCTAGGATCGGAAAAATGCGAGAAAAATATGATATGCATGATGACCTAATGTATAACATTCCAAATTGAAAATTTGGGATGTTACACTTATTTTCTTAGTGGCCGATTGCATGTGTGGTGTGGTGGGCACATCATTTCTAGTTGTGGTGGGTCAACACGAAGACCCATGGGTCGGTTCCATCCTGCGGCACATATAGGTTGGACCGAGACGTGTTATACGGAGACCCATGTGGAGGACTCGGCGTACAACACGAAGCTACCAGAGTCGTGGAGGACTCTATCCCCACTGGTGATAAGCCGACTATATATGATTTGTAACCCTAGGCCCTTAGTATGTTATACAAGCTTGGGGGCTAGTTCGTCGATAGTATACACACATGCACAATGCCCGGTATTCACGTACTTTGTACACACCCCTATCACTAATATCTGATGCAGTGAGTAGGCTCTTTCTTCAACCGCAAGGGTCCGATCTGAACTAGGGTAAAACTTTGCCTCAGATTACCATCCATCCTAACAGCTGTGGATGTGCTACGAATGATATGATGAAATCATATTCGCCAACTACTATTAAAGAGGTGTGTCGGGGAAATGTGTAGAGAGGCCTAAAGATAATGTGCGTATGGGAGACACGTAGGCACATATATGTGTATAGAGGGCTAGTAGAGATCGTGCATGTGTATATATGCATGTGAGAGAAATAGTGTTTTCCAACTGAGATTAGTGAAAAGAGTGGTACATAGTAGTCGAAGAGAGAGAGAGAGCAGAGAGAGCATGTGCGTGAGACACCCCGACACCCTGAGAGAGATTGTGAGCATGTGTGAAAGAGAAATGCCGATGCATATAAAGTGTGTGCACTTATGCGTTAGATAGACAGATATATAACGCGTTTGTGAGAACGGGGTGAGGCATAGTGCATCTACGTGTAAAAGGCGGTTCTACGTATTAAATTAAAATATAAATGGCATTATTATATTTGGATGAGATCATGAATTTTGCAAAATTGCGTATGGATGAAAATCGGTCTATCAGACACCCATACTCTATTGAATTCTAGCATGTGCATGTGTTTATTTCATATTATCGATCCATAGAGTGAGAGCGGTTTGAAATACAGGCAATGGATGCTTTTGCAATTCATATATAAACATTAATTAGTGCACTCCATGTTGTTAGTGTGAAGCACTTTATACATTTGTCACTTGCATGGATACATTCCAAATTGCTAGCTACGAAATAAAATACATGTCGAATTCAACATAAAAGGGGTTTCGAAGATTAGAATTCATAGGAAGTGCATTCATCTATTTCAACCCGAGATAATCGTATTTGTAAATCAGATGTAAAAGGGGGCATCAATCTTTGTTGTGAGTTTGAACATGCTATATATATATATATATTCATACGCATATCTAACTTTTTTTTGCAACCAAGGAGATTATACCTGGAACCATGCATGAACTGAGGTAAGTTGCATATTTTTTAATATATACTCGTGTACAATGTATATTAAAATGTACCCTCCATTCCAAAATAATTGTAGCTTTAGGATTTTCAAGAGTAAAGATTTGTGAGGTTTGACAAATCCTGAAAGTTCAATTCAAGAGAACCGAAACGTTAATGCTTCGCTCCCAAATATTGAACGAAGCGCCAAATAGGCCTCTGGTCACCCGAAACCGCGCGAGACTAATGTTTTGGTGGTAGGAAATTACTGTCCTGACTCTGGCCCGTGTAGCCGATCGGCCCGATGTCCGAAGGTCTAAACCAGGATAGGTTTGTAACTTCACCAAGACGCCAGTCTCAACCGCCTCCGAGAAGCATTCATACACCGTGGGCGCCTAAACACCCATGCGCTTGGCCGAAATCTATCCCGCCCACATTTGGGACACCTGACATGACTGTCCTACCCCCAACCCGCAATATGTCCGAAATTTTAGATGGGGGCAAAGTTTGTAACTGTCCCCAAATTTCAAACAAGCGCGTCTCAAACCGAAACATTGTTCCCCATTAGTTCCCGCCTCCCTCTGTTTCCCCATTCATACTCCGTGGGCGCGAAAACGCCCTCTCCACCAGCCGCAAAACCCCAGCCTCCTACGTCCTCCACCCCATAGCGGCCAATCCACCGCCGCCCTCCTCCATCATGCCGGAGCTGGTACCCCGACTTTGTCGTCCAACGCAACCGCAACCGCAACGCCTCAAGGACTTAGCAAGCCGAGGCAGAGCTGCCTCCACGACGCCGACCGGCGTGCGCTGTACTGCAGAACCACTCCGACCACGCCGCCCCGCGCCACCGATGTGGCTCCACTGTCAGAATCCGCCCACTGCACCGAGCTGTTCCCGCTACACCGCTGTTCGCCGCCTCGGATCTGCTTCCCCGCCGCCGGCTGACGGCCACCGCACCACACTCAACAACTTGGCCATGGGTTCGTCCAAGGCTGCACCGCCCTCCACAACTTCTGGTTTCCGAACAACAAGATCATCGGAAAAATAGAAGGAGGACACAAGATCGCCAGCAGAAAGAGGTACTCCTCTTTCCTTATTCGATGCAAATCTTACGTCTCCGCTCACACCGTATTCATCCCACGAAAGAAACTAGTTGAGCGCTTCATCGCATCTTCTTTGTGATACTAAATGCACAAGGTTTCCTCCCTTTACTATTTCACCTTTGGTAGAGGTCAAGAGCCGCCTGGATTTCAATTCGTGGTCAATGAACTGCTAATTAAAAGAAGCAGCACCCACTTAGGCGGCCGGAGCACCTAGTCCGCCTGTTCCCGGGAAGCGCGATCGGTGTCTATCATAGGGGTGTGGGGCGCAGGAGCTGCTTGCGCCCGATCTGGAGGTCGGCGGGGCTTGAATGGATGGCCGGGGCGGTGCCAAGCACGGCGGTGCGGTGAGGTCGAGGGGAGGGTGCAGGCAGGGGAGGAATACTGGGCCGGTGGTCGCTGGCGTTTCGAGGAAGATCATCAACATTGACTGGCTGGAGGTAGATGAAGGCGATCTGCCCGTTCTTTATACATCGGACGGTCCAGAAAAAATGGACTGGCCTATTTGCTTTCAGTCGACTGTTATTTTCATAGAATCCTGTAGTAATTGAGTGTGCCATGCATGTTGTAGAGCTATCATATGTCTCCTGTCCTTTATTTCTTACCGACCTGCTATCTGCTACCTTTACACTGTACTCATTGTGCACACACTTCACCCATACTCACACTATTGTTTTTATGCATGGGAATTTCAGACTCTGATGCAGTGTTGATGAATGCAGAAAAGAAAAGATGTAAGTCGCTCGGTGTAATTCAAGATAAGCACTAAGCTGCTTTCAGCGCTCTAATGGGTGCGATGTCGCTAGCTTGGAGACACTAAACGTAGCTCTGCAGTTGATGATCTCAATTGCCACACACAACCATCCTGTGTGCTTGCTTTAACTTCACGTCAAATGTGGTTGCATGTTGCATATGGTGTCTAGCTTGTATTGCTTCCAATTTGGTTAAATTGCATCCGCTTACTTTACACATTATACCTTTGATAATGACATGCCTTCCTGCTTTTTGATACATACTACATATGTCTATTAACCATGTTCGTACATCAAACTAATGCTCTTTTGTATCCCTCGTCAATCACTTATGATGAGACAACACCCGAGTGGAGTTCTTGTGAGACGCCCTACTCGCTTAAAGAGTGCGGTGTCATCCTCCCCACATGATTCTCAAGAAACAGCAAGGCTAAATGAAGATAGTCAACGTAGCTCTCTAGTTGATCACCGCAATTCCCCACACCACCATCGTAGGTGCTTGCTCTTACTTGGCAAAGGTGATATGTGGTTGCATGTTGCATATGGTGTCTACCTTGTAATGCTTCTAATTAGGGTAAATTGCATCTCCTTAGTTAACACATTATACCTGTGAATATGACATGCCTTCCTGCTTTTTGGTACATACTACGCCTTTCTATTAACCATGTTCTTACATCAAACTACTTTTCTTGTGTATCCCTCATCAATGCTCCTAATTTGTTAAATTGCATCTCCTTAGCTTACACATTATACATGTGAATATGACACGCCTTCCTGCTTTTTGGTACATACTACATCCGCCTATCACACCATGTTCTTACATCAAACTACTATTCTTGTGTATCCTGCGTCTATCGCTTATGACGAGACAGATCCACGCTGTGTGGGTTAATATGAGACGCAGATTTCTTATAAAGAATGCAATTTCATCCTCTCCACATGATTCTCAAGAAACAGCAAGCCTAAATGAAGATATTGAACGCCAGACCGCACTGAAGACCACACTTCCCCTACACCACCATCACAGGTGCTTGCTCCAACTTCGCAGTGTGATATGTGGTTGCATGTTGCATACGGTGTCTAGCTTGTAATACTTCTAATTAGGGTAAATTGCATCTGCTTAGTTTACACACTATACCTGTGAATATGACATGCCTTCCTATCTTTGGTACACACTACATCTATGTGTTAACCTTGTTCTTACATGAAACTACCTCTCTCTCAGATCCTGCATCAATCACTTACGATGATTCACCTTTATTCGTTGCATATTGCATATTATTTCTAGCCTGTTTCCATGTATTGCTTCTAATTTGGTCAAATACATTTGTTAGGGCACCCTTTTTAATTTGGCAGAGTGATATTGGTTTCATCTTTCATATGGTTTCTAGCTTGCATCGATTCTAACAAGTTCAAGCACCTTGTGCTTAGTTTACACTTTATACATCATACATGTCAATATGTCACGCCGTCCTGCTTTTTCATACATATTCCATCCTCCTATCATGCGGCTGCCTTACATGAAAGTAGTGTTCACAAGATCATGCATCAATAAGTTCTGAAGAGCAAATTTTATTCCTTTTTCTTGTGGGTTTGACTTGACAAGGCAAAATCAAGAAAGAGGAAGGAAAGAGTAAGGAAGGCGATGATGGTGGTCCTCTGCAAAGAACGTAAACCGAGCATCTGCATCGATTCTCCTTGTACTGATAGTGCATTACATGGTCCAAGTCTCCGCTCCCCTACTCCACCATCCAAGGTGCTTGCTCTAACTTGGCAGTGTGATATCTGGTTGCATGTTGCATATGGTGTCTAGCTCATATTGCTCCTAATATGTGTAAACTGCATCTGCTTAGCTTACACATGATACATGTGAATATGACACGCTTTCTGTTTTTGGTACATACTATATCTGTCTATCACACCATGTTCTTACATGAAACTACTCTTCTTGTGTATCCTGCATCAGTCACTTATGATGGGACACCTTTAAGTTGGCAGTGTGATATTAGTTTGCGTCTTGAATATGATTTCTAGCATGTATTGCTTCTAGTTTGATGAACGCCACCTAGGACGAGACAGTTTTAACTTGGCAGAGTGATATTGATTGCACCTTCCATATGGTGTCTTGCGTTGTTTCTAATTTGTTGAAGTGCCTTCGCTTAGTTACCACATCATAGGTGTGAATATGTCAAGCCGTCCATTTTTTCATACATATTCCATCCTCGTATCATAACTTTGCCTTTCATCAGAGTAGTGTTCGTCAGTATCATGCATGAATGAGTTCTGAAGAGCGAATGATATTCCTTTTTCTTATCGGTATAACCTCACAATGCAAAATCAATAAAGATGAAGGAAATTGGCAAGGCATTGGATGATGGTGGTCCTTCCGAGCAACTGAAACGGAGGTTCTCTACAGATTCTACTCCGCCATCCTCCCAACAAGATTCGCAAGACAACACAAGGCTAGGCAGTCAACGATTCGTGTGTAGATGATGAGCACATCTCCCTACTCCACCATCACGGTGTTTGCTCTAACTTGGCACTATTATATGTGGTTGCACGCGTTGCGTATGATGTCTAGCTTGTATTGCTTCTAACTTTGTGGAATTGCATCACTTACTTTACACATAATGCTGTGAATATGACATGTGTTCATGTTTCTACATCAGACTACTATTCTTGCATATCCCGCATCAGTCACTTATGATAAGGCACCTTTAAGTCTCCTTTGTGATATTGGTTGTGTCTTGCATATGATTTCTAGCATATCTGCTTCTAATTTGTTGAAACGCCATACGCTTTGACCTTGGCGAGTAATATTGGTTGCATCTTTCATATGGTGTCTAGCTTGCAAAGTGCTTCTAATTTGTTGAAATGCCTTCGCTTAGTTACCACATCATAGGTGTGAATATGTCACACCATCCTGTTTTCATACATATTCCATCCTCGCATCATGTGTTTGCCTTTCATCCGAGTAGTGTTCACAAGATTATCATGCATGAATGAGTTCTCAAGAGAGAATTTTATTCCTTTTTCTTATCGGTTTGACTTCACAATGCAAAATCATTACAGCTGAAGGAAATTAGTCCGGCGGTGGATGATGGTGGTCCTTGAACAACTCAAACAGGGGTCTCTCTGATTCTACTCCGCCATCCTCCCAACAAGATTCGCAAGACAACACAAGGCCGATAAATAACGAGCTGTGTAGATGATGAGCACATCTCCCCTACTCCACCATCACAGTGCTTGCTCTAACTTGACACTATTATATGTGGTTGCATGTTGCGATGATGTCTAGCTTGTATTGCTTCTAACTTGAATTGCATCTGCTTACTTTACACATAATGCTGTGAATATGACACGTGTTCTGTTTCTAGAACATACGTGTACATGATGAGCACATCTCCCCTACTCCACCATCACAGGTGCTTGCTCTTACTTGGAACTGTTATACGTGGTTGCGTTTTCTGTATGATGTCTAGTTTGTATTGCTTCTGATTATGTAGAATTGCATCTGCATAGCTTACAACTTATACCTACAATGATCACTTACCCATAAGACACATTTAACTTGGGACTGTGATATAGGTTGCATCTTGCATTGTCTTCTAGCTTGTACTGCTTCTAATTTCTTGAAATGGCACTTACGATGAGACACTTTTTACCTGATAGAGTGATATTGGTTGCATGTTCATATGGTGCCTAGCTTTCATTTCTTCTAATTTTGTTGAAATGCCTTCCGCTTCTTGTTTTTCATACATATTCCATCCTCCTATAAGACGTGTGAATATGAAACGTTGTCTTTTTGTATATATTCCATCCTCCATCCTGCGCTTGCCTTACATCAAAGTAGTGTTAAATCGTATCATGCATCAACCATTTATGCAGATCTAATTTTATTCATCTTCTTGTGGTTTTGACTTCATAAGGCAATATCAGAAAATAGGAAGGAAAAGACTAAGTTAGGGGATGTTGGTGGTACTCTGCACCGACGCAAACAGAGACTCTCTAGATTTGCCATCGCTATCGCTAATGAAGTTGAAGTCCCAAGTCCACATGATGAGTTCATCTCCGCACTCCACCATCGCAGGTGCTTGCTCTAAGTTGACAGTGTGATAATTGGTTTCATGTTGCATATGTTGTCTAGCCTGTATTTCTTCTATTTTGATTAAATTGCACCTGCTGAGTTTATACGTTATACATGTGCATATGACATGGCTTTATGTGTCTAGAATACACTACATCTATCTATCATACCATGTTCTTAGATCAAAATCTTTCTTGTTGTGTATCCCGCATCAAGAACTCATGATTGGACGCTTTTAACATGGCAGTTTGATAGTGGTTGCATCTTGCATTGATTTCTACGTTGTAACGCTTCTAATTTTTCGAATTGCCACTTATGACAAGACACTTTTAACTTGGCGAGTAATATTGGTTGCATATTTCATATGGTGTCTAGCTTGCATTACTTCTATTTTCTTGAAAATCCTTCGCTTAGTTTGCACATCGTAGCTGTGAATATGTCATGTCGTCCTGTTTTTCTTACATATTCCATCCTCATACGGTTGTCTTACATCAAAGTATTGCTTGTCTGTATCATGCATAGTGATTTTATTCTTTTGTGTTGTGGGTACAGCTTGACATGGCAAAGTCAAAAAAGAGCAAGGAAAATAATATTGTAGGGAGTGTTGTTACTCGTCGGGTGAAAGCGGAAAAGGTTCTGCCGTCGAGATTCTCGCTGGTACGTATAGTGCGAGAAGGTCCAAGTCCATCGGCTAAATCTACAAACACAAGATCACCGCTTCCACCAGCGGCAGATCTCGCTTCAACTGTACCAAGATCTCAACGATTACTTGTTCGCTTGTTCGAATCGGCGGTTCCCAAGCTGCCTTCACACCTAACACTACTTCAAGCACCGCGACACAATAGGACTTGGCAAGATCAGATGAACCTCATGAGCATCAACACCAAGACGGTACTGACCGAGTCAAGTTGCGCTTGCATGCTCCTTTATATGTACTCTCACGGTTTGATGTACACTAACACTTTCCATATTCGTTGTTGAACTAGCACCACGCGCAAGCGAAAGCAGACATCGAGGATAATGCTTGACAGATTAACAAAATCTAAAGGAGGAAGAATGGAGATCCATTTTGAGGCAGGTTTAAAAAGGCCACGTGATGCTACAGAGTCAGCCAAATTAGTATCAGAGGCAGCCATTGTCGTTAGGTGTCATGCGCGTATCCTCCCAACGTGGATCCAATACAGGAATGAGAAAGACAATACCCAGTTTAACACCTTCCTTGACCATTTATCCGTAAGTAATGTTATTCATCGCAATTAGTAATATTGTCTTGCTTTGTCCCATACTTTTTAGCTTCCTCCTAATAAGACTCACATTCTTTTTTCAACAGATGAGGTTCTAGTTGGATCCAAAAGATGATGCAACTAAACAAGCATACACTCATGTTTTTCGATGCTCTGCATGACGATATCGGTACCACCTTAGAAAATCTCACTTTGAAGGCAAGGCTAACAATGAAATCGCCCAAACATCTCCAAAGGAATATATTACAGATAAAGACTGTACAACACTCATTAAACACTGTTCTGATCCAAAGTATCAGGTAGGCTATATGTATTTGATCAGACCACATATTGAACTTGTATTTATGTATGTGCCTTACAAGTGTATCTTCTTCTAGGCTAACTGTTTGAAGAACAAAACCAACCGTTCTAAATTGAAATTCCAACAGACAACGGGGTCTCGTAGCTATATTGCACACTGCGAGTGACGGTGTCCTGGACTAGGGGGTACTCACCACGTCGTCTCCCGATCAGTTGGATTGGGCCGAGGATCCCCATGGCCGTATACTCATGGGCCAGTCCGGACAGTTGCCGCATACAAGGAAGATTCCACAAGACTTGGCGATCAAGACAAGGACTCCTCCCCCACCGGCGTATTCGGCTAGGACTCTTGTTATCCTAGGCCTCTGGTGCACTATATAAACCGAGGCCAGGCTAGTTGATAGACAGTCTCATATGAACAACAATTATACCATAGGCTAGCTTCTAGGGTTTAGCCTCCTTGATCTCATGGTAGATCTACTCTTGTACTACCCATATCATCAATATTAATCAAGCAGGAGTAGGGTATTACCTCCATCGAGAGGGCCCGAACACAGGTAAAAACATCGTGTCCCTTGTCTCCTGTTACCATCCGCCTAGACACACAGTTCGGGACCCCCTACCGAGATCCGCCGGTTTTGACACCGACATTGGTGCTTTCATTGAGAGTTCCATGTGTGTTCGGCAAAAGGTCGATGGCTCGCCTCTGAGATCAAGCTGCGACTTGGCATCTTCGTCACCAGCTCAACTGGTCACCTTGGTTCGACCAAGGATCGCGCCTACCTCCGATCGTCATGTTCGGATGAGGGCCTTCATCAACATCAACTCCGATCTCTATCAAGATCATGGAGGAATAATCCGAGGAGCCCGGGCTCAACGTCAACATTGCCCTCGGGCGACCGTACTGTTTTCCTGGACAGCGGACTTGTGTCCGCCGTCACCGCCTCCTCAAGCGTCGTTTTAACGATTGCTTCAATGGAATTGTGCAGAATTGAGTCTACAACAACCCTGGAAAATTTCGTCGAGTTCCGATGGAGGAATCTCTGGCAATCTCCGGTATACCGGAGCCGCATTGAATCTGGACGAGAATCCGGACGAGTTTAGGGCGTGGTGTCCAGCTTCTAGCTTGGACTTCCTTTGGAAGATCCAACCATTGATCGGCTGCGAATTCCTATATCTACCACCCTCAAAATTTCAGCTCGATCCGACCGTCCAAACTCCGGGAACCTTCCGATTAGTGCATCACTTTTCGGATCTATTTTCTGTGAAACGAATCCGACCGAGTTCGTCTTTTTTATGAACGGGATTTCGGACATCCTTTTTGAAGGAAGTTTTGTATGGGGTATTGTGTTCTGTTTTCGAACACATCCCACTAACTTTAAGATCTTTTGAACATGATCTTCAACATCATGATGGTGTCAAACCAGTCCCGGCAATATTGCTCCACGGCTGCCGACATGCGCTAGACACGTCGCCACTTTGTTGAGCCGAGCTCAACTTCTCCGGATCATCATCTCGGCAAGCCGAACAAGAGTCCGGCATCGCGAAGGATAAATCATCAAGCCGGCATCGACCACGTCACGACCTGCATCGGCAGGGCCGCACTATTGCTTCTTCAAGCTGGTGTCCATCACGCCGACCTACTTCGACATCTCGGCTGGACCGGGGGCTTTGCCATCTCTTCATCCACCTACTCAGACACTTCGGCGTCACTAGCCGACCAGGCAATGGGTGCGCGGATCGAGTCCCAGTTTTGGGAATCACCTTCCTTCGGATTGCTACAACAAATAAACCAGGTGCTATTAATCCTAGTATTTCTTTTTTTGCTTGTTTGGGTTAATTTTTCCCAAGGAATTATTACTCTGGTTTGTCCATCATATGTACACAGGTCTATCAAATGGTGGCCACATTATCGACGGTTGCATGATTGTTCGGTCAGTTTCCGTACATAGTCCGGCGAACGCCGCATCCGGAACTCGGACCGACCTGTGAATCCAGGCTTTGCCACGCCTTTGTTGCATTATGCCGACGACCTGCACCGACATTGACTTCGGCGCCAGGCCATATTTCTTTTATTACTCACTTTGCATAACTTATTTATTATGCAACTTTTTTTAATTCCTATTATTACTATTATCCCCGGTCTGCACTATTTTTTGTGCACAGGAAAATGATCCAGCCGGACTATATCCTTTGGCGTCACCTCGGCTGGACGGGGGGCTTCGTCAACACTTCATTACCCCATGCAAGGGACTTCGGCATCACTCTGCCGTCCTGCCTTGACCGTGCTATGTCACCACTTCGGAGTGCCGAGCTCTTTGCTCCGCCACCTCGGGCTTGGCTTGGGGGATGGAACCTTGTCCCGCATCAAGCTCGGACTGCGTCGTCAATACCGAACACATCAACCAGCTAAGTTGCCTTCATGCTCAAAGTTTTAAATTTTTAACTTGTGTTCGGCTCGACCAAGCATTATACTTTTTTTGGAAAAAAGTTGCTTGTAAATTTTTTTCCTTGTCCAAACTTTGTTCGCACACACTTGACGCGCTACCCGCGCTCATTATACCTGGGGGCTTCTTTAATAGAAGTTTAATAATACGGGCTTTATGCCCAACACATGTGTCACACTTCCGCATGTACCTTTTATTCACCATTATATGCATCGATATGAATTAAGTTTTGGCCAAGCTGGGTTGCCTGGCTCCTGTGCTTACCCCTACGTTCCCGATTGTTCGGCTAGGTGGTAAAGGGAGCACCTCTGCGATTGTTACTGCCGGGTCAGGCGGATGTGTACCTCAGACTGGGTGAAGCCGAAAGCTAGCGTTCTTAAGGGAATACTCGGTCGATGAACTAAAAGATGATTTCTTACCTATTCATTTACCTGCCCCCAGATGTTTTTCTGCTCTTTTCGCAGTCCGGACATGCACTTTAGGGCATGCCTCCCAGGGAAAGGAACCCCTAACGGAACTATTCTCCCTGGAAGATGATTCTTACTAACCATGTAATATAACATAACTAGTTGGGCACTTGTCTGATAAAGCACTAATGACCCCTATGCCTGGTCTCCACGCATGCCCCGGTTTTTATAACCGCGAGGGTATTCGGACACACTCCGGACTATTGGGTCCAGAGGTTGAAGCGAAAAGGTCCGCTACGACAAACGATCTACAATCCGGCTAGAAGGCGTCTTACATGTCACCTTACATTATATAGTCAACTTTTACCCAAGTCACTTGGGGGCTCTTATGTTTATTTGAGCCGTTTTATACTAAGTGTTTTTCTTCTTAGTCGTTGCAAAGTTTTTTATTCATCACTCCTTTTTTCGACACGAGTGTGCGGTCACTAGCCGGGGAGCCTAATTTCTCTCTCAAAACCGCTAGAGTTTAGTTTTCTAAACTGGCCTAATGAGAAGTACTCCGCCTTGGGATGGGAGACTGAAGCCGTAGGCTGACCCGCTTGAAGTCTTGAGATAGGATGTGTCATGTTAAAGCACGGCAGAAGCACTTTTTTTTCCAAAGTCCAATTTTCGGATTGGCATCGAACACTTGATCTTGTTCGGACGTCATGTTTTTACCGACGCGTTTTTGGTTTTCCAAGCTTTTGGCACTTTTAAACTATTTGTGTGTTTTCGGCACAAGTCTCAAGGCAACGCTTGAGACACCTTTAGAGATTCGGCAGAAACATTCTCAGATATTTCTATATATGCATCAGTTTCGAATTGTGTCTTCGGTCAATAGTTGGGTTGCCCGGCTCCCGCGCTTGCCTCCTACGTTCCGCTTTGTTCGGTTAGGTGTGCAAAGGGAGAACCACTGCAATTGCGCTTCCAGCTCGCATGGTCAAGCACCTCAGTGGAGAAAGCCGAAAACTGACTGTCACAATAGGTGTAAACTGGTCAGCGGTCCGATGACTATATTAAACGACGGGCCATTCATAACATTGGCCGAAGTGTTTCCGGCTTGACCTCGATCGCCGAACACTACCGGGGCTAATGGCGGCCTCCCAAACTAAATCCTCAATATTTTTCTCTTACATTGAGCTGAGGTTTCATGATCATGCTTAGCATGACAACCCAAAGAAAGGAACCGATAAGCGGGACTATTTTCTTTAGAAGACATTTCTTACATTAAACGATAATATAACATATCTCTCTGCGTACCTTTGTTTATAAAACCGTATGGCCAGATTGCCTTGTTTGTTGTAAATCTTTGCCCTCATAAAGGCTTTATAAAGTAGGACAAACACTCCTCGGCTATTGGTCCAGGAGGTGGAAGCCGATGGTCGGTCAAGAAAGTTTGTACAATGCGGATCCGAGCATTAATGACGTAAAGTACTTAGATACATTGAGTCATTACACATAATTTGTGATTTTACTATGGATATCAATCCTTAATTCGGCCACCCGTGCCCGCATTAAGGCTCGGGGCTCTTGGGCTTTGGGCTTATTATTTACAAATATTAAAGGGGCACATTGATCCCCGATCCGGTGTTGCCACCCGACCCGGTGTCTCGGGGCTCTTGCATTGCTTGTTCTATGCGAGAAAATCTTAAGTGCTGTCTGATTTCGAGGAGATTTTGATCCTCGGGTTGGTCGGCCGCACCCAACCTGAGTCTCGACGTCTGAGCACGCCGCTTTTTGAGTCCCTAAGTATTCTGCCGAGCTAGGACTTGATCCTCAGGCCGATTTGGCAAATCAACCGAGTCTCGTGATTCTTTGGGATCGGCGGTCTTATGTCATCCTTCAGGTGCATCTCGGGTTTTAGACCGATACACACCTTGAGGGCTACTGGCTATATATCTCGTCAGAGAATAAATTGCATCAATAAAAAATATTGACCAAAAATCGGCCCACATTCGGGTGGTGCACCACCTCGGAAGCAGTCCGGCATAAAGCTTGGACGCTAGTGGCTGGCTCCGTAGAGGGCATTTCCGGCATTAAGCTCGGCTAAACTCCTTCAAACTTCTTTGAACCAAGGTGATTTACAACACCTCGGATACAGTCCGGCGTTGGAGCTCGGATACATAGTCCGGCGTTGGAGCTCGGATACATAGTCCGTCGATAGAGCTGGGAAGCAGTCAGGCGTTGGTGCACGGCTGCAAAAGATACCTCGAATGCAGTCCGGTGTTAGAGCTCGGACGCAAGAGGATACTGCCTCCCGGGAATAACTTCAAACCCGAGGTGTGGCATAAAAATAACAAGGCATTGATAAAGGCCGTAAACTTAAAGGGGCTCCTCGGATACCCGACGTGTAAACTCGTCGAATGCATTTCGGCGATCCTCAAGATCGAAGATGAGAAGATTTGCTGAACCAGTTTTCAAGACCGACGCATCAAGATGAAGAACAGTTCGGAAGAATCGAGGAGCCGTCCCCAACTTGAAGACTGGTTCAGGGCTATCGACGGTGTCCTCGGACTAGGGGTACTCACCACGTCGTCTCCCGATCAGTTCGATTGGGCCGAGGATCCCCATGGCCGTATACTCATGGGCCAGTCCGGACAGTTGCCGCATACAAGGAAGATTCCACAAGACTTGGCGATCAAGACAAGGACTCCTCCCCCACCGACGTATTCGGCTAGGACTCTTGTTATCCTAGGCCTCTGGTGCACTATATAAATCGAGGCCAGGCTAGTCGATAGACAATCTCATATGAACAACAATTATACCATAGGCTAGCTTCTAGGGTTTAGCCTCCTTGATCTCGTGGTAGATCTACTCTTGTACTACCCATATCATCATTATTAATCAAGAAGGAGTAGGGTATTACCTCCATCGAGAGGTCCCAAACCTGGGTAAAAACATCGTGTCCCTTGTCTCCTGTTACCATCCGCCTAGACGCACAGTTCGGGACCCCCTACCCGAGATCCACCGATTTTGACACCGACAGCGAGGCTTTTGTAAATTGCTGCTACTTCCTTCTTTTTTTGTGCCATATTATCGTATCTATATTGACTTGTTCCAAATACAGAGGAAAGCCCGTGTGGACCAAAAAGAACCTGAATCAATGCAATGCAGTGCAAATCTTCAAGGATTGCTACACCAGCAAGATGAAGGGCATGTGCACACCAGTTCAAGCCGCTATTGTAAGTCCTTACTCCTCCTGCCTTGAACTGATTGGTACTGTGATGTGTTCATTTAACTACTTGGTTTGCAGCCAATGTCAGTTACTCTGTTCACTTTTATACACAATTGTCTTAACGTATCGTTTCACCTTACATGGTTTAAAAGAGATGAAGGATATTCTTTTGGTCTTGATCTGTAATCTAATTGTTATGTTCACATGCGCACACAATGATAAAATAGCCTGTTTGTTTTATATCTGTTTGCCCATGATATGAATGATGTCATACTATGTTCATCCTACTTTAAACCATGTCTATTTATCCTTAGATGTCAATGAACGTGAGGAAATAGACAATACCGTAGGCATGCTACATGGACATATGTTCCGAAAGTGATTTTATTATGTAGTTGGCACTAGAATACATGCTAATGTATTACAGTAGTTCACCAAAATAAGTTATGTATAAACGTTTAACCTACTTTGTTTGTTCTTGTCTCATTAGTAACTTATCCGTACACTAATCTACAAGTTCAAACTTTCAGGAAGCTATGGAACAAATGATTGAACAGCCACAACCACCTGATGGTGACGAGGCTACTACAGGCACAATGTCACCTCTTGCTGCAGTGCGTTAGTATCTCTCCACTAACGGTGCAAAAGCACCTTCTGCGTAATTCGGGTTGGTTGTCAAGGTAACCTCGTCCAAATCGCCATCTTGAACAAAAATCTTCACCGCTAGATGAGTGATATATTCGTGCTCCGCACACAAGTCCAATCCCTAATGGACGTTGTTTCGAAACAAGAATAGTGGTTGAGAAATGTCGTCAAGATATGAATGGTTTTGAAACCGGACTATAAGACATTAAACCGTTGTTGAAGAGCAATGGCGGAAAAAAGGTGGAGATCGTCTTTGCTCCATCAGATTACGCAACCTGAAACATTAGTACTCAGTCAAATGATATGTGCTTCTATACATCCGATGGTGCTTTTATCCGGAAGGATTGTAAACTTTATGCCAATGTGCCTTTTGTTGTATGATTGGAATTTATTTTGTTGTGATACAACATTTATGATGCGCCATGTGCCGCAGTAATTGCGACGCTATTTTTGTATAGTGTAGGTTTATCTTAGTAATGTATTCGGATGAAAGCTTCGTAGGAGCCCAACATGCCAACATTCGTCGGACCCATTCCAATTGGGCTAAAAACGATTACGAGCCGAAATTGGCATGTAGCCCACTAAAAATATCTGGGCTTAAATTAGCATAAGCTTTCAAATTTTTCTGGTAGGCCTGTGCCCATAGTGGGCCTTTAACAGGCCAAAACATAATTTGGGCCCTCAGTAAAAATAGGCCGTTTACAAGTGTAAATCTCTCGAGCCCATAAAAACATTGGCCTATAATAGACCGAAAGTGAGATTGGGCCCTGATTGTGCCAAATAACCCACTGGACTTAGCAGGCCGAAATGGTGGCCCATTTACGAGGCCGAAATTCGGACGGGCCGTAAATGTGTCGACCTAATACACGGGCCTTTAACAGGCCAGAACTTCGGTCGGCCTAGATTATCGTAATTTTTATATGGGCCGTTAATGGGCCTGATATGACGTTGGGCCACATATGGCCCATGGTTTACGTTCGGCGTTAACAAGCCGAAAGTGGCCCAAATCTTTAGTGGGCCTCTAACAGGCCGAATGACAGACATGGCCGAATATGACCCAAATACTTACGGTCGTTTATGGGCCAAAAGTTTTGATGGCCTGTGAATGGGCCCAAATGAAGCCGGACCTTTAACAGGCCGAAAATACACCGGGCCGTAATTCGGCCCAATTACTTAGCGGACTGTTAACGGGCCAGAAGTGACCATGGGCCGCATTGATGACAAGTTTAGACCAGGCCGTTGACGGGCCGATTTGTGAGAGAATGTTGAGCCTTTAGTGGGCGGCCCATTATGGTCTGCAGAATCTTGTGGGCCTTTAGCTGGGCCGGCCCATTGTGGTCATCAAAATCTTGTGGGCCTTTAGCTGGGACGTCCCATTATGGTCTGCAAAATTGTGTGGGACTTTAGATGGGCCAGCCCATTATGGTCCGCTAAATCTTATGGGCCTTCGGTTGGGCGGCCCATTTAAACTTTGTGGGCCACTTTTGGGCGGTCCACTAAAGGCCCACAAGATTCTCGCAGACCATAATGGGCGGCCCGACTAAAGGCCAATGAGAATTTTACACGTGGAAAATCGGTATTGGTCGTCATTGCCGTTAACGGGTTATCGGATCCAAAATCCGACCCGATAGCTTAACGGCGTTCGCTACGGTGGATGCCACGTGTCGGTCACCCTTGACGAAAAGCACTTACGTGACGCGCGATTTATCGTCATGGAAGTGGACACTTCCGTGATGATAATTTTGGTAATGTCATGGAACACTTCTCTGACGACCGGTATGACTATCTTGATTCTGTCATAAATTTGTGATGGATGTACATGCATGACAAAAAACGTGACCTACTGTGACAAACACGTATCATCACGGGAGTGTATTTTTTTTGTAGTGCAATCGGCCAGCAGTAGGCCGATTAGGGTCCAATCTGCTAGTAGTAGGCCCACAGGATCCAATCGGTCAGCAGTAGGCCGACTCGGTAATATTTTTGGGAAAAAATATGTCGTAATATTTCTGAAAATTAATAAAAAATGTATTATTTAAAAAAATTAGCCTACATTAGCGGGAGGGGGCTTTTCACCTAGCGGTGCATCAAGGACATAATTCTTCTATGCAGCAATGAGGATAATCCTCAAGTTACGGACCCAGTCCGTGTAGTTGCTACCATCATCTTTGAACTTAGTTTTCTCTATGAACGCATTAAAATTCAAGGGAACGGTAGCACGGGCCATTGATCTACAACATAGATATGCAAAAACTATCAGGACTAAGTTCATGATAAATTAAGTTCAATTAATTATATTACTTAAGAACTCCTACTTAGATAGACATCCCTCGAGTCATCTAAATGATCACGTGATCCATATCAACTAAACCATGTCCAATCATCATGTGAGATGTAGTAGTTTTCAATGGTGAACATCTCTATGTTGATCATATCTACTATATGATTCACGTTCGACCTTTCGGTCTCGGTGTTACGAGGCCATGTACATACATGCTAGGCTCATCAAGTTTAACCCGAGTATTCTGCACATGCAAAACTGTCTTCCACCCGTTGTATGTGAACGTAGAGCTTATCACACCCGATCATCACGTGGTGTCTCGGCACGACGAACTGTCGCAATGGTGCATACTCAGGGAGAACACTTATACATTGAAATTTTAGTGAGGGATTGATACGTCTCCAACGTATCTATAATTTATGAAGTATTCATGCTATTATATTATCTATTTTGGATGTTTATGGGCTTTACTAAACACTTATATTATTTTTGGGACTAACCTATTAACCGGAGGCCCAGCCCAAATTGATGTTTTTTGCCTATTTCAGTGTTTCACAGAAAAGGAATATCAAACGGAGTCCAAATGGAATGAAACCTTCGGGAGAGTTAATTTTGGAACGGAAGCAATCTAGGAGACTTGGCGTAGACGTCAGGGAAGCTTCAAGGTGGCCACGAGGCAGGGAGGCGCGCCTGCCCCCCCTGGGCGCGCCCCCCACCCTCGTGGGCCCCTCGTGGCTCCCCTGACCGACTTCTTTCGCCAATGTATATCCATATACCCTAAAAACACCGGGGAACAGAATAGATCGGGACTTCCACCGCCGTAAGCCTCTGTAGCCACCAAAAACCAATCGGGGCCCTGTTTCGGCACCCTGCCGGAGGGGGACCCCTCTCTGGTGGCCATCTTCATCACCACGGTGCTCTCCATGACGAGGAGGGAGTAGTTCACCCTCGGGGCTAAGGGTATGCACCAGTAGCTATGTGTTTGATCTCTCTCTCTCTCGTGTTCTTGAGGTGGTACAATCTTGATGTATCGCGAGCTTTGCTATTATAGTTGGATCTTATGATGTTTCTCCCCCTCTACTCTCTTGTAATGGATTGAGTTTTCTCTTTGAAGTTATCTTATCGGATTGAGTCTTTAAGGATTTGAGAACACTTGATGTATGTCTTGCATGTGCTTATCTGTGGTGACAATGGGATATTCACGTGATCTACTTCATGTATGTTTTGGTGATCAACTTGCGGGTTCCGTAACATTGTGAACTTATGCATAGGGGTTGGCACACGTTTTTGTCTTGACTCTTCGGTCGAAACTTTGGGGCCCTCTTTGAAGTTCTTTGTGTTGGTTGAATAGATGAATCTGAGATTGTGTGATGCATATCATATAATCATACCCACGGATACTTGAGGTGACATTGGAGTATCTAGGTGACATTAGGGTTTTGGTTGATTTGTGTCTTAAGGTGTTATTCTAGTATGAACTCTATGATAGATCGAACGGAAAGAATAGCTTCACGTTATTTTACTACGGACTCTTGAATAGATAGATCAGAAAGGATAACTTTGAGGTGGTTTTGTACCCTACCGTAATCTCTTCGTTGGTTCTCCGCTATTAGTGACTTTGGAGTGAATCTTTGTTGCATATTGAGGGATAGTTATATGATCCAATTGTGCTATTATTGTTGAGAGAACTTGCACTAGTGAAAGTATGAACCCTAGGCCTTGTTTCCTAGCATTGCAATACCGTTTACGCTCACTTTTATCGCTTGCTACCTTGTTGTTTTTATATTTTCAGATTACAAAAACCTATATCTACGATCCATATTGCACTTTTATCACCATCTCTTCGCCAACTAGTGCACCTATACAATTTACCATTGTATTGGGTGTGTTGGGGACACAAGAGACTCTTTTTTATTTGGTTGCAGGGTTGCTTGAGAGAGACCATCTTCATCCTACGCCTCCCACCGATTGATAAACCTTAGGTCATCCACTTGAGGGAAATTTGCTACTGTCCTACAATCCTCTGCACTTGGAGGCCCAACAACGTCTACAAGAAGAAGGTTGTGTAGTAGACATCAAGCTCTTTTCTGGCGCCGTTGCCGGGGAGGTGAGTGCTTGAAGGTATATCTTTAGATCTTGCAATCTTTTAGTTTCTTGTTTTATCACTAGTTTAGTCTATAAAAGAAAACTACAAAAAAATGGAATTAAGGTTACCTCATATGCTTCATCTTTTTAATGTCTTTTGTGAAAATGATGGGAAGGAAAATTGTGCTCAAGTACTAGAAGAAGAATTACATAGAATGCTTGGCATAAAATATGTGAATGATGAGCATGATTGCAATGTTGTTAGTATGAATTCTTTTAATACCCATGATGCTAATGATATGCAGAGCCAGAAGCTTGGGGATGCTATGTTTGATGAAGATTATATGTTTCGTTCCCCAAGTTTTGATGAGCAAATTTATTATGATGAAAGCATGCCTCCTATTTATGATGATTATTGTGATGATGGGTATGCTATAGAGAATAAAGATAACCATGAAACTTGTCATCATGATTTTAATTTTCAATTGGATTATGCTTCACATGATAGTTATTTTGTTGAGTTTGCTCCCACTACTATTGATGAGAATAAATTTGCTTATGTGGAGAGTAGTAAAATTTCTATGCAAGTAGATCATGAAAAGAATGCTTTATGTGATAGTTATATTGTTGAATTCATTCATGATGCTACTAAAAATTATTATGAGAGAGGATCACATGCTTCTACATATTGCAATAATATCAAGTTTCATCTCTATGTGTTGAAAATTTTGAACTTATGCTTTTTTTTTGCCTTCCTATGCTAGTTGATTATTGTTCCCATAAGTTGTTTGCTCACAAAATCCCTATTCATAGGAAGTGGTCTAGACTTAATGTGCTAGTCATATTCTTCATTATGCTCTTTTTATGTTTCAATTCTTATCTTTTATGTGAGCATCATTGAAATCATCATGCCTAGCTAGGGGCGTTAAACGTTAGCGCTTGTTGGGAGGCAACCCAATTTTATTTTTGTTCTTTGCATTTTTGCTCCTGTTTAGTAATAAATAAATCATCTAGCCTCTGGTTAGATGTGGTTTTATGTTTTAATTAGTGTTTGTGCCAAGTAAGACCTATAGGATCTTCTTGGATGATAATTATTTGATCTTGCTGAAAAAGACAGAAACTTTCTGCTCGCGAAAACAATTGTTAAAAATCACCAGAAAGTGATAAAATACTGATTCAATTGCAGTAGATCAATAATAAAATTATCTATGTCTTCCTATTTTTTAATATTTTTCTGAGTTCCAGAAGTTTGCGTTTGACACAGATTACTACAGACTGTTCTGTTTTTGACAGATTCTGTTTTCTATGTGTTGTTTGCTTATTTTGATGAATATATGAGTAGTATCGGAGGGTATGAACCATAGATAAGTTGTAATACAGTATATATTACACCAATATGAATTTAGAATGAATTCACAACAGTACCTAAGTGGTGATTTATTTTGTTATACTAATGGAGCTTACGAGTTTTCTGTTAAGTTTTGTGTTGTGAAGTTTTCAAGTTTTGGGCAAAGATTCGATGGACTATGCAATAAGGAGTGGCAAGAGCCTAAGCTTGGGGATGCCCAAGGCACACCAAGATAATATTCAAGGACAACCAAAATCCTAAGCCTGGGGATGCCCCGGAAGGCATCCCCTCTTTCGTCTTCGTTCATCGGTAACTTTACTTGGAGCTATATTTTTATTCACCACATGATATGTGTTTTGCTTGGAGCGTCAATTTATTAGGATTTGCTTGATATTATTTATAAAAATGTTTTGCATCCTTTAGTTCAATAAAAGTGGCATTGATAGCCTTTACTATGCCTATTTTACAAGTCTACATGTTGCTGTTTCAAAACAGAAAGTTTATCGCTGTTGCAAAAATTCCCTAGAAAAGCCAGAATATGATAAAATGTTGAAACTTTTTGCATAATAAGCTCTGATAAATTTTCTACAGTGGTAATTTTCTTTCATAATTTCTGAAGCTAGGGAAGTATGGATCTTGCTGCATTCTTTACAGACTGTTCTGTTTAGGCAGATTGCTGTTATGTTTGCATTGTTTGCATATGTTTGCTTCTTTAATGATACTATTTGAGGATAGGACTATTAAATATGCAGAGGCATTTAGTATGCAATGTTGAATAATAATTTTAGTTATTTGCTACAGTAGATTATGATAAGGTTTTTGCATTGGTTTATACTAACTTATCTCACGAGTCCTTGTTGAGTTTTTTTGGATGAAGCTTTTGAGATTTAGGGAGACCGTGGTATGAGAGGAATTAAGGAGATACAAAAGCTCAAGCTTTGGGATGCCCAAGGCATCCCAAGATAATATTTCAAGAAGTCTCAAGCATCTAAGCTTGGGGATGCCCCGGTAGGCATCCCACCTTTCTTCTTCAACAAATTATCGGTTAGCATCGGTTGAGCCTAAGTTTTTGCTTCTTCACATGATGAGTGCTATCCTTGAAATGTCGTTTTATTTTGTTTTTCTTGCTGTATGAATAAAATACCAAGATCTGAAATTCTTAAGTGAGAGAGAGTCTTCACATAGCTACGTAATTATTTAACTACTCATTGATCTTCACTTATATCTTTTTGGAGTAGTTTGTCATTTACTCGTGTGCTTCACTTATATACTATGAGTAAATGGTTGAATGATTTGAATGTCATAAATCTGAAATTATATATGTTTCATATGCTTATCCCATGGGGAGTAATGACTTCACATATAAGAAGTAGAGGTGGTAAATTTATTGAAGGTTAGCAAACATCGTATTGATCACTTGAATAATTCATGAAAGAATATTGAGGGAAGAGAGATTTCACATATAAATATACTATCTTGGACATCTTTTGTAATTGTGAGCAATCATTAAAATATGACATGCTAAAAGGCTGATGTTGGACAAGGAAGACAACGTAATGGGTTATGTTTTCTTATATCCAAAATAAAGTATATTGTCATGGATCATTCAACATGCTGAGCTTGTCTTTCTCCCTCATGCTAGCAAATTCTTTGCACCAAGTAGAGATACTACTTGTGCTTCCAAACATCCCTTAAACCAGTATTGCCATGAGAGTCCATCATACCAACCTATGGATTGAGTAAGATCCTTCAAGTAAGTTGTCATCGGTGCATGCAATAAAAATTGCTCTCTAAATATGCATGATCTATTAGTGTGGAGAAAATAAGCTTTATACGATCTTGTGATGTGGAAGCAATAAAAGCGACGGACTGCATAATAAAGGTCCCTATCACAAGTGGCAATATAAAGTGACGTTCTTTCGCATTAAGATTTTGTGCATCCAACTATAAAAGCGCATGACAACCTCTGCTTCCCTCTGCAAAGGGCCTATCTTTTATTTTTGTCTTATACCTTATGCAAGAGTCATGGTGATCTTCACCTTTCCTTTTACATTTTATCCTTTGGCAAGCACATTGTGTTGGAAAGATCCTGATATATATATCCAATTGGATGTAAGGCATCATGAACTATTATTGTTGACATTACCCTTGAGGTAAAAGGTTGGGAGGCGAATCTATAAGCCCATATCTTTCTCTGTGTCTGATTAAAATTTTGAACCCAAAAATATCGCGTGAGTGTTAGCAATTGTGAAAGACTAAATGATAGTTGAGTATGTGAAGTTTGCTGAATCAAAGCTCTGACATAGACCCTTCCTGAAAATAAGATGAATTGTAATTGTTTGATGATTAATAACACGGTTTGTTAGTTTTCAAGAAAGTTTATGATCTATACTTTAACATGTGAATAGCTTGTTACTTGATCATGAGAAGTTCTATGAGTTGAGCTACTGTTATGACATATGATGATGCTAGAAAAGGTGATTGAAATTATCATTGATCAAACTTGTGCACCTGCTAGCATTCACACTTTATAAATTATTTCTTTTATCATTTACCTACTCGAGGACGAGCAGGAATTAAGCTTGGGGATCTTGTCGTCTCCAACGTATCTATAATTTATGAATTATTCATGCTATTATATTATCTGTTTTGGATGTTTATGGGCTTTACTAAACACTTTTATATTATTTTTAGGACTAACCCATTAACCGGAGGCCCAGCCCAAATTGCTGTTTTTTGCCTATTTCAGTGTTTCGCAGAAAAGGAATATCAAACGGAGTCCAAACGGAATGAAACCTTCGGTAGAGTTATTTTTGGAACGGAAGCAATCCAGGAGACTTGGAGTAGACATCAGGAAGCTTCGAGGTGGCCACGAGGCAGGGAGGCGCGCCTGCCCCCCTGGGTGCGCCCCCCACCCTCGTGGGCCCCTCGTGGCTCCCCTGACCGACTTCTTTCGCCTATATATATCCATATGCCCTAAAAACATCGGGGAACAGAATAGATCGGGAGTTCCACCGCCGCAAGCCTCTGTAGCCACCAAAAACCAATTGGGGCCCTGTTCCGGCACCCTGCCGGAGGGGGGATCCCTCTCTGGTGGCCATCTTCATCATCCCGGCGCTCTCCATGACGAGGAGGGAGTAGTTCACCCTCGGGGCTGAGGGTATGTGCCAGTAGCTATGTGTTTGATCTCTCTCTCTCTCTCTCTCTCTCTCTCTCGTGTTCTTGAGGTGGTACGATCTTGATGTATCGCGAGCTTTGCTATTATAGTTGGATCTTAAGATGTTTCTCCCCCTCTACTCTCTTGTAATGGATTGAGTTTTCCCTTTGAAGTTATCTTATCGGATTGAGTCTTTAAGGATTTGAGAACACTTGATGTATGTCTTGCATGTGCTTATCTGTGGTGACAATGGGATATTCACGTGATCTACTTGATGTATGTTTTGGTGATCAACTTGCGGGTTCCGTAACATTGTGAACTTATGCATAGGGGTTGGCACACGTTTTCGTCTTGACTCTCCGGTCGAAACTTTGGGGCACTCTTTGAAGTTCTTTGTGTTGGTTGAATAGATGAATCTGAGATTGTGTGATGCATATCGTATAATCATACCCACGGATACTTGAGGTGACATTGGAGTATCTAGGTGACATTAGGGTTTTGGTTGATTTGTGTCTTAAGGTGTTATTCTAGTATGAACTCTATGATAGATCGAACGGAAAGAATAGCTTCATGTTATTTTACTACGGACTCTTGAATAGATAGATCAGAAAGGATAACTTTGAGGTGGTTTCGTACCCTACCATAATCTCTTCGTTTGTTCTCCGCTATTAGTGACTTTGGAGTGACTCTTTGTTGCATGTTGAGGGATAGTTATATGATCAAATTAAATTATTATTGTTGAGAGAACTTGCACTAGTGAAAGTATGAACCCTAGGCCTTGTTTCCTAGCATTGCAATACCGTTTACGCTCACTTTTATAATTAGTTACCTTGCTGTTTTTATATTTTCAGATTACAAAACCTATATCTACCATCCATATTGCACTTGTATCACCATCTCTTATTTGAACTAGTGCACCTATACAATTTACCATTGTATTGGGTGTGTTGGGGACACAAGAGACTCTTTGTTATTTGGTTGCAGGGTTGCTTGAGAGAGACCATCTTCATCCTACGCCTCCCACGGATTGATAAACCGTAGGTCATCCACTTGAGGGAAATTTGCTACTATCCTACAAACCTCTGCACTTGGAGGCACAACAACGTCTACAAGAAGAAGGTTGCGTAGTAGACATCAGGGATCATCTTATAATGCTACCATCGTACTAAGCAAAATAATATGCATAAAAGATAAACATCACATGCAAACAAAATATGTGACATGATATGGCCATCATCATCTTGTGCCTTTGATCTCCATATCCAAAGCACCGTCATGATTTCCATTGTCACCGGCTTGACACCTTGATCTCCATCATAGCGTCGTTGTCGTCTCGCCAACTATTGCTTCTACAACTATCGCTAACCCATATTGATAAAGTAAAGCAATTACATGGCGATTGCATTTCGTACAATAAAGCGACAACCATAAGGCTCATGCCAGTTACCGATAACTTTTACAAAACATAACCATCTCATACAATAATGTATATCACATCATGTCTTGACCATATCACATCACAACATGGCTTGCAAAAACAAGTTAGACGTCCTCTACTTTGTTGTTGCAAGTTTTACGTGCCTGCTACGGGCTTCTAGTAAGAAGCATTCTTACCTATGCATCAAAACCACAACGATGTTTTGTCAAGTTTGTTGTTTTAACCTTCAACAAGGACCGGCCGTAGTCAAATTCGATTCAACTAAATCTGGAGAAAAAGACACCCGCCAGCCACCTTTATGCAAAACAAGTTGCATGTCTGTCGGTGGAACCAATCTCATGAACGTGGTCATGTAAGGCTGGTTGGGGCCGCTTCATCCAACAATACCACCGAATCAAAATAAGACGTTGGTGGTAAGCAATGTGACTATCATCACCCACAACTCTTTGTGTTCTACTTGTGCATATCATCTACGCATAGACCTGGCTCTGATACCACTGTTGGGGAACATAGCATGCAATTTCAAAAAAATTCCTACTCTCACGCAAGATCTATCTAGGAGATGCATAGCAACGAGAGGGGGAGAGTGTGTCCATGTACCCTCGTAGACCGAAAGCAGAAGCGTTTGTTTAATGCGGCTGATGTGGTCGAACATCTTGTCGATCCAACCAATCATGCACCGAACGTACGAAACCTCCGAGTTCTGCACACGTTCAGCTCAATGACGTACCTTGAACTCTTGATCCAGCAAAGTGTCGAGGGAGAGTTCCGTCAGCACGATGGCGTGGTGACGGTGATGGTGAAGTGATCCACGGAGGGCTTCGCCTAAGCACTACGTGAATATGATTGGAGGCGTAAACTGTGGAGGGGGGCGCCGCACACGGCTTGGAACAATTGATGTGTGTTAGAGGCACCCCCACCCCCGTATATAAAGGAGGGAGACGGGAGGAGGCCGGCCTTAGGCGCGCCCCAAGTGGGAGGAGTCTCACTTGGGCTCCTAGTAGGATTCGCCCCCCCCCCCCTTCCTTTTATCGGAGGGGGAAAGAGGGGCGCCGCCCCCTCCCCTAGTCCAATTCGGACTCCTCCCTTGGGGGGGCGCCACCCCTATGTGGGCTGGTTTGCCTCCCTCCTATGGCCCATATCTACCCCCGGGGGGTTTCGGTCCCCCCCCCCCCAGGTACTCTGATATGTACCTGATACATTCTGAAACACTTCCGGTGTACGAATACTATCATCCAATATAGCAATCTTTACCTCTCGACCATTTCGAGACTGCTCGTCATGTTCGTGATCTCATCCGGGACTCCGAACAACATTAGGTCACCAAATCACATAACTCATATAATGCAAATCGGCATCGAATGTTAAGTGTGTGGACCCTACGGGTTCGAGAACTATGTAGACATGACCGAGACACCTCTCTGGTCAATAACCAACAGCGGAACCTGGATGCTCATATTGGTTCTCACATATTCTACGAAGATCTTTATCGATCAAACCGTAATGACAACATAGATAATTCCCTTTGTCATCGGTATTTTACTTGCCCGAGATTCGATCGTCGGTATCTTCATACCTAGTTCAATCTCGTTACCTACAAGTCTGTTTACTCGTTCTGTAATGCATCATCCCGCAACTAACTCATTAGTCACATTGCTTGTAAGGCTTATCATGATGTGCATTACCGACAGGGCCCAGCGATACCTCTCCAATACTCGGAGTGACAAATCCTAATCTCGATCTATGCCAACCCAACAAACACCTTCGGAGATACCTGTAGAGCATCTTTATAATCACCCAGTTATGTTGTGACGTTTGATAGCACACAAGGTATTCCTACGGTATTCGGGAGTTGCATAATCTCATAGTTAAAGGAATATGTATAAGTCATGAAGAAAGCAATAGCAATAAAACTTAACGATCATTATGCTAAGCTAACGGATGGGTCTTGTCCATCACATCATTCTCCCAATGATGTGATCCCATTCATCAAGTGACAGCACATGTCTATGGTTAGGAAACTTAACCATCTTTAATTGACGAGCTAGTCTAGTAGAGGCTTACTAGGGACATTGTGTTTTGTCTATATATCCACACATGTATTCACACATTTACTAAGTTTCCGGTTAATACAATCCTAGCATGAATAATAAACATTTATCATGATATAAGGAAATATAAAATAACAACTTTATTATTGCCTCTAGGGCCTATTTCCTTCATGCTGACTATAGTAAGCTCCTTTTTCTTGTTCTTAACAATGAAATCATGTGCAACCATACTCTTGTAGTCTAGAAAAACAAGAGGCAACAATTTTTCTTCTTTCTCATAATGCCTAATAGGTATGTTAAAGTATGCAGCGAGGCGCGAGGCAAAGATGCCTCCCGAGATGGGGCCCTTAGTACGGTTAAGATTTAACCGCTTTGCAACAATAGCGCACATACTAAATATGTCATCACGGAACAAGGCATGGCACAGAATAACAATGTCAGCGGCACTTAGGTTGCCACAGTTTCCGCGACCAATTAAGCATCTACTAGCAAATAATGCAAAGTAACGTAAAACAGGAAAATGTATGCTAGTAATTCTTGCATCAGAAACTTTCCTAGTTTCCCCTACAGCAATTGTATCAATAAACCCCTCCACATTGTCACGATGTGGTTCCTCTACGCTGCCCGAAAAGGGCAGCTTGCAAACCTCACAAAATTCACGAAGGGTCATCTCCTTATACTCATCATACAAATAAAAATCTACCAAAGGTGGTGACCTCCTAGCATGGAAATGAAAATTTTGCACAAAGATATTAGTGAGTAAGAGATACTGTTCGCGTTGGTCGCGGAGGAAGTCGGTGAGGCCTGCATTCTCAGCCAACTCATAAAAATCATCATAAATCCCGGATGCTCTCAAGAAATCATCACAAGGCCATTCACACGGCCGAACTTCCATGATGCGAGGAGATTATACTTGGGCCTCTCTTCTTCTTCACTTTGCTTATCCTTGAGCTTCGCTCGAAGAACCCCTCAAAAATCTCTTCATCATTTTCTGAAGATTTCTGAATTTTTTAGTAACTTCAAATAAAAGTGAACCAAACTCAACAAAATTGATAGCAACTACTCCCACAAGTGCCTAAAGACTATATCATGCATTAGAACTACTTGGGACCATATAAATTTGACATGCAAGCTCAAGAACAGGGTCACCTAAGCAGCAAAAATTTGCAATGAATAAAGCACTAGAACAAAAACTATTGGACCATTGGAGGAGTCACATACCGAAGAACAATCCCCCAAAGCAGTTTTGTGAGTGGGGCTTTGAGCAAGGAGATCGAAAATCGCAGCAAGATGAGCTAGAACTCGTGCTTGAGCTAGTTGGTGATTTTTTTGCGAGGAAGAAGGAGTGTGTGGATGCTGGGATAAGTGGAGGGGAGCCACCATGGGCCTACGAGGCAGGGGGCGCCCAGGGGGTGGGCGCGCCCTGGACCCTCGTGGCCAGGTGCTTGCTCCCCCTGTTGTGTTCTCAGTGCCAGATATTCTCAAATATTCCAGAAAAATCATATTTAAATTTCGGGGCATTTGGAGAACTTTTATTTTCAGGGTATTTTTTTATTGCACGGATAATTCAGAAAATAGGCAGAAAATACTACTTTTACTTTATTTAATCTAAATAACAGAAAGTAAAAGAAGGGTACAGAAGGTTGTGCTTTCTAACTTCATCCATCTCATGCTCATCAAAAAGAATCCACTAACAAGGTTGATCAGGTCTTATTAACAAACTCATTCCGAATAGCATGGAACTGGAGAAATTTTGAATAGCACTAGGTTACCTCAACGGGAATATGCACATCCCCAATAATAAGATTATCATATTTCTTCTTGACAGTAGGAAGAGGAAATTCAAAACCTCCAAAAATAATCGATGGAATTTTTCCAATAGAATTGATACTGTGGACTTGAGGTTGTTTCCTTGGAAAGTGTACCGTATGCTTATTACCATTGACATGAAAAGTGACATTGCCTTTGTTGCAATCAATAACAGCCCTTGTGGTATTCAAAAAGGGTCTTCCAAGAATAATAGACATACTATCGTCCTCGGGAATATCAAGAATAACAAAGTCCGTTAAAATGGTGACGTTTGCAACCACAACAGGCACATCCTCACAAATACCGACAGGTATAGCAGTTGATTTATCGGCCACTTGCAAAGATATTTCAGTAGGTATCAACTTATTCAAAACAAGTCTATGATATAAAGAGAGAGGCATAACACAAACACCGGCTCCAAGATCACATAAAGCAGTTTTAACATAGTTTCTTTTAATGGAGCATGGTATAGTTGGTACTCCTGGATCTCCGAGTTTCTTTGGTATTCCACCCTTAAAAGTATAATTAGCAAGCATGGTGGAAATTTCAGCTTCTGGTATCTTTCTTTTAACAATACCTTTCATATACTTAGCATAAGGATTCATTTTAATCATATCAGTAAAATGCATACGCAAGAAGATAGGTCTAATCATTTCAGCAAAGCGCTTAAAATCCTCATCATCCTTTTTCTTGGATGGTTTCGGAGGAAAAGGCATGGGTTTCTGAACCCATGGTTCTCTTTCTTTACCATGCTTCCTAGCAACAAAGTCTCTCTTATCATAACGTTGATTCTTTGATTGTGGGTTATCAAGATCAACAGAGGTTCAACTTCTACATCATTGTCATTACTAGGTTGAGCATCAACATGAACATCATCATTAACATTATCACTAGGTTCATGTTCATTGCAGATTGTGTTTCAACATCAGAAATAGAAATATCATTGGGATTCTCAGGTGTGTCAACAACAGGTTCACTGGTAGCATGCAAAGTCCTATCATTTTTCTTTTTCTTCTTTTTAGAAGGACTAGGTGCATCTAAATTATTTCTCTGAGAATCCTGCTCAATTCTCTTAGGGTGGCCCTCAGGATACAAAGGTTCATGAGTCACGAGTTGCAACTCTAACAGCAAAGTCATTATTCTTACTATTTAATTCATTGAGCAAATCATTCTGAGCTTTAAGTACTTGTTCTACTTGAGTGGTAACCATAGAGGCATGTTTACTAATGAGTTTAAGTTCACCTTTAACTCTAGACATATAATCACTCAAATGTTCAATCATATAAGCATTGCGTTTCAGTTGTCTACCAAAATAAGCATTAAAATCTTCTTGCTTAACCATAAAGTTATCAAACTCATCCAAACATTGGCTAGCAAACTTAGTAGGAGGGATTTTGGCTTTATCATATCTATAGAGAGAATTTACCTTTACTACCTGTGTCGGGTTATCAAGACCATGTGTTTCTTCAACAGGCTGTAAATTAAGACCATGTATTTCTTCAACAGGAGGTAAATTCTTAACATCTTCAGCTTTAATACCTTTTTCTTTCATAGATTTCTTTGCCTCTTGCATATCTTCAGGACTGAGAAATAGAACACCCCTTTTCTTCGGAGTTGGCTTAGGAGTTGGTTCAGGAAGTGTCCAATTGTTTTCATTTGTCAACATATTATTCAATAGAATTTCAGCTTGATCAACAGTTATTTCCCTGAAAACACAACCAGCACAATTATCCAGGTGGTCTCTGGAAGCATCGGTTAGTCCATTATAAAAGATATCAAGTATTTCATTTTTCTTAAGAGGATGATCAGGCAAAGCATTAAGTAATTGGAGAAGCCTACTCCAAGCTTGTGGGAGACTCTCTTCTTAAATTTGCACAAAATTATATATATCCCTTAAAGCAGCTTGTTTCTTATGAGCAGGGAAATATTTAGCAGAGAAGTAATAAATCATATCACAGGGACTACGCACACAACCAGGATCAAGAGAATTAAACCATATCTTAGCATCACCCTTTAATGAGAACGGAAATATTTTAAGGATATAATAGTAGCGAGTTTTCTCATCATCAGTGAACAGGGTGGCTATATCATTTAATTTAGTAAGATGTGCCACAACAGTTTCAGATTCATAGCCATAAAAGGACCAGATTCAACCAAAGTAATTATATCGAATTGACGGAGAATTCATAATCCTTATCAAGGTAACAAAGATAGGTGAAGTAGCATAAGCAAGATCATATTTCATTCTAGCATTCAGAGATTTTTGTTTCAGCTTAGCTAATAATTTCTTAAGATCACTTCTATCATTGCAAGCAAGAAAGTCTCTAGCAGTTTCTTCATCCATAACATAACCTTCAGGCACAACAGGCAGTTCATATCTAGAAGGAGAATCTTCATCATCACTTTCATCAACATTATCAGTTTCAATAATTTCATTCTCTCTAGCCCTAGCAAGTTGTTCATCAAGAAATTCACCAAGTGGCACAGTAGTATCAAGCATATAAGTAGTTTCCTCATAAGTATCATGCATAGCAGAAGTGGCATCATCAATAACATGCGACATATCAGAATTAATAGCAAAAGCAGGTTTAGGTGTCGCAAGTTTACTCAAAACAGAAGGTGAACCAAGTGCAGAGCTAGATGGCAGTTCCTTACCTCCCCTCGTAGTTGAGAGATAAATTTTGGTTTTCTCGTCTTTCAAGTTCTTCATAGTGACCAGCAGATATAAATCCCAAGTGACTCAAAGAATAGAGCTATGCTCCTTGGCAACGGCGCCAGAAAATAGTCTTGATAACCCACAAGTATAGGGGATCGCAACAGTTTTTGAGGGTAGAGTATTCAACCCAAATTTATTGATACGACACAAGGGGAGCCAAAGAATATTCTCAAGTATTAGCAGTTGAGTTGTCAATTCAACCACACCTGGATAACTTAATATCTATAGCAAAGTATTTAGTAGCAAAGTAGTATGATAGTAGCGGTAACAGTGGCAAAAGTAACAGTGATAGTTTTGTAGTGATTGTAACAGTGGAAACAGAAAAGTAACTAAGCGAAGAACAATATGTGAAAAGCTCGTAGGTATTGGATCGGTGATGCAGAATTATGTCGGATGCAATTATTCATGTAACAGTTATAACATAGGGTAACACAGAGCTAGCTCCAATTCATCAATGTAATGTAGGCATGTATTCCGAATATAGTCATACGTGCTTATGGAAAATAACTTGTATGACATCTTTTGTCCTACCCTCCCGTGGCAGCGGGGTCCTATTGGAAACTAAGGGATATTAAGGCCTTCTTTTAATAGAGTACCGGACCAAAGCATTAACACATAGTGAATACATGAACTCCTCAAACTATGGTCATCACCGGAGTGGTCCCGATTCTTTGTCACTTGGGTTGCGGATCATAACACATAGTAGGTGACTATAGACTTGCAAGATAGGATCAAGAACTCACATATATTCATGAAAACATAATAGGTTCAGATCTGAAATCATGGCACTCGGGCCCTAGTGACAAGCATTAAGCATAGCAAAGTCATAGCAACACCAATCTCACAACATAGTGGATACTAGGGATCACACCCTAACAAAACTAACTCGATTACATGATAAATATCATCCAACCCATCACCGTCCAGCAAGCCTACGATGGAATTACTCACGCACGGCGGTGAGCATCATGAAATTGGTGATGGAGGATGGTTGATGATGATGATGGCGACGGATTCCCCTCTCCGGAGCCCCAAACGGACTCCAGATCAGCCCTCCCGAGAGAGATTAGGGCTTGGCGGCGGCTCCGTATCGTAAAATGCATTGAATCCTTCTCTATGATTTTTTTCTCCCCGAACACGAATATATAGAGTTGGAGTTGAGGTCGATGGAGCACCAGGGGGCCCACGAGGCAGGGGGGCGCGCCCAGGGGGGCAGGAGCACCTCCCACCCTCGTGGACAGGGTGTGGGCCCCCTGGCCTTGATTCTTTCGCCAGTATTTTCTATTATTTCCAAAAATAATCTCCGTGAAGTTTCAGGTCATTCCGAGAACTTTTGTTTCTGCACAAAAATAACACCATGGTTGACTAGAGTCGGCTCATCATTGGAGTAGCCCCAAAGCCTACCATCATACAGCGGGAGGATCGACTCGGTGTCCCCGATCGATGACTCATTGTTGGAGTAGACAAGGGTGTCCCCACCAGACGCGTAGTTCTCCAGGAGATCGACTCCCTGGGTGAATCCAATGAAGACGTGATTCCGATAGGCTTGAGCTTGGGCGGGTTGCGTGCATCGAGCCGGCTCGACGATGTCGGTGCAGATGTCGGGCCCGGGTCCTGATTCACTGATTTTGCCGATGAAGACGTTGATCTTGCCGAAGGGGACCCGGTACCCGTACTCGATTGAGTCGGCCTTGCGGTCCCAGCCTAAATTTTCGATGTAGAGCTTGCTGCGGCGACTCTTGGTCATGCAACCGACCGCATATCCCTCGATCCCTGGGAGAGCTCCCTCCAAGAACTCAACACCACTGAGCAATAGCCCCACGGTGGGCGCCAACTCTCGTGGTTTTGTCACGGCAGATGTCCTCGAAAAAGGACTTACGCGTGAGTCCATCGCAGCTAGGTAGTAGCTTAAACAGTGTTGATCAGAATTGAAAGACATGGGTTTACCCAGGTTCGGCCCCTCGGGGTGGAGGTAATAGCCTACTTCATGCTTGATTGATTATTGTTTGGGATCTCGATTACAAGGGTGCAACTTGGGTAACCTAGTACTCAAGAGCTTGTAACCTAGTCTTTCTATCTGAGGGGCTCCCCTTTATATATAGGTTGAGGCCCTAAGTTTACAACAAAGTCCGGGTCGTACTACGACCCATGTCTTAGTTTATTTCCTATTCATCTTGTCCTTCAAGTAAGGGAAAATTCCTTACAGCTTCCTTGTTGGGCCGGCTCACCAGATACTGACCTCGAATCGCTCTCTTCTTTCAGTCGCCTCCTGGGCTTTGAATTATGACCCACATTGCTGGCGTGATGACGAGCCACCGCGGGATGTCGGGTCGTTCCTGGCCGGGTCATCCCGTGGGGTATATCCCCAACAGGAACCGAACATAATATTGTGCTGACAAATGTGTCTTTACGCAGTATAATATTATAAAGCAATGGATACTCTAAGGCTAGATGTATCTCCCCCAGCCAAGTATCCTCCCAGAATCTAGCCAAGTGTTCTATCATCCTGTTTGGTTATTTTGGCAAATTTGCATTTGTGGTTTGGCTCAATCTAAGTAAATACAGGCTATAGACCATGTTCTGCACATTGTTTGGTTACATGCATTACATCACAAGATTGTACTCCCTCCGTTCCTAAATATAAGTCTTTCTAGAGATTTCAACAAGTGACTACATACGGACTAAAATGAGTGAATCTACACTCTAAAATATGTCTACATACATCTGTATATTGTAGTCCATTTGAAATGTCTAAAAAGACTTATATTTAGGAACGGAGGGAGTATGATGCATGATGTTTTGTTGACAACAATTGATTATTATAGTTGTGAAGATGCAAAAGATGATGTTTGGTTGCTCCCGGCCTAATGTTGGATCACTATTTCTCAAAGTGTTGACCTTACCATACAATACAATACAATACATAGGTAGTATTAAACAAATGGTTGTTTGTTCTAGCTACTAATAAATGGCATTACAAACTAACAAACACACGGCTCAACATGGCTTATTGGGAAAGTTAATTAATACCGAATTAGCAGGCAAGTTCATCATTCTTGTCTTCTACTGTTTCAGATCCATGTGTTACCTATGAAGGAAATATGCCCTAGAGGCAATAATAAAGTTGTTATTTATATTTCCTTATATCATGATAAATGTTTATTATTCATGCTAGAATTTTATTAACCGGAAACTTAGTACATTTGTGAATACATAGACAAACAGAGTGTCACTAGTATGCCTCTACTTGACTAGCTCGTTGAATCAAAGATGGTTAAGTTTCCTAGCCATAGACATGAGTTGTAACTTGATTAACGGGATCACATCATTAGAGAATGATGTGATTGACTTGACCCATTCCGTTAGCTTAGCACTTGATCGTTTAGTATATTGCTATTGCTTTCTTCATGACTTATACATGTTCCTATGAGTATGAGATTATGCAACTCCGAATACCGGAGGAACACTTTGTGTGCTACCAAACGTCACAACATAAGCTGGGTGATTATAAAGGTGCTCTCTGGGTGTCTTCGATGGTACTTGTTGAGTTGGCATAGATCAAGATTAGGATTTGTCACTCCAATTGTCGGAGAGGTATCTCTGGGCCCTCTCGGTAATGCACATCACTATAAGCCTTGCAAGCAATGTAACTAATGAGTTAGTTGTGGGATGATGCATTACGGAACGAGTAAAGAGAGTTGCCGGTAACGAGACTGAACTAGGTATTGAGATACCGACGATCGAATCTCGGGCAAGTAACATGCCGATGATAAAGGGAACAACGTATGTTATTATGAGGTTTGACCGATAAAGATCTTCATAGAATATGTAGGAGCCAATATGAACATCCAGGTTCCGCTATTGGTTATTGACCGGAGACGTGTCTCGGTCATGTCTACATAGTTCTCGAACCCGTAGGGTCTGCACGCTTACGTTCGATGACGATCGGTATTATGAGTTTATGTGTTTTGATGTACCAAAGATAGTTCGGAGTCCCGGATGTGATCATGGACATGAAGAGGAGTCTCGAAATGGTCGAGACATAAAGATTGATATATTGGACGACTATATTCGGACACCGAAGTGTTCCGGGGGTCACTAGATAATTATCGTAGTGTCGGGGGTTATCGGAACCCCCGGGGGAACTAATGGGCCAACATGGGCCTTGTGAGAGAGAGAGAGAGAAGGGAGCCGTGGGCTGGCCGCGCGCCCCCCCCCCCTTGGGAGTCCGAATTGGACAAGGAGGGGGGCGCCCCCTCTTTCTTCCCTCTCCTTCCTTTCCCCTTCCCCCTTCCTAGTTGGACTAGGAAAGGGGGAGTCCTACTCCTACTAGGAGGAGGACTCCCCCCTCTCCTTGGCGCGCCCCTAGGGCCGGCTGACCTCCCCCTTGCTCCTTTATATACGGGGGCAGGGGGCACCCTAGAACACACAACAGACATTGTTCTTAGCCGTGTGCGGTGCCCCCTCCACCATAATCCACCTCGGTCATATCGTTGCAGTGCTTAAGCGAAGCCTTGCGCCGGTAGCTTCATCATCACCGTCATCACGCTGTCATGCTGACGAAGCTCTTCCCCAACACTCTGCTAGATCGTGAGTTCGTGGGACGTCACCGAGCCAAACGTGTGCAGATCGCGGAGGTGTCGTACTTTCGGTGCTAGGATCGGTCGATCTTGAAGACGTACGACTACATCAACCATGTTGTCATAACGCTTCCGCTTACGGTGTACGAGGGTACGTAGACAACACTCTCCCCTCGTTTCTATGCATCACATTGATCTTGCGTGTGTGTAGGAAAATTTTGAAATTACTACGTTCCCCAACAGTGGCATCCGAGCCAGGTTTATGCGTGTATGTTATATGCACGAGTAGAACACAAGTGAGTTGTGGGCGATAATAGTCATACTGCTTACCAGCATTTCACACTTTGATTCTGCAGTATTGTTGGATGAAGCGGCTCGGACCGACATTACGAATACGCTTACACGAGACTGGTTCTATCGACGTGGTTCGCACACAGGTGGCTGGCGGGTGTTAGTTTCTCCAACTTCAGTTGAATCGAGTGTGGCTACGCCCGGTCCTTGTTGAAGGTTAAAACAACACATACTTGACGAAAAATCGTTGTGGTTTTGATGCGTAGGTAAGAACGGTTCTTGCTCAGCCTGTAGCAGCCACGTAAAACTTGCAACAACAAAGTAGAGGGCGTCTAACTTGTTTTTGCAGGGCATGTTGTGATGTGATATGGTCAAGACATGATGCTAAATTTTATTATATGAGATGATCATGTTTTGTAACAGAGTTATCGGCAACTGGCAGGAGCCATATGGTTGTCGCTTTATTGTATGAAATGCAATCGCCATGTAATTGATTTACTTTATCACTAAGCGGTAGCAATAGTCGTAGAAGCAATAGTTGGCGAGACGACAACGATGCTACGATGGAGATCAAGGTGTAGCGCCAGTGAAGATGGTGATCATGACGGTGCTTTGGAGATGGAGATCAAAGGCACAAGATGATGATGGCCATATCATATCACTTATATTGATTGCATGTGATGTTTATCCTTTATGCATCTTATTTTGCTTAGTTCGACGATAGCATTATAAGATGATCTCTCACTAAATTTCAAGGTACAAGTGTTCTCCCTGAGTATTCACCATTGCGAAAGTTCATCGTGCCGAGACACCACGTGATGATCGGGTGTGATAAGCTCTACGTTCACATACAACGGGTGCAAGCCAGTTTTGCACACGCGGAATACTCGGGTTAAACTTGACGAGCCTAGCATATGCAGATATGGCCTCGGAACACTGGGACCGAAAGGTCGAGCGTGAATCATATAGTAGATATGATCAACATAGTGATGTTCACCATTGAAAACTACTCCATCTCACGTGATGATCGGACATGGTTTAGTTGATATGGATCACGTGATCACTTAGATGATTAGAGGGATGTCTATCTAAGTGGGAGTTCTTTAGTAATATGATTAATTGAACTTCAATTTGTCATGAACTTAGTACCTGATAGTATTTTGCATGTCTATGTTGTTGTAGATAGATGGCCCGTGCTATTGTTCCGTTGAATTTTAATGTGTTCCTAGAGAAAGCTAAGTTGAAAGATTATGGTAGCAACTACACGGATTTGGGTCCGTAATTTGAGGATTATCCTCATTGCTTACGGAAGAATTACACCACGAAGCACCACTAGGTGCCAAACCCTTCTGAGAGCAACGCCGGATATTATGAGCGTCTGGCGAGCAAAGCTGATGACTACTCGATAGTTCGGTGTGTCATGCTTTACGGCTTAGAACCGGGACTTCAACGACGTTTTGAGCGTCATGGAGCATATGAGATGTTCCAGGAGTTGAAGTTAATATTTCCGACAAATGCGGATTGAGAGATATGAAGTCTCCAATAAGTTCTCTGTTGCAAGATGGAGGAGAATAGTTACATCGATGAGATATACTCAAAATGTCTGGGTATAACAATCACTTGATTCAACTAGGAGTTAATCTTCCTGATGATAGTGTCATTGACAGAATTCTTCAATCACTGCTGATAACCCACAAGTATAGGGGATCGCAACAGTTTTTGAGGGTAGAGTATTCAACCCAAATTTATTGATACGACACAAGGGGAGCCAAAGAATATTCTCAAGTATTAACAGTTGAGTTGTCAATTCAACCACACCTGGATAACTTAATATCTGCAGCAAAGTATTTAGTAGCAAAGTAGTATGATAGTAGCGGTAATGATGGCAAAAGTACTTGATGATAGTTTTGTAGTGATTGTAACAGTGGCAACGGAAAAGTAACTAAGCGAAGAACAATATGTGAAAAGCTCGTAGGCATTGGATCGGTGATGAAGAATTATGCCGGATGCAATTATTCGTGTAACAGTTATAACATAGGGTGACACAGAACTAGCTCTAATTCATCAATGTAATGTAGGCATGTATTCCGAATATAGTAATACATGCTTATGGAAAAGAACTTGCATGACATCTTTTGTCCTACCCTCCCGTGGCAGCGGGGTCCTATTGGAAACTAAGGGATATAAAGGCCTCCTTTTAATAGAGTACGGACCAAAGCATTAACACATAGTGAATACATGAACTCCTCAAACTATGGTCATCACCGAGTGGTCCCGATTCTTGTCACTTGGTGTTGCGGATCATAACACATAGTAGGTGACTATAGACTTGTAAGATAGGATCAAGAACTCACATATATTCATGAAAACATAATAGGTTCAGATCTGAAATCATGGCACTCGGGCCCTAGTGACAAGCATTAAGCATAACAAAGTCATAGCAACATCAATCTCGGAACATAGTGGATACTAGGGATCAAACCCTAACAAAACTAACTCGATTACATGATAAATATCATCCAACCCATCACCGTCCAGCAAGCCTACTATGGAATTACTCACGCATGGTGGTGAGCATCATGAAATTGGTGATGGAGGATGGTTGATGATGACGATGGCGACGGATTCCCCTCTCCGGAGCCCCGAACGGACTCCAGATTAGCCCTCCCGAGAGAGATTAGGGCTTGGCGGTGGCTCCGTATAGTAAAACGTGATGAATCCTTCTCTTTGATTTTTTCTCCCCAAACACGAATATATAGAGTTGGAGTTGAGGTCGGTGGAGCACCAGGGGCCCACGAGGCAGGGGGCGCGCCTAGGGGGGCAGGCGTGCCTCCCACCCTCGTGGACAGGGTGTGGGCCCCCTGGCCTTGATTCTTTCACCAGTATTTTTTATTATTTACAAAAATAATCTCCGTAAAGTTTCAGGTCATTCCGAGAACTTTTGTTTCTGCACAAAAATTAACACCATGGCAATTCTGCTAAAAACAGCGTCAGTCTGGGTTAGTTCCATTCAAATCATGCAAGTTAGAGTCCAAAACAAGGGCAAAAGTGTTTGGAAAAGTAGATACGACGGAGACGTATCAACTGCCACCAAGCTACAAGAGCTTCGTGATGAACTATAATATGCAAGGGATGGATAAGACAATTCACGAGCTCTTCGCAATGCTAAAGGTTGCGGAGGTAGAAATCAAGAAGGAGCATCAAGTGTTGATGGTCAACAAGACCACCAGTTTCAAGAAAAAGGGTAAAGGGAAGAAGGGGTACTTCAAGAAGAATGGCAAGCAAGTTGCTGCTCAAGTGAAGAAGCCCAAGTGCGGACCTAAGCACGAGGCCGAGTGCTTCTACTGCAAAGGGACTGGTCACTCGAAGCGGAACTGCCCCAAGTATTTGGCGGATAAGAAGGATGGAAAGGTGAACAAAGATATATGTGATATACATGTTATTGATGTGTACCTTACTAATGCTCGCAGTAGCACCTGGGTATTTGATACTGGTTTTGTTGCTAATATTTGCAACCTGAAACAGAGACTACAGATTAAGCGAAGATTGGCTAAGGACGAGGTGACGATGCACGTGGGAAATGGTTCCAAAGTCGATGTGATCGCGGTCAGCACACTACCTCTACATCTACCTTCGGGATTAGTTTTAGACCTGAATAATTGTTATTTGGTGCCAGCGTTGAGCATGAACATTATATCTAGATCTTGTTTGATGCGAGATGGTAATTCATTTAAATCAGAGAATAATGGTTGTTCTATTTATATGAGTAATATCTTTTATGGTCATGCACCCTTGAAGAGTGGTCTATTTTTGTTGAATCTCGATAGTAGTGACACACATATTCATAATATTGAAGCCAAAAGATGCAGAGTTGATAATGATAGTGCAACTTATTTGTGGCCCTGTCGTTTGGGTCATATTGGTGTAAAGCGCATGAAGAAACTCCATTCTGATGGACTTTTGGAATCACTTGATTATGAATCACTTGGTACATGCGAACCATGCCTCATGGGCAAGATGACTAAAACTCCGTTCTCCGGAACAATGGAGCGAGCAACATATTTGTTTGAAATCATACATACTGATGTATGTGGTCCGATGAATGTTGAGGCTCGCGACGGGTATCGTTATTTTCTCACCTTCACAGATGATTTGAGCAGATATGGGTATATCTACTTGATGAAGCATAAGTCTGAAACATTTGAAAAATTCAAAAAAAATCAGAGTGAAGTGGAAAATCATCATAACAAGAAAATAAAAGTTTCTACGATCTGATCGTGGAGGAGAATATTTGACTTACGAGTTTGGTCTTCATTTGAAACAATGCGGAATAGTTTCGCAACTCACGCCACCCGGAACACCACAGCATAATGGTGTATCTGAACGTCGTAATCGTACTTTACTAGATATGGTGCGATCTATCTATGATGTCTCTTACTAATTTACCGCTATCGTTTTGGGGTTATGCTTTAGAGACGGCTGCATTCACGTTAAATAGGGCACCATCTAAATCCGTTGAGACGACACCTTATGAACTGTGGTTTGGCAATAAACCAAAGTTTTCGTTTCTTAAAATTTTGGGGCTACGATGCTTATGTGTAAAAGCTTCAACTGATAAGCTCGAACCCAAATCGGAGAAATGTGTCTTCATAGGATACCCAAAGGAGACTGTTGGGTACACCTTCTATCACAGATCCGAAGGCAAGACATTCATTGCTAAGAATGGATCCTTTCTAGAGAAGGAGTTTCTCTTGAAAGAAGTGAGTGGGAGGAAAGTAGAACTTGATGAGGTAACTGTACCTGCTCCCTTATTGGAAAGTAGTTCATCATAGAAATCGGTTCCTGTGACTCCTACACCAAGTAGTGAGGAAGCTAATGATGATGATCATGTAACTTCAAATCAAGTTACTACCGAACTTCGTAGGTCAACCAGAGTAAGATCTGCACCAGAGTGGTACGGTAATCCTATTCTAGAGGTCATGTTACTTGACCATGACGAACCTATGAACTATGAGGAAGCAATGATGAGCCTGGATCCCGCAAAATGGCTTGAGGCCATGAAATCTGAGATGGGATCCATGTATGAGAACAAAGTGTGGACTTTGGTTGACTTGCCCGATGATCGTCAAGCCATCGAGAATAAATGGATCTTCAAGAACGAGACTGACGCTGACGGTAATGTTACTGTCTACAAATCTAGACTTGTTGCGAAAGGTTTTCGACAAGTTCAAGGAGTTGACTACGATGAGACCTTCTCACCTGTAGTGATGCTTAAGTCCGTCCGAATCATGTTAGCAATTGCTGCATTTTATGATTATGAAATTTGCCAAATGGATGTAAAGACTACATTCCTGAATGGATTTTTGGAAGAAGAGTTGTATAAGATGCAACCTGAAGGTTTTATCGATCCAAAGGATGCTAACAAAGTGTGCAAGCTCCAGCGATCCATTTATGGACTGGTGCAAGCATCTCGGAGTTGGAATAAACGTTTTGATAGTGTGATCAAAGCATATGGTTTTATACAGGCTTTTGGAGAAGCCTGTATTTACAAGAAAGTGAGTGGGAGCTCTGTAGCATTTCTAATATTATATGTGGATGACATATTGTTGATTGGAAATGATATAGAATTTCTGGATAGCATAAAAGGATACTTGAACAAGAGTTTTTCAATGAAAGACCTCGGTGAAGCTGCTTATATATTGGGCATCAAGATCTATAGAGATAGATCGAGACGCTTAATTGGACTTCATAAAAGCACATACCTTGATAAAGTTTTGAAGAAGTTCAAAATGGATCAAGCAAAGAAAGGGTTCTTGCCTGTGTTACAAGGTGTGAAATTGAGTCAGACTCAATGCCCGACCACTGCAGAAGATAGAGAGAAAATGCAAGGTGTTCCCTATGCTTCAGCCATAGGCTCTATCATGTATGCAATGCTGTGTACCAGACCTGATGTGTGCCTTGCTATTAGTTTAGCGAGGAGGTACCAAAGTAATCAAGGAGTGGATCGGACAGCGGTCAAGAACATCTGAAATACCTAAAAGGACTAAGGATATGTTTCTCATTTATGGAGGTGACAAAGAGCTCATCGTAAATGGTTACGTCGATGCAAGCTTTGACACTGATCCGGATGACTCTAAGTCACAAACCGGATACATGTTTATATTGAACGATGGAGCTGTCAGTTGGAGCAGTTCTAAGCAAAGCGTCGTGGCAGGATCTACGTGTGAAGCGGAGTACATAGATGCTTCGGAAGTAGCAAATGAAGGAGTCTGGGTGAAGGAGTTCATATCCGATCTAGGTGTCATACCTAGTGCATCGGGACCAATGAAAATCTTTTGTGAGAATACTGGTGCAATTGCCTTGGCAAAGGAATCCAGATTTCACAAGAGAACCAGGTACATCAAGAGATGCTTCAATTCCATCCGCGATCAAGTCAAGGAGGGAGACATAGAGATTTGCAAGATACATACAGATCTGAATGTTGCAGGCCCTTACTAAGCCTCTCTCATGAGCAAAACATGATCAGCACCAAGACTCCATGGGTGTTAGAATCATTACTGTGTAATCTAGATTATCGACTAGTGCAAGTGGGAGACTGAATGAAATATTCCCTAGAGGCAATAATAAAGTTGTTATTTATATTTCCTTATATCATGATAAATGTTTATTATTCATGCTAGAATTGTATTAACCGGAAACTTAGTACTTGTGTGAATACATAGACAAACAGAGTGTCACTAGTATGCCTCTACTTGACTAGCTCGTTGAATCAAAGATGGTTAAGTTTCCTAGCCATAGACATGAGTTGTCATTTGATTAACGGGATCACATCATTAGAGAATGATGTGATTGACTTGAATCATTCCGTTAGCTTAGCGCTTGATCATTTAGTATATTGGTATTGCTTTCTTCATGACTTATACATGTTCCTATGACTATGAGATTATGCAACTCCCGAATACCGGAGGAACACTTTGTGTGCTACCAAACGTCACAATGTAACTGGGTGATTATAAAGGTGCTCTACATGTGTCTCTGATGGTACTTGTTGAGTTGGCATAGATCAAGATTAGGATTTGTCACTCCGATTGTCGGAGAGGTATCTCTAGGCCCTCTCGGTAATGCACATCACTATAAGCCTTGCAAGCAATGTAACTAATGAGTTAGTTGCGGGATGATGCATTATGAGCGATTAAAGAGACTTGCCGGTAACGAGATTGAACTAGGTATTGAGATACCGACGATCGAATGTCGGGCAAGTAACATACCGATGACAAAGGGAACAACGTATGTTGTTATGCGGTTTGACCGATAAAGATCTTCGTAGAATATGTAGGAGCCAATATGAACATCTAGGTTCCGCTATTGGTTATTGACCGGAGATGTGTCTCGGTCATGTCTACATAGTTCTCGAACCCGTAGGGTCCGCATGCTTAACATTCGGTGACGATCGGTATTATGAGTTTATGTGTTTTGATGTACCGAAGATAGTTCGGAGTCCCAGATGTGATCACGGACATGACGAGGAGTCTCGAAATGGTCATGACATAAAGATTAATATATTGGACGACTATATTAGGACACCGAATGTGTTCCGGGGGTCACCGGATAATTATCGGAGTGCCGGGGGGTTATCGGAACCCCCGGGGGAACTAATGGGCCAACATGGGCCCTGTGAGAGAGAGATGAGGGAGCCATGGGCTAGCCGCCCCCCACCCCCCTTGGGAGTCTGAATTAGACAAGGAGGGGGGCGCCCCCTCTTTCCTCCCTCTCTCCCTCTCCTTCCTTTCCCCTTCCCCCTTCCTAGTTGGACTAGGAAAGGGGGAGCCCTACTCCTACTAGGAGGAGGACTCCCCCCTCTCATTGGCGCGCCCCTAGGGCCAGCCGGCCTCCCCCTTGCTCCTTTATATACGGGGGCAGGGGGCACCCTAGAACACACAACAGACATTGTTCTTAGCCGTGTGCGGTGACCCCCTCCACCATAATCCCACTCGGTCATATCGTTGCAGTGCTTAAGCGAAGCCCTGCGCCGGTAGCTTCATCATCACCGTCATCACTGTCGTCTTGTGAAGCTCTTCCCGACACTACTGCTAGATCGTGAGTTCGTGGGGCGCCACCGAGCCGAATGTGTGCAGATCGCGGAGGTGTCGTACTTTCGGTGCTAGGATCGGTCGATCATGAAGACGTCGACTACATCAACAGCGTTGTCATAACGCTTCGATTCTGGTCTCACGAGTGCGTAGACAACACTCTCCCCTCTCGTTGCTATGCATCAGCATGATCTTGCGTGTGCGTAGGAAATTTTTGAAATTACTACGTTCCCCAACAACCTATGTTATCCCACATTGTATCGGCCTACTTTAACCTTCTATTCTTTCAAGATTCATTTTCATGTGCCTCCACACCATGGCCGGAGTCATCAACACCGTCAATCGTCACATCCTCCACCTCAGGCACAAACTCATTATAACCTCGTTCTAAAATACACTTATGGAAGATGCAATATGCAAAAATGCAGCCCAACGACCGCACGAAATGGAGGGATGTCCGCTTGGACCCATTTTCGCCCAAACTAGGGTCGGGTTTGCTTATGTGGACGCATCATGCATCCTCCCGTGTCCTCCTCTAGCCCGCCCGTCTATGGCACACCATCGCACCCTCTCTCCCAAAACCCTCCTGCCCTTCCACCATGGCTGGTGTGCCCAATCCCGCCACCGCCCCTGTTGTGGCCGCCCATGCCGTTGGCTCGAAGAAGCTGAAGAAGAAGCACACCCCGAAGGAGACGATCACCGAGATGTTGAAGAGGGCAGGCCGGAGAAAGAATGACAAGGCAAAAAAGAAGTCGCTCTGGATGCAGCCGCTTCGGCCCAGTCCGTCGCCGTAGAGAGCGATGCCCTCGTTTCCAAGGCCGCATCGCAATCCCTCCTCATTCTATGGTAGCAAGGACCAACCCTTCTCGCCACCGCTGCCGCGGCCAGCATGGGCTCATTAGCGGCCGGCCCACCCAAGCTTCCAGAGTCATAATGCATGTCAACAACGTCGCCAATGTATGGGTACCATCCCAAACATGACCCGGCCGCGTCCCGCTTCTCCATGTCGCCTTGGGACGGCTCACCGAAAATGGGCGAGTATGTGTTGATCGTCTAGGTGGTGCCTCCCCTTTGATCTCAGTGCCACCCCTATCGCCGGCCAGTCCGGTGGGATGCAAAGTAAGCGACCACGGGTCATCGCCATGGGAAACCTTCCTGGTGCCCGCAGGAAGTTTGTTGATATGCCGGCACCGATGGCAGATGACCCGGCATACTACAACGAATTCATGGAGGATATGATCAATTCCAGTGCCCTAGGGTATGATCACGAGGAGACTCAAAGCCAAGATGTTCACGGCCAAGAAACTCAAGACAAAGACCAAGACAGTGTCAACATCTAAGAGGAGCAATTGTTTCATGATGAGCTATCTCATCAAGTCAATGTACAAAAGAGGCGGCAAAGTGTGAGGATGGGAGGATACACGAAGGACGAGGGCAAGTTCATTTGCGAAGCTTGGATGAAAATTGGCCATGATCCCAAAACCGGCGCCACGAAAAAAAGGAACAACACTTTGGAAGATGGTACATGCATACTTCCATGAACGTTGCAAGTTTGAGCCCTACAAATTTGAGAGTGACTGCACATACGTTTCAATCCAAAAGAGGTGGGCATCCATTCAATTAGAGAGCAACAAGTTTTGTGTCTCCCTTGAGAATATCACCGGCCGTCCCGTGAGTGGCCTTGGCATCAAAGACATGGTATACAATTTCTTCCCTTGTCATATGAGCAACTGTCGTTCTCCTATGCATATAATTGTATGTTCTTGCTTTTCATCTTCATTTGTAGGCTTTTCAAACATTGGAAATCTTTAAGGCTCGAGATGGGAACAAGCCATTCACATTGACCCATTGTTGGACAATGATTTGTGAGTGCCCTAAGTTTAAGGAGCAATATGACGCCCAAAAGAAAGGTGGGGGGCCTTCATCGGTGGCCAAACCAAGTGAAGGTAAGAAGCGGCGAGGGGAAGACCAATTCCAAGGTGGATGAAAAGTGTGATGCTTCGACAATCGCCTTGAAGGGGTTCATGACACAAAAGAGCGTGCAATTGAGAAGAGAGAAGAGAGGAAGCGCCTAGAGAAAGAGGAGCAAATGAAGATCTTTTTTTACATACAAAAGAAGAAGATCAAGATCGATGAGACCAATGCCTAGACAAGAGAAAATGAGATGAAACTCACGTTAATCTTGAAGGAAGGTGGAGATCATGGCAGTGGACTTGAGAAAGATGCCCCGCCCCCCAAAACAAGAGCTTGGTTCGAGAAGAAGCAAAAGAGATGCTCGAGCTTGCGCGAAGCGTGATCCTCTTCATGTTTGCCCGAGATGCAGTAACTACAGCCAAGACGCGATTCTTTTTGTATGTCTGCATGTGTGTGTGTCGTGTCGGCATGTGTTGGCATGTGTGTCGGCATCGGTGTGCCAACATGAATTCTAAATTATGGCTGATGACGAAGATTATTTTGTATGCTGACATGGATGGTGGCATGAAATTCTGGCATCATTCGAGCAATCTAAATATGTTTGGTATGCACATATGTTTGTTTGTTGGGAAAAAAGGTGAGGCAGACCAAATGGGTCGGCCACTTGGGCGCATGCTCCAGAATTTCGTGGACGAGAGCAAACGTTGGGCCTACAAAAAGTGGACCAATTCCACGTACGTTGGCGCTTAGGCGATGGTAACCACCAGCAGTTTAACAAAGTTCGATCATGTTTTTATGGGAAGGGGATGCACTCACGCATACATATCACGTGGTCCATCGGAAGGATGTCTGCGTGCGTAAAGCCTAGGAGGTGATAGGGGTTATCTCTACTACCTAAAAGAAACGTAAGGTTCCCTCTCCCCTCTTATGTTTCGTCTAACCTCTTCTCCCACCCCCAACGTATGCTCCGTCACCCCTCGTCATCTGGTTTTTCAACCCCACACCCATCTTAAAACCGGAAGGTCTCCCTCCCGCTGCATAATTTCCTCCGAGTAAAGCGTAAATCACGTCAAAACCCAATCCCTAAAACAAATGTATGTCAAGTTTTCGTCATCTTCCCCATAACGTTCCACCTTCCAATTTTTCTACTGCCTCATACGGTCATCGATCAAAAGAATCTCCTGAAAATATCATGACTCAATCCCCACGCCTCATACGAGATTTGATTCTGTTTTAATCTTTTATTTATCTCAGCCACTACACGAGTTTAATAGAGAGAGATTTTATGGAGAAAATTAGGGAGAGAGAAAGAGATTTTAATGAGGGAGTAATTAGGAGCGAGAGATTTTGTGAGGGAAGTCAATCCTGCAAATCAGTTGGTTGAATCTGGAGTTGAGAGCCTCAACTACGGCTGCCGCCTGAGAGGGCTACAAATTGGAGTTGAGGTGGTGCAAAGCCTGGCTGGGACTCAGCGCAGAGTACACCCACCTTCCTAGTGTCGGGCCTCGGAGGGGCGTCGCCGTTCGGGATGGCGACCGCGGCGGTCGCGGATGGCCGCCGGCACACTCAAGAACATCTCCACTTACGAAATAATCGCTTCATGGTCAACCTCAAGCTCTGCGGTGAAGCAACGGTACGGCTCAAGGGAGCACCGATTGACCGTGAGCCTCACATCGGACGAAACAACTTCCGGCTCGTCGCCTCAGTGTGCTACTCTACCTCAATGCCCCGTTTGTCCATCCTCGCGGGAGTCAGTGGTCAATGTTGTCTCGTCCGACGCCCTCGTGTGTCTCAGGGTCAGGTCAATCGGCGGGCAGCACGCACCGACGGTGGCAAGGACATGAACAGGGGTGTTGTGTAGATGAATTGATGTATGTCAATGGTAAAAATTCCGCTCGCATTTGTGGAATCCCGTAAAGGCTGGGCATGGGCGCTTGGAGAGTACTACATGAGTAACATAACAAGTTGATGGATCAAGTTATACCTACTCCAACTTGATCCATCAACTCGTCATACTCCCCAAGCGCCCATGACTCATGTTACTCATGTAGAATCCATCAAATTAGCAGCATCAAGATGGTGAAGCCATAACTCATGGGTCATGGTGGAACTGTGGTAGCCGGAAGGTTATGCAAGAGGAAGAAGACGCAGGGAAAGAGAGGAATCATGAGAGGTGACCATATTGCCATTTTTTACCCACTAGATTAGGGCCCTGTTCGGATCCCCTCCGCTCCCCAACTGCAGCTCCCGGAGCGGAGGGAGCGCCGGCACAATCGCGCGGAGCGGCTCCAACTCAGCTCCTCACGCGGAGCAGAGTTTAGAGTTGGGAGAGCTTCCGAACAGGCTCTAGGTATAATTCTTACCACTAATCTACATCGAGATCGAATAACTTTTTAAGTGGGTGTACCAAAGCATTTCTCAATATAATTTTTAACTTAATGTCTGAGATTTAATTTTGCTCATTTCTTGAGTCGGTTTCAGAAGTATATAGAGATCGATGGTGTGTACTGGTTGTACCTTGAATAGAAAAGTTGGAGATATAAATTTAAATTTGCATAAAAGAGAGAAGTTGGAGATATAGATTTAAATTTGCATCATGTAATTAATTGTTGAAAAAACTAATTTAATTCTTGGATTTTGTTATAGCCATACAGGGAGATTTTCATATGATACTATATTTTTGTATATTTAGATATAAATGATATTTTAAAGAACGAGCGATTAAAATATGGAACTAAATTAATATGACCAAGAACTAATAATTTTCTACAACAACGATACGTTGATGCTGCTATGGTAGTGGTTTCTACCACAAGATAGTCCAATTTCGCTGCCAGTGTATCCCGTTGCAACGCGCCGTAATGTAGTTTCAGAATTACCTACTCCCGATGGGCACCCCTCCTAAAGAGCCATCCTTTCTTGAAAAAAAAAACTGAATGTGGTAGAGGGAAAGAAATACTATACCTACAGGAACATTTGTCAAATACAGTACATGGAAAATGGTGCTTTTGAAATGCTTAAAGACCTTAATACACGTTGCAGGTAATCACTAGGCAATGACACTTCAAGAAGTGCAGGGTTCTAGAAGTACATTAATCGAAAAGTATAAAACAAACCAGCATTTGATCTTGTCAACATCGATTAATAGAAAACAGAAACAGTATTTTACTGTGTTGAAGCCCTGCGTTAAAAACGCATTCACATTCACAGAAACAAATTTATTCTGCTCGGGACAACAAGCAAACTGCAGGAAAAGGACCCATGAGACTAGTCTCAACTACACACTGCAACAGGTGAAAAATGATGCATCTTGAAGAGTTCAAGTTTCATGACTTCACTTGCGGAGGATAGTCGCCCTGCAGAGCTGGATCTGATTTGATGGCATCTAATGTCTTGAAGAACTCCTCAGGTAGTGCAACGGGCCGGTGCTGCGGAACATGCTTGGGAATAGGTGTGTCATCTTCAATCACCTCGCATTCGTAGTCATCAGGAACACCCCAGGGATCCCACTCTGCAACGCATTGCAACATATAGTAATTAAAATAGAACTGATACTGAAAGCTTTTGTATCAATTAGAGATTCTCATACTGGAGACAAAAGCCTAAAAAACAGCATTTCGGGCATAGGCACAGTCTGCGATCTTAATCCAAAAGAAATGGAAGATGGGTACATCCATTAATTGTATCAAGTGTTATGGCAAAAGTAACTTCGCGAACCAGTGATGAAACACAAAATGGTTCAGCTTTCGTATTCAACAAATCACCCTGTAACCAACAGGTCACTTTTCAATTTAATAAAACCGAAAGAAATTGTTCTCATAAGTTGACAGACTGACAGATTAAAGAAATGTAACTATGATGGTTACCTTGAGCATCAAATAGCCTAAATAGAATATCATTAGACAATCACTCTTGTGAGTGCATGCTACAACTCATTGATATCTGCCATCTAATTTGCTCAAAACATATTTACTCCATACTGTGAGCTGACCACTCCCATCTATAAAACGAACCATAGTACTAAACAAAGAATAATGTGCGGAGAAGATTGGAATTCCCAGTTTCTGAAAGAAAATCTGCTGCCATAAAGAGCTTAATACATGTATTGTAATCAGCCGAGCTACCTTGCTAATGATATCAATGAGATTACTTCAAGAAAGCGCCCATGATATTTGTATCAAATTGGAGCTAGTAACCAATCCCAACATGATATTTGTATTGAAAAAACTTATATAAACAAAAAATCTCAAATATCCTTCATCATGAGACATATAACCATTACTATAAATAAGACACTTTTTCACGTATTCACCCGAGATATTGTAGAAATTGGTCATATTGATCTGTCATCTTGTTCTCGTGTCTAATAGAAATATGGCAGTACAATTATTCCCCGATTAGGAGCATAATAACTTGGTTATGTAGATATGAATACTTTAAGTTGAGGTGCTTCCGGATCATTAGATGTCTTATTTTCGCTGGTAATATCATCAAATCCCTCACTCCCTGTACACCAGTAATCACGTAGGCTTGCATATCCCAATGTTGGAGATAACATCAATTAATTTCACACAAAGTTCTATCTGTTGACAAAGGTTGCTAGATCTACTGGTAGTTGAACAGCAAGCGTTAGCTACTCCTATGCAACCCTAACTTACCATTTGCACTAGGTGAAGAGCAGAAAGGACATTTTCTCAAGGAGCAATCCGCAGGCAACCTCGGATTTCCCCGTATCAAAAGAAAAGACATCCCTTATCACCAAACAGGCAAACAAACTACTCCCCACACATCCATCGATAGCCCCATAGATCGATCAGACAAGGATAATAAAACATAAAAGTAACTAATCGGGGCAAAGGAAGGGGAATGGGTAATCGTAGAGGCACGAACCGATCATCTTGCCGATGAGCTTGAGCTCGTCCTCGGCCTCCTCGATGAGCTCCTCGACCTGGCCGCAGCCGAGGCGATCCTCGATGCGCTTCCAGTCCTCCTCCTCCTGGCAGATCTGGAGGCGGTGGCGGGTGAAGGACTCGACGGCCTTGCGGTAGCCCTCGTCCTTGGGGACGGCCTCGATCTCCTTGAGGGTGCGCGTGTAGAGCCCGATGAGCACATTCCGCGCCTCGGGCACCACGTCCAGACCCACGATCCCCGTCGTCTCCTTCACCGCCCGCACAGAGCGCAAGGCCGCCAGCCCGCCCCCGCCGCTCAGGATCCGCCGCAGAAACATCCCGCCGCCGTCTTCTTCTTCGGACTCTCTCTCTCTCTCTCTCTCTCTTTCTCTCTGGTGAGATGAGGTGAGGTGCGGGTGCGACCGTGCGTGTGGGTTAGTGTAGGAGCGAGCAGCAAAGTGAAAAATGGGCCTGGGCAGTGGGCTCGTTCTTTTAGATGAGGAAAGTGGTGTGTATATTGCCGTCTGGGCCAATGTTGGAGATGAACCGATCGTGACTTCGAGTCCATTTCTCTCTATTTGATCCTCGAAAAAAAAGTTTCTCAAAAAAAAATGAAAATTCTCTCTGTTTTCTTGTCTTAAGAAAATCCTCTCTATCTTCGCATGGAGGCTGGCCAAACATTCATTACCAACTAGTGAGGTTCCTCACCATCGGAACATGGCCACCTCCCATGTTTGTGGTGCCTTGTGTGGCGTGCCAGACAATTGGCGTCACTCGCTACTCAACTGCAGCATGTCGTGAAGTGTTTGGGCTCTCTCCAACGACGACTTAGTAGAACACATGTACACCAACCAGAGTATGGGCGCCAAGAAGTGGCTCTTCGCCTTGAATGAGACAATGCAACAGGATGATTATACTCGAATGATTGTAACCATATGGGTGATATGGGCTGCAAGATGGAAGGTAATCCACAAGGACATCTTCCATACTCCGTTTGCGACACACTCATTCATCAACAACTTCGTGGATGAGATTAGAGTTCTGCATAAACCGAGGCACTAGCTACCCCCGAGGGATGGACACGCCAAAATAAATGTTGATGTGGCAGTACTTCAGGCGGGAGGAAGAGGAGTCATAGCGGTTGTGTGCAGAAATCAGACGAGGGTTTACCAAGGGGCGTCGGTAGTGGTGATTAATCATATCGACAGTGCTACTACGCTTGAAACATTGGCGATCAAAGAAGCACAAAGCACTGGCAGAGGACTTGTACATCACTAATATAGATGTGGCATGGGGCGCAAAATAGCAAATGAAGCGATCAAAGGGAGTGCAGCACCGTATGGAGCAGTGATACATGGAATCATAGATAAAGCTGGTTTGTTTAATTCTTGCTTTTTTAGTCATGAGTTTAGGACCTCGAATATCGAGACTCACAATCTTGCTAAGCATGCACTTTCAATGTATGGACTTAAATTTTTGGATGAAGTACCTTGAATTCAATCAAATGTATGGACTGCCTTGCTTCGTCCTAACTTGCCGAGCTGAAGTCTTGCAGCATCAGGGGGTGATCCTACGGAATAGCTACAACAGTGTATGAGAACTGTTACCAGATGACGATTGAATTTGTAAGATCATCTTTGAACATTGCCTGGCCAAGGGGGCATTCAGTAGTATTGTCGGTTTGATGAGACCCCTCCACCCCCAGGTTTTATTGTAAAAGTTTTGGTGGATGACGTAACCACTGTTGCTGTAGATAATAAAATATTTCAAATGTAAAAAAAGAAAGCCCGGGCATTGCTAAACTTCTTGGAATCCAACCGAGGCTTTGCCTAAGCAAGTAACAGAATTACCGCTCCAGCTGTTTTCAAACAAGTGTGCAGGACAAGTCAAGGAGACAATTCGTACAGCGTAGCCAGTGAATACAGTTCAGTTCATCGATGAGATTGCAGCGAGTTTGGTAAAGTGCGAGTTGATTTACAGACTAACGGCAGTCATCCACCTAGTGATATCGATGGCATTTTCATTTCCACTGTAATAACCTGGAAACAAACACCACTCCCGACCGGGTCCTCCTGAACACCCTCCAGTAAACGCCCTGTTCAACTCAATCAACCTGTCAAGACAAGCTTAATACGATCAGAGTGGAATCAACGAACCTTTACATTGACAGGAAAATTAACAGCTCGAGTTGGTGATCTACTGGTCTTATCAACAATAAAACCATCTCAATCCGGTAATATAGCAGCAATGCAATACCACCCTCATGCAGATTTCAATTTTACAAAATATAACTACACATGGAGTGTGAATCTGTATATTAAATATCCTATATCCCTTGAGAAAACAGCATATACCTTTACACGCGCCCCAAAAAAAATCATGGTTATGTCACATTAATTACCGGAATCAACAGTGCATGTTAAGATGAATGCCCATTATCCTGACAGTAATAGATATTCAACTAACGAGAACACCTTCAGAGCACATTATAAACAGAGAAGTGCTAGAATACCTTAAAAGCCAAAATGAGTCACTTCATCGTCTTCTCCCTCATCTTCATCATCATCATCCTCGGAAATCCTGAAATCCTCCAACGCCTCCTCTTCTTCCTCCTCATCAGCATCCCCCATCATCTCTGAGGCAGGAGTTTTGTCCTTCAAACCAGTGCTGAGCACCACAGTTTGTCCTTTGGACTTCTCCATATCTCTCCTCAATCTTTCCATGTTCTCATTCCTACGCTCAGCTTCTAGTCTCTCCTTTTCAGCAATCCTCTTGTCAAGATCAGCCCTGATAAAATTGTTAGATGATAGCAACTAATAAGTTCTTTAGTTTTTAGTATCAACAATTCATTCAGCAATTGTAGAACTGTATATGATAAGGGACAGACCTGTAAGTCTCCATGTATTCATTAGCGCTTGCTTCTATAGCTTCAAAAAATGCATCAATTCCTGTGCCAGATACCGCTGATACTCCAACAGAGCGTAGGTTGTTGTAGAATTCGTCCAACACAAGAGAGAGACTCCGGGTAAATGAAGATGAGTACGATGAGTCGGAATCCAAAGCTGTCTGAAATGCTTCAAAATCTTGCATCCACTGGTCCAGCACATAAATGAAGGCCAAGTTATCAAAATTTGAAGAAAAGAAAAGGAAACCAAGAACTAAATTGAAGAAACATCATGGACAAAAACCCTGTTTGTGTATTGTCAATTAATATAGATGTTCAATAAACCTAAATCATACGGCTCAGCATGGCAGCTCGGATGTTACATATTGACAACAAAAGTATACCAAAAAGAGAACCAGTGCACATAATCAAATGTTACACATAATGTGAATACATGATAGTAGCTAAATGCAATATTAGTGTACATAATCAAGAACAGTGAAACTGAAATCATCACAAGGGTGTACTTACCTCAAGAGCAAACTCGTGCTTGGCTACATCAACCTTATTAAATGTCAGCACCAGAGGCAAACGGGTCTTGTAGAGGATACTGCATGCATACATCATGTTGCTCATAAAGGTCACAGGGCTTGTCGACCTGGGGGTGTCAACCACATATGCAACAACTGTTGGAAATGTTGATGCAAAAGCTTCAGTTATGATAGCTCCTGAAGCCGACCAAGTAAAGATTTCAATCTGCCCTGGGGTGTCCACCAGCACATAATCCAGCTGGTCTGCTCGCTTTTCAATAACAGATATAACCTGTAAGGATGAATATTGGACATATATTAGCTGAATGGCACAATAATAGAGTGGGAAAAGATGTCTCACATACCATAAATGTAGCATACAATTTTCACAAAAAGTTGTCACTATTCAGAGCAGAATCAAATAAATTTCTATGAACTCTACATTATACTATACATTAAGCACAATTTATGCAACAGTTTGCATTGAATGATGGAAAAAGTACATGAATCAGTTACCCACAAAAAAATGAAACAACCCAGTTTGACTGCGTGGTTGTAAGTTTGTACTGCCTTGAATTTTATAGCCTAACAGAGTACATAAATAGTGCACATTACCATTCTAAACATTCGAGATGCATATAAGATGCGTACCTCATCAAACTTGGTTGAGAACAGGTTGAGTGAGGTAAGAATGCCACCATTGGGACCAAGTCCGTACTCTTTCATTACCTCCTTGTAGCGCACGGTATCACGGATATCAATGTTGGCTCCGAATGGCAGTGTCATCACCGCAGGGTCAAGGTTGAGCACATAACCCCTCATGTTCGCCGATGCCTGCATATGACACACCAGACGGTGCATGAAGGTGGTCTTCCCCGTCCCTACATTGTAGGCCAAAACAGAGTAAGCTTCCAATCCCAGAATTTCTCAATAAAAGCTCGCCATATCACCGATTCGGTCGGCCATCCGGCCTGCTAAAATGGCAATTGAATAGGGCAAACGAAATCGACGCACCGGCCATGCCGATGACGAGGATGATCACCGGCTTCTTCTTGAAGTTGGCGCACCCCGGGCCGATAGATAGACTCCCGATGGAGTCCGCGAGTTCGTCGCCCTTCCCCTTCCCCTTTCCTTTCTCCTCCTCCGCGGCATCAGCCTTCCCGTTCGCGTCCGCCTGCGCACGGAAAATCGCATTCAAACCCCCAAAAGAGAAAGAAAAATCCCCGAGAGAATAAGTTCGGCAGCGGCGGCGGCGGCGGCGGCTTGCCTGGTCCTCGAGGTCCATCTGGGTGGGCTTGCTCTCGGCGGACGGTTCGGAGTCGACGTCCATGGGCGGCTCGGGTGGTGCCGGGAGACGGCTGCAGGCTCCGCTAAACCCTAGACTTGACGGCGAGGGTGCGTCGAGTGGGGAAAGGGGGAAGAAAGACGAAAGAGAATTGCAAGTCACAACAGTGGTCTTCGCCCTTGTTGGGCTTTGGTCTTGCCGACCGAGGAGTCCGCTCGGTTTGCTCTTGCTCTTTCTGGTTTCCGGGAAAATCGGCTTCTCAACCGTAGAGCATGTCTAGTTAAAAACTTTATTCCCTATATATAAAAAAGGAATTAATTTTTGGACGCCGATATATTTGAACTGATGTTCGGTTTGGGAGAGCCTCAGATCGCACGATTCGTTCGCTACCTGGTAGGGGCATCCATCAACGAATCCATTCGCCAAGAGACCCTAGCGCGAACACCCTCCCCAGGGGCCTACAGGCCTTTTTACTGTGAAAAAAAAGGAAAAATAAAGCCCAGTTTAGCCCAAATTTTACTGTGACTAAAAGAGCCCACTTTTGGTTGTGACTAATAAAGGCAAGATTTTGCCAGGCTCTGAAAGAAATTGCAATGGTCCAAAAGTAAAATCATTTGTGATACATAGAGAATGAAAAGCTAGATACTACTAAAAAATCCGAAATGGTTCAAAAAATCCTTTTTGATGCAAATTACACAAAAGAAAAAGTTCAAGGAAATTTGCATCTCTACATGGTGCAAGAAATGTAAACTAAAAAATTGTATGATATTTTTACTATGATACATGAAGAGTGTGGATAAAAATGTGTCATCATGTGGAACACAAAACAAAAGTGCACCATCTACTATTAGTACTAATTGACATGTTTTGTAAAGTAAATGTGTCATAGTCTATAGAAGCAAAAATTCCCATGAATTGTCGAAAAATGCAAAAATTGCCATGGATGTCAAGTATTTTTGTCATGGCAAAATAAAAAGTAAAGTTGCCATGCTCCATAAATGTAAATTTTGTCATAGGAATTACAATTGCCATTGCGATAAAGGTAGCCATGGCAATAAAAAGGTAAGTTTGCCATGGACAAAATTTAAAAGTAAAAATTGACATGGCAAAAAATAAAGTAAAAATGTCATGGCAATGTAAATTTACCATACTACAACATAACATGGACATGTTCTTAAGAAGGTAACATGTTTTGAAGATCAAGAATTCATACATTTGTCGTGTGACTGCTCCAAAAAACTGTTTCAAATTTTGTTATGATGTATGAGACAAACTTTTTCCCAAAAAATTGCCATATGACCAAATCCACACAATTTGTTTGCATCATGGTATGCTCAATGTACTCGATCATTGTAGACTTTGTTTCTTGTTCATTTGCCATGCTCAATGTACTTGGAGTAAAAATTGGCATGTTAAATTTACTATGGTCCAACGAAAGTAAAAAAAATTGCCATGAGCTATTAAATTGGCATTGCAAAAGAAAACAACATTTGCCATGGCAAATGAAAATTACATTTGCCATGGCAATAAAATTGAAGAATTTGCAATGTCTGACTTTTTTTGCCTCATGGTATGCACAATGTACTCAATGATTGTAGACTTTGTTTCTTGTTAATTTGCCATGCTCAATGTACTTGAAGTAAATTGCCATGGCAAAATTAACATGGTCCCATGAAAAAAGGAAAAAATGTCATGAGCTATTAAATTGACATGTAAAAAGTAAATTTGTCATGGAAATATAGGTACTTTTTGTTGGGGAACGTAGTATTTCAAAAAATTTACCTATGATCACGCGAGATCTATCTAGGAGATGCATAGCAACGAGCGGGGAGAGTGTGTCCACGTACCCTCGTAGACCGAAAGCGGAAGCGTTTAGTAACGCGGTTGATGTAGTCGAACGTCTTCGCAATCCAACCTATCCAAGCACCGAACGTACGGCACCTCCGCGTTCAGCACACGTTTAGCTCGATGACGTCCCTCGAGCTCTTGATCCAGTTGAGGCCGAGGGAGAGTTCCGTCAACACGACGACGTGGCGACGGTGATGATGAAGTTACCGGCCCAGGGCTTCGCCTAAGCACTACGATGATACACTATAAAAAAAGACACATCCGTGACATTTTGGGCCGAACGAAAAAAATTATGTCATGCTTATGACACCTGTATGATGATAATTGTGACAAAACCCGGTATGATCATAGATGTGGTGGGGTCCTACTTCTATGAAAAAATCATGACAGAAAATGGGCTTTTCGTCCTGGACGGGCCAGAGACGCGGCTGCATGACATTCTTTGGGCCGTCCATGACAGAAGAAACCGTGGTAGAAGCGAGGGCGAGGAAAATATCAGGGGAGTTCCCGGTTACGGTGGGTGGTCGGGGCCGAAGCGATGCATCGCTTTCTCGTGACGACATCGCTGCGGTGTACGAGCCGTTAGGCTCTAACTGAACCCGAGCGATTGCACTGCAGGCTAGGCGTTACTGAACCCGAGCGATCGATCGGTCCCTTGCTGTTAACTGAACCCGAGTGATTCCTTCGCTACTGCTGCTAACTGAAGCCGATCGATGCTGCCTCTGGATGAACAGTGAGCGTTGTTGTGGGGGGTGGATGAACAGCTCCCGGTGGGGGTTGGATGAACAGGACCCCGTGGTAGTAAAGGTCGTTGCCGCTGGATGAACAGTACCCCGATCGATCGAGCCGGTTGGGAGGTGGATGAACAGGACCCCGTGGAGGGCTGGATGAACAGGACGACCCCGTGGAGGGCTGGTTGAACATTAGCCGGTGGAGGGCTGGATGAACAGTACCCCGTGTAGGGGTGGTTGAACAGGACCCCGTGGAGAGGGCTGGTTGAACAGTAGCCGGTGGAGGACCGCGCGGTGGAGGCTGGATGAACAGGAGCCCGTGGATGAGCGATCGCAGTGGAGGCTGGAGGAGGTCGACGGTGGATGAGCAGTAGCCCATGGAGGCTGGAGGAGATCGACGGTGGAGATGAACAGTATCCTGTGGAGTCCCGTTTTGCGGTACGCCACACCCCTCCCAATGAACAGGACCCCCGTTTCGATCGTAGCGCTCCAACACAAGTTTGCTTCCTCCGTTTTGCGGTACGCCACACCCCTCCCGATCAACAGGACCTCGTTTCGATCGTAGGAGGTCCGTTTCCTCCGTTTTGCTGTACGCCAGACCCCTCCCAATGAACAAGATCCTGTTTCGACCATGGCCGGTCGAACACAAGGCCGTTTCCTTCGTTCTGCGGTACGTCAGGCCTCGTTTCCATCGGCTGTTCCGTCCAAGCCGGTTGGCTCCTGATGAACAGCAAGCGTTTCGTTGCCTCCCGATGAGCACGACGTTGTTTCTCCGTTTCGACCCAGTCGGTTCGCTGCCCGATGAACAAGACGCCGTTGCTCCCATCCGTTGCCTCTCCATGTACACAAGCCCTGGCCGTCTGTGAGTACGCGCTCGAGCCCCCGTCCGTATGTACGTACGTGGCCGTATTTTTTGCCCTATGGTTGTATGTATGTGTACATGACTTAGACGGGACTGCGTGAACTGCTATGTCGGGTGCTCTACAATGACACACGTGCCGCTACTTACTCGGCCACTCTCGGTGATGACCGTAGTTTGAGGAGTTCATGTATTCACTATGTGTTAATGCTTAGTCCCGGTTCTCTATTAAAAGGAGGTCTTAATATCCCTTAGTTTCCAATATGGACCCCGCTGCCACGGGAGGGGTAGGACAAAAGATGTCATGCAAGTTCTTTTAATAAAGCACGTATGATTATTTACGGAATACATGCCTACATTATATCGATGAACTGGAGCTAGTGCCGTATCGCCCTAGGTTGTAACTATCACATGATGAATATCATCCAACAAGTCCCCGATCCAATGCCTACGAATTTATTCTTATTGATCTTGCTGCGTTACTATTGCTATTATCACTGTTACACTTGCTACAAATTACTACTATCACTTTTACTATTACCGTTGATGCTGTCACTACCATCAAAACTATCAAACTACTTTGCTACTGATCACTTTGCTGCAGATAATTAATCTCTAGGTGTGGTTGAATTGACAACTCAACTGCTAATACCTTCAAATATTCTTTGGCTCCCTTTGTGTCGAATCTATAAATTTGGGTTAAATACTTTACCCTCGAAAACTGTTGTGATCCCCTATACTTGTGGGTTATCAAGACCTTTTTCCGCGCCGTTCTGTGGGAGCATAGCTATATTTGTTGAGTCACTTGGGATTATTATCATATTATCACTATGAAGAATCTGAAGGATCTAAAGGCTAAGATATTTCCCTCAAGTACAAGGGGAGGTAAGAAACTGCCATCCAGTTCTGCTTTAGATTCACCTTCTGTTATAAGTAAACTTGCAACACCACCACATGCTATCAACTCTGGTATGTCGCAAGTTATTGATGATGCTACTTCTACTATGAATGATGCTTATGATGATGCTAGTACCTTGCTTGCTAATGATGATGTGCCACTTGGTAATTTTATTGATAAACAAATTGCTAGAGTAACACAACATGATGTTGTTGAATCTGATGATGAGCTTGAAACTGCAACTCCTGAAACACCTGCTAGAACTAGCCTTCCTAGATATGAATTGCCTAAGGTACCGGAAGGTTATGTTACGAATGAAGAAACAACTAGAGATATTCTTGCTTGCAATGATAGAGATGATCTAGAGAAATTACTACAAAAGTATAAAGAAAAATCTCTAAATGCTAGAATGAAATGTGATCCTAAGTTTGCTCTTCACCTATCTTTATTGATGATAAGGATTATGAATTCTCTGTCGACCCAGAGTTAATTACTTTGGTTGAATCTGGTCCTGTCCATGGTTACTGAAACTGTTGTGGCACGTCTTACTAAGTTGAATGATATAGCCACCCTTTTTACTCATGATGAGAAAACTCGCTATTACTTTAATCTCAAATTATCTCCGTTCTCATTAAAGGGTGTTGCTAAAGCTTGGTACAATACTCTTGCTCCTGGTTGTGTGTGTAGTCCCCAGGATATGGTTTATTACTTCTCTCAAAAATATTTTCCTACTCATAAGAAACAAGCTGCCTTAGAGGAAATATTTAACTTCTTGCAAACTAAAGAAGAGAGTCTCCCACAAGCTTGGGGGAGGCTTTGCAAATTACTTAATGCTTTGCCTGATCATCCTCTTAATAAAAAAGAAATACTTGATATCTTCTATAATGGACTAACCGATGCTTCTAGGGACTTCCAAGATAGTTGTGCTGGTTGTGTTTTCAGGGAAAGAACTATTGCTCAAGCTGAAGAATTGTTGAATAACTGTGACGCCCCGAGACCGATGCTCCAGAAGACTTCCATGTATTCCGGGTTTCGCCGTGTGTTCCATCTGTGCCTGCCCTTTTATTTTTGCACTGCATCATGTCATCATGCCACCATATCATTAATTTTAAAACTCATCTTAATAAATTGCATAGATCTTTTGATCTATTTAAATCGAGGAAGGTTGACTTCTCTTTATAACATATCGTCCCAATATTAGGGAGCTATATAAAATATTCCATTGTTTTGGTATCACCATAACCCACTTGCATAATAAATCCCATGCCTTTTCTCGCTCCGAGTTGACCTCAAAACCTTGCCAATATTATTTCATCATTTTCGGAGCTCCACCAAGAATCCTCAACATTTTTGGCCACACCAAACCTAGTCCCAATTCAAGACCATTTGAATTATATTCAAATGACTTTGAATTTAATTCCTGCAATCTTGCCACTCCTATTTTTCTTGGACCGTGCACATTTTTGCGAGTCCGAAAAATTATCCGCTGGCCCAACTTCTTCCCTAACCTCCCTTTCTTTTCTTTCTTATCTTTGTTTTTTTCTCTTAGTGAGGGAGAGAAGAGAGCCAGCCAGCCCAGCCCGGCCTCTTGGGCACGACCAACCAGACCGGCCCGTTCCGGCCAGCCCAACTAAAGCCCCTCCTAACCCTAGCCCGACCCCCCACTCGATCTCTCCTCGTCCTCCCTCCAGCCAGACACCCGCATCTCTCCCTCGATCCCCATCTCTCCTTCGATCTCCTCCTCGCGCCTTCCTCCCCCGTGCCTCTCGATCCGCTGCCCCTCGGCTGTCGCTCGGGCCGCCCGTGGTGCCTGCGTCGCCGGAGCCCTGCGCCAAGACCTCCCTGCCTTGTCTTGTCTAGGGCGAGGAGGACGACCCGCATCACCTCCTGCTCGAGCTCCGTCGCGCGCCCTCATCGGCCCTCGTCCCCGTCTCTTCGTCTACCTGACGACGCGCCCGGCCTCCGCAACACCACCGGGGCGGCCAACTCCGGCGGCCCTCCGTCATCTGCGCCCGTGCCTGCCGCCGCTGCCTTCTTCGGCGGCGCACATCTTCTTCAGCGCCGAGCATGAGCTCGTCTGCGCCCGCCTTCCTCTTCTCTGTGTTCAGCGGCGCCCTCGGCCTCCTTCCACGCGCCATGTCCGCCCCACCTCCTTCTGCTCCGCCTGCATCGATCCTCGGCACCTTCCCGTCGGCCCTGCTCCTTCCTCGCCGTCCCGACCAGCAGCAGGAAACCAGGAGCTCAAGCCTGCCATGGCCGCCCGTTAAATGCCGCCTCCGGCCGGATCCAGCCGCCCTCGGCCTCTCCTCGAGCACCCGAGGCCCTGCGAGCCTCCCGCATCTGCCTCTGCTTCGTGCCACTCATCCTTGGCGCCATGGCCTCTGCCTCCTTTGGATGACCCGTGGCTGCCGTGCCCTGTTGTGCGTTCTCTCCGCTGCCTGGCACTGTTGACGTCAAGACCGTGGGCGCCAAGTTCGTCTTCCACTATCATCTCCGAGGATTTCTCCCAAGTACTGCACCGGACGCCAAGTACGACTACACCATGGACAACAAGGAACCCCGAAGGACTTGGATGCGCCAAGTTCCTCTTTGTCCACGATGATTACGTAAGACCCCGAGATCGACTTTGCGGACTCACAAGTACCATGACGGCCGCCAAGTTCCACTACCGGTGAACGTTTTGGAATTGCCAAGTCAGACTACAACGCGAAGACCATGTACAACTACGGATCCCGTGGATTTCACCAAGTACCTCTACCGACGACCCGAACATCTACGCAACGTGTACAACTACTTCCACTACGACCCACGAGTACCACTACTTCCCTCGACGACTCGAACCGCTCCGAAAATGCACGCTTCAAAGGTATAACCGCTGAGACGACCGCCGTGACCGAATGCATATGTTGTATGAGATGCCCGTTTGCACCGCGGTCCGAAATTGTCGCCGCTTGTTCCTCCTCGTTGCCATGCCATCGTCTCGTGGGAACCCGCAACCGGGAACACCCCACCATCTTGCTCAACTCGCTCAGTCACATTTTCTTTTGCACCGATATCTCCATGAGTGATCGGAATCGAACGCTGCCGTGGCACCATTACCGTTGTCGCTGCCGTGGCACCCTTTTTCGCTTTCCGCCACGACGACAAATGCTTCATAATGCTCTTGTCAACATTTTCATAAAATTGCTTAAAACTTGCATATGTCATCCGCATCATGATAACAACAATTAAAATGTTTAAAATTGTTGTTTGCATTAATTTGCTTAAATGCCTTGCTAAAATGATTTATTTCATAACTAAATAACCGTAGCCCTGTTTTAAATAATTTATATATGTAAATGGGGTAGAAAAATGCCTAGTTTAACATGGTGTACTTACTTTGCATGTTTAACAACTCTAAAATTGTGTTTAGGGCAGAACAGTACCTAATCCATAAATATGCATATGGGGATTTCGAATTGTTGTTTGGTATTTCCGGCCTCATTTAAATTTGCTTAAATAGTTAGTTTACTTATGCCTCACCTCTTGCCATGTTTAACAACATTTAATATTGTTGGGTACCTAACCGAGAGTGAACTAAATAATTGATGTGGTGTTTTGCATTTTGAGCTCCACTTAACCTGTAGTTTTGTTTGTGCATATTGCCATGCCATGCTATTTAAACCGGACATGCATCATACTTGGTTGCGCATCATGCCATGTTTGTGCTTGTTTGGTTTACCATGTTGTTTGCTTCTTTCCGGGTTGCTTCCCTCGTTAGCTTCGGTTTCGTTCCGGAGTGGTGATGATTCATTCGACTTCGTCCGCTTTGACTTCTTCATGGACTCGTTCTTCTTCCTTGCGGGATTTCGTGCAAGATGGCCATACCCTCGAAATCACTTCTATCTTTGCTTGCTAGTTGCTCGCTCTTTTGCTATGCCTATGCTACGATGCCTATCACTTGCTTATCATGCCTCCTATGTTGCCATGTCAAGCCCCTAACCATCCTTTCCTAGCAAACCGTTGTTTGGCTATGTTACCGCTTTGCTCAGCCCCTCTTATAGCGTTGTTAGTTGCGGTGAAGATGAAGTTTGTTCCTTGTTGGAACATGGAGATGTTGTTCCTTGTTGGAACATGCTTACTTGTTGGGATATCACAATATATCTTATTTAATTAATACATCTATATACTTGGTAAAGGGTGGAAGGCTCGGCCATATGCCCGGTGTTTTGTTCCACTCTTGCCGCCCTAGTTTCCGGCCATACCGGTGTTATGTTCCCGGATTTTATGCTCCTTACACGGTTGGGTGATTTATGGGACCCCTCGACAGTTCGCTTTGAATAAGACTCCTCCAAAGAAGGCCCAACATTGGTTTTACCATTTGCCACCTAAGCCTTTTCCCTTGGGTTCTGCAGACTCAAGGATCATCTTTATTTTAACCCCCAGGCCAGTGCTCCTTCGAGTGTTGGTCCAAACTGTCAGCCGCCGGTGGCCACCAGGGGCAACTCTGGCTCGCCTATCGGAAGTTTGGACAATCCGGTGTGCCACGAGAACGAGATATGTGCAGCTCCTATCGATTTGTCGGCACATTCGGGCGGCTTTGCTGGTCTTGTTTTATTCTTTGTCGAAATGTCTTGTAGTCCGGGATTCCGAGATCGATCGGGTCTTCGGTAGAAGGAATATCCTTCGTTGACCGTGAGAGCTTATAATGGGCTAAGTTGGGACACCCCTGCAGGGTAATATCTTTCGAAAGCCGTGCCCGCGGTTATGAGGCGGATGGGAATTTGTTAATGTCCGGTTGTAGAAAACCCGAAGTTGATCTTAATTAAAATACATCAACCGCGTGTGTAACCGTGATGGTCTCTTCTCGGCGGAGTCCGGGAAGTGAACACGATGTTGGAGTTATGTTTGACGTAAGTAGTTTCGGGATCACTTCTTGATCGCTACTAGCTTCACGACCGTGCCTTGCTTCTCTTCTCGCTCTCTTTTGCGAATGTAGCCACCATATATGCTAGTCGCTTGCTGCAACTCCACCTCACTACTCTGTCCTACCTATAAGCTTAAATAGTCTTGATCTCGGGTGTGAGATTGCTTTGAGTCCTCGTGACTCACAGATACTTCAAAACCAGTTTGCGGTGTGCCGATTTAAAACCGTGCAGGCGAGGCACCCGAGCTCAAGGAGGAGCTTGATGAAGATCTTGTTCATTGTGTTGTTTCGTTTCAGTTGATCAAGAGTGGAGCCAGTTGGGACGATCGGGGATCTGTGTAGCTTTTGGGGTAGTCTTCTTTTATTTTGGTTCCGTAGTCGGACCTTGATTGTATCTGTATGATGTAATGCTTTACTCATGTATTGTGTGAAGTGGCGATTGTAAGCCAACTATGTATCTCTTTCCCTTATGTAATACATGGGTTGTGTGAAGATTACCTCACTTGCGACATTGCTTTCAATGCGGTTATGCCTCTAAGTCGTGCTTCGACACGTGGGAGATATAGCCGCATCGAGGGCGTTTCAATAACATACTGAAAAACTATGATGATTGTACTATTCACGAACCACCGCCTAAACCCACTCCAACGAAGAGGGGTATATTATATCTCAGTCCTGAAGATATGCAAGAGGCAAAGAAATCTATGATGGAAAAAGGTATTAAAGCTGAGGATGTTAAAAATTTACCTCCTATTGAAGAAATACATGGGCTTAATACACCACCACTGCCTAAGGTGGTAGAGGTAAATTCTTTTATGAAGTTCAATGAAAATGACAATCCTCACAATATGTACCCTAGTCAATGCTTTTATGAGTTTGAAAACTACATTAGAAAACAAGATCACTTCAATGCAAATGTTATGAAACAATTGAAATATAATTCTGATATGATTGCTCGCTTGAGTGACTTGTTGTTTAGAATATCAAATGATGTTAGAGGTGTTGAAAAACATGCCTCTATGGTTCAAACTCAGTTAGAACAAGTTGCTAAATCACAAAGAGAATTACTTGATGAAATGAATCATAATAGGCATGACCTTGCTGTTAGAGTTGCAACTAGAGGAGGTAAAATGACTTAGGAACCACTTTATCCAGAGGGACACCCAAAAAGAATAGAACAAGATTCACAAAGAGCTAACACTAGTGCACCTAGTCCTTCCAAAAATAAAAAGAAGATGAAAAATGATAGGACTTTGCACACTTCTAGTGAACTGAAATAGAAAAACCTCCTGATAATGATAATGAAACTTCTATCTCTGATGCTGAAACTCAATCTGGTAATGAACACTCACCTAGTGATAATGAAAAAGATAATAATGAGGTTCATGAAGTGTCGGGGATATACCCGGTGGTATGACCCGACCGGATATATGACCCGGCTGGGACTTGGCGTTTCATTGGTAACCTGCCAGAGGATTAGCGACTCACGAGTGTGGCGGCTCACTGGTATTCTCTTACAAAGGAAGCAAGACTAGGACTCCACTTGTAATAGAGTAATCCTAATTCTATTAGGACTAGTCATGTAACCCACCCCTTCAACTTATATAAGGAGGGGCAGGGCACCCCAAGAGGGACGGGCTGAATAATCTTGAAGGCTAGACACAACTAGAGGAGAGCCGGTTTATGCGGCGACTCCCTCATGAGCATAATGAGACCTAACCACAAACAACATGTAGGGTTATTACCAGATGATATTTCCCGGGGCCCGAAGCTGTCTAAATCCTTGTCTTGTGTGTTGATCCGCCTCGCGTCTCTCATCCCGATTAACCCCTCTCAAGCTACCACATAGATGCGTTGGCCTCATGACTAAGTCCTTACACTAGGACATCTGTCGTGATAAATCCATGACAGTTGGCGCCCACTATGGGGCCTGCGCACGGTGGTGTTGAGTTCTTGGAGGGATTTTTCTCAGGGATTGAGAAGTTCGTAATTTTCGCGTGAAGAAGAGACGGTCAGAATCTACATCAACTCCAAGTTCATCGATCAAGATTGAAAAAGTTTGAGTGGCTGCATAAATTGGATAGAAATCAAAAGTTTTTTCGTCGGCGAAGCACGTCAGCTATGGGCGATTTATCATATAAGTTTTAGGCAACAGTTGTTGACTCTGAGTTACGGCTGCTCGTGAAGTATCGGGCAAAACGACAAGTCCCGTTGAAATTTCCATATTGAGCCGGCCGCGCGGCCCTTGCAATAGAGAAGGTTTGAGATAAAAAGAAGCTAGGGTTCCATCTATGTGCGGCACCGTCGCGTCGTCTCAATCCGCCGAGTCAGAGATGAGACTTTCCGCACAAGGTGATTTGTCTGCCACGAGGCCGACTCGAGTTCAAGCGATTCGTTCAACCACAGGTTCCGACGAGTTGTTACAACCGCAGTCGTCCTTACTATTCCGACGCATTGCAACTGCTACAATATGTAGCATCCATAATGGCTGCCGCTCACGAGGGAATCAAGTTCCGAGGCAAACGTCAATCTGCTGATATTTTGTGCGTGAAGACCAAAAATCAAGTAATCAACTACTACTACTCCGATATCCACGGTGACGTGTGAAGGCACTAGTCCAGCTTTTTGTTTTTTACTCCCTCCGGTCCTTTTTACTTTGCATATTAGGTTTGTCTGAAGTCAATCTTATCCAACTTTGACCAAGTTTATATAAAAAATTATTGACATTTACATAACAACACCAATATCACTAGATTCATCTCGAAATATATTTTCATATTATATTTATTAGATATTATAGATGCTAATAATTTCTAATATAAATTTAGTCAAACTTAGCTAAGTTTGACTTTCGGCAAATCCAATGTGTAGAGTAAAAATGACCGGAGGGAGTACCATCAAACCGATGCGTCTGCCAAGGCATATTACCACTTGCAAAAAGTGGCTATATAGAGGAAACCGATCAAAGCCGGCTTGCTCAGCCGCGTTAAAAAAAGGGAAGAGGGGCCATGACCCGGAGGAGGAATCAATGCTGCCTGCCCCATCACGCTTTGCTGCCGTTCTGCGTCTGCCACAGTTCTTCTCGGCCTCCGTGCTGCGAACCGCTGCCGCGCGGTGAGTGTACAGGGGAGAGTCGTCCGCGCCGTGAGCTGCCCTCACCGCCGCTGAGCCGCCGTGGCCTCAAGCCGCCCGGCCACCTGAGATGTTTGAGAAACTGAATTGCCGGAGCTTCACCTGCAACTCGCCTCTGAGCCGTCCGCTTGGAAAGCATCCTCGCCCATGCGGCTGTCCAAGTCGCCGCCTCCACGCCGTAAGCCGCCGCTGGCCGGTGTCCAAGCCGGGCCGGCCGGGCGGCTGGCCCTACAACTCCCGTGGCCTGCGCCCCCGTTGCCCCTGCTTGATTTTGCTTCCGAAGCCGCTGCGCCCTTGCGTGTTGGTTGCCGTCTGCAGAAAGAAAAATTGGGGATTCGATTGGAATATTGGAGAAGGAAAAACAAAAAAGGAGATTTTAAAAAAATGGCGTCCTAATGCCTTCACTGTTGCGCCACACACGGTCAAGCCGCCCTGCTCAGCGACCCGCCCGTCGTCTCCTTTGCCAAGCCGGCCGATGCCGCCGCCACGGCAACGAATTCCACAAGTCGCCTCGCCGGGCACAGACGAGGGCTACATCGCCACGGCCTCAGTTTCTTCCCTAATGATTCTCTAGTTACAACTGCAAGAGAAGACAATTTCTGTCGGATGTTGGATTTGAAGACCAGGAGTACACCTAGTTACAAGGTTAAAATTTCCAAAGCAAGGATCACTGTTTGGCTCACGAGGAGCATTACCCGTGGAATTTCGCTTCCGCGTACTGCAAGAAACTCCTAGACTCGCGGCCTAAAGACGCTACTGACGAGCTGCGTGTGCACGTGCTAGCAGCAGCGATGACTGCGCATCAAGTCTAGCACGCAAAGAGAAAAGATCAATGGGTACTCATATTTAAAGTACTACTACAAGTACTGCATCAGTCCAAAAAAGAGTATGGAGCACTACTATTGCTACATGCAAGAATTTCACATACAGATCATCTGTCGTTCACAAACATCAGGTGATATCCATCTAAATTTATCTTATTAACACTTATTATTTTTTGTCAAAAAACAATTGCTTTGCCATGTAATATTTTTACACAGGACAATTTTTTATGCCATTATACCGCGGATACGGAGTGCATGCACTAGCGTTTGACAATGCCACGCCGCTCGACAGACATACGTGCAAGCCGCCGTTCCCGCGGTCCATTCTACATCAACTCGTCAGGACCGCGCTCGCTCGCACGAATTGCCCAATAGCATGCACATGCCGCTGTCCCCCGCAGTCCGGTCTACATCAACATACGACCGACTCGCCCATCTGTGCCGGCTTACAACGCCGCTGTCGACTCTCCCCGTTCGCACCGGCTTACAACATCGCGGCCGGCTCATCTGTCTGCTCCTGCGGCCGACTCAGCTGTGATCGATTTCAGCTTCACCGTGGTGATCACCAACTCTGCGGTGGATAATTTCTGACCTAACATATCAAGTGAAATCCATCCAGTATATTTTTATATTATATATTGCTTTCTTTAAAAGAGCAATTACTCTGGCTTGCCAGTGTTCCAATGCAGGATAAGTTGTCTAATGCAAAAGGAATTTTTATATCACTGAGCTGTTGAAAGACTCATACCGGTTTATATCACGGTCAAATATGGAGAATCTCAAGACAACTCCTCGAGTCATCTTAAGACTCGGGGGTTACATGGACATGGTTCAGTAAATGTTGCCAGTTTAAGCAGATCCAAGAACTCCGGGTCATTGGAGGAAACATAACCCGGTCCCGGAGACTGCTGTTTTATTGATGAAAATTTAAAGGCCGTCAGAATATTTCCGGCTTAAAAAGAAGATTCCGGTTCAACTTCCGGTTCAAGGGAAATCTATGTCCCACAAAGCTTTGAAGCTATTAATATCCGGCTTAACATCTGGCTCAAAAAGAATTAATCTATCGCAAGTTCGAGTTCTCAGAAAAATTAAAGGTTGCCAAAGAGAGCTTGTTGTCATGATGTGTGGTTCAAACATGGGTATCCTGCCTTATTGACTTTCATATTATTGATCACTTGGGGGACTTCCTGCTCATTGAGCATAGCTATGATGTCGGGGATATACCCTGTGGAATGACCCGGCCGGAGTCGTAAACCGGCCGGGACATGATAAACCAGTGGATGTTAAACCGGCGGACAGTCAAGACAGATGGCTCAGACAGACGGTAAACCGGCTGGTGGTAAACCGGCAGACAATGTTAAACCGGCAGACAATGTTAAACCGGCAGACAATGTTAAACCGGCAAACAGTGATAACTGGGTTGTCAGGGGTTATGAAGCCCAAGATGTTATGAAGCCCAAGATGTTAAGAAGCCCATGGTGATAAGTTAGAATAGTTTAAGTTAAAGTCCGAGTTGGACTCTACATGTAACCCGCCTCTTCAGCATATATAAGGAGAGGTAGGGCTCCCCAAAGAGGGATAAGCTACAGCAAGAAGAAACAATCTTAGGGCTAGACACAAAGAGGAGAGCCGGTTTACGGCGACTCCCTCGTGATGATAATGAGATCTAGCCTCAAACAGCATGTAGGGTTTTTACCGGATGATGTTTCCCGGGGCCCGAAGCTGTCTAAATTCTGGTCTTGTGTTGCGTCTCTCGATCCCGCTCAACCCCTCTCAAGCTACCACATAGATGCGTTGGCCTCGGGACTAAGTCCTGACACTAAGGACATCTGACGTGACAAATCCACGACAGTTGGCGTCCACCGTGGGGCCCGCGCACGGTGGTGTTGAGTTTTTGGAGGGCTCTCTCAGGTATTGACGAGTTCGTCATGCTCCGGATGAAGAAGAACTGGCACGGAATAATGATGCAGTATAATCCATCTCGGAAGATCTTGGGCAGAACCGCATCCGGGTTAGTAAAATTTGTTGCTCAGCTTTCGATCTAGCAGGACAATATTTGAGTTCTTGATAAGTCACCGTCGTTCGTCTGAACAAGTAGTCAAGTCACAAGTCATCGTGAATATAATTTTCGCTGCTGCTTGTTTCGCCGACGCGTAAAATCTGGATTCATAACTCGTCGAAACCAACATGGTTAAAGGCTCCATTGCGTACGGGTCACCAAGTCAGATGGGAATCCGGAGAATTTTTTGCGGCCACGTTTTGGGAATCAAGCAATCTGGGGTCCACATGTTACGCAAGATTGAAAGGACGTCGTGAGCTGGCATCACCTGTTGTTGCTCTGTTATAGCCTACTGCTGTTCTGCCGCGACGCCGGTTTGCTCTGCACTGGCTTTTCAACCCTTGACGCCCAAACCGACGCGGCCCTCTGCGCCGCGCCTCTACTCAGGTGACCCGGCTCGAGCCCGTGGAGCCGGCAGATCGCTTGCCTCTCCGCCAATGAACCGGCGCCGAGCACTGTACCACAAACCGTCCTCCGTCTCCTGCAAATCGCCGACGCCCGCTATTTGTTTTACGCTACAAACCGCCGTGGCGATCGCGGAGTTCCTCGAGTACTTGACCGCTTGCAAGCCACCGGCCGCCTCTGCCTCCACGGTTTGTAGGCCAACCCGGCAACCTCTCCTCGCCGGTTCACACGATGCTACTTAACCGCCTGCGTTTCCTCTTACGCCACGAGAGATCTTCGCCGCCGCCGTCTTTCTGCTGCGGGCCTTTGGCGCGTCAAGTCACGAGCCGCAGCTTCCTCCTCGCGGCGCTGGTTGCGCCCTCGCGGGCGCTTACTCCGTTCTCCGCCACGCGCCGAAGTCTCTCCTCCTCACGCCCCTCAGGATCAAGGCCGCTGCTCGGCTCGCCCTCCTCATGCCCTCTACGGGCGCGCGCCTCTCCAACTTCGGCTGCCGCGGACGCATTTTGTCGACCCGCCGGGTTGAACCGGCCCTGTAGTCGCGAGTCGTCGCCGTCCTCAGTCTACGCCAAGAGTCGGCCCAGTTCCTCCCGCGCGCGCATGCTGCCACGGATAAACCGCCAAGCCGCCAGACTGCGCCACCATGATCGCCCTTGCTCCCATCGCTGAACCGCCACGATGCTGCTGAGAGCCGCCGCCGATTCAACCATAGTACACATCATATCTGCTGCAAGACTTCGACCATGATCCGGACCTACAACACTCGGTCTTCACGTATTCCACCAAGTTTTCAACAACCTTTGGTCGAGGAGTGGCGGTGTTAAACCGAAGATGGCGGTGTTCTGTGTTACGGTTTGCTACCTGTTTCACGATGTCTAGCCGGTCTACGTGAAACGCCGGGCCACAAAAGAAAAGCAGCGCTGCCAAGAATGACAACCCGCGTCTTGGTCGTTTTACCTGTAAGATTACAAGAGCTCGAGCTTATTACGGATGGTGTAATCAGCCAAACATTGGAGACCTTTGTACAAAGGGTCATTATGGAAGAGATCTTGAATTAAAGATCGATGAAGCAAAAATGGGACGACCGTGCTACCAAATAAAAAATTGTTACGCATGACAAGGGACCTGCTACGTCCCATCCGAGTCGAAGAGATAAAGTGCTACTAGCGGATCATCAGAGAAATTTTCAAAAAAATGTTGCTTAGTTCAAAGGCAGACTACAAACGCTATGTGTATAGTACTATCGATCGCTTCACGTCAGGATCCGAAAACCATCATCAACCATGGGGCTGAGTATCGTGCTATTTACCCTATTTATTTTAAGTATATCTTAATTCATCCAAGCAAAACTACTTTGCCCTGCTATATTTTATAGACAGGAGGATATTCATTATAATGTGGCATTATACCGCGGAGATGGAGGCGCGCCAACATCATTCGGTACCAGTGGTTGTCGTTACTCAACAGATTCCCGCACCAGTTTATAACGCCGTGGCCGTCTCTCACGCAAGGCCGGTTTATAACGCCGTGGCCGTCTGCCATGGCGGACTCACCGTGATTGATTTCGCTTCACCAGGGTGATCATCAACTCATGGTGGATAACTATCGGCTGGCGTATCATGTGAAATCCATCTAGTATATGTTTATATTATATATTGCTTTCTTTAAAAGAGCAATTACTCCGACTTGCAAAGTTATTTAATGCAGGATCCTAAAGCACCCTATTGGTGCAAATTTAAAGGCCGTCAGAAAATTTCCGGCTGAAAATGAAGATTCCGGTTTAAAATCCGGTTCAAGGGAAAGAGGTCTCCCACAAAGCTTTGAAGCTCTCAATATCCGGTTTAATGTCCGGTTCAAGAAGGATTTATCTCTTGCAAAAAGTTAAAGGGTGCCAAAGAGGACCTGCTGCCATGATGCGCGGTTCAAACATGGGTATCATGCCTTATTGGCTTATCATATTATTGATCGCTTGGGGGCTTGTCATGTCTGAACCATAATCACACCTCTTGATCGGCGCAATGCCACAGCATCACTTGGGGGCTTTGGTCATGTCCGAACCAATGCAACACCTTTTGATAGGCGAAAGCCACCAGATCACTTGGGGACATGGTCAAGTTCGAACCGATCCACGCCTCTTGATCGGCCTAAGGCCATAGAGTCACTTGGGGCTTGGTCGAACCCGAACCATTGCCACGCCACTTGATTGGCATAATGCCACGGTTTCAGCTTGGGGACTGGCTGACTTGAACCATAGCTACACCTTATTGGGAGCTTGGTCGTGTCCGACCATGGTAACACCATCCGATCGGCTCAAGAAAGCCTCTTTTTGCAAATGGTTTTATCTTTGCACGTGCTTATGTTTTTCTTTTGATAAAATATTTTTATGTTGTGTTTTCACCCAACATTATTAAATCCGTCCAACTGCTGCCATTCTGATTGACGGAACACGATTAAATCATAATCCGGAGACTATCGGCCCGGTTTGGTTTCGACTATAAGTCGCCAAGATATATTTGGATTGCGCCATTGGAATCATGCGCTCATAAATCATTGGACTATATTATTCAAATCTTCAAATAGCCAACATGGCTGGATTTTATTATGGTTATCAAGAATCATTACTATGATTAAGGTTTTAAAGTCGCTTTAAGCGCAATGGCTATTATATTATCAATGGATATGATTTATTTTATAATTGAAGGAATAGTCCCGAGTTGTCGCAAGCTTACGACCCGACACTTGGGGGCTACATTATTCAAGTTGAGATTACATCAAATATGCAAGTCTCATGTTGCTGCAAGCATGCACCATGACACTTGGGGGCTAATGCAAAGTCATTGTTTGCTCACCTTATTGAAGACCCGACTCATCATATTATAATGAGCCAGCCCTTGGGGGCTACCAATTGCTCCCATCAACTATTCAAGGTACAAAGCTTTTTATCCATTATATTGAAGGGTCCATCGCTTCAGTTGGTAAAGCACAAAGCTCTCAACCTTGTGAACGTGGGTTCAAGCCCCATGATGGGAGTTACATAATATAATGTTATTCTCAATGAAGTATATATAAAGTCCCTGTTCATTATGTGCATAATGACCCGGCCCTTGGGGGCTACACTGGTTGAAGTTTTTATGAGCATCAGGAAATTACAAGTCCTGTGTTGTCTGCAAGCATGACAACCCGCACTTGGGGGCTACATATGTGGAATACTCAATTCGACTAGTGATTGAGATGAACAACCTGGATTTCTTCAAGCTTGTGACATTCATATTGAAGCAAATCTTAAGCTGTTACTACGTTACCTTCTTAAGAGTTGAGGGCTACAAGTGATAGGCATATAAGAGGTATATTTTCAAAAGCTGATGTTAACAAACAAGCTTATGATCCGGTGCCATCAATATTTGTAAACCGCAAAGTTCTACAACCGATCAAGATCGATGAGTATTTCAAAGACCAATATTTTGTTAAGCATTGGGAGCTGAGTCAAGAAAGTTATTCTTCACAATATTTCTCTGCGTGACAAACCAATGTCAAAGAAATTGATTATGAAGCTGGCCTATTAAACCGGATTTTCTAGAAGAAGGAAGTGACAAGGACTTAAGGATGATCGGGATCAGTTTAACATGGATAAATCCAAATTAAACTGGGGCTAATGTCGGGATATACTGTGGAATGACCCGGCCGAGTCGTAAACCGGCCGGGACATGATAAACCGCGGATGTTAAACCGGCGGACGGTCAAGACAGATGGCTCAGAACGGATGGTAAACCGGCCGGTGGTAAACCGCCGGTGGTAAACCGCAGAACAATGTTAAACCGCGCACAATGTTAAACCGGCAGAACAATGTTAAACCGCGGACAATGTTAAACCGCAAACAGTGATAATCGGGTTGTCAGGGTTATGAAGCCCAAGACGTTATGAAGCCCAAGATGTTAAGAAGCCCATGGCGATAAGTTACAATAGTTTAAGTTAAAGTCCGAGTTGGACTCTACATGTAACCCGCCTCTTCAAAGATATATAAGGAGAGGTAGGGCTCCCAAAGAGGGACAAGCTACAGCAAGAAGAAACAATCTTAGGGCTAGACACAAAGAGGAGAGCCGGTTTACGGCGACTCCCTCGTGATGATAATGAGACCTAGCCTCAAAGCAAAGATGTAGGGTTTTTACCGGATGATGTTTCCGGGGCCCAAGCTGTCTAAATTCTGGTCTTGTGTTGCGTCTCTCGATCCCGCTCAACCCCTCTCAAGCTACCACATAGATGCGTTGGCCTCGCGACTAAGTCCTGACACTAAGGACATCTGACGTGACAAATCCACGACATATGACTACCCTTTTTGTCCGGCTTGTACGCCATAGTTACAAAACACTTGGGGGCTTCCTGCTCATTGAGTATAGCTATGAGTCTATGACTACCCTTGTTGATCCGGCTTATATGCCTGGAATAAAATGTTACTTGGGGGCTCTTTGTTCAATGGACAAGAGTTTTTTTGACCCTTGTAATAGGCTTAAAAGCCAGGATTGGAAGCCAGGTGTATTCACCTAAAAACCCGGGTTATCCTGCCTTTTTAAATCTGCCACTCTGCCCAGGTAATCCTGGAACGACCCGCCATACTTTTGACAAGTCAATCTTATACAGACCCTGAACTCGTAAAAGTTAAAACGACGATTGGTTATGTGAGGTCCGGCTTATAAGGTTTGTATGAAGGTTTAACTCAGTGGTTGTGCGGCCCTTGAAAGCACTCGATTTTTAGGCCTGGCCGCCTATGAAAGCCTTGATTTTTTGTTATTTGATTTGAAATTTTTTGAGGATCATCTTTTGTGACATGTTAATACATTGTTGAAAACCGATGAGGGCTATGATACCTTATGGTTCATATATGAAATTACCCGGTGTTTATTAACCCGGCCTGGCTTTGGACTATAAGTCGCCAGGGTATGATGATCTTATGTACTTGGAAGCGTTGTGCTCTAAGTTTTGGGATACTACCCCTTGCTGCATAAGGCGTTGTAAGCCGGCAGTATGAACTAATTTCACAGGCCATGTAGCCTTGATTATATGGCTCATCATTGAGCATCTTTGGGTTTGATAAACTGCCCTGATAGCAGACTATTGAGTCGCCAGGATATTTTGCCTTGAGCAATCAAAATGATGATATTTCATAATTCTGGGTTGATATTGGCCCCGGATTATAATTGTTAAGGCGTCACTGTGGTATTAATCTACAAGTATGTCCTTCAATAATGAAATGAATATTTTGGGTTTGATAAATCACCCTGGCTTTTGACTTTAAGTCACCAATATATTTTGGATTGCGCCATTGGAATCATGCGCTTATAAATCATTGGATTATTGCCCTCATTGGATATGGCGATGTAAGCCAGCAGTATGAGCCAGTTCTACATGTATGTATTCCTGGTTATATAAATATGCAAGGTTGATAACCCGCCCCGGCTTTTGACTTTAAGTTGCCAGTATGATTAGGCTTGAATGGCCCTAATGCTAGTCTTTTCCATAATTTCATAAGACTATATTATGTTTGGGTTGTTACCCGCCCTGGCTTTTGACGTTAAGTCGCCAGGGCATATGTTGTTTAAACTCTGTGCAGGATTTGTAGAGTTGTGACTTACATAAATGATTAAGTTCAAGCTCATCCTCAAAATTGATGTTTCAAAAGGGTTATCCATTCTGGATTTTCTCAAAGGCTATAAGCCGCTGGGTTATAAAAATTCCGGCTTACAATGAATGCCCATTAAGTCGCCATCGGCCAAGAGCCGCCGAGTATTTAAACTCCGAATTTACTTATCAACCGATAAGATTATATTATTCAAATCTTGAATAGCCAACATGGCTGGATTTTTATTATGGTTATCAATAACCAGTATTATGACTGAGGTTTTCAAAGTCGCTTCAGCGCAATGACTATTATTTTGTCAATGGATATGATTTATTCTACAATGGAAGGAGTAGTCCCGAGTCGCTGCAGGCTTACGACCCGACACTTGGGGGCTACATTATTCAAGTTAAAGATTACATCAAATATGCAAGTCCCATGTCACTACCAGCATGCACCATGGCACTTGGGGGCTAATGCAAGGTCATTTTTTACTTGCCTTATTGAAGACCCGACTCATCACATCGTAATGAGCCGGCCCTTGGGGGCTACCAATTGCTCCTGTCAAAAAATTCAAAGTACACAAGCCTTAATCCATTATATTGAAGGGTCCATTGCTTAGTTGGTAGAGCACAAGGCTCTTAACCTTGTGGTCGTGGGTTCAAGCCCCACAATGGAGGCTACATCATATGATTTTATTTTCAATGAAGTATATATAAAGTGCCAGCTCAGTATTATCTTACTGAGTCGGGCCTTGGGGGCTACACGTTGCTGCTCAAGCCTACATGATCATATCTATAAAGTCCCTACTCATTATTGCATAATGACCCAGCCCTTGGGGGCTACACTGATTGAAGTTTTTATAACCATAAGGCAATTACAAGTCCCAACTTTCTGCAGGCATGACAACCCGGCACGCAGGGGCTACATATGTGGCATGACAACCCGGCATGACAACCCAGTTTTGACTAGTGACTGAGATGATCAACCTGGATTTCTTCAAGGTTGCAACATTTATATTGAAGCAAGTCTTAAGCTGTTACTATGCTCCCTTCTTAAGACTTGGGGGCTACAAGTGATATGCATATAAGGGATTACATTTTCAAGCTTACCGTTAGCAACAATTATGACCCGGTGCTATCAATATTTACAAACCGGATATTTTGGAAATGATAAACCGGCAAGTTCTACATCTTCAAGCCGGTTGAAAATTAGATGAGCATTTCAAGACCAATATTTTTGTTATGCATTGGGAGTTGAATCAAATGAATTATTCTTCATAATATTTTTCTGGAAGAAGCAATGTCAACAAAGTGACTATGAAACTGGCCTATTGACCCGGACTTTTTAGAAGAAGTGCCCGGATTTTTTCCATTGGCAAAGTTTGAACATATCTGCTAAAGGAGATTTGCTATAAGTCATGGACACCTATCAAGAAGGAAATGACAAGGACTTAAGAATGATCAGGTGCCGGTTCAGAAAAACTTTTAACCCAGAGCACAACCTGTCAAATTTGTTATTGTGTTTATTTTGCAGCATAAGTTTACCATGGATAAATCCAAACTAAACTGAGGGCTAATGTCGGGGATATACCCCGCGGTATGACCCGGCTGGGACTTGGCGTTTCATTGGTAACCCGCCGGAGGATTGGCGACTCACGAGTCTGGCGGCTCGCTGGTTTGGCGACTCACGAGTCCGACGACTCACTAATGGCCGCGACGGCGGGTCAGATAGAGGACTAGGCCCAAGGCCCAGAAGGCCGGCTCATGTTGGTGGGCTGGCTTAAGAGGAAAGCGTAAGGAATATTCTCTTACAAAGGAATCAAGACTAGGACTCCACTTGTAATAGTGTAATCCTAATCCTACTAGGACTAGTCATGTAACCCGCCCCTTCAACTTATATAAGGAGGGGCAGGGCACCCCAAGAGGGATGGGCTGAATAACCTTGAAGGCTAGACACAACTAGAGGAGAGCCGGTTTATGCGGTGACTCCCTCATGAGCATAATGAGACCTAGCCACAAACAACATGTAGGGTTATTACCGGATGATGTTTCCCGGGGCCCGAAGTTGTCTAAATCCTTGTCTTGTGTGTTGATCCGCCTCGCGTCTCTCATCCCGATCAACCCCTCTCAAGCTACCACATAGATGCGTTGGCCTCACGACTAAGTCCTCACACTAGGACATCTGCCGTGACAAATCCACGACATGAAGACTCTCAACCAACCATTGATAAAGAACCAGATAATGATGTTGAGATAGAACCACCTGTTGATCTTGATAACCCACAACCTAAAAATAAAAGGTATGATAAAAGAGACTTTGTGGTTAGGAAACACGGTAATGAAAGAGAACCGTGGGTTCAAAAACCAATGCCTTTTCCACCCAAGTCAACTAAAAAGAAAGATGATGAAGAATTTGAACGCTTTGCTGAAATGCTGAGGCCAATCTTTTTGCGCACTCGCTTGATTGACATCTTGAAAATGCCTCCTTATGCAAAGTATATGAAAGACATCATCACAAATAAGAGGAAAATACCGGAAGCTGAAATCTCCACTATGCTTGCTAATTATACTTTCAAAGATGGAATACCTAAAAAACTTGGAGATCCGGGAATACCAACTATACCTTGCTCTATCAAAAAGAATTATGTGAAAACTGCTTTGTGTGATTTAGGAGCTGGTGTTAGTGTTATGCTTTTCTCTTTATATAAAAAACTTGACTTGAATAAACTCACACCTACTGAAATATCTTTGCAAATGGCTGGTAAATCAACTGCCATACCTATCGGTATATGTGAGGATGTGCCCGTTGTTGTTGCTAATGTTACTATTTTGACTGACTTTGTTATACTTGAGATGCCCGAGGACGACAACATGTCGATTATCCTTGGTAGACCCTTCTTGAATGCTGCAGGAGCTGTTATTGATTGCAATAAAAGCAAGGTCACTTTTCATATCAATGGTAATGAGCATACGACACACTTTCTGAAGAAACAATTCCAAGTGAATGGTATTAACACTACTGCAGGATGCTGCTAACGCGACACTACGATCAGAGACCCTTCGAGAAACTGTGTGCGATGCAATAATCGCAAATGGTGCTGTATGAAAACCGTCAGAAATGTATAAAACGTTTGCGATGACGGATGCATCAAACACGGTTCAGGTTTTATTTGTGTGTGCGATGAAGGGCATACGATTCAGTTCAATGAACTGTTTGCGATGAGGAGGAACAAAAGAAACGGGTAGCCAGATGAAGGCATGTGCGATACACAGCATGCAGTTCACTCGGATGAACTGTTTGTGATTAGGCAACACAAAAGAAACGGTCAGCCAAATCAAAGGTGTGTGCGATATACGACATGCGGTTCACTCGGATGAATTGTTTGCGTTGAGACATGAGAACAAAAACGGTTCAAATGAACAAGATGTGTGTGATACGAGGCAAACATGTCTGTAATTGGAGACATTTGCGAAGACCGATAACAACACAGACGATTACTGCTAACAAGCCGTGTGTGTTGTGAGCAAACGATTGCTGGTATACAATTATGAGTGATTGATGAAAACATCACCGACGGGTTCCATTGTTTAGTCCGTGTGCGATGTGATTTTTTTTGTCCGCACAACATCTACGCTCTGTCTACAACATCAACATATATACTTAAAAAGACAGCATTGCATAACCAAATTAAGCATACAATTACGCAAGTGACTACACATAACATTTCCACACACCAAAGAAAGCAATTACATGCATACTAAAGTAGGAGAAACGAGGATCTAATCATCTATTGATTGTTGTGACGACGCTTGCCATTGCTCTGCTTCCGGCTGGATCCCTGGCCGTTTTGGGGAAGGAGGGACTTCCTCATGTCAATGATCCGCTTGTACATGTCGTAGCTCGTGTACGCCTCCTTGGCCACGTACACGACGTGAGCTTTGTCGAGTTTCTCCATACAGGCCGAGTGCCAGGCACGCTTGTCCTTGTTGCACGAATCTTTCATGTCTCTGTAGTAGGGGTCGATGATGGCCTCGGCGAGGTGAACCAGTGAGTCCTTCTCATGCTCCTTGCTTCCCCTGATCTTGTATTGGCCCTGGATGTCGACAAGATTCTGGCAGGCGATGCCCGAATTCTCGAGCGCCTTTACGTCGTTGGTGATGTCCACCGTAGCGAACATGTAGTGGGGGATGTTGACAAACCTGGCGAAATGCTCGCAAGGCCTTGTCGCCAGGTAGTAGTGGTAGACGAGGACGTGGTGGAACACGCACATCTGGGCGACGGTGACCTTGGGACGAGACCAGGCACAAGCGCGGGTGTACTTGAGGTTGAATCCGACCACCTTGTACTTCTCCTCGGCAAGCAACAGCTCCATGATGTGGATGGAGTGCTCCGCCCAGATCGGGTCGTTGGTGTACACCACCGAGAGGTCCATGAACCTTCGGTGGGTGTTCACCATGGCACGCATGATGAACTGCTGCTCGTCGTCGGCAGCCGCTCGGAGCACCATTGGAGCCGCGCAGGATACCCTCTAAGAATTTCTCATGGTGGGTGTTCTTCTTGCAATGGTGGGGTGCGATCGAAAGGTTGAAGAGACACAAGGGTAGATTAAATGGCCGCTGTAATAAATGGGGGCCGGCCGGCCTGTAATCGTCACGTCTTGTCACGGCGTTCATAGCGGAGGATTCTAGAATCCAAAGGCACGCTTGACAACACCGCACCTCAAAGCGTGGGCTCAAAGAGCCTGTTCAAGGCCATCGCTTGTTTATCACAAGAAGCTTCCCGCCCGGCTAGTTTGGCCACGCGTCGGCTAGAAGAGGGAAAAATCGTGGGCGTTTATTGGCAAAAAGCTTTGTAAAAACAAAGTGTGTGGAATGACTTCGGTCATAAGTTTGCCCTTGGGTGATGAGGTCAAAGTTACACAGAAGGGTGATGATGGACACTCGAGTGCGATAATTAATTCTGCGCTCTACAGTGCACACGGTGGAAGAAACCAACTGTGTGCAATAATGTCGATCGAGTTAGCTATACCGATCGTGTGTTGTGAGATCGACAAGGTAAACTGATTCGAGAATGGTTAATAAAATCTAAGACCATTGCATGTTAAGGTCAAAATAGTGCTAGCAATATACGAGTCTCATACGATGCCATTTCAACGATTGTAACACAAAAGCTCGAAATGTTACAAGGTTCAAATTCCAGAGTTATATGGCTCAAATTCAAAGATTGCAAGGTTCAAACTGATATTAGAAATGAAATTCAGCTCATCAACTGCAAACGCTTGCGCTGATGCGCTGAACATGGGTATCAGAGAGGTTCAAACTAATATCACCGCTTCTAAGTTTGGCTTCGAAACCTCACAATTTTTGCAAAGGGGTCAGCCACTGAGAATTCATGTATGGGGTTGACCCGATGACTTCCGATTACTCTGTCATCTGAAGTTCCAAAATGAAATTCAGCATTTTTGGAGCCTACTCCATTCTGCCAAGTAGCGCCAAATACCGATCAACAGACCATTCATTTTTGCGAAATAAATGTAGGGCAAACCTCATTTCCTTCAGCACCCTTGCTCTGAGAACAAAGAATCTGGCGAATATAATCTCTGGTAAGGTCCCTCGGTAGGAGTTCAAAGTAATTTCTGAGAGATGCAGATCTAGGCATTCGACGTGATTGCTATATTGTATCACATTATCCACCACTGGGCCTAATCTTATCTGCAAAAGAAAAAAACGTGTTAGTGCCTACATGCAGTTTTGAACATTACTACATGACTAGCTATTTGGTTTGCAGGATTTGTAAAATGCACTAACATGCCATCTTCGATCTGACATGATTAACATGGGCATTTGATTACATTGTATAAAAATGTAGCCTTCTTCACAAGAGGTTGGAGTGGATGAAAAGTTTCCTAAGAAAACTAGTACAGATGAATCCAATGGAGAAATGCTTATTGATTGTAACCATATGGATCAAGCAACCAATATGGGGGGGGGGGCATGTATGTACTGAATTCCTCCAAAAGAACCTTCAGAAATCGTAGTACATTGTCATTGTAAACTGCTACCTCTTGAGCATTGCGTTGGTTTTTCCCTTGAAGAGGAAAGGGTGATGCAGCAAAGTAGCGTAAGTATTTCCCTCAGTTTTGAGAACCAAGGTATCAATCCAGTAGGAGGCCACGCTCAAGTCTCTCGCACCTACACAAACAAATAAGAACCTCGCAACCAACGCAATAAAGGGGTTGTCAATCCCTTCACGGTCACTTACGAAAGTGAGATCTGATAGATATGATTAGATAATATTTTTGTACTTTTATGATATAGATGCAAAGTAATAAAAGGCAATAAAATAGCTAAGTGTTGGAAGATTAATATGATGGAAAATAGACCCGGGGGCCATAGGTTTCACTAGTGGCTTCTCTCAAGAGCATAAGTATTACGGTGGGTGAACAAATTACTGTTGAGCAATTGGTAGAATTGAGCATAGTTATGAGAATATCTAGGTATGATCATGTATATAGGCATCACGTCCGCAACAAGTAGATCAAACGATTCTCGCATCTACTACTATTACTCCACACATCGACCGCTATCCAAAGCATGCATCTAGAGTATTAAGTTCAAAAGAACAGAGTAATGCTTTAAGTAAGATGACATGATGTAGAGGGATAAACTCATGCAATATGATATAAACCCCATCTTGTTATCCTCGATGGCAACAATACATTACGTGCCTTGCTGCCCCTGCTGTCACTGGGAAAGGACGCCGCAAGATTGAACCCAAGCTAAGCACTTCTCCCATTGCAAGAAAGATCATCTAGTAGGCCAAACCAAACTGATAATTCGAAGAGTCTTGCAAAGATAACCAATCATACATATAAGAATTCAGAGGAGATTCAAATATTGTTCATAGATAAACTTGATCATAAACCCACAATTCATCGGTCTCAACAAACACACTGCAAAAGAAGAGTTACATCAAATAGATCTCCACGAGAATCGTGGAGAACTTTGTATTGAGATCCAAAGAGAGAGAAGAAGCCATCTAGCTAATAACTATGGACCCGAAGGTCTGAGGTAAACAACTCACACATCATCGGAGAGGCTATGGTGTTGATGTAGAAGCCCTCCGTGATCAATGCCTCCTCTGGCGGGACACCGAAAAAGGCCCCAAGATGGGATCTCACGGGTACAGAAGGTTGCGGCGGTGGAATTAGGTTTTCGTTGATGCCTCCGATGGTTTGGGGGTACGTAGGTATATATAGGAGGAAGAAGTACGTCGGTGGAGCAACATGGGCCCCACGAGGGTGGAGGGCGCGCCCTGCAGGTTTCTCTGGTTGATTTCTTGACATGCACTCCAAGTCCTCCGGATCACGTTTGTTTCAAAATCACGTTCGAAGGTTTCATTCCGTTTGGACTCGCTTGATATTCTTTTTCTAAAACACTTGAAATAGGCAAAAAACAGTAATTCTGGGCTGGGCCTCCGGTTAATAGGTTAGTCCCAAAATAATATAAAAGTGTATAATAAAGCCCATTAAACATCCAAAACAGAATATAATATAGCATGGAACAATAAAAAAATTATAGATACGTTGGAGACGTATCATAAACTTGGAAAAAGGTGTCACAAATTGAACTCCCTTATGGTTAACATTTAACAGGGAAGGAACATCACCTCCATATATAGATTCTCTAGGCACGGAAAGCATCTCAGGAAACTGACAACTTGCTCCAGGTCGGGCCCGATAGATTCTAGTGCCAAGACCTTCACTGTGTGCAGTTTCGGGGTCAAGCTTGTCAGAATCATTTTCTGAATGACAGACGAACAAACATCTTCAAAATTAGAAATATTGTTAATTTGTAGAAGGAGAGGAAGAAGGCGGCTGTTGTACCTGAACGGGTGTGGATCCAATAATAAGTTTGGAGTATTTGTTAGACGAGTAACCCACTACTATCAATTTCGGCGCATAAATGACATTGATTCTTGTTGGACCTTCTTGATCAACTACAAGTAATCTCTCAAGTGCAGGTGTGTCCTGGATGACCATACTGTGGTCCATCTTTTGTGATGTCTTCCTGCCGCACCAGCAACACACATAAATAGTCCAGAGAGTCATGGAGGTGATGTGGAAGGTACTCAACCCATTGATCGCCTGAAGACGAAGGTACTCGAGTGCAAGATGCCCACGGAGCAAAGGCGCTCCATGTCACCCTTGAGAGGCGGATGGCACGAGCTCGAGGTGCTTGATCGTGGTAGAATAAGAGCGGGCGCGTCATTAAGGGGCGGGAAATGGAAGTTCCTGAACTTGGCGACGCGCAGCGTGGGAGCGAGGCGGAGTGCGGACGTTGGCAGCGACCGCATATGCCCCATCGTCAAAAGTGAGCTCCTCGAGCTGATCTAGGGCGGGGGATCGGAACCAGACATCAAGCTTGGATCGGTCCTTGCCGTTGGAATGGAACTTGCCCAATCTAAGGCCTTTGGTTGGGCCAAGGTGACTGTCGAGGATCTTGGAGAACGCATCCAAGCTTTTGTGATAGCCATGGCAGAGCTCGTGGGTGTCGATGAGGTCAAGAGGGCTGGAGTTCCATAGGGGGCGCCACCGCCGGGAAAGGAGGGTTGTTCGTGCCCCATATTTGATTGGGAGGAGGGAGATGATGACTCTCAACATATCATCGGGGAGGCTGCTGATTAAGTCTAGGCCTGCTGGAGTCGCCAGGTTCTAGCTCGCCCGCCTGCTTGTTGGCAGCCCGTTCTCCATCTTTGGAGTCTCCTTGTCGTGGCGCTTCTCGATGTAAATGGGAGTACAAGGAATATTTAGTTAAAACAGGGCAATAGAAAAGTGTATTGGTAACTATAAGTTATTAGGTAGGAATATAGTAAGACAAGGGAATAAGAATTGGTTGCTTAAATACTACAAAATTCATTTGACATTACTAGGTAAGTCAACATATGCAGATAGTTGAAAAGAAAACTTACTTCGAACAAATTCTGGACGGATGATTTTGTCGGGGAAGTTAGCATATATCTCATGACCAGGCACTTCTATGTGCAGTGCAATTTTAGTGCCAGCTTTCAGTACATAAAACTTTGCAATTTCATTCCAAAAGCCGATTGCCAAAATAGGAGTCACCACGTTCATCAAGTCTTACAAAGAGCAACGATTGCAAATCCATGGTTTGTGCGTAGTATGACATTCGTGGAGCCTTGATGTATGTAAAGGGAAAAATTGTGCACTACATAACTGCATTGCATAGCGAGGGATGTCCTGCAGAAAATGGTAGGGTTGTTAAACAAAATATGGTAACATGCAAATATGGGCCCAAATTGAAAGAACTGTACAACAGTTGAAATTGAAGGATAAAAGTCTATAATTAAACAGATAGGGTAAACATGATGTCATGGAAATATGAGAGTAATCGAAAGAACAATACATCATTAATTTGCCTAATATAGAAAGAAGGAGGGAAAAATCCCCTTTGACGTATATGGTGCATGTGGCACCTTTTATCCAAATGTAGCAATATTTAGAATATGTTCAGGAAAGTAGGCCATGCCAACCGATTTAGGGTGAGATTGAACATACCGCGTGCGTCCTCAAGTTATCTGGTACGATGAGATGGAATCTCTGGCGGCGGTCGCCAAGTCCTGAAGTATCGGCGCACTGTACATTCTATGAATGAAAGAAAACCCTCAAATCAGCTCGAATAAAAATGAATTCACGGCGATTTCCGCCGGGTGATTAAAGGAGGCAGATGAACTGGGATAAGAGATGAGATAATATCTCATTAAATTAGTTACCTTGTCGTCCATGAGAAAGAACCCTCAGTATGGAAGATTCTCCAACCGAGCGGAGCTGGGTCGACCGCGAGCATCATCGAGAAAGTCGATGGCGATAGGCGGCAGCAAGCGGAAGTGGCGAAATGTGGTGGGCTTTGCCGGCAACCTGGCGGCAGCGGCAGGCGTCGAGCTAAGTTTTTACCGCCGCGATAGGCGGTGCCATGGCATACACACAGAGGAGCTTGTGCAGGTGTGAATGGGGAACATACCGGAGGGGCTGAGGGGGTGGCGGGCGGGGTGAGGGTTTTTATGACGTGGGGATGGTGAGGGTTTTCTTTTTTCTTTTTTGAATTGGGTGGTGAGGGTTTTCTTTCCCACAAAGAATTTTGGGGGCGACGGTTTGCTAGAGCGAACCGTGTGTGATTAATAGCAGCAAAATGATAGTCATTGCACACGATTCCAATTTTGGGAACCGTGTGTGATTGATGTACTACCTCCGTCCTGGTTTACTGGTCCGCCGTTGTAATTTTTACCAAAATTTGGCGAAATATTTAACATACTCAAACATAGATAATAAGCGTACACGTACATATAGTTCAACCATAAGTACATAGTTCAACCGTCATTAAGCATACTCAAGTGCACATAGTTCGATCCATCCCACATCTCATCTCACATGCGGCCGGCACGATCCTGAAGCTTCTCCAGGTACTCGGCGTACGCGTCGTGCGCCACCCTGCGAGAATACTTCTGCTTGAAGGAGCCAACAGCCCGTCCTATTGCATGCGCCAGAACACTTAGATACGTGTCATAAATCTTGTGGTTGCAAAATGGGCATCCATAGTCGTCGTTCTAGGTCCTAATACGCCTGTTATGCTGTCGGGTGGTAGGTGCGACATATGCCAACGGGTGGCTAATCATAGTGGGAGCCAATAAGACGTCGCCGGTGCCTGGAAACGGGATGAGGCGAAGACATGCACGCCGGCGAATCTTACCCAGCTTCTGGGCTCTCCGTGGAGATAACACCCCTCATCGCTGCTCAAGGGTCTCCGCATGATCACTAGATGAACAAGTTCTACAAGAGGCTCCTTGAGCTGTTCGGGTGAGGAAGGAGAAGGGCACACTAGCTCTCCTCTTCCCCCACGTGGTGGCTAAAACTATCAGAGTCCAACCCTTTGCATGGGTGCCTTGGGGGTTTATATAGGCCTACCCCCCAAGGGTACAATGGTAATCCGGCTAGGTGTGGGCCCTAGCCGTCAGTGTCTTCATCCTCCGGCTTCTCCGTCGGCCGCTGGGGCCCGCCGGCTAGTGGGCCCCGCCGGCTGCCGACTTCCTGGTCGACAGGCTGGCCCCACCGATGAGGGCTTTGTCGGGGGCTGGTTACTGTTGCCTCAATCCACGAGGACGAGGGCTTTGTCGGGGTAAGCATGGCTGGTGCCGCCGCCTTGGCGGCAATCATCGTAGCCTCACTTCGTCTTGTCTCCTTGATGAGGCGCTTCCTTCGAGGGAGGGAACAAGCCGGCTATGGGGAGCCGGCCATATCTCAGGCCGACTGGGGGAGGCCGAGCCGCCTTTGGGCATCTCTCTGACTGGAGGGACCCGCCGCCTGTGGGTATTACATACAGCCTGTCGTGGGTGACGTCATGTCAACATGGCTACAGTGCCGCGCCGGATGGGTGATAGTTGTCCGTACGGTGTACTGTAGCACGCGCGCTCCGGGATGCGGGGGTGGCAGGCTTTACTGTAGCCACGCCCCGTCTCAGCGCCGTTATGTGGGTGCAAACTCTGAGGGTGTGGCCTTGGCCGCCTGCGGGGTGGCCGGCTCCTTGGAGTCGGCCTTCTCGTGGCCAGCTCCTTGGAGTCGGCCCTCTGGTAGCCGGCTCCTTGGAAGCCGGCCATCTTGTGGCTTTCTTCTATGGGTCTTGGGGCCAGGCCGCCTCCTGACAGCCGACATGGATGACAGCCGGCCGGGGGAAGGCGGCCCAACGTCTTGGATGTTGGATGACTTGATTGGCTTGATTGGCTTGTAATTTTTTCGGAAGCCCCAAGGGGAGCCGGCTAGGCTACCCGTGGTCATTTACTCCGACATATGAATTCCCGCATAAAGCTCCCTCAGGATTCGCCTCTTGCACATCCTCTGGGCATCTTCATCCTCGCTGCCCACATCGTCAGACAACACCTATACATATAGTAAAACAAATTTGGCATCGAACCACTGATTACATGCCGTGAAATAGGATTAGGAATTTATGGATATTTATATATACATATTGAGAGATTATGGTTCGATTTTTAAGCACAGTCATCTATGTACAGACCTATCTTGAAGAAAATAATGGCACAAACATATGTAGGTCATTCAAAATCAATTTTCAAGTCCTGGCTAGGAATTATTAGCACGAACACTAACCCTAGTCGTATTACTAGCAGAAATCATTTGCACAGATGAAACAACTAATCACTTATCACCTGTACCATTCAAACGATCAATACACTACAAGGATATAATGAAACTTACTCAGATTTCATGGATTGGGAGAACATAACCACATGATTTCTATTCCAAAAAGGGGGAGGCAGGAGTAACCAGAGAAACCCTATGATCTATTTGACACATAAATGGGTATAGATGACTAACCACCGTCATGTCGTCAGCCGTAGTCACTGGAGTGGTCGTCGGAGTCGATGTGGAACTCCATCTCCGGCTGTGGAAGCTCGACGCCGTCGACGACGTCAGGGTGCAGCGATAACTCGCCGGCGGTGACGGCAACTGATAACCCACAAGTATAGGGGATCGCAACAGTTTTCGAGGGTAGAGTATCCAACCCAAATTTGTTGATTCGACACAAGGGGAGCCAAAGAATATTCTCAAGTATTAGCAGCTGAGTTGTCAATTCAACCACACCTGGAAACTTAGTATCTGCAGCAAAGTGTTTATTAGCAAAGTAATATGATAGTGGTGGTAACGGTGACAAAAGTAAAGACAAAGAAAAGTAATGTTTTTGGTATTTTGTAGTGATTATAACAAGATAGCAGAAAAAGTAAATAAGCGTAAACCAGATATGGAAAGCTCAGAGGCACCGGATCGGTGATGGATAATTATGCCGGATGCGGTTCGTCATGTAGCGATCATAACATAGGGTGACACAGAACTAGCTCCAGTTCATCAATGTAATGTAGGCTCAGATTCGTATATAGTCATACGTGCTTATGGAAAAGAACTTGCATGACATCTTTTGTCCTACCCTCCCGTGGCAGCGGGGTCCTATTGGAAACTAAGGGATATTAAGGCCTCCTTTTAATAGAGAACCGGAACAAAGCATTAGCACATAATGAATACATGAACTCCTCAAACTATGGTCATCACCGAGAAGTATCCCGATTATTGTCACTGGGGTTGTCGGATCATAACACATAATAGGTGACTATCGACTTGCAAGATAGGATCAAGAACACACATATATTCATGAAAACATAATAGGTTCAGATCTGAAATCATGGCACTCGGGCCCTAGTGACAAGCGTTAAGCATAGCAAAGTCATAGAAACATCAATCTCAGAACATAGTGGATAGTAGGGATCAAACCCTAACAAAACTAACTCGATTACATGATAAATCTCATCCAACCCATCACCGTCCAGCAAGCCTACGATGGAATTACTCACGCACGGCGGTGAGCATCATGAAATTGGTGATGGAGGATGGTTGATGATGACGACGACGACGAATCCCCCTCTCCGTAGCCCCGAACGGACTCCAGATCAGCCCTCCCGAGAGAGATTAGGGCTTGGCGGCGGCTCCGTATCGTAAAACGCGATGAAACTTTCTCTCTGATTTTTGTTCTCCCCGAAAGCCAATATATAGAGTTGGAGTTGGTGTCGGAGGGCCACCAGGGGGCCCACAAGGTAGGGGGCGCACCCAGGGGGGAGGGCGCGCCCCCCACCCTCGTGAGCAGGGTGTGGGCCCCCTGGTCTTCATCTTTGGCGAGGATTTTTTATTATTTTTTCTAAGGTGTTCCGTGGAGTTTGTGTCATTCCGAGAACTTTTATTTTCTGCACATAAAACAACACCATGGCAATTCTGCTGGAAACAACATCAGTCCGGGTTAGTTCCATTCAAATCATACAAGTTAGAGTCCAAAACAAGGGCATAAGTGTTTGGAAAAGTAGATACGACGGAGACGTATCATCAACCTTTGTCTCCATCTCCACGCCATGCTCCGGTGCTTTAGCAGCCCCGGCGTCGCCACTCCCTCCGATGGGGCGCTTCGGCGGTATCCTCATACACTGATGGCTTTGAGGACTAAGAGCGGCGTCGAGGATGCAAGCGGAGAGAGAGGATTGTGTGTGCATAGCGAGGATGGGGGTGCGGCCGCTCGGGTGCACCATTAATATGGAGTAGTGGGAGTTGTGGGAGAGAGGCGGGCTACGGTTAAACCGATGGCTCGCCTCCTGGTGAGCCTGCGCACCGGACCGCTGGCATGCCTGCCAAAGTTTCACACAGCTACTCGCACCCTCCCGATGACACTGCGCAACGAGCACGCCTCTGTCAATTCACACACCTGCACGCACGCCTCCCCGCTCGACGCTGGCGGCGCGGACTGCTCGCGATAAGGCCCCGTGAAACTCACGCCGCCGCGACGCCACACGGTCGCAAGGGCGGGATGTATATTGTTTTTCTATTTGGATGATTAATGCTGCCGCTTTATTGCTTAACTGAAGCATGGCACGTATGCATTGTTGGTCTAGCGCTCACGGTTCGAATAAATAATCCGTTTGAGATATTGGTTCTCAATTATTAATAATCTCCCGTCTGTAATTAGATAAAGATTACATCAAAACTGGTCTCAAATTTGACAAAAAAGTACAATGCCACTTTGTATTGTGTCCATATGACAACACGATAAGTTTCATGAACTTCAAATAAGTTTTGGATGTACTAGAATTTAAAAATCAAGATTCTCAATGTTTGAAATTTGTTGCACGGAGAGTAAACATGCACCCAGTGAGACACATGTGTTTTTGCAATCCATTTAGGTGCACTGTCACGTGTGCATGTAGCTCAAATTTGATTTTTGCACATTATACCCATAGAAAATCAAACAATCAATGTTCTGAAACGTCTTAATGATCTCTGTGATTTTTTTGAAATTAAAACATCCCTCCTTTGGTAACATGTATGTTCACCGCAGGATAATTAATTTAACATGCATCGTAGTTGCGGTGGATTCGCGGTGTGTGTGTGGGTGTGTGCGTCTGGGGGTGGCGGCTGGCTCACAGTACACTATGAGTTGTGGGCCACTGTGTGGGTTGGCCGTATTGTTAGGCAGGCTGGTGTCACATCAGAGTCGTGAAATCGTTATTTAAAACATTACACAACCCTTTCATACATAAATGTTTTGGCCACATGCAGTCGATGATTGTCCTACACGACACTCGATACTCGCGTGTGACGCTTTCTGTGGGCCCACGAGGTTGTCATCCATCACTTTGACGAACAACTGGCAGTGAGGTTAATTTGACCAGCAAGGTAGAATCTTTTTTGTTTGTGTTATGGTGGTATATAGTATGCGTCGAAGAGGTGGGAGGGGACTAGCATATATACTATACGTATGCGTCCGTGAACAAGTACACCTCACTCAGTGTCGGGACTTTTTGGTTATCGAGGCACGTGCCACATCAAAATTGTGAAATTGGTTATTCAAACATCACACAACACCTTTTTGGGCCACATGCATATATATCCTAGCTAGGACACTCACGCAGACGCTTCCATCTGTGGGCCCACGAGGCCATCGTCGATGCGTGCATGCATGCATCACTTTGACCCACATCGGGAGAGGTTAATTAATTTCACCATCGATGAGGATTCTTTTGGGTTGTACATATATTAGGGGAGGAGCATATAGTATGCGGTGAAGAGGGGGGGAAGGGGACCATCATATGTAGTACGCTTGATATGAACCTCGCTCTGTGTGGGTGCATGGTTTACGGTTTTTGAGGCATGTGGCACATCAAAGTTGTGCATTTTGGGTATTCAACATATATATGTTTGGCCCACATGCAAAGCGGTGGTGGTTGTCCTCTCGCACCCACTTAAGCGGTTATCGCGATATCGATGCTTTCATCTGTGGGCCCGCTTGGTCCATCACTTCTTTTTGCCTGACAACAAGAGAGGTTAATTTGACTTAGGTGGGGATTATTATTTTTGCTCTGGGATGACATGCATGATACACTTTGAGCACACACACATGCATGTGTACGCATGAATCCCTCCCATCGAGTTGAAGCGGCTAGTACAATGACACCATCATGAACCGATCTCGCTCTGTGTGGGGAGCTAGTGTACGATTTTTGACACACGCGCCAGATCAATGCTGTGTATTCAAACATGCATGCACGCATCACCTCCATACATATGCATGTAGTGGTTGCCTTCGAATGATACACTCCCTCGCGTGGTTATCGGCGACAAGCCTATATATTCATGGGCCCGCGTGGACATCCATGATCACATTGACCAACAACAAGATAGGTTACCATGGCGGATTCTTCATTTGGTTCGTGTTATCATAGTATAGGTCATGGTGAGATTCAGACCTAATTAAGTTTGAGCAAGATATACTATGCACGCACGCATGCATATATGAATCCCCGTCGTTGGCTTGAAGTGTGGTGTAACATACATATGCATCGTCAACCTAACCCTCACTCAGCGTGGGGATTTCTAGTTCGAAATCACGGTGCCACATCAAAGTTGTTCATTGTTACTCAAAAACACACTTCTCCATACATATGTTTGGGCCACACGCATGCAGTGGTTGTCTTTGGGGACTTGCTACTTGCGTGATTATTGGCGAGCTAGCCCATCTCCGGCGTCGCATGAACGGCCATCACTTTGACCAACAACAAGAGAGAGGTTGTACGACCAAGGTGGATTATTCTTGCTCCGTTTTACGATCCATCTTGGTGAGATATATGCCTCTCTGCTACTTGCTCCGTTTTGCCGACTGAAAGTGTGTGTGTGTGGGGGGGGGGGGTTGCTACATATCGCACTTTGCTAGGTGAACCTCGGTTGGGGGTGGCATGCACTCATAGCTTAATTAGGATTCCTTCATGGTGACACGAGGGGTGGGGGGCTGCTAGCTACGCCGCACTTTGCTAGGTGAACCTCGGTTGAGGGGAGGGGGCATGCTCATAGCTTAGGATTTCCTTCGTGCCGACACGAGGGGGACTGCTAGTTACCGCACTTTGCTAGGTGAACCTCGTTTGGGGGGGGGCATGTGAATTCATAGCTTAGGATTCCCTTCATGCCGACACGAGGGAGGGGTGGCTGCTAGCTACTTCGCACTTTGCTAGGGTGAACCTCGGTTGGGGGGGGGGGGGAGGGCATGCATTCATAGTTTAGCTGGGATTCCCGTTGTGCCGTCATGAGGGAGGGGGGCTTCTAGCTACGTCGCACTTTGCTAGGTGAACCTCGGTTGGGGGGGGGCCTGCATTCCTAGCTTAGGAATCCTCCGTGCCAACACGAGGGAGGGGGCTGCTAGCTCTACTTCACACTTTGCTAGGTGAACCTCGGTTGGGGGGCATGCATTAATAGCTTAGGATTCCCTTCGTGCCGACACGAGGGAGGGGGTTGCTAGCTACTTCGCACTTTGCTACGGTGAACCTCGGCTGGGGGGGCATGCAGTTATATATAGCTTAGGATTCCCTTTGTGCCGACACGAGGGATGAGGGGGGCTGCTAGCTACTTCGCACTTTGCTAGGTGAACCTCGGTTGAGAGGGAGGGGGCATGCATTCATAGCTTTGGATTCCCTTCGTGTCGACACGAGAGGGTGGGAGCAAGCAATACCGTGCGCTTTGCGAGAGAGGTGCCACATCGAAGTTGCATTTGGTATTTGAAAATCAAACCACCCTTTTGATACATAAATTTGGTCCACATGCAAGTGTGTTCGTCTTCTCACCCTCTCCCGCGTCATTTTTCGCCAAATTTATGAACATTAGACAAGTCGGATGACGCAACAGACATGGTTCACTCAAACTAACCATGTGCCATGCCGGTGCACCTATCACGCACACATCCGCACAGTACATTGGGTTCTACGAGGCTCCCCCTCTCAAAAATATATGCCCGATTCAAGGGTTTTTCTGTTTCATAACACACGGTTGTTATTTCAGGACCGTGTGTGATGTTTCTTGTTCCCAATCCCGCCTGCATCGAAAATATCTGCCCGCCTCGAGGGTTTTTCTTTTTCATAACACATGATTGTTATCTCCGAACCGTGTGGGATGCACTATCATCAAAATTTTCAATAGCCCGGCATTTGACTCCCGCGTAGTAAAATTTTCAGTACCCGCGTCATTTCCTCAAACACCCCGCGCCCACGGCCCCCTCCACACACACACACACACACCAAAACCTCCTCGCGTGTGCACGCGCGCGCGCGCACACACACACACACACCTTCCCTCGATCGAAACCCTAGCAAAGTCCCTGCCGCCGCCGCCGCAAGGCCAAGGCCTCCATTGTCAACATATGTCGGTTTCCCCATGCAGCTTACCCACCGATCTCCATACCCAGGCCGCCCTGAGTTTCTTAGATGACGCCTGCCAAACGCCCCCTTTCCCACAGATCCCCATTCCCATCCCCCACTCTATAGCGTCGCAGCCTAAGCCCGGCTACGCTTCCCATGGAGCTCGAGGAGCGACTGGCCCAAAAGAGGTGTATAGCAGTCTCTCCGCCCGACGTCGCCGAGGAAGCTGACGACCATTATCGCAGCAGCACTCAAAGAGGGCTAGAGTATGCGGGCATGTCTCGGCCCACCGCCACGACATCAAGGTCATCGACAATGACGCATCGAGGTGGGCTGTGTCACAGGTTAAGTGGCCCACCCCCAACCCCTCGGGTTCAACCGCCGTCGATCTCATCCATGGCCCCGCCACTGATCTCCTCTGGCTCGCTGTCAACAATTTACCATTCTACATCGCCATCGAGCCCCTTTTGTCATTTCTAAAGGACACGTTCAACGACGCTGCCTTGGGATCCACAGCTTCCAAGTCAGACCTCATCGACGGCGACCACGAGGAGGGCACCCTCTCCGGCTCTTCCAAGGGGAAAGACCCCATCTGCTCTTCCAAGGGGAAAGTGCCCGTCTGCGACATCAGGGAGGGCACCCTACATCCATGCTCTTCCAAGGGGAAGGAACCCATCTGCGACAACATGGATCGCATCCAGGGTCCGTGCTCTTCCCACGAGAACGAGCCCATCTGTGACAAGTGAGGAAACCCATGATTTGTTTATTTCAGTTGTTCAGAATGTGATGCTCTATATGTGCAATTATTTATCATGCAAAGACATTTCATCAATCTAGTTTTAAACATACCGATAGGAATGCATATATTTGCTTGCTGTTAAGCCTGTTATAGCTAGCATATGCCTCTTTTAAAGTTTTTTGATTGTTCGGTTGTTTGTAATTAGCATATGTTTAGTTTCAAATGCTATCTTTGGTTGTTCGTAGTATGCTATGTTTATTCAGTTATTCACAACGTGATGTTCTATATGTGCAAGTATGAACTGTGCAGTTCAATTTCCTCAGTACCAGTTTCAACAATACCACTATGAATGACTACATTTGGTTGCTGCATTTTGTAGTTAGCACGCCTTTCCATTTTTATTTAACCATAACCAGTGTACTTAGACCGACACAATACCAGTTTGAATGACCATGTTTGCTTGTTGTTAAATGTTAGGCCTATTGAAGTTAGCACACCTTTCCACTTGTTTTGCTTTACTAGCGTGCTTAAACCTGCACACTGAAGCTAACTTTTGGAGATTATTTTGTCTGCCATGTGTAATTTTGGTTGATGTTTAGCCTGTTGTGCTTAACATGCTTCTTAATGTACCTACACAGGACAATTTTGGGAACGACTGCTGTTTTCCATCGAGGTTAGTTTCATCCCATGGCTTATATCTGGCCACCGCTTAGGATATCCGTAGTTGGTACCATATAGTCCGAAGCGGTGATAAGGGACTAATCGGTGAATCGGACTTTTAACCGAATATATCTGCAAGCTATTTTTCCTTAGGTTTACTATGTCCTTATTTAATATATCTGAGGCTACATAGCAACATGCAATGTACTTAATGTCTAAATATGCAATCCTAGGCTACATAGCAACAAGGAAGAGTGTTACATTAATGTTCTAATGATGTCTAGATATACGTAGAAGAGCAGCAACAACAACAGCAACAACACATCCATGTTTGGATACTCAACTTAGCTAGAGGTTAGAGTTAGTTTCTAGCTCATTGCTAACCCTGAACTAACTCCATCCAAAGAGTTGTTTGGATGGCAGGGTTAGATTGACAATAAATGCACTAGGAGAACTAGCTCCAATTAGCACCTCATGGGTTGGATACTAGTTTTTTTGGGTGGGTTATAGATGCAACTAGCTCAAACTAGCCCTCGTGTTTAGATATACTTTAGGGGTATTTGAGCCCGAACTAGCTCAAACTAACTGTAACCCGTGGATACATCAACATATAATTTTTAAGAATGAACTAAACTCCTTCTGGCCCATAATATAAGATGTTAATTCATCTAATATGTGAGTATATTGGATGTTATAAGATACTCCCTCCGTTCCTAAGTATTTTTCTTTTTAGAGATTTCAAATGGACTACCACATACGGATGTATATAGACATATTATAAAAGAGTGTTCTACTACATCATTGTGCAATTGCTGTTTAGCTTCTAATATTAACTTGCTGCTTTTAGGTACATATGTCATTGGTAAAGATTCACGTCAATTCTTTCTGCGTATGGGGCAATGAGATATCGATGAACCAGCATCAAGTGAGGAAGCTGATAAAGATTGTTAGTAAAATGGGTCCAAAGATGGCAATTAAACTATTATCCAAGACAACAGTGAACTGCAGGATGGTAAGTAAGAACTCTGCAGCCTTCTTTGTACTGCCCATAATGAGTTGTGTAGATGACAATGTCTGGAATCTTATTCCTTTGCAGCGGTTGCCAAAGCAGTTTACTCAAGATTACCTCTCAAACTACATGATTGGTGTGCATGCAAAGGTTAAAGTATTTCTACCAGAACACGATGATTATCTAGATGTTTTCATGAAGACTGTGAAGGATGGGCGGTCGGCCATCACAAGGGGTTGGACTAGAGTCGTATGCGTTTTCCGCATGGAGGAGGGCACAATATGGGCATTCTGCTTCACCTTGTTCAAAGAACCAGAATATATTTCGCCTCTTTCTTTACCGTCTTTAATCGTACAAGTATACAACTGTGGTTCATCATTCTTTATTTGGTTCTTATGTAATTCTTGAACATATGTACCGATGAATCGAATAATGCATTGGTTGTTTGAACCTGATGGATATGAATAAAGATGTAGCATACATTCAAATTCAAATCCAAATCTGGTACAATTTGGAAAAGCAACAATTAAATTACGGTGAAATTATGCTCTCCAGGTTGTTACGGTACACACGGTTGGTAAAACACGTACGCTTGCGATATGCATCATAATCTGAGACGGTTCACAGAGAGGAAACGTGTGCAAGCATGCACACAGTTGCCGTTTGCAAAGCGTGTGCGATGTCAGACAATATCACAAACGGTGCGGGCAAACTAAACGTTTGTGTTAGTTGCCTTATCGTACACGATTCGCAACCATGAACTGTTTCTGATGAAGTATGCATCGTAAACGTTGCACCACAGGATAGCGTGTGCGATAGTTGTCGTGTACGACGATGTTACGACGTTTCGTAATCCTGTCCGACACTTGTACGATGATTAGCTAATATTCTTAACGGTGAACCGTTTGTGATGGGCCGCACATCATACACGTTCTATAATAGTGAACCGCTTGTGATGGGCCACGCATCAAAAATGTAGTACCACAGAATACCGACTGCGATGGCAATGCGAGCAGAAACGAGTAGGAGTACTGTAGGGGCCCTATCCCTGACGGTTTCTGGGTCGTGTGGGATGGACCCCCCTATCGCCCACACTCACTTGGCGACGTTTCCAAATGCCATCGCGGAAAGGGGTTTTAAACCGTTTGTTTAGGACCGACGCGCACCAGTGTAATGTTATTGAAAAATCTCCGACAATCACTATTGGAAGTTTTGAAATACCTCTACCTACTATCAAAAAGAAATATGAAACACTTATTGTTGGGCAAATGCATATCCCCATTGAGGTAACTTAGTGATTTACGAAATTTCTTCCGTTTCATACTAACAGAAAGTGGTTGTTAATAAGACTTGATCAACCTTACTAATGGATCATTTTTGAACGGTATGAAGTTGATGAATTTAGTAAGCACTACCTTCTGTCCCTACTTTTTATTCTCTGTTTTTATTAGTTAAATAAAATAAATTGCCATTTTTGTATGTTTTTTGAATTTCTCGTGCAAATAAAAAATGACCCAAAAATAAAAGTTCTCAGAATGCCCTGAAAATTTTCTATGATTTTTTCCTGAATATTTAAGAATTTTTGGTGCAAAAATTACCAGAGGGAGGTGCACCAGGTGGCCTGGGCGCGCCAGGACCCCTAGGTGCGCCCTGGTGGGTTGTGGTCCCCACGTGGGCCCCCTCACTTATCTCTTCATCCCACATTGTCACCTACCTCCAGAAAAAATCACTCTTGCTCTCTCTCCCGTGTTCTTGGGCTCAAACCCGCGTATTTTGATCTCTTTGCTCGAAGCTCCGTTTCCAAAACTGTTTCAGGGGATTGTTGCTTGGTATGTGACTCCATCATTTGTCCAATTAGTTTTTGTTTTTGTGGTTTATACTTTGAATAAATAGCTACTCTTGGTGCTGCTGTAGATGTGCTTGCATGTTCAATTATTAGTGTTCTAAGTAGTTTGAATGCTTGCTATGGCCTCTGTGTATCCCTATGAGTAGTTGCTATCAATTTTGTTGGAAAAAAATTTGTGAACTAAAAATTCAGATTTTTTTTCATAGGAAAAATTGTATGCGGACATGAATATTATTGGGGAGTCTTGTGAAAATGATCTCCACCCTCGAAGGTTGGCGGAAGTACGGCCGTGCGAATGGCCGCACATCCCATTCCTGTAAGAAGCTGGAATTCATGAGGAGTTCATGCAGTTCATTGCCAATGCCGGTCTCACCGGCTTCATCGCAGATGAGTGTGACCAACACCAAATCCTCACAAACGTCTTTGTTCAAAGCTTTACTTTCTTTCCTAGAAATAATCCTCCTGAAGTGAGCTTTGATCTATATGCTGAAAACCATCAGATACCACTTACTGAATTTTGTGACATATGCATGATCCCGTCTGATGGGAGCTTGGTTGAGCCTAGGCCGGCTGAGTTTGAGGATTTCTGTCGCACTTTGACGGTGGGTGATGAGAGGAGAGTGTCAGCCATCACTGCCCGTGGCTTACATTTTCCTGCTGTTCGTTACTTTGCACTTTTTATTACCAAATGCTTGCTTGCTAGGGAGAAGGTGGGTGCACTTAGTTCACCAGACCTTGTTGTTTTACGTCGCGCAATAGAGGGCGACAACACTTATAACTTGGGAGCTATTTTGGCTCGTCGCCTCCATCTTAATAAATCTCAAGGGAAAATACATGGTGGGATTTTTGCTACTCGTTTGGCTGCTCACTTCGAGGTTGCGATACACCCCATGATGTCCCTCTTACCACAGTTTACCTAGACCGTGCAGCCATGGATCACCATCACTTTCTTGCAAATGATAGTCCTGATATTGCCATTCCTTATAACTTGATCTATAGCATTGACACTCATGATGTTATCCCCTTGCCTGCACCTGCTCTGTTTGATTCTGTTGCCAGGGTCGGATACCGGATTATGCATGCAAACATCCTCGCCTACTGGAACGCTCAGGCTGCTGCCGAGGCTGCACAAGCACCTCCGCAGTGGATGAGTGGATGCCCGCTCCTCAGGATCCCTACTACCCTCCAGGCTACTGATTGATTACGAACTTAGGCAAAAAGCCTAAGCTTGGGGGAGTACGTGTTTTCACCGACTTTACATTCATGTTCATATTATTCCACTTGTCGGTGCTCACACTTTTTCATTGTATCATCCATGCTTATATTTATTTTCTTTCTTTCTTCTTGTGTGTTCGAGAAACCTTAGAAAAACCAAAAAAAATTAGTTGTAGTAATTTACTTTCTATGCATGCTTAGTAGTAGCACTAAAAAGAAAATTCAAAAAGATTTCCTTGTTCTTCTTTTGCTTGTTGGGAGCTTTCCCGTGTAAATAGTTTTTCTCATTTTTGCTTTTTATTTTGCTTGTTGAAGAAAACCAAAAACTCCAAAAATATTTCAGTGTGTTTCTCTAAATTTCTTTTCTTTTATTTCGAGTTGTACCGAGGAGAAGACCACGATGAAAATGTTGAGTGGCTGTCATATGAATAATTGTTGAACTAATAAAGCGCCCATTTTACCTTGTCTTCTCCTGTTGAATAAAATGTTTGCAGATTCCAGCTTAGTCCATGGCACTCTTGCACTATTATTATTTTCATATCATTCGGTCGTGCAAGTGAAAGGCAATAACGACGACATTCGATGAGCTGGCTGTGGCAAAGAGAAACTGGTATGAACTCGACTTGTTGTGTCTGTGTAAATATGTTTAACCTGGTATCCAGGCTTCAGCCCATTATGATTAAACATGTTTGCAATGACAATTAGAGATTATAGTTTCTCATGCCATGCATAAGTAGCTGGGAGTTGATAATGATTTATCTTGGATATCAACATTGCATTAAAATGATTGTGATGTAGTATGATGATATGGTATCCTCCTCCGAATGTTCGAGTGGCTTGACTTGGTATATGTTCATGCATGTAGTTGAATCAAAACCAACATAGCCTCTATAATATTTATGTTCATGGTGTTCATGTCCTACTCATGCTAGTTACTTACGCATAATGCATGGTTATGATCGTTGTTGCTCTCTACCTGGCCGCTTCCCAATCTTAATTGCTAGCCTTCACCTATACTATGTGGGAATTCTGCTTGTACATCAAAAAACCTTGAACCCAAAGTTATTCCAGATGAGTCCACCATACCTACCTATATATGGTATTACCCTGCCATCCTAAGTAAATTTGCATGTGCCACCTCTAAAAACTTCTAAAAAATTATTTGTTTTGTGTGCATGGATCATTCATGGAGCGACAGGAGGTGGTAGATATCTTTCGTGCTAAGCAAGTTATCCTCAGGTCAAGTGTTTAATCACTCGCCATCGCACGAGGAAATGGGCGGTAATAGGGATGACCAGTCCCAAACTGCAAACATTAAAAAGAGTTCATCTCTGAAATAATCAAACAAAAACTCCCAATGGAGTCAAAACCTTTACTTTCCGCTTGGGAACCGCCACTAGCGTTCCTAGCATGGAAGATGTTGATAACTGATGGTCGTGAAGTGAATGAGAAAGGGGCATGTCCCAAAATATCATTTATCTCTGTTTTAAAAATTGAGCTCTGGCACCTCTGCAGATCACTGCTTCCCTCTGCGAAGGGACTTTCTATTTACTTTTATGTTGTGTCACCACCTTCTAAACACAAGCGCCATAAACTGAGTAGAGTGCAGCTGTCATGATTTACGCATTGTGTGTAGCTAATGTTGGGTGCATCATGACTGGATCTTTTCTACCATGAATTACAATGTTTAGTCGCTGCTTGAACTTTGGAGGTGCTCTGCATTTATGTTTTGCGGTCTCAGAAAGGGCTAGTGAGATACCACTATTGTCATATTATATCATGGTTGTTTTGACAACATGTTGATGTTTGAGATATCTTATTATTGCTCGCTAGCTGATTATGTCATTGATATAAGTCATTATAATCTTTAAGAGTTATTGTTGACATGGTTAGTTATAATGTTGGCTGAAAACCTGGGTGCTGTTTAAGCTTATTTATGCAAACAAGAGCAAAAGAGTTCGTAAAAGTTTTTCTTTCACACTTTCAGTTTATCAACTGAATTGCTTGAGGATGAGCAAAGGTTTAAGCTTGGCGGAGTTGATACGTCTCCAACGTATCTACTTTTTCTCACGCTTTTCCTCTTGTTTTGGACTCTAATTTGCATGATTTGAATGAAACTAACCCCGGACTGACACTGCTTTCAGCAGAACTACCATGGTGTTGTTTTTGTGTAGAAATAAAAGTTCTCGGAATGGAACGAAACTTTGCGAGGATTTTTAATCAATAATAAGAATTTCTGGAGCCAAGACCCACCAGAGAGGGGGCCCTGGTTGGGCACAACCCACTGTATGCGCCTCTCTGGCGCGCCTGTGGGTTGTACCCACCTGGTGGCCCCGGTGATGACCCCCCGATACTATAAAATCACATTATTCCAGAAAAATCAGGGAAAAAGAATTATCGCAATCCACGAGACGGAGCCGCCGCCAAGCCCTGTTCTTCCTCGAGAGGGCAGATCTGGAGTCCGTTTGGGGCTCCGGAGAGGGGGATCTTCGTTCTTCTTCATCACCAACCTTTCTCCATCGCCAATTCCATGACGCTCCCCACCGGGAGTGAGTAATTCCTTCGTAGGCTCGCTAGTCGGTGAGGAGTTGGATGAGATTCATCATGTAATCGAGTTAGTTTTGTTAGGGCTTGATCCCTAGTATCCACTATGTTCTTAGATTGATGTTGCTATGAATTTGCCATGCTTAATGCTTGTCACTTTGGGCCCGGGTGCTATGAACTCATATCTGAACCATTTATGAATTCATCATTATATCCATGTTTTAGATCCGATCTTGCAAGTTATAGTCACCTATTACGGTTATGATCCGACAACCCCGGAGTGACAACAACCGGACCCACTCTCGGTGATGACCAGATTTTGAGGAGTTCATGTATTCACTATGTGTTAATGCTTTGTTCTGGTTCTCTATTAAAAGGAGGCCTTAGTATCCCTTGGTTTACAATATCGACCCCGCTGCCACGGAAGGGTAGGATAAAAGATGTCATGCAAGTTCTTTTAATAAAGCACGTATGACTATTTACGAAATACATGCCTACATTAGATCGATGAACTGGAGCTAGTGTCGTATCGCCCTAGGTTGTAACTGTCACATGATGAATATCATCCAACAAGTCACCGATCCAATGCCTACGAATTTATCCTTATTGATCTTGCTGTGTTACTATTGCTATTATCACTGTTACACTTGCTACAAATTACTGCTATCACTGTTACTGTTACCGTTGGTGTTGTCACTCCTATCAAAACTATCAAACTACTTTGCTACTGATCACTTTGTTGTAGATAATTAACCTCCAGGTGTGGTTGAATTGACAACTCAGCTGCTAATACCTTCAAATATTCTTTGGCTCCCCTTGTGTCGAATCTATAAATTTGGGTTAAATACTTTACCCTCGAAAACTGTTGCGATCCCCTATACTTGTGGGTTATCAATGGACGACGACGAGGCATAGGAAGGGGACGACGTGGAGCCGGGGAAGACGCGGGAGTGTATGCCCACGCGGAGAGGAGTACAAGGGTTCACTGGTTCAGCTTCGGTGTGAGGCTGCCGCCGCTGCAGGGCCTGGCCAGCGGTGGGAGTAGTAGGGGGCGGTGAGGCCTCCAAAGACAGCCTGACCACGGGAGGCAAGAGCACGGTGGTTTGGGTGGTCGGAGCAAGAAAATCAGAGGTTGAAGAAGCAGACGACCGTTGGATGTTAACAATCCAATGGTCACTGGTGATAGAATCGTTATTTGACTAAGTTGACAAAGCCCTCCGTCCACGTCAACTTAATAGGCCCACAAGTCAGGCTCCCACTATGGTGGGTCCCATCTAGCAGGGGGAGTATTCATTTTTTTGTGCGTAATAAGGAGGCACTTCCTTCCGTGCGAAGATATAGCTGGTGAGTCCGAGCTGTCAGCGGGAGTATTCATTCTTTTTGACGTAATAAGGAGGTACTTGCTTGCGTGCGGCCATGGACCACATGGGTCCCAACTGTCAGCCTCTCCATGTACATCCCTCTTCCGATGTTGCCGTTTGTTGACAATGTTGACCACGCTGTGCCGAGAACACCAGCGCGATGGACGACGGCGAGACCCGGGAAGGGAATGACCCGGAGGCGGTGAAGCCACAGCAGTGGAGGGATGTGGGTGAGTAGAGGGATGGCCTGGCCAGTGGTGGGAGTAGTGGGGTGTGAGGCCTGCGCGGCAGCATGATACGTCTTCAACGTATCTATAATTTTTAATTGCTCCATGCTATATTATCTACTGTTTTGGACATTATTGGGCTTTATTATCCACTTTTATATTATTTTTGGGACTAACCTATTAACCGGAGGCCCAACCTGTAATTGCTGCTTTTTTGCCTATTTGAGTTTCGCAGAAAAGGAATATCAAACGGAGTCCAAACGGAATGAAACCTTCGGGAACGTGATTTTTAGGAAGATTATGATCCAGGAGACTTGGACCCTATGTCAAGAAACAAGGGAGGAGGCCAGGAGGTAGGGGGCGCGCCTACCCCCAGGGCGCACCCTCCACCCTCGTGGGCCCCCTGTTGCTCCACCGACGTACTCGTTCCTCCTATATATACCTACGTACCCCAAACGATCAGATACGGAGCCAAAAACCTAATTCCACCATCGCAACCTTACGTACTCCACGAGATCCCATCTTGGGGCCTGTTCCGAGCTCACGAGGGGGCATCCATCACGGAGGGCTTCTACATCAACACCATAGCCTCTCCGATGAAGTGTGAGTAGTTTACTTCAGACCTTCGGGTCCATAGTTAGTAGCTAGATGGCTTCTTCTCTCTTTTTGGATCTCAATACAATGTTCTCTCCACTCGTGGAGATCTATTCGATGTAATCTTCTTTTTTGCGGTGTGTTTGTTGAGATCGATGAATTGTGGGTTTATGATCAAGATTATCTATGAATAATATTTGAATCTTCTCTGAATTCTTTTATGTATGATTGGTTATCTTTGCAAGTCTCTTCGAATTATCAGTTTGGTTTGGCCTACTAGATTGATATTTCTTGCAATGGGAGAAGTGCTTAGCTTTGGGTTCAATCTTGCGGTGTCCTTTCCCAAAGGATGAGGGGCAGCAAGGCACGCATTGTATTGTTGCCATCGAGGATAACAAGATGGGGTTTTTATCATATTGCATGAATCTATCCCTCTACATCATGTCATCTTGCTTAAGGCAATTGCTCAACAATAATTCGTTCACCCACCGTAAGATACTTATGCTCTTGAGAGAAGCCACTAGTGAAACCTATGGCCCCGGGTCTATCTTCATCATATTAATCTTCCAACACTTAGTTATTTCCTTTGCTTTTTACTTTGCTTTTATTTTACTTTGCATCTTTATCACACAAATACCAAAAATATTATCCTATCATATCTATCGATCTCACTCGTAAGTGACCGTGAAGGGATTGACAACCCCTTATCGCGTTGGTTGCAAGGAGTTATTTGTTTTGTGTAGGTATGAGGGACTCGTAGCGTGAGACTCCTCTTGGATTGATACCTTGGTTCTCAAAACTGAGGGAAATACTTACGCTACTGTGCTGCATCACCCTTTCCTCTTCAAGGAAATCCAACGCAGTGCTCAAGAGGCAGCAGAGAAGATTTCTAGCGCCGTTGCCGGGGAGTCTACGCAAAAGTCAACATACCAAGTACCCATCACAAATCCCTTATCTCCCGCATTACATTATTTGCCATTTGCCTCTCGTTTTCCTCTCCCCCACTTCACCCTTGCCGTTTTATTTGCCCTCTCTTTTCCGTTTGCCTCTTTTTCGCTTGCCTTTTGTTCGCTCGTGTGTTGGATTGCTTGTTTGTCACGATGGCTCAAGATAATACGAAATTGTGTGACTTTACCAATACCAACAACAATGATTTCCTTAGCACTCCAATTGCTCCTCTTACCAATACTAAATCTTGTGAAATCAATGCTGCTTTGTTGAATCTTGTCATGAAAGATCAATTCGCCGGCCTTCCTAGTGAAGATGCCGCTACTCATCTAAATAGCTACGTTGATTTGTGTGATATGCAAAAGAAGAAAGATGTTGATAATGATATTGTTAAATTGAAGCTATTTCCTTTTTCGCTTAGAGATCGTTCTAAAGCTTGATTCTCATCTTTGCCTAAGAATAGTATTGATTCATGGAATAAGTGCAAAGATGCTTTTATCTCTAAGTATTCTCCTCCCGCTAAGATCATCTCTCTTAGAAACGACATTATGAATTTTAAGCAACTTGATCATGAACATTTGCACAAGCTTGGGAGAGGATGAAGTTAATGATACGTAATTGCCCTACTCATGGTTTGAATTTGTGGATGATTAAACACAAATTTTATGCCGAATTGAATTTTGCTTCTAGAAATCTTTTAGATTCGGCCACGGGAGGCACTTTTATGGAAATCACTTTAGGAGAAGCTACTAAACTCCTAGATAATATTATGGTTAATTATTCTCAATGGCGCACTGAAAGATCTACTAATAAAAAAGTGCATGCGATAGAAGAAATTAATGTTTTGAGTGGAAAGATGGATGAACTTATGAAATTATTTGCTACTAAGAGTGTTTCTTCTTATCGTAATAATATGCCTTTTTCTACTTTTATTGAGAATAATAATGAATCTATGGATGCGAATTTTGTTAGTAGTAATTTTGGTAACAACGCGTATAGAGGAAACTTTAATCCTAGGCCTTATCCTAGTAATTCCTCTAATAATTATGGAAATTTCTACAACAACTCTTATGGAAATTTTAATAAGATGCCCTCTGAAATTGAGACTAGTGTTAAAGAGTTTATGAATTCGCAAAAGAATTTCAATGCTTTGCTTGAAGAGAAAATGCTTAAAGTTGATGAATTGGCTAGGAACATTGATAAAATTTCTCTTGATGTTGATTTTTTAAAGCTTAGATCTATTCCTCCTAAGCATGATATCAATGAGTCTCTCAAAGCCATGAGAATTTCCATTGATGAGTGCAAAGAAAGAACCGCTAGGATGCGTGCTAGGAAAGATTACTTTATAAGAGCGCGTTCTTCCAATTTCTATGAAAATAAAGATGAAGATCTAAAAGTTATTGATGTGTCCCCTATTAAATCTTTGTTTTGCAATATGAATCTTGATAACGATGGGACTGAATATGATCCACCTTTACCTAGAAGGCGTTCCAAAAATTCGGAGTCTTTAGATCTTGATGCTAAAATTGATGAAAGTGGGATTGAAGAAATCAAAACCCTAGATGTTGCTAAACCTACAATTTTGGATTTCAAGGAATTTAATTATGAAAACTGCTCTTTGATTGATTGTATTTCCTTGTTGTAATCTGTGCTAAATTCTCCTCATGCTTATAGTCAAAATAAAGCCTTTACCAAACATATCGTTGATGCCTTGATGCAATCTTATGAAGAAAAGCTTGAGTTGGAAGTTTCTATCCCTAGAAAACTTTATGATGAGTGGGAACCTACTATTAAAATTAAGATTAAATATCATGAGTTCTATGCTTTATGTGATTTGGGTGCTAGTGTTTCCACTATTCCCAAAACTTTGTGCGATTTGCTAGATTTCCGTGATTTTGATGATTGCTCTCTAAACTTGCACCTCATGGATTCCACTATTAAGAAACCTATGGGAAGAATTAATGATGTTATTATTGTTGCAAATAGGAATTATGTGCCCGTAGATTTTATCATTCTTGATATAGATTGCAATCCTTCATGTCCTATTATTCTTGATAGACCTTTCCTTAGAACGATTGGTGCAATTATTGATATGAAGGAAGGGAATATTAGATTCCAATTTCCATTAAAGAAAGGCATGGAACACTTCCCTAGGAAGAAAATAAAATTACCATATGAATCTATCATGAGAGCCACTTATGGATTGCCTTCCAAAGATGGCAATACCTAGATATATCCTTGCTTTTATGCCTAGCTAGGGGCGTTAAACGATAGCGCTTGTTGGGAGGCAACCCAATTTTATTTTTAGTTTTTTTGCTTTTGCTTCTGTTTAGGAATAAATCTTTGTTCTAGCCTCTGGTTAGATGTGTTTTTATGTTTTAGTTAATGTTTGTGCCAAGCTAAACCTATAGGATCTTCTTGGGTGATAGTTATTTGATCTTGCTGTAATTTCCAGAAACTTTCTGTTCACGTAAACAATTTTTAAAAATCACCAGAACGTGATAAAATACTGATTCCAATTGCTGCTGATCAATAAACAAATTTTCCAGGTCTTCCTATTTTATCTGAATTTTTGGAGTTCCAGAAGTTTGCGTTAGTTACAGATTACTACAGACTGTTCTGTTTTTGACAGATTCTGTTTTTCGTGTGTTGTTTGCTTATTTTGATGAATCTATGGCTAGTAAAATAATTTACAAACCATATAGAAGTTGGAATACAGTAGGTTTAACACCAATATAAATAAAGAATGAGTTCATCACAGTACCTTGAAGTGGTATTTTTTTTCTTTCGCTAACGGAGCTCACGAGATTTCTGTTGAGTTTTGTGTTGTGAAGTTTTCAAGTTTTGGGTGAATTTTTTTGATGGATTATGGAACAAGGATTGGCAAGAGCCTAAGATTGGGGATGACCATGGAACCCCCAATATAATCTAAGTACACCAAAAAGTCAAAGCTTGGGGATGCCCCGGAAGGCATCCCCTCTTTCGTCTACTTCCATCGGTAACTTTACTTGGAGCTATATTTTTATTCACCACATGATATGTGTTTTGCTTGGAGCGTCTTGTATGATTTGAGTCTTTGCTTTTTAGTTTACCACAATCATCCTTGCTGTAAAAACCTTTGAGAGAGCCATACATGATTTTGAATTTGTTAGAATACTTTATGTGCTTCACTTATATCTTTTGAGTTATATAGTTTTGCTCTAGTACTTCACTGATATCTTTTAGAGCACGGTGGTGGATTTGTTTTGTAGAAACTATTGATCTCTCATGCTTCACTTAGATTATTTTGAGAGTCTTAAATAGCATGGTAATTTGCTTAAATAATTCTAATATGCTTGGTATTCAAGAATGGTAAAAAATTTCTTATGAGTGTGTTGAATACTATGAGAGGTTTGGTGCTTGATAATTGTTTTGAGATATGAAGATTGTGATATTAGAGTCATGCTAGTTGAATAGTTGTGAATTTGAGAAATACTTGTGTTAAAGTTTGTGATTCCCGTAGCATGCACGTATGGTGAACCGTTACGTGATGAAGTCGGAGCATGATTTATTTATTGATTGTCTTCCTTATGAGTGACGGTCGGGGACGAGCGATGGTCTTTTCCTACCAATCTATCCCCCTAGGAGCATACACATAATACTTTTCTTTGATAACTTGTAGATTTTTGCAATAAGTATATGAGTTCTTTATGACTAATCTTGAGTCCATGGATTATACACACTTTTCTTCCTTCCACCATTGCTAGCCTATCTAATACCGCGCACTTTTCGCCGGTATCATACACCCACCATATACCTTCCTCAAAACAGCCACCATACCTACCTACCATGGCATTTCCATAGCCATTCCGAGATATCTTTCCATGCAAATTTCCACCGTTCCGTTTATTATGACACGCTCCATCATTGTCATATTGCTTAGAATGATCATGTAGTTGACATCGCATTTGTGGCAAAGCCACCATTCATAATTATTTCATACATGCCACTCTTGATTCAGCATATCCCGGTACACCGCCGGAGGCATTCATATAGAGTCATATTTTGTTCTAAGTATCGAGTTGTAATTGTTGAGTTGTAAGAAAATAAAAGTGTGATGATCTTTATTTTTAGAGCATTGTCCCAAGTGAGGAAAAGGATGATGGATACTATGATTCCCCCACAAGTCGGGATGAGACTCCAGACGAAAAATAAAAAAAAAGAAAGAAAAGAGGCCATAAAAAAAAGAAAAGGCCCAAATAAAAAATGAGAGAAAAAGAGAGAAGGTACAATGTTACTATCCTTTTACCACACTTGTGCTTCAAAGTAGCACCATGATCTTCATGATAGAGAGTCTCTCGTTTTGTCGCTTTCATATACTAGTGGGATTTTTTCATTATAGAACTTGGCTTGTATATTCCAATGATGGGCTTCCTCAAAATGCCCTAGGTCTTCGTGAGCAAGCGAGTTGGATGCACACCCACTTAGTTTCTTTTGTTGAGCTTTCATATGCTTATAGCTCTAGTGCATCCGTTGCATGGCAATCCCTACTCACTCACATTGATATCTATTAATGGGCATCTCCATAGCTCGTTGATACGCCTAGTTGATGTGAGACTATCTTCCCCTTTTTGTCTTCTCCACAACCACCATTCTATTCCACATATAGTGCTATATCCATGGCTCACGCTCATGTATTGCGTGAAGATTGAAAAAGTTTGAGAATGTCAAAAGTATGAATCAATTGCTTGGCTTGTCATCGGGGTTGTGCATGATTTAAATACTTTGTGTGGTGAAGATAGAGCATAGCCGGACTATATGATTTTGTAGGGATAACTTTCTTTGGCCATGTTATTTTGAGAAGACATGATTACTTTGTTAGTATGCTTGAAGTATTATTATTTTTATGTCAATATTAAACTTTTGTCTTGAATCTTTCGGATCTGAATATTCATACCACAATTAAGAAGAATTACATTGAAGTTATGCCAAGTAGCACTCCGCATCAAAAAATCTGTTTTTATCATTTACCTACTCGAGGACGAGCAGAAATTAAGCTTGGGGATGCCTGATACGTCTCCAACGTATCTATAATTTTTGATTGCTCCATGCTATATTATCTACTGTTTTGTACATTATTGGGCTTTATTATCCACTTTTATATTATTTTTTGGACTAACCTATTAACCGGAGGCCCAGCCCAGAATTGTTGTTTTTTTGCCTATTTCAGAGTTTCGCAGAAAAGGAATATCAAACGGAGTCCAAACGGAATGAAACCTTCGGGAACGTGATTTTTAGGAAGATTATGATCCAGGAGACTTGGACCCTACGTCAAGAAACAAGGGACGAGGCCACGAGGTAGGTGGGCGCGCCTACCCCCAGGGCGCACCCTCCACCCTCGTGGCCCCCTATTGCTCCAACGACGTACTCCTTCCTCCTATATATACCTACGTACCCCCAAACGATCAGATACGGAGCCAAAAACCTAATTCCACCGCCGCAACCTTCTATACCCACGAGATCCGATCTTGGGGCCTGTTCCGGAGCTTCGCCGGAGGGGGCACCCATCACGGAGGGCTTCTACACCAACACCATAGCCTCTCCGATGAAGTGTGAGTAGTTTACTTCAGACCTTCGGGTCCATAGTTAGTAGCTAGATGGCTTCTTCTCTCTTTTTGGATCTCAATACAATGTTCTCCCCCTCTCTCATGGAGATCTATTCGATGTAATCTTCTTTTTGTGGCGTGTTTGTTGAGACCGATGAATTGTGGGTTTATGATCACGATTATCTATGAACAATATTTGAATCTTCTCTGAATTATTTGATGTATGATTGGTTATCTTTGCAAGTCTCTTCGAATTATCAGTTTTGTTTGGCCTACTAGATTGATCTTTCTTGCAATGGGAGAAGTGCTTAGCTTTGGGTTGAATCTTGCAGTGTCCTTTCCCAAAGGATGAGGGGCAACAAGGCACGTATTGTATTGTTGCCATCGAGGATAACAAGATGTTTTTTATCATATTGCATGAATCTATCCTCTACATCATGTCATCTTGCTTACATGCGTTACTGCTTTTCATTAACTTAATACTCTAGATGCATGCTGGATATCGGTCGATGAGTGGAGTAATAGTAGTAGATGCAGGCAGGAGTCGGTCTACTTGTCTCGGACGTGGTGCCTATATACATGATCGTACCTAGATATTCTCATAACTATGCTCAATTCTGTTAATTGCTCAACAGCAATTCGTTCACCCACCGTAAAATACTTATGCTCTTGAGAGAATCCACTAGTGAAACCTATGGCCCCCGGGTCTATCTTCATCATATTAATCTTCCAACACTTAGTTATTTCCTTTGCTTTTATTCTACTTTGCATCTTTATCACAAAAATACCAAAAATATTATCCTATCATATCTATCATATCTCACTCTCGTAAGTGACTGTGAAGGGATTGACAACCCCTTATAGCGTTGGTTGCGAGGAGTTATTTGTTTTGTGTAGGTACGATGGACTCGCGCGTAGCCTCCTACTAGATTGATACCTTGGTTGTGAAAAAACTAAGGGAAATACTTACGCTACTGTGCTGCATCACCCTCTCCTCTTCAAGGAAATCTAACGCAGTGCTCAAGAGGTAGCACAACACAACTGGCCACAGGAGGCAGTGAGGGAGTCCTGGATTAAGGGTCCTCGGGCGTCCGGACTATGTAACATGGGCCAGACTAATGGGCTATGAAGATACAAGACAAAATACTTCTTCCCGTGTCCGGATGGGACTCCCCTTTGCGTGGTTGGCAAGCTTGGTGTTCGGATGTGTAGATTCCTTCCTTTGTAAATCGACTGTGTAGAACCCTTGGCCCCTCCGATGTCTATATAAATTGGAGGATTTAGTCCATAGAGGTAATCACAATCATACATGCTAGACATCTAGGGTTTAGCCATTACGATCTCGTGGTAGATCAACTCTTGTAATCCTCATATTTATCAAGATCTATCAAGCGGGAAGTAGGGTATTACCTCCATCAAGAGGGCCCGAACCTGGGTAAACATCGTGTCCCCCGTCTCGTGTTACCATCGACCCTAGACACACAGTTCGGGACCCCCTACCCGAGATCCACCGGTTTTGACACCGACATTGGTGCTTTCATTGAGAGTTGCACTATGACGTCATCAGAAGGTTCGATGGCTCCATCAGTCATCTACAAAAATGCTGCCCTGCGGGAGGATTTCCTCCCCGGCCACCTCTTCTTATTCGGCGGCTTTGCATTGCAGGCCAACTCGCTTGGCCATCTAGAGTAGATCGACAGCTATGCCCCAGGTCACCAGATTAGTTTCAGAAATCTAGATTATGTCGCTGATATCCGAGGAGACTTGATCTTCCAAGGGTTCACGACCCCAACCTCTACTCTGTCCTTAGATCCAGGGCACATCGCCAGGTCCGAGGATGGGATTATTGAGCCCGCCGGACTATCTGCGGCCACTAAACCCAGTACGGGAGAGCCGTAGGAAGTAGCGTCACTGACAATCGTCATGAGCCGGACTCTGGCTCTGAACCCTCGGAGTCAGCATCGTGTGAGCTCGGCCAAGGAGTTTCCCTCCCGCCGTACTCCACGGATTTTCTTCTCCGTGACCAAACCTCGCCTTTAAGGAGGCTCTGGACTTGATGCGATCCCTCGTGATTACAGAGGAGCAATGTCCGAACTACGCCCAGCCCGGACTAGGGGCTGAGAGAGGGGAATTTTACATCCCACCCACCACCCACTTCATAGCCACTGTCGAGGACTTAACTGACATGCTCGACTATGGCTCCGAAGACATCGATGGTATGGACGACGATGCTGGAGAGGAGCAGGCCGAAAACCCGCCGTTTACCGGACATTGGACGGCCACCTCTTTGTATGATGTGTACATGGTGGACACACCCAAAGAGGGTAGCGGCGACGATAAATAAGATCCAGTCGAGGATAAAACCTCCAGAGACACAGACAAAGCGCTGACGCCAGCGGCGCTGCTCTAAATCACGCCGTGGAAAAGACAGCAATACCGGCACAGGAGGCAACAACACTCCGGACGGTGCCGAAGACAAAGAACAACCTGTCAAGCCGACCTCTGAACAGGACGACAGGGAAGATGGGCAAGCTCCCCGATGAACAGGCTGAAAACAAAGACTCGGAGGATAGCAATAATCTTCCTCTCTCCAAGGATGAGGTGAGCCTTGATAACGAGGATTTTATCGTGCCTGAGGAACCTCTCGAGCAGGAGCGCTTTAAGCGCCGACTAATTTCCACTGCAAGGAGCCTGAAAAACAAGCAGCAGCAGCTTCAAGCTGATCAAGATCTGCTCAATGATGTGGATTACCTTGTTGAAAACAACACAAGGGATGATTTTAGTAACTGAGGAGAAGCTCAACGGAAGAGAGTGAGTCCACTGTTTGAAAACTTATAGCATAACCAAGGAAACCGAGAGCAAGCCCGGTTAGTGCCGATGATAACACCTAGCGCTTGTGCGTGCTCTCAAGAACTTGAGAATCTCCATATTCATCAAGGTTTTACCAATATCCGTGTCAAGGATCCTGGCAACACAATCATACTACCATGATGAATGGTGATGGACGATGCAGATGAAAAAGGGGATAACACCTTCTCAGATTTCACCTTAGCGGGGCCAAGAGAACGAAATCTGGATGATTGACCGAGAGACATTTAGCACTCCGCTTCCAATGTTCTCCTTGATGTTTAAGATACCATTATCATGATCCAAAGTGGCATCAACATGGTCATCAAGTAAAGGTCGGACTTCGGGAACACAAAATCCATAAGGAACAACTTCTAGAATAAGTCATGCGAAATCCTCATGGGAGGTGACCAAATGGCTTAATCAAGATACTACAATAACGTAGCTTCCAGCTAGGTGCGTCCACCTCACTGGAACCCATATCATAGCTCTTGGAAGAAGTTCCAACCATCACATCTGCCTGAGATTCAGATTTGGTTGGTAACAGGATATTTCAGACAACATGTATAGAAAAGAAAGTTTGCAGCACAAACCGACGAGATGACGTTGCGAGATTCTCAGAAAATGAACTACGATAGCAAGCTCCAAAACATGAGTTGGTTACGCTAAAAACACGTGAACACGCTTGTCCAAGACAAGCATGATCACGTAGTAGTCTTATAGTAAAACACTACCGAGCTCAGGTGGGGAACCATCATCGAGGATATCGAAGTCCTTACATAAGTCTTGCTCTTAAGAAGGAACTTCTTCTCCTTGAACAAACCAATCAGTGGCTTGGTGTGCTAGGGATACATATAGAACGAAGGTTGCAAGTCTTCAATCCACAGAATACTTTGCACGTATGCATGCCTGATTTGGGATGATTCCAGAGGAAACAAAACAATCCTTCTCGGATCCACAGCGGCAATTTACATCAAGTGCACGTGAATTAGAGAAAGTCGCTCCTTTCATCCAAGCATATGCTTCATGAATGGGACATGAAGATAATGCTTATAAAGTTTCCAACACTAGGTTGATGTTCAACATGAATCATGGGGGAGACAAAATGTTGTTGATGGGCTCAACAACAATTCATCGGAATTTCCATATCACTGGACTTCCACCATCACGTGAACACGGTGATAGCATTGGTCAAACCAAAGGATGTAATGGTGTATGCTCGAGGGATCAACCACGAGTAAGACAACATTACGAACATCGTTGGTTCTGATTTGACTTGATGATAGCCCATACTCAAGTCAAAGTTTTGGCAAGACAACAGATCCAAAGAATCGATCACGAGGACCAATCGATGAAGATATCATCTTTCTTCAACACACACTACACAAGAATATCCCTTTGGAACGAACTAAGTTAGGCAAGCTTTTATCTTCCAACTCTCCAAGTTGTTGTTCAAATTAACCAACTAGCTCAGGTATTCAACATGATTCTTGGAGAATGGGAGGTTTAGAAGAAAACCAACATGATCACGAGCTCAACATAATAGTCAGGAAACAACCCGGTAATACCTGCGAGAAGATATCCGGAATATTACGAACCACCGATATGTTACTAAGCTCGAGAACAATCTTGCTTTTCAGGGCAAGACGATATGATCAAAAGAGTGAGGGATTGACACAATCCTAAACTTATTGATCGAGGTGTGCACCAGAAATAAGGACTAGGTAGCACGATCAATCTTAGGATGATGATTTAATAACCAACACGCTAAGAATGAGAATATTGTCCATTAACTACCAAGCAATGGAGTTGCTAGCAGTATTGATTTCACACATCACGATTCACTTGTCGGCATTCGGCCATGCGACAACACGGAACCGAGGAATGAATAATGAGGCGAGAAGTATCACCGTGTCAAGAATTCATAAGAGGTGGTGCAATTCTCATGACACTCTTGACATAAAGATGGTAACACTCCAAGGCACAAAGCAGCAAAAGCTGGTTTGGCATTTTGATCCGCTGAATACAACTGCTTTGACCCAATCCTGGATATGGATGAGGTACTGGAGTTTGTTTCTCCTAGTCATTCCAGAATAGAATGGCTTGACGGACCACAAGAGTAGTAGGCATCGATAAACGAATGCACGCATACTCTTGACTATCAATTGATAGACGATGGTTGGGATACAGATGAAGAGGGACAACTCAAGGGAACATATATCTTTCTGAGTTGTGGATGCATAGATTAATATGTCAAACCAAGTTCAACAAGTTTCTTCCGGATAACCCATGCAGAAAGGTAGAAGTGGCAGAATAACAACATAGAATCGAGAACTCGTCAAGAGCACTTTGGTTATGATCTTTCGGTTCAAGAGAACTTCTGCCAAAATGGTTCATGGTATCGGAAGAACGATATACCACAAACCTCGAGGACTATCGCAAAGTTACTAATAACCTAAAGGTACGAGCAACACTATCAACATGAAGTAAGTAGGGTGAATCTCGGGTTCAAGAACCCAGGAGTAGAATACCTACTACTAAATGGTATCACGGGATGCTTTCGAGAATGATGGCCAGAATCATCACCTTTGGGAACACAAAACATAGCTAGATTACTAGGTGACTCCCTAAAACACCTAGGGTCATAATACTAACTCCAACATATATGTCGAGGCAATAGAGTACCTCAACTCACCGATTAGTGTGCTTAATCTAGCCCAAAAGGACATCAGGAACGGGAGGAAGGGATTTGCAAATGCATCAGCCTGGTTAGAAACCTGGGATGACTCGGACAACATAGCGGCTGTAAATGCTCAAAATGATTTGAGACATCCTGCAAAAATGGTGGCATGACCACTCAACATCACAACATCAAGGTTCTGAGACCAGCTATGAACATACAGAAGTAGTAAAAACTGAACTGAGATTTGAAACTATCAATTCTATAAGTCTATGGATTAGTAACATGTCATCCTAATAGATAGATGAGAAGCCTAGTTCTTAATCCCCGTAGAAGAGAAGAGGATGACTCAGATCAGAAGGCCATGAGGTATAAGGAGTAAAAAGAGCCTTACGTTCCATTCCACAAAAAATTCCCTTACATAACTAAAGCATTTCTAGACACAACTTCGAAAAGATTGGCTTGGTAATCCTCTGATGATCAGCTCGATACCAAAGCTGTCGGGACCCCGATTCCAAGTCACATCGATCTAGCCGGTAACACCTCATATCACTTTGCGGCCTCACGACGGTATTCCCACGGTGTCGCCTTACCATGGCCGGGACCGTTTAAGCCTTTTGGCTCACGTATATGATAGTGTCGCTAGCATCCACATGACAGAGAACCCGGCCGACATGGCTAGTCGTGAACCCAAAGCGGTACTAACCCATGGGGACAGGCATACATGAATCACATCGAGCATGTCGATTGGCCAGCGTGTGAATCCGGGCTGTAGCATCGGGCTAACAGGGACTCCGGGAACCCGGGTCAGAAAGGCTAGGGCAGACTCGGATGTCACCGCGTGACATTTCAAGGGACAGACACATGAACGAAGTGAATCACATGCCGCCAGTCCAAGTGTTAGGAGCGATAGTCTTGGGCTAGTGGACTCCGGTGAACCGGTCAGAAGGACTACTATGGCTCATGGAAGCACAAGACTACATTTCCCCATAAGAGAGGCTACCAAGGATAAACAACTAGGTTGTCGGATCCCACACATACCAAGCATTTCAATCATACACACAATATGCTCGATATGTGTAAATACAACATGGCATCACAACATAACTCTATGACTCTAGTATTTATTCATTAGGCTCCGAGGAGCCAAGTGTTACAAACATGGGTCTCATGACCCAAGATACAGAGCATACAAACAACAAGCACATGCGGAAGCTTAACTTGTCTGAGCACAGACAACTACAAATGAAAAAGGCTGAGAAGCCTGACTATCTACAAGATCCTGCCGAGGGCACAAGATCGAAGCTGAGGTAGCAAGCTAAACGTCGAAGTCCACGCGGAACTACTGGCAAGACTGACGTCTCTCTGCAAAACATAAAATAGGAAAACGTGAGTACAAATGTACTCAGCAAGACTTACATCAGAACTAACTACATATGCATCGGTATCAACAAAAGGGGGTGGTGGAGTTTAACTCCAGCAAGCCAGCTTTGACTCGGTGGCTATCCTAAGCTACGACTGCAAGTAACTCTTTTGAGGTGGCGCACACGAGTCCACATATTCACCATATCAGTACACCACTATGGATTCGATCCCGTCTTCCTACGAGAACGCCATCCATAGCACTCACGCTTATCTTGCGCATTTTAGAGTATCCACTTTCACTTGTCTATGAACTATACAGGAATCCCAGAAGTCCTTTTCCGCGGACACGGCTATTCGAATAGATCATATTAACCCTGCAGGGGTGTACTTCTTCACACACGCTCTCGCCACTTACCACCATGTACACGTCGTGTATCTCGGCAACATTCAAGCGGAAGCCTGGCGAGGAGTCGGCCACGACCGACTAACCACAAAAGTCTCTAGTCCAGGTTTATCGCCTATTCGGGTTCCATCCGCAAGGAGATCCGGCCGGGTGTCGCCACGGCCCCAAACGATGTGTGCAGGGTTCCCGAGGCACCAAGCAGGCGCTCGGTACACCGGGCCACGGTGTATCTACCGCATCATAGCCCACCCCTAGGGTCAGCGCTACGCACGGCCTCCAACACATATCCTACAAACACCAGAAACTAGTTGCAACTCCTGGACAGAGATCGAGTTGATTAATAAGTCGAGAGGGGCACTTAAGCATTCCAATGCGTGGTAGTAGCTGTTCATGGATCAAAAACACAGAACTCAGTTCCTGAGGACGGCTGCAATGAGACAACCCACCATGTACTCCTACATGGCCTCTCACCGCTACCTTTACAAAATCGTGTTCACAGACTTTGCTCACACACACAATAGGACATGTTCACACACCTCTGATTCATCCTCGATGAATCAGACCTGACTCAACTCTAAGCAGTAGCAGGCATGACAAACAAGCATGAATGAGTAGGCACAACAGGGCTCAAACAACTCCTACTCATGCTAGTGGGTTTCATCTATTTAGTGTGGAATGACAGGTCATGCAAAGGATAAAGGGGTTCAGCTACCGCAACAAGTAGCAGATAAATCGTTCTTGTCCTAATGCAGTAAAAGAGAGCAGGAGCGAGAGAGTGGGATTGTATCGGAATGAACAAAGGGGTCTTGCTTGCCTGGCACTTCCGAAGATAATATAGCTCTTCATCAGTGTCATCGATCTCATCGTCGAAACCACATCTTATCGAGAGGGAACAAACACCGGCAACTGAGAAAGAACACAATCAATATGATGCATGATCATGACATGGCAATATGCTGTGATTTGAGCTAATGCATCTAGCTATGATTTAAATGAAGTTGGTTTGAATACATGATTCAAATTCCAACTCTATATATGATTATTTAAATGACCTTTATTCGTGTTGTCCAAAACAGAGGACAATCATTGTTCAAACATGCATGAAAATGGTACAGATGGATTCCTTGAATTTTTCTGATAATTTTTCATATATAATTTATCTCATTCTGAGTTACGGTTGAATTTATATGAATTTTGGAAGTTTATAACATTTTCTGGAATTTCCTGGCTATTTTAGAATTAAACTAATTCCAGAAGAGAGTTTACTGCGTCAGCATGACATCATGATGACGTCAGCAGGTCAACGGGCGACCCAGGTCAAAATGACAGGTGGGTCCCCCGTGTCAGTGATTAACCTAACTAACTTGGTTAATTGGCATTTAACTTAAACTAACCAGGGTTAATTAGGGCGGCCGGGCCCGCATGTTACTGAGCTGGGAGGTCAAACCCACAGTCGTGGAGGTCGAACTACTGGCGGCGGCTCGACGCCGGGGCTCGACGCCAGCGACTCTGAGGCGCGGTCGAGGAGCCACCAAAAACACCCACAGGCTCGGTTTTGAGCCGGATTGGCTACGGGGCCTTGAGGACTCGCGTGGCTGCTGCTCGAAGTGTAAGCGGCTTCACCAGAGGTGGCCGGAGTTGACGGCGGCGTCCAGGTTAGCGGTGGCCGGAGCCACGGGTTTGAGCGGCACGGGGCTACGGAGCCAGGAGTGCCCATATGAGGGGGTCTACGGCTCCCTGGGGTCACCAGGAGCACGGAGGACGACAGAGCAGAGCGGGAGGAGCTCCACAGCAAGTAGGGCAGCGGCCATGGCGGACGTCTGTGCTCGGGCACATGGGCGAGGGTGCAACAGCTCGGGAACGAGCAGAACGAGCGAGGGGAAACGAGCAGGAGCTCACAGGGACCCGGAAGAACAGCTCGGGAGCCTCGGGGACGGCGTGGCAACGACGAATCCATCGACGGTGTTCCGCGGCAGGAGGTTGAAGACGACGCCGATGGAGGCTCCATAGGGCGTCCAGAGACGCACGGCTTGGCGGGGAGGACGAGGGCTACGGCTAGGAGCTTTTGGACTCGTCAGAGAGGCGTGGGGGTAGCTGTGGCCGTGGTGGTGACGCGTGCTGACGGCGAGCTCCGCCGGGAAGGAAGCAGAGGAGCAAGGGAAGAGAGATCCAGAGCGAGGGAGAAGCAGAGGGGGTCCAGGGGGGTCCAGAGCGGCGCCGAGGAGGGGCTTTGAGGCGCCTTGGTGAGGCAGGCGAGCAGGGAGGAGGCGTGGCGCCTTGCGCGTGCGTGCGCTGTCTCCCTCCTCTTCCTACTGGCAGAGGTAGGTGATGACTGGCACGGTCCAGGTGGTGGGCTGGGCCGGCTACAGGGGTTTGGTTAGGTAAGTGGGCTGCGAGGTAAACCCTCTCTCTCTCTCTTTATTTCCTTTTTCTATTTTCTGTAATTGTGTTTGGCTTTATTAAAAATGCCAGGGCATTTCCAAAAATCACGGAACTGCTCAATGTCACCGTTTGGAATATTTCCAACAGCAAACATTTCAGTTTGTGATTATTTGAGCATTTAAAATATTAATTAGAATTTAAATGCCCAAATGCAAATATCATATGATTTAATTCAAAAATCCAGAATGGCCTAGAAAATGTGCACCATTTTTGGGAGAGGTTCTAGACCAATTAAAAAATGATGAACTTTGTGAAGGGCATTTTGGGTTCATTGAAATGTTTTTCAGTTGAACTCGGTATTTTCGTGGTGGTGCTAGGGTTTGTTGATCCCCATTTCAGGTTTAAGAGAAATTTAAACATGATGCAACACAAGACTAGCTAACCCAGAAAGCGCACTGTAACTAGGGATGTGACAACTCACCCCCACTAAGCAAGAATCTCGTCCCGAGATTCTAGACGTAGGGTAAGCAGACAGAAGGAAACACGAAGCTAGCACAATCTTCATGATCCAGGTTGTACTTCATAAGAGCGTTGATTCGGTCACCATCTTTGTCTCGATGTCTTGCCCTGAGAACTCGAACTAACATGACAACAAGAGGGAAAGAAGGATTCTAGAAGGACCGATCTTATCGAAGGTCGAACAACTTAGGATCAACTCACGGAATGAGACATAACAACATCTCTCGAGCTGAGACACGAAGCACACATCTAGCGGAGGTGACTTGTAGGAATATCCCTTAAGTGGAAAAAAGAATTACCTTTGATTCAGAGATCATCGGAACTCTTTATACCAGCCTAAGGCAATTCTCGAGCGATCATTTGGAGGGGGGTCGGTAGAATGGCATGTCCGTATTAGAATGGATGATGTGGATTACCTTGTTGAAAACAACACAAGGGATGATTGTAGTAACTGAGGAGAAGCTCAACGGAAGAGAGTGAGTCCACTGTTTGAAAAGTTATAGCATAACCGAGGAAACCGAGAGCAAGCCCGGTTAGTGCCGATGATAACACCTAGCGCTTGTGCGTGCTCTCAAGAACTTGAGCATCTCCATATTCATCAAGGTTTTACCAATATCCGTGTCAAGGATCCTGGCAACACAATCATACTACCATGATGAATGGTGATGGACGATGCAGATGCAAAAGGGGATAACACCTTCTCAGATTTCACCTTAGCGGGGCCAAGAGAACGAAATCTGGATGATTGACCGAGAGACATTTAGCACTCCGCTCCCAATGTTCTCCTTGATGTTTAAGATACCACTATCATGATCCAAAGTGGCATCAACATGGTCATCAAGTAAAGGTCGGACTTCGGAACACAAAATCCATAAGGAACAACTTCTAGAATAAGTCATGCGAAATCCTCATGGGAGGTGACCAAATGGCTTAATCAAGATACTACAATAACAGTGCTTCCAGCTAGGTGCGTCCACCTCACTGGAACCCATATCATAGCTCTTGGAAGAAGTTCCAACCATCACATCTGCCTGAGATTCAGATTTGGTTGGTAACAGGATATTTCAGACAACATGTATAGAAAAGAAAGTTTGCAGCGCAAACCGACGAGATGATGTTGCGAGATTCTCAGAAAATGAACTACGATAGCAAGCTCCAAAACATGAGTTGGTTCTGCTAAAAACCTGTGAACACGCTGTCCAAGACAAGCATGACCACGTAGTAGTCTTATAGTAAAACACTACCGAGCTCAGGTGGGGAACCATCATCGAGGATATCGAAGTCCTTACATAAGTCTTGCTCTTAAGAAGGAACTTCTTCTCCTTGAACAAACCAATCAGTGGCTTGGTGTGCTAGGGATACATATAGAACGAAGGTTGCAAGTCTTCAATCCACGTAATACTTTGCACGTATGCATGCCTGATTTGGGATGATTCCAGAGGAAACAAAACAATCCTTCTCGGATCCACAGCGGCAACTTACATCAAGTGCACGTGAATTAGAGAAAGTCGCTCCTTTCATCCAAGCATATACTTCATGAACGGGACATGAAGATAATGCTTATAAAGTTTCCAACACTAGGTTGATGTTCAACATGAATCATGGGGGAGACAAAATGCTGTTGATGGGCTCAACAACAATTCATTGGAATTTCCATATCACTGGACTTCCACCATCATGTGAACACGGTGATAGCATTGGTCAGACCAAAGGATGTAATGGTGTATGCTCGAGGGATCAACCACGAGTAAGACAACATTACGAACATCGTTGGTTCTGATTTGACTTGATGATAGCCCATACTCAAGTCAAAGTTTTGGCAAGACAACAGATCCAACAATTGATCACAGGGACCAATCGATGAAGATATCATCTTTCTTCAACACACACTACACAAGAATATCCCTTTGGAACGAACTAAGTTAGGCAAGCTTTTATCTTCCAACTCTCCAAGTTGTTGTTCAAACAACCAACTAGCTCAGGGTATTCAACACAGATTCTTGGAGAATGGGTGGTTTAGAAGAAAACCAACATGATCACGAGCTCAACATAATAGTCAGGAAACAACCCGGTAATACCTCCGAGAAGATATCCGGAATATTACGAACCACCGATATGTTACTAAGCTCGAGAACAATCTTGCTTTTCAGGGCAAGACGATATGATCAAAAGAGTGAGGGATTGACACAATCCTAACTTATTGATCGAGGTGTGCACCAGAAATAAGGACTAGGTAGCACGATCAATCTTAGGATGATGATTTAATAACCAACATACTAAGAATGATAATATTGTCCATCAACTACCAAGCAATGGAGTTGCTACCAGTATTGATTTCACACATCACGATTCACTTGTCGGCATTCCGGTTGCGACAACACGGAACCGAGGAATGAATAATGAGGCGAGAAGTATCCGTGTCAAGAATTCATAAGAGGTGGTGCAATTCTCATGACACTCTTGACATAAAGATGGTAACACTCCAAGGCACAACAGAGCAAAAGCTGGTTTGGCATTTTGATCCATGAATACAATTGCTTTGACCCAATCCTAGATATGGATAAGGTCTTTGGAGTTTGTTTCTCCTAGTCATTCCGGAATAGAATGGCTTGACGGACCACAAGAGTAGTAGGCATCGATAAGCGAATGCACGCATACTCTTGACTATCAATTGATAGGCGATGGTCGGGATCTGAGATGAAGAGGGACAACTCAAGGGAACATATATCTTTCTGAGTTGTGGATGCATAGATTAACATGTCAAACCAAGTTCAACAAGTTTCTTCCGGATAACCCATGCAGAAAGGTAGAAGTGGTAGAATAACAACATAGAATCGAGAACTCGTAGAGAGCACTCTGGTTATGATCTTTCGGTTCAAGAGAACTTCTGCCAAAATGGTTCATGGTATTGGAAGAACGATATACCACAAACCTCGAGGACTATCGCAAAGTTACTAATAACCTAAAGGTACGAGCAACACTATCAACATGAAGTAAGTAGGGTGAATCTTGGGTTCAAGAACCCAGGAGTAGAATACCTACTACTAAATGGCATCACGGGATGCTTTCGAGAATGATGGCCAGAATCATCACACTGGGAACACAAAACATAGCTAGATTACTAGGTGACTCCCTAAAACACCTAGGGTCATAATACTAACTCCAACATATATGTCGAGGCAATAGAGTACCTCAACTCACCGATTAGTGTGCTTAATCTAGCCCAAAAGGACATCAGGAACGGGAGGAAGGGATTTGCAAATGCATCAGCCTGGTTAGAAACCTGGGATGACTCGGACAACATAGCGGCTGTAAATGCTCAAAATGATTTGAGACATCCTGCAAAAATGGTGGCATGACCACTCAACATCACAACATCAAGGTTCTGAGACCAGCTATGAACATACAGAAGTAGTAAACCTGAACTGAGATTTGAAACTATCAATTCTATAAGTCTAAGCATTAGTAACACGACATCCTAATAGATAGATGAGAAGCCTAGTTCTTAACCCCGTAGAAGAGAAGAGGATGACTCAGATCAGAAGGCCATGAGGTATAAGGAGTAAAAAGAGCCTTACGTTCCCTTCCACAAACAATTCCCTTACATAACTAAAGCATTTCTAGACACAACTTCGACCAGTTTGGCTTGGTAATCCTACAGGCAGTCAGGCTCTGATACCAAAGCTGTCAGGACCCCGATTCCAAGTCACATCGATCTAGCCGGTAACACCTCATATCACTTTGTGGCCTCACGCACGGTATTCCCACGGGTGTCGCCTTACCATTGCTCGGGACCGTTTAGCCTTTTGGCTCACGTATATGATAGTGTCGCTAGCATCCACATGACAGAGAACCGGGCCGACATGGCTAGTCGTGAACCCAAAGCGGCACTAACCCATGGGGACAGGCATACATGAAGCACATCGAGCATGTCGGTCCGCAGCGCGTGAATCCGGGCTGCAGCGCTGGGCTAACAGGACTCCGGGAACCCGGTCTGTAGCAGGCTAGGCAGGACTCCGGATGTCACCGCGTGACATTTCCCGAAGGGCGACACATGAACGAAGTGAATCACATGCCGACCAGATCAAGTGTTAGGAGCAGTAGTCTGGGCTAGCAGGACTCGGTGAACCGGTCAGAAGCGGACTACTATGGCTCATGGAAGCACAAGACTACATTTCCCCATAAGAGAGGCTACCAAGGATAAACAACTAGGTTGTCGGATCCCACACATACCAAACATTTCAATCATACACACAATATGCTCGATACGTGTAAATACAACATGGCATCACAACATAACTCTATGACTCAAGTATTTATTCATTAGGCTCCGAGGAGCCAAGTATTACAAACATGGGTCTCATGACCCAACATACAAAGCATACAAACAACAAGCACATGCGGAAGCTTAACTTGTCTCGAGCAATGCATAACTACAAATGAAAAAGGCCGAGAAGCCTGACTATCTACAAGATCTCGCCGAGGCACAAGATCAAGCCGAGGTAGCAAGCTAAACGTCAAGTCCACGCTGAACTCTTGGCAAGACTGACGTCTCTCTGCAAAACATAAAATAGGCAAACGTGAGTACAAATGTACTCAGCAAGACTTACATCAGAACTAACTACATATGCATCGGTATCAACAAAGGGGGTGGTGGAGTTTAACTCCAGCAAGCCAGCTTTGACTCGGTGGCTATCCTAAGCTCACGCAAGTAACTCTTTTGAGGTGGCGCACACGAGTCCACATATTCACCATATCAGTACACCACTATGGATTCGATCCCGTCTTCCAACGAGAACGCCATCCATAGCACTCACGCTTATCTTGCGCATTTTAGAGTATGCACTTTCACTTGTCTATGAACTATACAGGCAACCCAGAAGTCCTTTTTCGCGGACACGGCTATTCGAATAGATCATATTAACCCTGCAGGGGTGTACTTCTTCACACACGTTCTCGCCACTTACCACCATGTACACGTCGTGTATCTCGGCAACCTTCAAGCGGAAGCCTGACGAGGGAGTCGGCCACGACCTGACTAACCACACAAGTCTCTAGTCTAGGTTTATTGCCTATTCGGGTTCCATCCGCAAGGATATCCGGCCGGGGTGTCGCTCATGGCCCCAAACGATGTGTGCAGGGTTCCCGAGACACCAAACGGGCGCTCGGTACACCGGGCCACGGTGTATCTACCGCATCATAGCCCACCCCTAGGGTCAGCGCTACGCACGGCCTCCAACACATATCCTACAAACACCAGAAACTAGTTGCAACTCCTGGACAGAGATCAAGTTGATTAATAAGTCGAGAGGGGCACTTAAGCATTCCAATGCGTGGTAGTATCTGTTCATGGATCACAAACACAGAACTCAGTTCCTGAGGACGGCTGCAATGAGACAACCCACCATGTACTCCTACATGGCCTCTCACCGCTACCTTTACTAAATCGTGTTCACACACTTTGCTCACACACACAATAGGACATGTTTACACACCTCTGATTCATCCTCGATGAATCAGACTTGACTCAACTCTAAGCAGTAGCAGGCATGACAAACAAGCATGAATGAGTAGGCACAACAGGGCTCAAACAACTCCTACTCATGCTAGTGGGTTTCATCTATTTACTGTGGAATGACAGGTCATGCAAAGGATAAAGGGGTTCAGCTACCACAGCAAGTAGAAGATAAATCGTTCTTGTCCTAATGCAGTAAAAGAGAGCAGGAGCGAGAGAGTGGGATTGTATCGGAATGAACAAAGGGGTTTTGCTTGCCTGGCACTTCCGAAGATAATATAGCTCTTCATCAGTGTCATCGATCTCATCGTCGAAACCACATCTTATCGAGAGGGAACAAACACCGCAAGAATCGAGAAAGAACACAATCAATATGATGCATGATCATGACATGGCAATATGCTGTGATTTGAGCTAATGCATCTAGCTATGATTTAAATGAAGTTGGTTTGAATACATGATTCAAATTCCAACTCCATATATGATTATTTAAATGACCTTTATTTGTGTTGTTAAAAACAGAGGACAATCATTGTTCAAACATGCATGAAAATGGTACAGATGGATTCCTTGAATTTTTCTGATAATTTTTCATATATAATTTATCTCATTCTGAGTTACGGTTGAATTTATATGAATTTTGGAAGTTTATAACATTTTCTGGAATTTCCTGGCTATTTTAGAATTAAACTAATTCCAGAAGAGAGTTCTTTGCGTCGGCCTTGACATCGTGATGACGTCAGCAGGTCAACGGGCGACCCAGGTCAAAATGACAGTGGGTCCCCGTGTCGATGATTAACCTAACTAACTTGGTTAATTGGCATTTAACTTAAACTAACCAGGGTTAATTAGGTGGGCTGGGCCCGCATGTTACAGAGCCAGGGGAGGTCAAAACCCTGGTCAGCGAGGTCAGACACGCCGGCGACTACATGCGCGGTCGAGGAGCCCTGAAAACACCCACAGGGCTCGGTTTTGAACGCGGATTGCGGCTACGGGACGCGGGGACTCGCTGCTCGACAAAGGTAAGCGGCTTCACCGAGGTGGCCGGAGTTGACGGCCAAGGCCCAGTGTTAGCGGTGGCGAAGCCACGGGTTTGAGCGGCACGGGCTACGGAGCCGGGGGTGCCCATATGAGGGGGTTCACGGCCCTCGGGGTCACCAGGAGCACGGAGGCGACAAAGCAGAGCGGGAGGAGCTCGACAGCAAGCAGGGCAGCGGCCATGGCGCACGGCTGTGCTCGGGCACACGGGCGAGGGTGCAACAGCATGGGAACGAGCAGAACGAGGGAGGGGAAACGGGGAGGAGCTCACAGGGACCCGGAAGAACAGCTCGGGAGCCTCGGGGGCCAGGCGTGGCGGCAGCAGAATCCATCGCCGGTGTTCCGCGGCCGGAGGTTGAAGCCGACGCCGATGGAGGCTCCACAGGGCGTCCGGAGACGCACAGCTTGGCGGGGAGGACGAGGGCTTTGGCGCGGAGCTTTGGACTCGTTAGAGGCGTGGGGAAGTGGCTGTGGCCGTGGTGGTGACGTGCAGAAGCGACGTAGCTCCGCTCGGGGAAGGAAGCAGAGGAGCAAGGGGAAGAGAGATCCAGAGAGCGAGGGAGAAGCAGAGGGGGTCCAGGGGGGTCCAGAGCGGCGCCGAGGAGGGGCTTCGAGGCGCCTTGATGAGGCAGGCGAATAGGAAGGAGGCGTGGCGCCTTGCGCGTGCGTGCGTTGTCTCCCTCCTCTGCCTACTAGCAGAGGTAGGTGATGACTGGCACGGGCTGTGGTGGGCCGGCTGGCCATGTGGGTTTGGCTAGGTAAGTGGGCTGCCAGGTAAACTCCCTCTCTTTTTATTTCTGTTTTTCTATTTTCTGTAATTGTGTTTGGCTTTATTAAAAATGCCAGGGCATTTCCAAAAATCATGAATCGCTCAATGTCACTGTTTGGAATATTTCCAACAGCAAACATTTCAGTTAGGATTATTTGAGCATTTAAAATATTAATTAGAATTTAAATGCCCAAATGCAAATATCATATGATTTAATTCAAAAATCCAAAATGGCCTAGAAAAATGTGCAGCATTTTTGGGAGAGGTTCTAGACCAATTAAAAAATGATGAACTTTTGTGAAGGGCATTTTGGGTTCTTTGAAATGTTTTTTTCAGTTGAACCTGGTATTTTCAGGGTGGTGCTAGGGTTTGTTGATCCCCATTTCAGGTTTAAGAGAAATTTAAACATGATGCAACACAAGACTAGCTAACCCAGAGCAGACCAGAACTAGGGATGTGACATTCACCCTCGGGGCTGAGGTTATGGACCAGTAGCTATGTGTTTGATCTCTCTCTCTCTCTCGTGTTCTTGATTTGGCACGATCTTGATGTATCGCGAGCTTTGCTATTTTAGTTGGATCTTATGATGTTTCTCCCCCTCTATTCTCTTGTAATGGATTGAGTTTTCCCTTTGAAGTAATTTTATCGGATTGAGTCTTTAATGATTTGAGAACACTTGATGTATGTCTTGCTGTGCATATCTGTGGTGACAATGGGATATCACGTGATTCACTTGATGTATGTTTTGGTGATCAACTTGCGGGTTCCGCCCATGAACCTATGCATAGGGGTTGGCACACGTTTTCGTCTTAATTCTTCGGTAGAAACTTTGGGGCACTCTTTGAGGTTCTGTGTGTTGGTTGAATAGATGAATCTGAGATTGTGTGATGCATATCGTATAATCATACCCACGGATACTTGAGGTGACATTGGAGTATCTAGGTGACATTAGGGTTTTCGTTGATTTGTGTCTCATCGTGTTATTCTAGTACGAACTCTAGGGCTGTTTGTGACACTTATAGGAATAGCCCAACGGATTGATTGGAAAGAATAACTTTGAGGTGGTTTCAGACCCTACCATAATCACGTCGCTTGTTCTCCGCTATTAGTGACTTTGGAGTGACTCTTTGTTGCATGTTGAGGGATAGTTATATGATCCAATTATGTTATTATTGTTGAGAGAACTTGCACTAGTGAAATTATGAACCATAGGCCTTGTTTCCTAGCATTGCAATACTGTTTACGCTCACTTTTATCATTAGTTATCTTGCTGTTTTTATATTTTCAGATTACAAAAACTTATATCTACCATCCATATTGCACTTGTATCACCATCTCTTCGCCGAACTAGTGCACCTATACAATTTACCATTGTATTGGGTGTGTTGGGGACACAAGAGACTCTTTGTTATTTGGTTGCAGGGTTGTTTGAGAGAGACCATCTTCATCCTACGCCTCCCACGGATTGATAAACCTTAGGTCATCCACTTGAGGGAAATTTGCTACTGTGCTACAAACCTCTGCACTTGGAGGCCCAACAACGTCTACAAGAAGAAGGTAGTGTAGTAGACATCAAGCTCTTTTCTAGCGCCGTTCGTCTTCGTTCATCGGTAACTTTACTTGGAGCTATATTTTTATTCACCACATGATATGTGTTTTGCTTGGAGCGTCATGTCATTTTATTTTCTTTAGCTTAGCTTGTTGTTTGAATAAAATATCAAGATCTAAAATGCTTTGTCACACCCTGCATTTTGTAACATTTCATTTGCATTAATAAAGCATAAAAATTTGGACCAACAAAAACTTTTGCATTATTTGGCTTTTTATTTTGGAGTTGGTTTTCTCTCTGTGATTTTCAAGTGCTCTTTAAAGTCAACTACTCCACATTCTGTACTTCATCTCTTTGCCCCAAACTTCTGCCCAATGATCATGCCATGTGTATATTGCAATATAGTATTTTCTTACAAAAATAATTTGGCCAAATATTATTTTCAAAAATTAGTTTTCCAAAAACCCCCGAATTGAGGTTTGCACTACAAGTACTTGATTTGGGGTATGAAAATATTTCAAAGGGTATATTTGAAACCTATTAGATATAGGATTCCCATAAACCACAAAAATATATTGTCGGATTTCGGGTTCCGGCAGACCCTTGAGGTTCGAACACTGGGGTGCGCGCGGAGATCCAACCCTCCACCGTCTCGTACCTCGCCGAATCGCAGGAACCTAAACTACTCAATGTACAAAGCACAAGAGACACGAGATTTATACTAGTTCGGGCCACCGTTGTGGTGTAATACCCTACTCTAGTTTGTGGTGTGGTGGATTGCCTCTTGGGCTGATGAGGAACAGTACGGGGAGGAACAGCCTCGCGAGGGTCTGTTCTTGGTGGGTGTGATGAACTGCGAGGTGGTGTTCCGTTGCTCTAGCTACTGGTTCCTCGATGAGGATTCTGATCTCTCTTCGTCTCTCCCAGATCTAGATGCTGATCGTTTTTCTACTCTGAGTGTGGCTACTCCTATTTATAGGCGAAGGCCCCGGGCCTCTTCCCAAATATTGAGCGGGAAGGGCGCCAACAATTGGCCATTTTGAAGGGGAACAGCAGGTACACTTATCCTGACTAAAGTTGGTCCTCGCCTGCCAAAGGCTCTGGAGATGACGCCTGCTTGGGCTCCATGATGACTCCCTTCCAGCCGTTGGGCTGGTCTTGGTCTTGTTGCACCAAAACTGATGACTTTGCTTGATGCTCTCACCTGCGCTTGCTCCCTTTGCACCAAAGAGGAAAGGAGGACGCTGCGCGGGCTGGCGCCCGACTGGCGCCCTTGGTCGTCATGGCTTGCATCATGGGCACCTTGCGAGGTACTCGCCTTGAACTCTCCGCCTCCTCATGAGTCACCGACGAGGCCGTGCTCGAGGAAGCACCTTGTCGCCCGCCTCATGAGGCTTGGCCCCTCGCGAGGGTCTTGAGCTTGCGTTGATGTAGATGGGCTGTCCTGGGCCTCCTTTGAGCCACGCCGCAGGCACGCAAGTCTGGGGACCCCCGTTCCTGTAACGCCGACAAGTAGCCCCAGGCCCGCCTGGCAGCGCCGAACTTGGCCGAGCAGAGGCGAAGGGCAAGTCGGCATCATGGGCCCCTAACAGCCTGCGGCCTTGGGCGCCGCGTGGCGGTTGATTGGACGTGGGCGGCACTGTTCCCCGACGCCTCCTCATTTCGTGCCTTGCTAGGCGGACACGCTGTTGTACACATCCGTTCCCTCTCTGCTGCTTGTGCGGCCCTGTTCTTCCCCCTCTCGAACTCCAGCTTCCATTTTCAATCCAATCTCGAATCTTCCCCCCCCCCTTTCAATCGCCATGGCTCCGACGAAGAAGGGGAAAGGGAAGAAACCTGTGCCTCCGCCTCGCTCGCCGCCGCCGGCGGCCTCCGCCGTCGACCCGTCGATCATACTCAATCTAGAGGGCTTGGGCAAGGTCAGTTCGGCTCTGGCCACCACCTTCAACGAATGCGGGAGGACGACGGCCTGGCCCGCGTCCCACTTCTCCATCGACAGGATAGTCACTGAGGTCCGGTATTTTGCTGACGCCCTGTGGGCGGGGCTGGTTCCCCTTTCGATTTCTTCAATGCCGTGCTTTCCCACTATCGAGATCCACATGATGCATCCGGGTCCCGAGTCCATCACTCTCCTCTCGGTCTTCGCCTTCGTTTGCGAAGCAATGATGGGCATCCTTCCTTCGGTTGCCCTGCTGCGCCACTTCTTCTCTCTGCGCCTTGTCGACCCCACCCAATGCTCGGCGTGCGTGAGCTTCATCGTCGCGCCCGAGACAGCGACCTCAGGGATTGACTTCAGCCTGCCTCCGCCCGCGGCTGAGTTCCGCGAAAGGTGGTTGTATGCGTGGATGTGGGGTGCCCAGCCCCTTCTATCGAAGCCAACCGCTCGCTGTCCCCAATTCAGCCGGGGCCAGAGATGCTTTCAAGCCCTCGGCTCATCTTTGTCTGGCACCGCTTGGCGTTCTCGAGGTCGCTTCTTTGTGTGCGCCCAAGGTGGTGAAGGAGTTCTGATGCGCTGCATTGCTCCTCTCCAACGCCATTCCCACCGGATGTGGGCCTTCACCGGCTGGTGATCGTATGAGGCTCGGTGAAGAAGACCTGACGCCTGAAGCGCTAAGGAAAATGCTCCTGGTCCTGACTGGCGACCCCAACCCCGGTGGCATCCGGCATGAAGGGGCCTTGCTGTACCTTTGCCAGAACAGGGGTGATTTTGTGAACCGTATGCCTATCTTCGATGAATGGGGGCCGCGCATTGGTCTCTGTGGGCCTCGCGAGAATCCGGTGATGGTGACAGCCCTTCGGTCGGCCAAGGCGGCTCCTCCTCAAGTGGCGGAGCAGGAGGCACGAGCCGCCAGAGATCAAGGGACCCTGCCGGGTGGCGGCACCGGCGACGCTCACGAGGGGGCAGCTCCTGAGGCTCATGCCGCCGCGGCTGAGGGCGGCAGGCAGCCACCCGCAGCGCCTGCGGAAGGAGCCCCCGAGGCCCCTGCTGCTTCTCTTGGTGAGGCGACCAACAACGCGTGTCAGGCGGACGCCCCTGATGCAGGTCGCCTTGATGCTTCTCCCTCGCCGCAGCTGACCCAGACTCAAATCTTGGAGTCGCTTCAGCGTGAACTTGAGGCCCTCCGGAAGAGAAGGGAGGCCACAGGCGATGATTACCCTTGTCGCTTTCTGGCGTGGGAAGTATTTCGCCACTGATGAGTAAGCCTTCTCCTTCTCCAGCTCCTGATTCTTCTGCTGCTTGTACCGATCCTTGCCCTGCAGGCCCCTTCCTGCCGAGCTCACGGAGACGGGTGAGGAGCCGTCCCCCCCGGCTTCGCCCCCTCCCCCGTCCTTGAGTGCTCCAAGCAGTGGAGCCCTTGTGGTGAGGGCGACCGGGGAGGTGAACCGTCCCGAGGCGCGTTGTGGCCCCGCAAGGCCTCGCGACCCTTCCTCGCGAACCTTCCCGTGGCATAGCTGGCCTGCCGTGGGCTTCTCGCTTTGGTCGTGGACGGTGATTGGGCCGAGGCGCTTCCTCGCGCCTCGCCCGGGATGGGCTGGCTCCAGGCCGGGCTTCGACGCGGGCGCGCCCGGCCGTCAGGAGTGCCAGCCTCAGCCTGCCGGAGGAGTGTTGATTCGTGGTTTCGGCGCTACTGGGCGGTTGATGGTGTGGAGGACGTGCAGGAGCGCGCCCGGGAGCGCCGCGCCCTTCGCCAAGGATTTCTTCGAAGGGCGGCTGACGCGGTGAGCCTTCTTGGTGAAGAGCTCGCTGATGAAGATGCACGCCTTGAGGCCGAGGGCCTGCGCCTGGCCACAGAGAGGCGTGAGCTGGAGGGCGCTGTCGCCCTTGCGCGCCACCAACGCGATCTTGATGATGAAGAGGCCAAGGCGTCGCTGGTATCCTCTCGAGAGGCCTGTTCTCAGGCCGTCGAGGAGGCCCGGGAAGCTAACAGGCGGCAAGAGGCGGCGGAGAAGCGGGCACAGGAACTCCTGGCCCGGGGTCACTCACTGGAGGAGCAAGTGGAGCTGCGCGAGACAGCCCTCGCGTCGATGAAGGTGGCCTTCGGCGACCCGGCGGAGCTCCAGAAGCGTGAGGAGGCGCTGATGCTTGAAGCCGCCGAACGCGCGTGCGAGTACGAGCGCTTGGAGACGAGGGAGCGCTGGGCGACGCGTGCGGAGGATGAGGTCGCTGCACGGGAAGCCCGCGTCCTGCAGGAGGTCGGACGCCGAGTGGCGATGGCGCGCTCGCACCTCGAGCGCGAGTTCGAGGAGAGCCTGGGGTTGATCAAGGCCGAGGCTGAAGGCAGGACTGCTGCCTTGAGGGCCAAGCTGGAGGAGGCGACGCGGCGGGCCGATGCTCTTCGGGCCGCCCTCGAGGTGGCGCAGGGGGAGTCAACCAACTCCCAGGCCGAGGCGCTCCTTCTTCGCCAACGGGTGGAGGAGGCTGAGGCCATCGCGCGCTAGAATGCGGACGAGGTGCGTCAGCGGCGAATCCTGGAGCATGAGAACGGCCCCATGCTTGCCACGCTTCGGGAAAGAGCCAACGCAGCCTTGGGTAATATCTGCGAAGCGGCAGTTGGCGAGCCGCACGCGGTTAACTACGCCGGCAACCTTCAGTTCTTCACCGACGTGGTGGCGCGGCTAGAGGCGCGGTCGGTCAGGGCCAATAGGTTGGTGGAGGAGAGGAGCTGCGCTGCTTGGCGCGCTTTTCTCGTGTCTTCAGCCATCTCCGAACATGGACCCCACTTCGATTTTGACGCCTTATCGCTTCAGCTTCCCTGTGCCATCCGGGCGACTGGCGACCGGGTGGAAGACAATGTGGATGCTCTCGTCCGGGCCTTCGCTTTAGACAACGACGGCATGGTCGTGGCCGCCGATGAGGGCGGCGTGGTGAACGGCCCAGATGCCACCGATGGCCACGCAGACAGTGACGGCGAGGCCAGCGACGCCAGCAACGGCTCGGGAGGTGCTCCTGAGGACGTGTTGGGGGATTTATCCGACTGATTATGTATTGTCCCTGTTCCGTTACCCTGCATGAATAGAACTCAGGTTTTGGCCTGATGGCTGTGAGAGCATTTTGGGAGGGGGAGCCCCTCATGTAAAACTTGTGTTCATCGTATTAGCTGGTGTTACATCGCCCATACGCCCGCGCCAAGTGGTTGGCTAAACGACGTGCTGGTTGGCTGGTTTACCTTTGTTTCGCACGAGCCCTGAGATAGCCCGTGGGAGGTTGCGGCGATCTGAGTGTCTCCTGATCGAATCCGTAGGATCTGTAGTAAAAACCCTCCGGAGAGGACGCGGCGGCGGCGTCAGGCTGGGCTGCGCGCAAGCTAGGCCTGGCCCGGCTCGCGAGGGGCTCGCGAGGGGAGGCAGCTGAGGCGGAGTGGTAACCGAAACGCGAGAGATTTGCTCGAACGAGACTAAGCACCCCTTCCCCGAACACACGCAAATCTCAAATTCGAATCCAATGTAAATCCAGCAGGGGAAAGCGACAACCAAATGGAAAGGCGAAGAAAGCAGAAGAAAAGCCATGTCCGGCACCTAGTCTAGTCTTGGACGTCTTCTCACCAGCGCGGAGCTAAGGGCTGCCACTGGGCGTGGGAGGGAGCCCTGTGGCTGAGGCCGGAACCTCGAGACTCCGGGCGTGTATAGCCCCACTCATTATTACGTGAGAGTGTCACGGGCGGCGAAGCTTCACAGCACCGGGCCTTCTTCACAGTGTACCGCCTTGCTTCATATCGCCAGACGAGGGCCCCGCCTTTGCGCCACACTCTAGTGCCATCAGCAGCGACCGAAACCAGGACGCCGCCCGATGGGGTAGAGCGGTCGCCAGTGATTCCCCGACGACCACGGGTCCTCCGCTGGCAGCCCTCGAGGCACCTCCCAGCCAGAGGGCCTACCTCCGAGAACGCCTTTGCTCCAAATGCCGCGGTGGTGATGTCGGATCTCTGCCTCTCCGGCAGCCTCGCGCCCCCTCCCGAGGGGTAGGAGGCTGAGGAGCGGGCAACCGCTCGTCGTGGCGACACTGCACCTCCTGCGACCTAGGGTTAGCGTATGTTTGCTCTTGAGGAAGTAGCGGTACCGATAATCGTCGCCCAGGCGTGACCAGTGGGACCATCTCGAGGCTCCTGGAAGAGCTCGGCTCGGCGCCTCATCCCCCATTTCGGGCTGAGGAGCGAGCCTTGTTCTCCCTCATGCGGGTGCCCTTGGTCCATCATGTGGGGCACGTATTCTTCTGGCGCCCGTCATCCCAAGGCCACGCCAGTAGTCTTGGCGTGCCATGCTTTCTCGCTTGATGCGCCCACCGTGGGGTGGTGGCGCTGGCGGTCCACCAGGCCGTGAGTTACGTCGAGTCCTTCTTCTCCATGGGCCGGGCGTGGGCAACCCGCCGCCCGGCTACCGACAGCTTCGCAGGTGTTGGAGTAGCTTTGGAGCCCGCTGGCACGCGTGGAGCCGTCTGCGGGCCGCCTGGCCCGAGATGGAAGCTGGGTGCGGGGGTGAGCCCTCGAGGCGGCGAAGCCTGGAGCTCGCCACTCGCTCCAAAGAAGACGTCGCGGCCGCTCTCCGAGCTCGCACTGCAGCAGCTCGGGCCACCGTGAGCGCGCCGCCGAGTTCGCCGCTCCCGGCGGGTGTACGGTGATGTGGTCGCGGCGTGGTTGGAGGCCCTTGCTGCCGACCACGCCGCCATGGCGTGAGAGCCGTCGGCTTTATCCGCGTCGCCCATGACCCTGCAGCGCCGCGGCCGCGAGCTCCTCAGCACGGGTCGCCGAGGCGAGCGGCTCTGCGTGGGCGAACCACGCCGCCTAAATTCTGAAGTTGCCCGCTTGGTCACCGGACATGGTGATGGCGTCTGACGGGACACGAGGTGGCGAAGGTGGATTCGACGCACCCTACCGGCGCGCCAAATGTCGGATTTGGGTTCCGCAGACCCTTGAGGTTCGAACACTGGGGTGCGGCGGAGATCCAACCCTCCACCGCCTCGCACCTCGCCGAATCGCAGGAACCTAAACTACTAAATGTAACAGCACAAGAGACACGAGATTTATACTAGTTCGGGCCACCGTTGTGGTGTAATACCCTACTCTAGTTTGTGGTGTGGTGGATTGCCTCTTGGGCTGATGAGGAATAAGACAGGAAGAACAGCCTCATGAGGGTCTGTTCTTGGTGGGTGTGATGAACTGCGAGGTGGTGTTCCGCTGCTCTAGCTACCGGTTCCTCGATGAGGATTCTCGATCTCTCTTCGCCTCTCCTGCATCTAGATGCTGATCGTTTTCTACTCGAGTGTGGCTACTCCTATTTATAGGCGAAGGCCCGGCCTCTTCCCAAATATTGAGCGGGAAGGGCGCCAACAATTAGCCATTTTGAAGGGGAACAACGGGTACACTTATCCTCGACTAAAGTTGGTCCTCGCCGCCAAAGGCTCTACAGTGATGGCCTTTGCTTGGGCTCCACGATGACTCCCTTCCAGCCGTTGGGCTGGTCTTGGTCTTGTTGCAATCAAACGGATGCCTTTGCTTGATGCTCTCGCTGCGCTTGCTCCCTTTGCACCAAAGAGGAAAGGAGGACGCCGCTGGCCGGGCGCCTCGACCGGGCGCCCTTGGTAAATCATGGCTTGCATCATGGGCACCTTGCGAGGTACCGCCTTGAACTCTCCGCCTCCTCATGAGTCACCTCGACGAGGCCGTGCCTCGAGGAAGCTCCTTGTCGCCCCGCCTCATGAGGCTTGGCCCCTCGCGAGGGTCTTGAGCTTGCGTTGATGAAGATGGGCTGTCCTGGGCCTCCTTTGAGCCACACCGCAGGCCGCAGGCAGGCAAGTCTGGGGACCCCTGTTCCCAGAACGCCGACATATATTTTTAAAAGTTATTTTCCTATTTTATTTAAAAGCTTTTCTTAAGGCCAGTAATGGTCTTTAATAGGGAACAATTATTTTATTGTTTTAAAAATATTTGACAAAAATCAGGGAAACTCAGTGGGCATATATTTCCCATATATAAGAGTTTCAACACATGGTCATGTTCAAAACATTGGACAAAACCTCCCAAAACCATTTCTGCCCATTTCAAGGATTTGAAATATTTCTACAAGAAATATTTTCATAAAAATCTAAGGAAAATGTAGCAAGTCACAAATGCATATTGTGATCACCTTGCAAAGCCTCATGTCAATTAAATTCATTTTGATTCATCAAAATGCCCCAAAACCCTCTCTGACCAGAATCAAATTTGAACAACTTTGTACTACCAACTTTCTCTCTTTGACCCTAACTTTTGTGAGCATGTTCACATGACCAAATGAGGCCACTACACCAAGTGGTTCATCAAGGGGAAGTGATTTGCTCAACTAGATCTACACAAGTTCATTTCTGCTAATTTCTAGGGTGTACAAAAGTTGCATTGGCAACTTTGCCCAAATAAGCTCCAAATTGGAGGAAGGCCCTAATTATATGTGTCATTTCACCCTATGGAGTCTCATGGCAATTGGAAATCATCTTCTGGCCCAAACCATTATCAAACACCTTCTGCCACTTTTCAAAAATCACCATTTTGACCACTAACACTATTCTCCTTGAGCTCAACTTTTTACCACAGCTCCTCCTAGTCCTCTCCTACCTCCAGTAACCCTCCCATGGCCAATGCTCAATGATTTAAGGGTGAAACACCCCCATTTACCCTTCTAGACAGCAGCATTCTTCTCCTTTCTCACCTCCCTCCTCATTCCAGTGGCCCTCCATGACATCCAACGCCCCTCCCCTGTTCTTTACTCCCCCCTAGAGCCACCAGACACCTTTGGCCGTGCCCACATTGCATGGAAAATGGCCATGCCGGCCATTTGGGTGTTTCGAGCACGCCTTCAAGGCGCCTCCCAAGACCGTAGCCGCCCCCTGCCAACCACTCCCAGCCACCTCGGGCCTTCCCAGCGCGCCCGACGATGCGCCTCGACGTCTGCGTCACGCCACGCCTCTGTCCCCCTCCTCCTTCTCCCTCCTGCTGCCCCTCCTCGCATGTGCACCGGCCGCCCGAGAGCTCCAATGAGCGGCCTCACATGCGTGGCATCTCTGGCCTTACCCCGCTCTCTCCCCTAGCTCCCCTCGGCGTAGTCCACGCCCAGCAACACCCCAGACACGGCGCCAGCTCCTACCAAGCCCTGTAGCGACGAGCAGGAGCTCGCTGGCGCATGGGTCATCGGTGGACCGTCGGCCGCCTATTTAAGGGCCTCCCTGAGCCCTACTCTCCTCACCACTCACTCTCTCACTCCCCTAATCACCCCCTACACCACTCACCCCTCTCTAGACGAGCCCGAGCTCGAGATCGAGCTCGAGCTCCGCCGCCTCGGGTCGCCGTCAATCTCAGGGTACAGGCCCTCTCCGCCGCTCCTCTTCCTCGATCTGGAACCGCCGCGGCTCACTGATCATTTCCCCTTTCTCCCCGCTTCTTTGCAGCTTGGAAACGGCGGAACCAACGACGCTCAAGCTCCTCCGCCACGCGAGACCTCGCTGCTGTGAACTGGCCACCCCGGTGACCGCAACGACCTCCACCCGAACGGCGACTCGACGCTGAGTCCAGCCGTACCCTCGCCCGACCTTGCCATGCCCTGCATCGATGCTGGTGAGACCGTCGGCCCTCTATCGCAGGGTTAGGGATGACAGGCGGGCCCCGCCTGTCAGCCTCTCCTCTCCTTGCCCCTCTCTCTCTCGCTGACGCCTGGGCCCCGCCCATCAGGTTTAAAACTGGCGCGCGGGCGTGCACTAGTGCGCTGGGCCGCCTCTCTTGGGCTGGAGCTGCTTGCTGCCATGGCAGTTCACAGCCCAGCACGAGCCTGAGCCCTTCTCCTTTTTCTTTTCTGTCGAACTTGCAAAAATTCCTCTGGACTAAATATTAGTCCAAATGAAATAATTCCAGTTCCTAAATTCTTGTAAAAATCCCACCTATTTAATGGTATAACTTTCATTCACGACCAACCAACTTTTATGTACTGTTCATATTCAAATTCAAATTTGAATATATTTAAACCCCTCTGAAAATCCATTTCTTCTATTCTGCTACTCCAAATACAAAACTAGGAATTTTCCCCTTCTTAGTTTTCACCCTAGTATTTAACAAAAATGAGTTGATATTTTTCTGAGCACTTTGGTTTTTTTGTTTTATTATTGCCTTATTTTTCTCGTTATTATTTTGCGACGATAGATTGCGTTCTTGTGGAAGGAGTTGGACGGAAGACTTTGAAGACCCGTAAGACTTTGTTGAGCCGTGCAAGAAGCCCATTGACCATGTCTATGAAACCCTTTTTATGCATGTCATATAGCACCATATTGTTGACGCAATGTAATCATGATGAGGTGGTAATCACATTGATGGTTTGCCACCGTACTTCCTCGTTGATACTTGCATTGTGCATGACCCTACCTTCTTATGAGGGTTATGCCGGTGGGGTTAGATAGGATGCTAAAGTAGTGCTATGCAAAAAGGGACGGGAATATGCCTGGTGATGGAGACAAAGTATTTTCAAAAGACTTCTCGAAAACCCCATCGTGTGCCACTTATGCCCGGGGGAGATGATGAGTTGGGTAGCCACTTGATGACAAAGTGGTGTACCGAGGCAAGTGTGTGTGTTGTTTTCAAAACGGATTGGTTTAAGTTGCAACCGTTATTCCAACCTTACATGCGCAACCACTCTACCCTTATATGGGAAAGGGGATTATTGATTACCTAGGCCGATACTAGCTTGGAGCCTCAATTACTAGTGACGGGGGAGAGTTGGTGCTCTCTCTCGGGACGGGGTCGTGCCAGGTAGGGCGGCCTAGAACATTTTTATGGGGCACCGGACACACCGTTGGTACCCCGTGCCAGTGGTACGTGATGAATATGGGAGCGATGCTCCACAATTTTAAGATGTAAAATGTTGGGCACGGGGGTTACTACCAATCGAGTGGACTATATGTTAGTGTCGTCTAGGGAAAGATAGTGATCGGGTGCTTACCCGGGTACTTGAGGTACCGCGGGTCGTGGATGACACGGAAGTTCCCTGAATCTTGTGGGTAAAGTGTGCAACCTCTGCAGAGTGTAAAACTATTCGAATAGCCGTGTCCACGGTCAAGGACAGTTGGGTAACCGCTCTTGGGCTACGCCCACTTGTTTACAAACCAGTGTGTGTGGGAAGTACTACTTGGGTCAAGTCAAAGGACTTGACATGAATGAGTTGGGTTGGAGCCCACTCCCTTTATGTTGTTATCTGTAACCAGCCCCTATGGTTACTTTAATTCATGCGATGCATGGTTTACCAGTTATTGGAAATTGTCATAACACAACAAAATTAACTTTCTGCAAAAATTTACCTATGTCATGCATTGTTGTATCTTGAGCCAAAACATGGGTTGCTTGCGAGTACATTCAAAGTACTCATTGGCTTGTGAGGGAGTCCTGGACAAGGGGGTGTCCGGATAGCCGAACTATCATCGCGGCCGGACTCCAAGACTATGAAGATACAAGATTGAAGACTTTGTCCCGTGTCCGGATGGGACTTTCCTTGGCGTGGAAGGAAAGCTTGGCGATACGGATATGTAGATCTCCTACCATTGTAACCGACTCTGTGTAACCCTAACCTATCCGGTGTCTATATAAACCGGAGGGTTTTAGTCCGTAAAAAAAAAATCATACCATAGGCTAGCTTCTAGGGTTTAGCCTCCTTGATCTCGTGGTAGATCTACTCTTGTACTACCCATATCATCAATATTAATCAAGCAGGAGTAGGGTATTACCTCCATCGAGAGGGCCCGAACCTGGGTAAAAACATCGTGCCCCTTGTCTCCTGTTACCATCCGCCTAGACGCGCAGTTCGGGACCCCCTACCCGAGATCCGCCGGTTTTGACACCGACATTGGTGCTTTCATTGAGAGTTCCTCTGTGTCGTCACCTATAGGCCCGATGGCTCCTTCAATCATCAACAACGATGCGGTCCAGGGTGAGACTTTTCTCCCCGGACAGATCTTCGTATTCGGCGGCTTTGCACTGCGGGCCAATTCACTTGGCCATCTGGAGCAGATTGAAAGCTACGCCCCTGGCCGTCAGGTCAGATTTGGAAGCTTGAATTATACGGCCGACATCCGCGGAGACTTGATCTTCGACGGATTCGAGCCGCCATAGCGCGCCAGACCTTGTCTCGATGGGCATGATCTAACTCTGCCGCCGAACAGTGTCCTGGAGGCCACACTATTGTCTGCTCCGAACATTGATTCGGAGACGATCTCGTCGATCGAGGACGGTTGGTGGGACACCACCTCGGGGGATGAAATCTCTACGGCGATTGAGCCGAACACAATCCCTGTCTTTTGCGAAGACCGTGACTCCAAGGTGTCGGACTCCTCTCCAGACTCCGAACCCTCCGCGCCCCTGCCAATCGAATCCGATTGGGCGCCGGTCATGGAGTTCACTGCCGCGGACATCTTTCCACACTCGCCCTTTGGTGACATCCTGAATTCACTAAAGTCTCTCTCTTTATCCGGATAGCCCTGGCCGGACTACGGACAGGAAGGTTGGGATGCGGACGACAAAGAAATTCAACGCCCACCCACCACCCACTTTGTAGCCACTGTCGACGATTTAACCGACATGCTCGACTTCGACTCCGAGGACATCAACGGTATGGACGACGATACCGGAGACGACCAAGACCCATCACCTACAGGGCACTGGAAGGCCACCTCGTCATACGACATATACATGGTGGACATCCCACTAGATGGGAATGGCGATGGAACGGGGAGGATGACCCCTCCAAGAAACAACCCAAACACCGACGTCAGCGGCGCCGTTCTAAATCCCGCCACAGTAAAAACGGTGATTCCGGCACGGGAGACAATAACACCGGACAAAGGTCAAGACAACCCCTTCCAGCAGGACTCAGCGCAGGAGGAGGGAGAAGCAAGTCCGCACGATAGTGCGGCGGAAAGAGAGGTCGAGGACGATAATTATGCGCCTCCCTCCGAAGATGAGGCAAGCCTCGATTTACGACGAATTTGTCGTGCTGAGGATCTCGCCGAACAGGAGGCGCTTTCAAGCGCAGGCTTATAGCCACGTCAAGCAGCCTCAAGAAAAAGCAAATACTTAGAGTCGACCAAGACCTGCTAGAGCGGATGGATCAAGTCCTTGCAGCCAAGAGTATGAACTCGAACGCCCCTCAAAAGCTACCCCAAACGCAGGCCATTGCCTCGATCGTGGAGGAAGCACCCAAGTCACCAACAAGACGACATGGCGGATCGCCACCCCGTGGCTGCGACAGAGAAGCCTCTCGGCCCTCCACTCAAGCTGCACCCCGACGCCGCTAAAAAGTACCAAGGCATGGGAAAACGCGCTGGACTTGCGAGATATATTGGAGGATAAGGCAAAACATACAAGATCGATCTATGGATCGCGTGGGCGCCCAACGACTCGGGATGATTACCGTCGTGCCGGATACAATAACCGGTCGGGCGAACATGAGACAAAGCTCATATGAGCTACGCCGTGATATAGCCCAATATCTGAGGCGCCAGACATCCACTATGCTTCACAGGATGAAGTAATGGATCATCAAATCCTCGAGGGCTTCAAACCCGTAAACATCGAATCATACGATGGTACCACGCAGATCCTGCGATGCGGATCGAGGACTATCTCCTCCATATCCACATGGCCCGGTGATGATCTACATGCCATCAAATACCTCCCACTCAAGCTTAAAGGACCAGCTCGACATTGGCTCAACAGCTTGCCAGCGGAATCAATTGGTTGTTGGGAGGACCTGGAAGCCGCATTCCTTGATAACTTCCAGGGCACATATGTGTGACCACCAGACGCCGATGGCCTTAGCCATATAATTCAGCAGCTAGAAGAATCGGCCAGAAAATTCTGGACATGGTTCCTAACAAAGAAAAATCAAATCGTCGACTGTGCGGATGCGGAGGCCCTTGCAGCCTTCAAACATAACATCCGCGACGAATGGCTTGCCCGGCACCTAGGACAGGAAAAGTCAAAATCCATGGCAGCCCTCACAACACTAATGACCCGCTTTTGCGCGGGAGAGGACAGCTGGCTAGCTCGAAGCAACAACTTGGCCAAACACCCTGATAGTTCGGATACCAAGGACAGCAATGGCAGGTCGTCGCCATAACAAGAACAAGCGCCGCATTAACGGCGATAATCTTTGAAGATACGGCGATCAATGCCGGATTCAAAGGCTCTAAACCGGTCGTGGAAGAAGCCATTCAAAAAGAAATACCCAGGCCCGTCCAACTTGGACCAAATACTCGATCGCTTGTGCGGATACATGGCACCCCGAAAAACCAATAATCACACCAACAAGGATTGTTGGGTGTTCAAGCAAGCGAGCAAGTTAAGTGCCAAACTCAATGACAAGGGCTGCATAGCGATGACGAGGAAGAGCCCCGCCCGAACAATAGAGGATGAAGGGCTTTTTCCACACAAGTGCGGACGGTGAACATGATATACGCAACCCATATACCCAAAAGGGAGCGGAAGCGTGCGCTAAAGGACGATATGCGATGGAGCCATCGCCAAGTTCAACCCATGGTCTTCTGCCCGATCACCTTCGATCGAAGGACCACCCACTAGCATCCGTCATGGCGGTTTCGCCGCATTGGTTCTTGACCCAATTATTGATGGATTTCACCTCACGAGTCGATGGGCGGCGGTAGGATCTGAACCCGCTTTATTAGGATACTGAGGCGCCAAAATGGGCATAGACCCTCAAGGATTAAACCTACAAAGACGACCTTTAAAGGCGTCATACCGGTGTAGAGGCCAATTATGCGGGCTCGATTACACTCGAAGTGGTCTTCGGATCCCCGGATAACTTCCGAAGCGAAGAGTTAATCTTCGACATAGTCCCGTTCCGCAGCGGCTATCATGCACTGCTCGGACGAACCGCATTTGCAAAGTTCAATGCGGTGCCGCGCTACTTATACCTCAAGCTCAAGATGCCAGGCCCTCGAGGAGTAATCACGGTCAATGGAAACACCGAACGCTCTCTCCGAACGGAGGAGCACACAGCGGCCCTCGCAGCGGAGGTGCAAAGCAGCCTCTCACAGCAAGTCTCGAGTCCGGCCATTAAACGTCCGGACACTGTCAAGCGCGACCGGAGTAACCTACAACAAGACCGCCTGGCACGATCCAAGCATGCGTAGCAATCCGGCCCGAACCCCAGCCCTCGCGAAATTGCGAAGCCAGTACTACGCGTACATAACTACGCTCTGGAGAAGCCATGGGCATAAGGGGAGGGGCACGACCACGGCACGCCCAGAATGTGGCTCAACCGCACCAGGGGCTCCCGATTGTGTCATTCTTTTTCTTTTTACTTTTTCTTCTTTTTTCTTACTTTCAGGACTCCGTTTTCCAGAAACCCTGTCCGGCACTAGAATCGCCGAACTAACGATGCAACAGCCAGGGAAGCAGAAAGCTACGTCAAGTGTTCAGGTGGTCTCTATTACAAGCATTATACCTGTTTTACATACCATCCCGCAGCTTACCCCTGGAGGGGGACATGTTAAAAAGTCCCATCCCTTGCTTATCACACAATGTGTATCGTTCTGCTTTTATTTGCAGTTTCTTTTTGAATAAACAATACATAGCTTTTGCCTATTATTGCACCTTTTTTTTCTATATATATGTTCATTTCACGACATGTTGCACCCGTACACTTTGGTACGGCCAATACACCAGGGGCTTATGTACCCCAAAATTATGGTGTGATAAGTCCGAACACTTTCACAAGTCGGCACCCGAACTTATAGCATTATATGCATCAGTTCGAATCATGTCTTGGGTCAATAGTTGGGTTTGCGGCTCCTATGTTTTGGTACCTTACGTTCCGTTATATCGGCTAAGGTAGCACTAGGAGAACCACCGTGATTGTGCCCGGTTGAGCTGGGTTGAGCACCTCGGTGGAGAAAGCTAAAACTGACCGTCATGATAGGGCGAGAGCCGGTCGCTGTTCGAGAGGTTTTTTTCGGGTCCCTAAAGACTTATGCCGCTTAGAGCGAGGAACCGGACTTGTCCGGCCAAGGCGTGGATAGCGCCCCGAACTCGGTCTTCCGAATACTAGGGGCTTCGCCGAAATTTAAAATTATAGAATTCTATGGCTAAGTGAGAGTGTTCAAGCATTATAAGTCCGGTTGCCTTGTTCGTTGCATTGAACGCCTCCCTCGATGGACCCAAGAATGGGAACAAGAGCACTCAAGTTTATCCCGAACACCCCAAAGACTCGTGGCATGGGGTCAAGCCAACGACTTGCCATCTCTCAAATTTGATAAACGGCCGCACGTAAGGTAATATTTTAAATTAACAAGCGTTGCTTAGCGCATATGAACAAGTTTTCAGCGTCAGACAGGATAACAAATGCGAGTCTATTAAAAATTACATCTTTGGAGCACTCATCCGCTTATACTGAAAGCACCCTTCAGGAGGCCCTCATAGTACATTTCGGCGATGCGATGCTCCTTGCCCTTCGGTGGCCCGTCCGTCACAAGCTTCTCCGCGTCCAGCTTGCCCCAGTGCACCTTAGCACGGGCAAGGGCCCGACGGGCACCTTCAATGAAGACGGAGTGCTTGATGACCTCAATCTGTGGACAGGCATCCACCAGCCGCCGCACTAGCCCAAAGTAGCTCCCAGACATGGCTTCCAATGGCCACAGCCGAACTACGAGGCCCCTCATGGCCTGTTTGGCGACCTTGTGGAGCTCGACCACCGCTTCACTGGTCTCTTAGGGGCACGGATGTCCGGCCTCGGACATCGAGACCGTAACACCTTTCTCCGTCGAGCACCCCTCCTTGGCGCGGTAGAATGCAGCAGCATCAGACACACTACGGGGCAGATCTGCGAATGCTCCTGGAGAGCTCCTAATCCGGGTAAGTAATAGGTAATTCACTTTCACATTCTTGCTCTGCATAAAGAATGCCTTACCCACCGCGATCTTCTTTATTGCCTCATTCTCCTGGAGGGCTTTTTGGGCCTCGGCCTTAGCAGCTTTGGCACTCTCAAGAGCCGAAGCAAGCTCGGACTCTCGGGTCTTCGAGTCACGCTCCAAACCCTCGTGTTTTTCCACGAGAGCCTAGAGCTCTTGCCGCACCTCCGCCAGCTGCGCCTCCCCCTTCTCTTGCTCGGTGCGTTCCACAGCCGCTTTGTTTTCGGCCATGGACACCGCTTCCTTCAGGGTCGCCACCTCGTTCGTGGCCCCTGCAGTACCCATGTTATCGTTGTTATTTTTTGCAACCGAAACCTTTCTATAAGGTATTTCTTTCATAAGGTATTACTTACCTTCCTTGTCCTCGAGCTGCTTTTTGGCAAGGCCGAGCTCGTTCTCGGATTGCTCGAGGCTCTGCTTCAATGCATTGACCTCCGCATGATCAAGGTCTGGCAGAGGTCGCGCAACCTGCATTCCCATATTGACATACTTATGTTAGACTCCTGCGTATATCTTTTAGATCCTTAGTCCGGCTTTTCTTTCCGAACACCGAACTAAGCATCGGGCTACTGTCTATGCGGTAATATTTTACATATTCTAAACTTACCTCAAAGCCTGTTAGAAGGCTGGTACGAAGCTTGATCGGCCCGCTCTTGGCGGATCGAATCGTATCCGGATCACCGCACTCATAATAAAGGCGGTGCTCCTCCTCAATGGAGGCGCTGTTAAGCGCCTCCAAGAGTTATCCGGTGCCTCCGGTTGGACGGAGGACACCGGCGTCTTACCCTTCTTACGAAGGGGCCGCTTGCCAGACTTCGGAGCCGCTGAAGGTTCCGTTATGGAGTCCAGACAAGGGTCGGGCTTAGAGCCCCTGGGGGTCTCGCCCCCCACGCGCCTGGAGTTCAGGAGGTCGCCTTGCGGCGCCTCCTGCGCCACCTCCTCTTGACCAGGCCCCCCTTGGGGCCCCACCTCGGCGTCGTCCGCAGCGTGAGGCGAGGAGGCGGCCGGAAGTGAAGTACTCTCCATTTCATACGAACTCAGGGACCCGCTCGACGAAGCGGCGAACTCGCCCTTGGGCGGGCTGCATGATTGTTCGGCATTAGAGAACACTATGCAATAAAAAAGCCATGGGTATCCGGACACTTACGATCTCGCCAGGGGCTTGGCCCTTGTTGGCCAATCCTCCTCGTCGTTGTCGACATTGGTGGAGAAGTCCGGAGGAAGGGTTCTTCCTTATTGGACCCTCCGGCCTCCCCAGTTGGGGCGGCCTTCCTTTTCCTCTCCTCCTTTGGGAGAGAGGCTTCTTTCCTCCTCCTCGTTCTCGTGGAGAAGATTACGCTTCAGAATCGACAAGACCAAAGGCGTCCGGGAGCTCCTTGAGTTCCCGTTGCCTCCTTCTTAACCTTCTTCTCCGGCACCACATGAGGTACCGGAGCCAAGCATCCCCGTCCAATCAAGGCGTCCGCTGGGTCTTCTGGCAAAGGAGCCGGACAGTTAACCTGTCCGGACGTCTTCAACCAGTCATGTTAAAGGTTAGGGAGTTTTAGATCCCGCATAGAATCAAACTATGGAAAAAGAGTCCCATAAAGGGTAAAATAACTCACCTCGCCGGCTTGACGCTGCGAGCTGAATCCGCGATCTTCGGTAGCGGATGTGGGAGCCTCGGCGCCCTTGAACAGCACCTTCCAGGCATCTTCGTACGTAGTGTCGAAGAGCCTTTTTAGAGTTGAGTGCTGTGCCGGATCGAACTCCCACAATTTGAAGGCCCGTTGTTGGCATGGGAGAATCCGGCGGATGAGCATCACCTGGATTACGTTGACAAGCCTGAGATTCTTGTCCACCAGGTTTCGGACGCATGTTTGAATTCCGGATAGCTCATCCGAATTCCCCCACGTCAGGCCCGTCTCTTTCCATGACGAGAGCCGTGTGAGGGAAGCTAGATCTGAATTCAGGGGCCGCCACCCATTTGGGGTCGCGCGGCTCGGTGATGTAGAACCACCCCGATTGCCACCCCTTTATTGTCTCCACAAAGGAGCCCTCGAGCCATAGGACTTTGGCCATCTTGCCAACCATGGCGCCTCAAGACTCCGGGCTTGACGGCCGCCCACTACCTTCGGCCTCGACATTGAAGATCTTCAGCCATAAGTCAAGTGGGGCTGGATGCAGAGGAAGGCCTCGCACCTGACGATGAACACCGAGATGTTGAGGATGAAATTGGGGCCAGGTCGTGGAAGTCCAGGCCGTAGTAGAACATGAGCCCCGGACAAATGAGTGAAGTGGAAGACCTAGTACTGGAGGAAGTGGGGGAGAAACACCACCCTCTCATGGGGCACTGGGGTTGGAATGAGCTGCCCCGCGTCGGGCAGCCGGTGCGCGATGTTGCTGGACAAGTATCCGGCCTCCCGCAGCTTTGTGATGTGCCCCTCCGTGACGGAGGAGGCCATCCACCTGCCTCCCTCTCCGGACATGATTGGAGAAGGTTGAGGTGGGGTGTGCAGACTTGGGCGCCTGGAGCTCGAAAAGCAAAAATGGATGAGCAAAGGAGGAAGAAGGCGAGGGTGAAAAGGTGGATCCTTATCCCTTATATGGACGGGACGAAGCTATCGCCCCCACCAGCCTGGTAAAACTCGCTTATCTCCCAAGCGCCCGTAATCAATGGCACGGATGGGTTACCCACGTCCGTATTGATGAGAATCCTGAATAAGGGGGCACGATCTATGCTTTGATAAGACGTGCCAAGGAAACCGCCGCTAAACGCTACCGAGGAGGAACAGTAAAAATGATTCATATGGAGGCCTGGCTGTGGTGTGATGTCACGCCATGAATACGTCAGCAGATCTGTGCAAAAGTTATTCTCTCTACGGTGGTATGTGGAACTTGTTTTGCAGAGCCGGACACTATCCTTGTGTTCAAAACCTTCTATGAAATATCTGGAGGAGGAACCCGCCTTGCAATGCCGAAGACAATATGCGCGCCGGACTTGACGTAATTGAAGCCTGGTTCAGGGGCTATTGAGGGAGTCCTGGACTAGGGGGTGTCCGAATAGCCGAACTATCATCGCGGCCGGACTCCAAGACTATGAAGATACAAGATTGAAGACTTCGTCCCGTGTCCGGATAGGACTTTCCTTGGCGTTGAAGGCAAGCTTGGCGATACGGATATGTAGATCTCCTATCATTGTAACCGACTCTGTGTAACCCTAACCTATCCGGTGTCTATATAAACCGGAGGGTTTTAGTCCGTAAAAAAACAATCATACCATAGGCTAGCTTCTAGGGTTTAGCCTCCTTGATCTCGTGGTAGATCTACTCTTGTACTACCCATATCATCAATATTAATCAAGCAGGAGTAGGGTATTACCTCCATCGAGAGGGCCCGAACCTGGGTAAAAACATCATGCCCCTTGTCTCCTGTTACCATCCGCCTAGACGCACAGTTCGGGACCCCCTACCCGAGATCCGCCGGTTTTGACACCGACAGCTTGCCACTGGTTATTTAATTGGCCAGGCATGGAAGAACAGGAGTTCGAAGGAGAGTTCTTTGGAGACGAACATGCGGACTAGGACGTTTCCCAGTCAGAATGCCTGTAGGATTAAGGCAGATGGCATGGGTTCTACTTATCGACGAAGATTTCCGCTGCTTAAGTTTATTTGGTATTCAACCCTTGTGGCTTTATCTATGTAAGACTTGACCATAATGGTCATAATTTGTGTATGACGGTATGTATGGATGTAAGACTCTTGTTATTCAGCTTCTGTGTGTTCAGTGAGCATTGATCTCTGGGATCACTGTACACGTGCATTCGGTGATCTCGACTTATGGGTCAGGGTGCCCATAGAGCTGGTATCAGAGCCATCCTGACTGTAGAAAGCCTTAGTTAGCATGGGCGTTAGTTAGGATAAAACTCGTTTTGCAAAACCCTCTATACTCCTCTTTTGTTCTAAACTTACCAAACCCAAGACATATTTCCATATTGACCTCTCAACCTTTGTAGATGGCTGCCATACCCGAAGACTTCTTGACCACCGGATTTCCCGTGCTTCTCGAGGATAGCCTCAAGAAGTGCCAGTTTTACCGAGCCCCCATTTTCACCTACCATGAGCATTGGATCAATGACACCGAGACCGTGTATCATGTGGAAGTGGTCGTGAAGGCTAATGACTCTCCAACAAGCTGGTTCTTCGAGGGACCCGAGATGGCAACACTGGTTCTTGCCGTCGAGACGGCAACCCTCAAGGCATTCACCCGCCTCCGAGACCTTCTTCCAGAGATGGCAGACGAGTTGGCAACCCGCTTCTTGCCTTATCGGAAGGAAGGTGAGGATGAGAGCAAAGGCACCAGCTCCACCATTAGAAGAAGGACTTCCACTCCGATTCCGCACTTCCATTTCAGCCTTTGTGCCGATAGTTTGGCACAACACTTGGCCTCGGAATCAATGGAGCTCCAAAAGGAACTTCATGAGACCAAGGCGCTTCTTCTCCAAGCACAAGGGAAGACGGATAGGTTCAAGAAGGAAGGTGCTCCCCCTGGACAGCCCGCAATTGCACACCAAGGCGGAAGACCCCCAAAGGATGGAGGACCCCCACAGAAACACCGCATGAGTGCAAAGGAATACCGCAAGCTCTTCGCACCACTGGCAAAGCAATGCCGTGTTGAGCTCCTCCACTCCCCCAACCCTTCAAGTGAATAGGAAAGTCAGGATGCTGATGAGGAGGAGGAAGACCCAGAAGAGCCAGACTACGCGACCGAGCATTCCACCACTTAGGCATCATTCGCAACTTGGATATGCCCATTAGTAACCCCTACGGTAGGATAGGTCGTGTACCCCTATGCGAAGTCGAGTCCTTGTAATGGTTCATATGAAACCATGTAGTGTTGTGTTTGCTTTTGATGGACGTCGTGCTTTCCTTCGGGAACTTGTGTTTACTACATCACCCATTTGGACTTTAATGAATGTGTTTGGCCTTTTGGCCCTTGCATGAAAAACAATTAGTGTCATACCAACCCCCTTACTAGGCGTCCCATCTATATTGCTTTCCCCATCTTTCCCAATCATGAGACCTTGACCGCTCCAACAGGATGCCTGTTGTAACATGTACTGGTACCTCTACCAAGCAGAAAGAAGCCGGAGCAGGAGCCAGTCAGGACCAAAACCCAAGGACAAGCTCCACCACCGCCACCACCTCCAAACATGGACATGGCTCAGCTTCTCCAAGCCTTCCGAGAGGAACACCAAGCCAACACTGCAGCCCTCCAGATGATTGCTCAAGCTGTCAGTCGCCAGCCGGCGGGAAACGACAATGGACGTTCCACGTTGGTGGAGTTCAAGAAGCATGCACCACCCACCTTCATTGAGACTGCTGAACCCCTGGATGCAGACGACTGGGTCCGCACCATTAAGGATCTGCTGGAACTAGTCGGATGCACTGAGGACCGTGAGAACGTGGCGTATGCTGCTCACTGTCTCGGGGGCACTGCTAGAGCTTGGTCGGATGGATTCAAGGCCATGCATGCTGAGCAAAACATCACTTGGAATGACTTCAAGGCAGAATTCCGCAAGGCCCACATTCCTTCCGGAATAATGGCCATCAAGAAGCGTGAGTTCCGAGCCCTGAAGCAAGGAAGTAGCACTGTCAAGGAGTACATGCAGAAGTTCAGTGTTCTCTCAAGGTATGCTCTCGAGGATGTCAAGACCGATGTCGCCAAAAGGGAGCGCTTCATGGAAGGCCTTAACTGCATCTGCAAGACTCACTTGTTGTGTGTGACCGCCCGACCTTTCCTGATCCGGGTGAACAAGGCACTCATGCTTGAGGACAAGCGACGTGCTTTGGATGATACCCGTAAGCGCAAGATGCAAGGGTAGCTCCAGCAACCAGAAGCCTCGCCCGTGGCAGCCAGCCCCGGTCAAGCCAACCTATCAGCAGCCAAGAGCCCTTGCACCCCACACCAACTATCACCTCAAAAAGATGCCAACCCCTGTGCCAGCTTACAACCCCAATAACAATGCCGGCAAGAGCAGCAACCCCAACCAAGTCACTTGCTTTGGATGTGGTCAGCCAGGACACTACTCCAAGAATTGCCCCAACAAGAAGCCCGACGACCCGTGCCCCAATGCGTAGAACCCAGGGCAAGGCCGTGGAATGCCACCAAGGAACCAAGCTCCCCGCAACCCGCCAAACAAAGGCAAGGGTCGTGTGAATCATGTCACTGCAGAAGAAGCCCAGAAGACCCGGACATCGTGCTGGGTACGTTCCTTGTTAACTCAAAGACGGCAATCGTCTTGTTTGATTCTCGAGCCACGCATTCATTTGTCACCCCAGAGTTTGCATTAAAAAGTGGCATGACCCCTACACCTGAATAACCCTATCTTTGGTACAAACCCCGGAGCGTAGATGAGAGCCAAGGTAGGCTGTAAGGGAGTCGGAATTGTCATTAATGGGGTAGACTTCCTAGCAGACCTTATCATCTTAAGATCACAAGGCTTGGATGTGATCTTAGGAATGAATTGGCTCATCAGGCACCAAGGCTTGTTAGATTGCGCCAACCGGACCGTCACTGTGACCAATTACCAAGGAGTCGAAGTTAAATTTGCCTCCAACCCCTCCTCTGCTCAAGCCAACCAAGTCAACTGTCTGACTGAAGTTGGATTGGAGCAAGTCTTGATAGTATCACGAATACCACGATGTCTTTCCTGATGAGCTACCTGGAATGCCTCCTGACCGAGACATTGAGTTCATCATCGAGCTCATACCGGAGCAGGACCCATCTATAAGAAGCCATATAGAATGGGATCGGAAGAGTTAGCAGAGTTGAAGAAGCAACTAGAAGAGCAGTTGAGGAAGGGATTTATCCGCCCTAGTGCCTCCCCATGGGGATCACCTGTTCTGTTTGTGGCAAAGAAGGACGGTAGCATCCGCTTGTGCATTGACTACCGCTCCCTCAATGAAGTTACAATCAAGAACAAGTATCCACTTCCCAAGATTGAAGATCTGTTTGATCAACTCAATGGGGCCAAGGTGTTCTCCAAGATCGACCTCCGATCTGGGTACTACCAGCTGAAAATCAGACCCCAAGATATTCCGAAGACGGCATATGTAACCAGATATGGCATATATGAGTGCACGGTCATGTCCTTTGGATTGACCAATGCCCCATCTTACTTCATGTATCTCATGAATAAGGTCTTCATGGAATATTTGGACAAGTTTGTCATTGTCTTCATTGATGACATTCTTGTCTTCTCGAAGACGGAAGAAGAGCACGAGCAACACTTGAGGATGGTCCTAGACAAGCTTCGAGAGCACCAACTGTATGCCAATTTCAGCAAGTGCGAATTTTGGCTGTGTGAAGTTGGATTCTTGGGTCATGTTTTGACCGAAGAAGGATTGTCGGTCGATCCCGCTAAGATTGGAGCCGTGACTGAATGGCAATCCCCAAGCAATGTGAAGGAAGTCAGAAGCTTCCTCGGACTCGCAGGATATTACCGCAAGCTCGTTAAAGGATTCTCAAGCATTGCCCGACCCATGACTCAGCTCTTGAAGAAGGACAAGAAGTTTGAATGGACGCCGAAGTGCGAAGAAAGCTTCCAGGAGCTGAAGAAGAGACTGACCACCGCTCCAGTTCTGGCCACACCAGATATACACAAGGAATTTGTGATATATTGTGATGCGTCAAGAACCGGACTGGGAGGTGTTCTGATGCAAGAGGGCAGAGTCGTAGCTTACCCTTCAAGGAAACTATGGCCTCATGAAGAGAACTATGCTACTCATGAACTCGAGTTGGCAGCTATAGTTCATGCCCTGAAAACATGGCGACATTACCTCCTAGGGAAGCGGTGTGAGATATGCACGGATCACAAAAGTATGAAGTATATTTTCACTCAGAAGGAATTGAACATGAGGCAGAGAAGGTGGCTAGAGTTGATCAAGGATTTTGACCTCAGTGTTCAATACCACCCTGGGAAGGCTAATGTGGTAGCAGATGCATTAAACAGGAAGGCTTGTTCCTTGAATGCTATGCTTAAGGAAAGGGTACCCGCCTTGTATGAAGAACTTGAAAGCTTCGGGTTGGAACTGGTTGCACCAGGATTCTTGGCCAACCTCGAAGTTAGGCCTACCTTGAAGGATGATGTTAAGGAAGCTCAGAGGGGACACGAGAGTATTGAAGGCATCAAGAGGAAGATCAGGGCAGGCAAGGCCCCAGGATTCTCAGAGGATGAGAAAGGAATTGTGTGGTTTGGGAATCGCATTTGCGTACCCAATAAGATTGAGCTCAAGAATTTGATCTTGCAAGAAGCTCATGACACCCCATATTCCATCCACCCCGGAGGAACCAAGATGTATCAAGACCTAAAGGAAAGATTCTAGTGGCATGGCATGAAGAGAGAGATAGCCACTTTCGTCGCTAAGTGTGACATATGCCAAAGGGTCAAAGCTGAACATCAATGACCTCTTTGGATTATTACAGACCTCTCAAGGTGCTCGAATGGAAATGGGATAAAGTCGAATGGACTTCATCATCGGATTACCCAGGTCAAATAAGGGACATGACTCCATATGGGTCATAGTCCACCATTTGACCAAAGTAGCCAATTTCATTCTGTCAAAACGACTTACAAGGGAAACCAGCTAGCCAAATTTCTACATCAATGTAATCGTAAGCCTTCATGTTGTTCCCAAGGAGATTGTGTTAGATCGAGGAACCCGCTTTACCTCAAGGTTACGGAAGAAGTTCCAAGAGGCCATGGGGACCAAGTTTTCCTTCAAAGACTGCTTTCCACCCATGCATCGGAGGTCGGCTGTAACGAGTGAATCGAGCATCAAGACATCACTCAAAAAAAAAGACACATCCGTGACATTTTGGGCCGAATGAATTTTTTGTGTGTCATACATATGAAACTTCTATGACGATAATTGTGACAAAACCCGGTATCATCATAGATGTGGTGGGCTCCTACTTCTATGACAAAAAATCATGACAGAAAATGGGCTTTTCGTCTGGGCGGGCCGGAGACGTAGCTGCATGACATTCTTTGGGCCGCCCATGACGGAAAAACCATGGTAGAAGCGAGGGGAGGAAAATTTCAAGGAGTTGCAGTTACGGTGGGAGGTCGGGGCCGAAGCGATGCGCTGCTTTCTCACACGACGTCTGGCGCATGTGTGCGTAGGCGTGGCTCTAATCAACCCGAAGCGAGGCGTTGGGCTCTAATCGAACCCGGCGATTGCCTGCTGCGAGCTACAGCGTTCGAACCCGAGCGATCGATCGATGGCTGTTAACTGAACCCGATGGAGCGATTCCTTCGCTGCTGCTGCTAACTGAAGCCGATCGATTGGATGAACAGTGAGTGTTGCGGGGGGGGGGGGGGGGGGTTGGATGAACAGTGAGCGGGCGTTACCTCTAGATGAACAGGACCCCGTGGTGTGGAGGGCTGGATGAACATTAGACGGTGGAGGGGTGGTCGTGGAGGGGTGGTTGAACAGGACCCCATGGTGTGGAGGGCTGGATGAACAATAGACGATGAAGGGGTGCCCGTGGAGGGGTGGTTGAACAGTAGCCGGTGGAGTAGCGTGCGGTGGAGGCTGGATGAACAGGAGCTCGTGGAGGCTGGAGGAGGTCGACGGTAGCCCGTGGAGGCTGGAGGAGGTCGACAGTGGAGATGAACAGTATCCCGTGGAGTCCTGCTTTGCTTGATGCGCCACACCCCTCCCGGCGAACAGGACCCCTGCTTTCGACCGTAGGGAGGTCCATTTCGTCCGCTTTTGCCGTCACGCCACACCTCCCGATGAACAGGACCCTGCTTCACCGTAGGGAGGTCCGTTTCGTCCGTTTTGCGGTATGCCACACCCCTCCCGATCAACAGGACCCCTGTTTCGACCGTAGGAGGTCCGTTTCCTCCATTTTGCGGTACGCCACACCCCTCCCGATCAACAGGACCCCGTTCCGAACGTAGGAGGTCCATTTCCTCCGTTCTGCAGTATGCCAGGCCTCGTTTCCATCGCCTGTTCTGTCCAAGCCCTCCCGATGAACACGACCACGCATTCCGTTCCGACCCATCCGGTTGGCTCCCACGCGTTTCGTTGCCTCCCGATGAACACGACGCATTCTGGTGCCTCCCCATGAACACGACGCATTCCGTTGCCTCTCCATGAACACGACGACGACGTTGTTTCTCCGTTCCGACCCAGCCATGTACACGAGCCCTCTCCGTACGTATGCGCGAGTAGGCGTTCGAGACCCCACCCGTATGTACACATACGTGGTCAGATTTTCTTTCTTGCACCCCGCCAGACGTGACGTGTACATGCTACGTGCGCCTCTACCACGACACATGTGCGCCTCTACATCCACCAAAGATATATGTACGCACACGTTCGCGACGAATGACAATGCTACGACGCTTCGACCAGGTGGGTCCCGATCGCCGTGCACTTCCTTGCCTACGAAGATGTAGCTGGTGGGTCCCAACGATCGTGGGGACGAATCATTTTTGCCCGGACGCACTTCCTTGCGTGCGAAGATGTAGCTGGTGGGTCCCAGCAGTCAGGGGGCGAATTGTTTTTTTTTGCCCGGACGCACTTCCTTACGTGCGAAGGTGTAGCTGGTGGGTCCCGGCAGTCAGGGGGGAAATGTTTGTGTCGTGAAATACAGTGGCCCGTCCGGTGGGTCCCATTGCCGGTGGAGGAATAATTATTTTATGCGTAATAAGGAGGCACTTCCTTGCTGCGCCGTGGACCCTATCGACCTCTCCACGACAAAGACTCTTCCGATGGAAGTCGGTCGTTGACCACATTGACTACGCCGCACCGAGAGCACCACGGCGGTGGACGACGGCGAGGCCTAAGAAGGGGACGACACGGAGGCAGGGAAGATGTCGGATTTCGGGTTCCGGCAGACCCTCTAGGTTCGAACACTGGAGTTCGCGCGGAGATTTCACCCTCTACCTACCTGCACTTCGCCGCCTCGCTAAGATCTAAGCTATGAAAGGAACAACACAAGAGACGCGGGGTTTATACTAGTTCGGGCCACCATTATGGTGTAATACCCTACTCTAGTTTGTGGTGTGGTGGATTGCCTCTTGGGCTGATGATGATGAACAATACAAGGAAGAACAGCCTCGCGAGGCTCTGTTCTTGGCTGGTGCGATGAACTGCTAGGGGGAGTTCAGTCTCTCTCTCTCTGCGGATTAGGGTGCTGGATCAAGCTGCCCTACTCTGTGAGTGGCTAGTCCTATTTATATGCAGAGGCCCTGGGCCTCTTCCCAAATATTGAGCGGGAAGGGCGCCAACAATTGGCCATTTTGAAGGGGAACATCTAGTACACTTATCCTGACTAAAGTTGGTCCTCACCTGTCAAAGGCTCTAGTGGTGACACTGGCTTGGGCTCCACGATGACCTCCTTCCTGCCGTTGGGATGGTCTTGGTCTTGTTGCATCGAAACGGTTGCCTTTGCTTGATGCTCTCGCCCGCACTTGCCTCCTTTGCACCAAAGAGGAAATGAGGACATCGCGGGCTGGCGCCTACCGGGCGCCATCTGGTCGTCATGGCTTGTGTCATGGGCACCTCGTGAGGTACCCCGCCTTGATCTCTCCGCCTCGCGAGCCACCGACGAGGCTATGCCCGAGGAAGCTCCTGTCGTTCGCTTCATGAGGCTTGGCCCTCGTGGAGGGTCTTGAGCTTGTGTTGATGAAGATGGGCCTTGCTTGGGCCACCCCTTGAGCCACGCCTTGCAGCCGCAGGTAGGCAAGTCTGGGACCCCGTTCCCGTGAACGCCGACAAGAGCCGGGCCCAAGGCGCGCGCGGACTTGGTTGAGCAGAGAAGCGAAGGGGCAAGTGCGAAGCGCCGCGAGCCCTAACAGCCTGCGGCCTTGGGCGTCGCGTGGAGGTTGATTGGACGTGGGCGGACCTGCTCCCCCACGATGCCTCGGCGACTGCACGAATTGACAAGTCCCTGCATGCAAAGACGGTCATGATTACCTGCGATCGTGGAAGTCGGCGGTTGGGCTTCTCCGGTTATAAGTATGGAACGACGCGTGCCCTTCCAGTCCATCTCTTCTTGCTTCTCCTTCTTCTCCGTCCTTGCTCCACCTTGCTGCAATGGCTCCGATCCGCCGGTTCTCCGTGGAAGCGAAGGGAAAGGCCCCCCGAGAGGGTCCCGACCCGCTTTCGCCGAAGAAACGGCTAGCCCTATGCTGTCGAGATGATGGCGCCCGACAGGAGGTGTCGAGGCCTTGGTGCGAGCGGCCGCCGCCAGGGTTCCCGCTGCCCTTGTACGCCCACCTTGCCACGCCCAATATGTGACCCTATCCAAAAGGAACTCGACGGTCCCACCAAGGATAGACCCGCATATTGAAACGCTTTTGCAAGGTGGATATCATTACATCAACATTACATAATAGATGGCGATACATACATAAGGCACAAATGCCACAAGAATACATCAACATCATATACAAGATCAACATCCGACTACGGATGAAACATAAACAGAAACTCAAACGACATCCACCTCGCTAGCCCAGGCTGCCGACACCGGAACCTATCCCCGATCGAAGAAGAAGCGTAAGAAGAACTTAAATACAAGCAAACATCGCTCTCACGCCATGATCATCGCATAACCTGTACTCAAGAATCGGTGGTGTAGAAATCAGTGAGCCACGAGGACTCAACAATCCCATTACCATGGGTATCAAGACTAGCAAAGCTTAATGGGAAAGGAAGGGATAAAGTGATGAGGTTGCAGCAGCTGCTAAGCATGATATGGTGGCTAACATACGCAAATGAGAGCGAGAAGAGGAACAAAGGAACGGTCACGTCAACTAGTAATGATCAAGAAGTGATCCTGAACTCCTACTTACGTTAGACATAACCCGTAAACCGTGTTCTCCTCTCGATCAACTCCGAAAAGAGACACTCACGATTACGCACACACGGTTGGTGTATTTTAGAAGAGTTTACTTCAAGTTTACTACAACCGGATATTAACAAATTCCCATCTCGCCACATAACCGCAAGGGCACGGCTTTCGAAAGTTTATACCTGCAGGGGTGTCCCAACTTAGCCCATGATAAGCTCTCGCGATCAACGAAGGATATTCCTTCTCCCGGAAGACCCGATCAGTCTCGGAATCCGGCTACAAGACATTTCGACAAAGCAATAAAACAAGACCAAAGAAAGCCGCCGATGTGCCGACAAATCCCGATAGGAGTCGCACGTACCTCGCTCGTGGCACACCGGATAAGTCAAGCTACGAGTAAAACCAACCCTCGAGTTGCCCTGCAGGCCTCAAGCAGTTGCTCGGTTCGGACCAACACTCGAAGGAGCACCGCCCGGGGGCTAAATAAAGATGACCCTTGGGCTGCGAAACCCAAGGGAAAAAGGGCATAGGTGAGGAAAATGGTAAAACCAATGTTGGGCCTTCTTTGGAGGAGTCTTATTCAAAGCGAACTGTCAAGGGGGTCCCATAAATCACCCAACCGCGTTAGGGACGCAAAATCCGGGAACATAATACCGATATGATGGAAGCTAGGACGGCAAGAGTGGAACAAAACACCAGGCATAAGACCGAGCCTTCCACCCTTTACCAAGTATATAGATGCATTAATTAAATAAGATATATTGTGATATCCCAACAAGTAAACATGTTCCAACAAGGAACAACATCTCCATGTTCCAACACGGAACAAACTTCATCTTCACCGCAACTAACAACGCTTATAAGAGGGGCTGAGCAAAGCGGTAACATAGCCAAACAACGGTTTGCTAGGAAGGGTGCAAAAGGTTAGAGGCTGACATGGCAATTTGGGAGGCTTGATAAACAGGTGATAGGTAGCGCAGCATAGCGATAGAACGAAGCAACTAGCATGGCAATGATAGTAGTGAGATTCAGGGTAGCGGTCATCTTGCCTGGAATCCCGCAAGGAAGAAGACCGATTCCATGAAGAAGACGAACGGATGAAGCCGAACCAAGCGTAGACGAACGAATCCTCACGATCGCAACGAAACAGGAACTAACAAGAAGAAGCACACAACATAGTAAACACACCACACATAGACAAGACATGATGCACAACCAAGCATGATGCATGACAGGACTACATGAAGCTACTCATGGCAAGAGATGATGCAAACAAGAACAACACATCAAGGCAAGTTTAAATGAGGCGGAAACAACATATAACAATTCCTAAGTCCTCATATGCAAATTTCGAAATTGGTCCAGATCTGAATAAACCTTATGTTCAAGTTGTTAAACAGAAAGTTAAGATGCACCACGATGATCTACACGAAATTCTAGTCAAGTTGCATATAAAGTTCATTAGATTCGGAGCTACGGCCTAGAAGATATGAGCAAAACAAGTTAAGCATGACATTGATGCAAAATGAACCCAAACATCAAGAAAACACATCAAAACAAAAATGCAACATGATAATATGAAACTACATGCAATTCTAAGCAAGTTTCATATAGAGCACAACAAAACGGAGCAACGGTTCAACACATACACACAATACAAGTTATAGCAACAATATGTCCAAAACAGCAACTAGGCATATTGCAAGCATCAAAACAACATGCTACAGCATCTCAACGTAATAACAAAAGGCATGGGAATGATGTACAGGTAAAGCATGACAAAACATGAACACTGAGATATCTACAGAACTCACTACAACATGCTCAAAATGACATGGCAAGATTGCAAATAATAACAGTTTCAGACTTTAGCAGAAATAACATCAGGTTGCAATGTTTAGAGCTACCAAACAACATGTTACAGCAAGCTATCAAGTCAAACTAGAGCGTGGAATGAATATACTAAATGCATAGAACAAAAGTCCTTTAGTGACCATGAGCCAAAAAGGATCAGAAGATATGATGGCACCCATGTAAACATGGCAAGTTATATTACAGATTTATACATGGCAGGAACAACAATAAGTAGGCATGTTGGTGAGCTTGAACCGCTCACCACAGAGCAATAAATGGCATGGCAAGGTAACCAACAGCAAGAAGACATGGCATAAAAGCTATACATGTCAAGAACAACATCATAGCATGCACGGATCAACTACAACAACCTTGGCAAAATTGAATAACATGTAAACAATCTGCCAGGAAACATTTTATAGCAAAAGTAGAGCTCGATTGACTCAAGTTGTGACACTCCATAATTGCAAAAAAGGGCATGGTTGAATAGATCAAGACATTTATAACAAAACATCCTTACTGAAGTATCTCAAAATATGCATGGATCTCTCGGTAGCTTCAAGTTTACATAGCAACAAAATATAACAGAATCTGTCAGGAAAACAGCAACAGCAAGTACCCTACTTAACAAGCTTGATGCACGCACTACACAACTCACAAAAATACATGGCAAGCACCCCTGGAAAGAAGGCATGGCATATTCCAAAACACATGTAGGACTCAAGTTCATAGGATGCACACATCAATCATGGCAAAAATGACAAAAGTGCATGTTCTGATAAGAATCTGAAACTAACATCACATAGCCCTCTTCTAACAGCATTTCGGGCATCAAGATAAGCTCAAATGAAAATAATGCGAGTACATGAAATGATGTACTCATCTATACGCACAATTTGACATATTACATGCACGAAACGGAGCTACGGATGCAGAGTTATGATGCGATGAAAATGCATGAAAATAGTAGCAGATTCGGGGACTTGGGGATTTCGGGGGTCAACCTCGTTTGACCGGATCTCGATCGGGATCCTGGCTGGATGCCGAGGACGGCAATGGCGCGAGCTCGCCGGAGACGGGGCGGAGCGGGCGAGAGGGCCGGGCGAGGGAGGAGGCCGGCCGGCCGGCGTACGGGTCAGCCGGCTTTAAGCGGGCGCGGCCGGACGGGCGACGAGGAGGCGGCGGGAGGCGGCACGGCAACAAGACCGGGCGGCGGGCGGCGCGACTGTGTGGCGGCGGCGCCATGGGCGCACGGCGCGGCCGCATGGGTCGAGGAGGCTGCCGAGCCGGCAGCGGGTGGCGGGTGGCGGTGCGGGCGCCGGCCACGTGGCAGCTCTCGGTAGGGCGGGGCGGCGGCGCTGACGGGCGGACATGTCCGGTGGCGGTGGACGTGTCCGTCGGCGGGAGTGAGGAAGGAGCTAGGGTTTTGGACCAAATTTCAAGGGTGCACATATTTATAGGTAGAGGGAGCTAGGAGACTCCAAATGAGGTGCGGTTTTCGGCCACGCGATCGTGATCGAACGACCGAGAGCATGGAGGGGAGTTTGCTGGGTTTTGGGCCACTTTCGAAGGGGTGTTGGGCTACAAACAAAAGAGGCTTTGCGGTTACCCGGTTAACCGATGGGCTATCAAACGACCTCCAAATGGCACGAAACTTGACAGGCGGTCTACCGGTGCTATATCAAGGCCGCTTGACAAACCTCGGTCCATTCCGAGACTGTTTAACACCCGCACACGAAAAGAGGCAAAAGGGGGCGCCGGGAGACATAGGAGTGCCGGATTGCAAAACGGACAACGGGGAAAATGCTCGGATTCATGAGAAGAACACGTATGCACAATGAGATGCACATGATGACATGATAAAAATGCAGATGATGACATGGCAAAGTGCAACACGCAAGCACATGACAAGGCAACGACGGCGAATAACTGGCAGACACCTGGTGCATCGGATCCGGGGCGTTACAACACTCCTCCACTAACAAGAGATCTCGTCCCGAGATCTTAGGACCGAGACGGAAGGGAAAAAGGATGAGGTGAAAGAAGAACTCAAGAGAAGAAGCAAAGAATCGAGAGCACTCGAGAAAAAGAGAGGAACGACGAGAATGACGAGAATCGAAAGCTCGCGGAATCGGATAGACTATGAAAGCACTCGTTCTAACCGGAGTGGTTAGAATGAGAAAAGAAACGGATAAGACCGAAAGGATTTAGGCAGCACACCGTTGAACAAGGAAAGAATAGAACATGAGCTTCAGAAGATGGAATGACACTTGACGAGATAAACAACGCAATGCCTCCTAAGAATTGAAAGAATTTGAATGAAAAGAACTCAGAAGGAAGGATTGGACGGAGTTGTTGAGAAAATCAACAACGAAAAGAATAAGCTTGTTGTGGTCTTATCGGTAACATCTCAAGATCATAAGGTGATAACCTGCCACAACCGGAAATGATTGGATAGCTGGGAAGAACGAAGAAATGCAAAACTCCACTTCAAAAGAAAATGAAGAATTAATTGCACTTCGAGACGCGAAAAGAAAAGATACTTGAACTCCACCAACAAAATCTTGATGAACTCTTGAAGGAAGAATCAATCTGGAACGATGACCTCCGATTAAAAGAAACTGAAACAACTTCAAATACTCGGATGGGTGAGAAAAAGAATTTCCGACAAACAGAATAATTCGAGAGGGTAACAAGAAGCTAGAACCACGAATCTCCGGGAGAACGGACAAGATTTAAGAGAAACTCTACTTCGATCTTCAAATGAAGACTTGAAACACCACCAAAATTACTGAGGTACTCCGGTAGAATGAAAAGCAGAGAGGTTGAGCCAACAATGAAAATGATTTGAAATCGATCTTGGAAAGGCATCTGATCGATGAAATTCATTCTACGCCAAACTCGAAAAGAATTGAGAATAATTCCGGGAAATAGAAGAGTCGTAAGATCCTCGGAAAAGACACGTGGGTTAGGGCCCACTAAAAGAGAACACCGTTGGAAAGGGATGTTGAACAGATAGATGATGCACCGGAAGAACTGAAATATTTGACTGAGGTGACAACCTCGAATTAATAGAATGCGAACATGAATCTTCTGAGATGTCTTCAACACTCCGGGATAAAAGAATGGCGAGAGGAGGAACGAGCAAGGGGAAAACTTCGAAGGAAAAGAATATGATTAACTCGAAAAACTTGATTTGAGTGCACCGGAAAAAGAAAGGATGAAGAATGACGAACAAGACAAGAAATCACCGGTTGAAATAATTGAGGGAAGACTGAAGAAACTCCACACGAATGCAATTGATGGTCAAAACAGACTCAAACTCCGGGAAGAAGAGGGTGGGAGGGCGGGAAAACAAAGGAAACTTGGAAGGGGAAACCGACGAATATCTTGAAGATAAAACACCGGTTGAAATCATTGAGGAAAGAAAGCAAAGACTCTTCACGAGTAGGATGGATACTCGATTACGGGCTCCGGTTCCGAGATGAAAAGGGATGGGAGGGTGGGAAAAGAAAACCTTTGGGGATTTAACTCAAAGATGAAGAGGCTCGAGTCAACTTGACGAGAAATGCACGGATGAAAAGAGCCGAGGAGCAACGATCGAAAAACCAACTGCGTGATCCTAAAGAAAAATTTGAAGGGGAAGAGAAGTAATTCAAAACACCTACGTCAAGGTTCCTGACAAGAGCGACGAAGGGCTGGGGAGTAAAAAGAATTCCTACTCTCCGATATAACTAGACTCCGAAAACAGTTTTCTTCTAGACTCAACAATGGCCAAACTACACGATCAATCAAGGGGGCTCCTAGGGTCGGTCGAGGCTCTGGTACCAACTTGTCACGCCCAATATGCGACCCTATCCAAAAGGAACTCGAAGGTCCCACCAAGGATAGACCCGCATATTGAAACGCTTTTGCAAGGTGGATATCATTACATCAACATTACATAATAGATGGGGATACATACATAAGGCACAAATGCCACAAGAATACATCAACATCATATACAAGATCAACATCCGACTACGGATGAAACATAAATGTAAACTCAAACGACATCCACCTCGCTAGCCCAGTCAGCCGAATTCGAACCTATCCCCGATCAAGAAGAAGCAGAAGAAGAACTCCAATACAAGCAAACATCGCTCTCACGCCATGATCATCGTGACAACCTGTACTCAAGAATCGGTGGTGTAGAAATCTGTGAGCCACGAGGACTCAAAGAATCCCATTACCATGGGTATCAAGACTAGCAAAGCTTAATGGGAAAGGAAGGGATAAAGTGGTGAGGTTGCAAGCAGCCGCTAAGCATGATATGGTGGCTAACATACGCAAATGAGAGCGAGAAGAGGAACAAAGGAACGGTCGTCAACTAGTAATGATCAAGAAGTGATCCTGAACTCCTACTTACGCCGACATAACCCGAAACCGTGTTCTCCTCTCGATCAACCCGAAAAGAGACACTCACGGTTACGCATTAATCGTTGGTGTATTTTAGAAGAGTTTACTTCAAGTTTACTACAACCGGATATTAACAAATTCCCATCTGCCACATAACCGCTGGCACGGCTTTCGAAAGTTTATACCCTGCAGGGTGTCCCAACTTAGCCCATGATAAGCTCTCCCGATCAACGAAGGATATTCTTCTCCCGGGAAGACCCGATCAGTCTCGGAATCCGGCTACAAGACATTTCGACAAAGAATAAAACAAGACCAGCAAAGCCGCCCGATGTGCCGACAAATCCCGATAGGAGTTGCATGTACCTCGTTCTCAGGGCACACCAGATAATTCAAGCTACGAGTAAAACCAACCCTCGAGTTGCCCCGTGGTGGCCCCGCAGGCTGCTCGGTTCGGACCAACACTCGAAGGAGCACCGCCCGGGGGCTAAATAAAGATGACCCTTGGGTCATGGAAACCCAAGGGAAAAAGGGCATAGGTGAGGCAAATGGTAAAACCAATGTTGGGCCTTCTTGGAGGAGTCTTATTCAAAGCGAACTGTCAAGGGGGTCCCATAAATCACCCAACCGCGTTAGGGACGCAAAATCCGGGAACATAATACCGATATGACGGAAGCTAGGACGGCAAGAGTGGAACAAAACACCAGGCATAAGACCGAGCTTTCCACCCTTTACCAAGTATATAGATGCATTAATTACTAGAACATGAACACTGAGCTATCTCCAGAACTCACTAGAACATGCTCAAAATGACATGGCAAGATTGCAAATAATAACAATTTCAGACTTTAGCAGAAATAACATCAGGTTGCAATGTTTAGAGCTATCAAACAACATGTTACAGCAAGCTATCAAGTCAAACTAGAGCATGGCATGAATCTACTAAATTCATAGGACAAAAGTCCGTTAGTGACCATGAGCCAAAAAGGACCAGAAGATATGATGGCACCCATGTAAACATAGCAAGTTATATTACAGATTTATACATGGCAGGAACAACAATAAGTAGGCATGTTGGTGAGCTTGAACCGCTCACCACAGAGCAATACATGGCATGGCAAGGTAACCAACAGCAATAATACATGGCATAGAAGCTATACATGGCAAGAAAAACATCATAGCATGCACGGATCAACTACAACAACCTTGGCAAAATTGAATAACATGTAAACAATCTGCCAGGAAACATTTTATAGCAAAAGTAGAGCTCGATTGACTCAAGCTATGGCACTCCATAATTGCAAACAAGGGCATGGATGGATAGAGCAAGACATGTATAACAAAACATCCTTACTGAAGTATCTCAAAATATGCATGGATCTCTCGGTAGCTTCAAGTTTACATAGCAACAGAATATAACAGAATCTGTCAGGAAAACAGCAACAGCAAGTACCCTACTTAACAAGCTTGATGCACTCACTACACAACTCACAAAAATACATGGAAAGCACCCCTGGAAAGAAGGCATGGCATATTACAAAACACATGTAGGACTCAAGTTCATAGGATGCACACATCAATCATGGCAAAAATGACAAAAGTGCATGTTCTGATAAGAATCTGAAACTAACATCACGTAGCCCTCTTCTAACAGCATTTCGGGCATCAAGATAATCTTAAATGAAAATGACGCAAGTAGATGAAATGATGTACTCATCGAGGCGAACAACTTGACATATTACACGCACGAAACGGAGCTACGGATGCGGAGTTATGATGCGATGAAAATGCATGAAAATAGTAGAAGATTCGGGGACTTAGGGATTTCGGGGGTCAACCTCGTTTGACCGGATCTGGATCGGGATCCCGGCACGGATGTTTGACCGGATCTGGATCGGGATCCCGGCACGGATGCCGAGGACGGCGGCGCGAGCTCGCCGGAGACGGGGCGGAGCGGGCGCCGGAGAGGGCCGGGCGAGGAGGCTACCGGCCAGCGGCTGGCGGCGCCGGGCGCGGGCAAGGGCGGCGCGGCCGGACGGGCGACGAGGAGGCGGCGGGCGGAGGCGGCACGGGCGGCGCACTGTGGTAGCGGGCGGACGCCGCTGGGAGCGGGCGCGGAGGCGAGGCGGCGGGCGCGGGCGCTGTGGCGACGCGTGGCCGGATGGGCCGGGAGGGCTCGCGCTGGCCGAAAGCGGCCGCGACGAGGTGGTGGCGGCGGCGCGGGCGCCGGGGCCACGTGGCAGCTCCTGGTAGGGCGGGGGCGGCGACGCTGACGAGCGGACATGTCCGGGCGGCGGGTGGACGTGTCCGTCGGCGGGAGGAGGAAGGAGCTAGGGTTTTGGACCCGAAATTTCGAAGGGGTGCACATATTTATAGGTAGAGGGAGCTAGGAGACTCCAAATGAGGTGCGGTTTTCGGCCACGCGATCGTGATCGAACGACCGAGAGCATGGAGGGGAGTTTGCTGGGTTTTGGGACACTTTGGAAGGGGTGTTGGGCTGCAAACAAAAGAGGCTTTGCGGTTACCCGGTTAACCGATGGGGTATCAAACGACCTCCAAATGGCACGAAACTTGACAGGCGGTATACCGGTGCTATATCAAGGCCGCTTGACAAACATCGGTCCATTCCGAGACCGTTTAACACCCGCACAAGAAAAGAGGCAAAAGGGGGCGCCGGGAGACATAGGAGTGCCGGATTGCAAAACGGACAACGGGGAAAATGCTCGGATTCATGAGAAGAACACATATGCACAATGAGATGCACATGATGACATGATAAAAATGCAGATGATGACATGGAAAAGTGCAACACGCAAGCACATGACTAGGCAACGACGGCGAATAACTGGCAGACACCTGGTGCATCGGATCCGGGGCGTTACACACCTTGAGGGCCCTGCAGGAGTTGATGCCGAGCGCCATGGACGACGCCGCCGTCGGCGTCGGCGTGTCACGGCGGTGCACGTTGTCCCTCCTGGAGTTCATGCCGAGGGCTCCTCCCGAGAGTTTTTGCTCCACGCCGCCATGCCTCCTCAGTCTTGAATCCGCCTTCCTCCCTCCTTCGCCTTCGTGATGTCGCAGGGGAGATACTTGAGCTACAGTTGCAAAGACGCCGGCTGCAACACCTCGCGATCAAGCGGAGGTCGCGTTCGCTCCGGGCAAGGTCTTCATGACTCAAGGCTGGGGCGAGATCGCCCGGGTCTGCAGGGCGAGGGGCGCCCTCGCAATCCACCTGGAGTACGACGACGCTTCCATGATGCTCTTCAAGGTCTTTGACGCGGAAGGACGCCGACTGGAGTGCTGCCCTGAGAGAGGTGGTCGGGCTCCCGCGCGAGACCAGCTCGCCGATCGCTCCTCGCGGCTCCTCAGCGGCGGAGGCGCGGAGGGTCCGGCGACTCCGCCCGAAGCTCTTCGCGACCGGAGACGAAGCGACGACAGCTACGAGCCCCGAGCCTGCGCCGCTCTCGAGCAGTGACGGGCTCGCCAGCCGCCGCCGCCTCGACCGATGAGGTTGGCGCGTCCCCGCGCCCACCGTTGATGATGGCGTCTCTTGCGTGGGCACGTGTAGTTAGCGTTCTTTAGGATCTGCTCTCGCGAGGAATCAAAAGCGCCGCCTGTGGGGGCTTGTAAGGTGCCTATGGTTCTGTTTGTTAATATAGTCCTCGCCTCAAGTAGTGCGAGATGCTCATTCTCAGTATTAGCTTAGTTCTTCCTTCGAACTTCACGAGGGCTTGGTGCTTTCTGCGCCCGTGTGTTCCGTCCCAAGGCAGGCTTCAGCCGCCGCCGGTATGCCAGTGTCGCGATGCCGTGGTCAAGGCCAGAGGTGAGCGGCCCGGGTCTAGTAAGAGCCCCCGAGTCGCGATGCTCAGAGGTCCCTTTAGCGCCGAAGCAGCCATCGCTCGGTGAGAAAGGAGTGCGGCGCTATAACACGGGATTGCATTGGGTGCGGGGACGGTGCTGCGCCAGCTAGTGTTTCTGGAGGGTGACTTATCTCGAGAGTCAGGAACCGCTTCCTGGTGCGGCACTGGGTCCGCGCATCGGCTGGCAAGGGGTTGCCTGGCGAGGTCCCTGCGTGCCTCTTCCCTCACGCCTTTGCTCCCCTTTCTGCTCTACGTCCTCGGGTCCCGGCCCTCGAGCGGGTCTCAGCCGTCGTTAGTATGCCAGGTTGCGATGCCGTGGACAAGGCCAGAGGGTGAGGGCTGGAGAGCCAGTAGGAGCCATGAGTCGCAATGCTCATGTACCCGCCCTTTAACGCGCAAGCGGTTCGCATGGGCGAGAGTGAAGAAGACGCCGTGAGGGCCTCGCCTGGCACTGCGCCTTGAAGGGATCCTGCAGGCTCACCATAAAAAGAACAAGTGTCCGCTATGACAAGCAACGGTCAGCTATGGGTTGCTTTGGAGAGGTGACGAGGCACTGAAGGCCTGACGAGGTGGCGCTGTGCGGGGCTTCCGCGGCCAGAGCTCAGCCGTTCAGGTTTGTCGGCGTTGCAGGGACGGACCCATGCGCAAGCGCCGTGCCGCTGGGGAGCAGCTCTCAGTTGGTGTTAGTTGAGCAGGCAACTAGGTCAAGCACGTTAATCACGAAGAAGCAAGTTCATTTAGATAGATGCAGGGAAGGCAGACATCGCTGGGTCTGGCCCGAGCGACTTGGGGATGATGCAGCCCGAGGGGCGCCCCCAACAAAGTAAGCTAAGAACATGAAGTAAAAGGGATACATGCCGCATGGACGGACCCACATGGCCTGGGAATGATGCAGCCCTGGGGGGCGCTCCCAGCTGGAAATGAAACTTGAAGGATGTCACCTGATAACGTTGAGGACGAGGGGATGCTGAAGTAGCGGACGCCGTGGGCTGCGGAAGCCGGCCTTCACGAGCCCCTAGGCCCAGGAGCCTCGGGAGGCTCCGGAGGCGCTGGTGGCTCCTCGCGGACCATCTCCATCTCCGCCAGGACTGCGGAACGCCTGGCCTCTTGAGCCTCCAGGATTCTCCCCATGAGGCGCTGGTATGTGGCGGCCGCGTTCGGCATGCCGTAAGGCATGCGAACGTAGCTGTGGGGTGAGCCTTCGCAGCGCCCCGCGCGTGAGGGCCAGAAGCGCTCCTGAGAGGCGGCTCGGTTGAGCCCTGGTATGTCAATGCAGACGCGCAGCCCACCATCCTCGCCTGGATGGGGAGGTATGGCGGTGTGGCGGCTGCCACTCATGACTCTTGACTCCTGCAACTCCTGTGGTGATCTCGACCGACGAACTCCCGAGGGTTTGGCCCTCCTTGCCTTGCTCCTTCCCCGAGGGAAACGTGCTTTGAAGCGCGCCTCCAAGTGGTGCCCAAGCGCCTCCCTCGTGACCTTGGCAAGGTCGGTGGCCCTCCAGGAGAGAGCCCCCGAGCCTTGCTTGAGGAGGGCGCCGGGCGCGCCTTCCTATGCGACAGAAGGAGGTGCCCCCTGAGCAGCGGACCCCGAGGGGCCTGCCTCGAGGGTCGGGCCTGACGATGTCTTCTTCTTCTTGGGAGCGGTCTCGGGGAGCCTCACGCTCCTGCGATCTGGGTCTTCAAGTGATGCGGCTTGAAAGGCTCGCTCCAGGGAGCACACTGCGTCTCTCTCTTCACAAGGCACCGTGATGACTCCGCCACTTCCTAGCATCTTGAGGACGTTGTAGCCGTGATGAGTCACGGCCATGAACTTGGCCAGAGCTGGGTACGCGAGGATGGCATTGTATGGCAGGCGAATGTGGGCGACATCGAAGTCGATGAGCTCGGTGCGGTAGTTGTCGCGCCGCTCAAGGTGACAGGGAGGCGGACCTGCCCAATCGGAACCGTGGAGCCATCGATGACTCTGGAGAAAGGCTTGGTTGGCTGAAGCTGATTGTAAGGCACTTGGAGATTGTTGAATGTCTCTACGGACAGGATATTGAGCCCTGCTCCGCCGTTGATGAGGGTCCTTGTGACTTGCACGTTGCTGATGATTGGGGAACAAAGCATCGGGAGGACTCCGGCTGTGGTCACAAGACTTGAGCTGATCCGCTGAGCTGAATGTGATGGCGCATGCTGACCACCTGAGAGGGCGTGTGGCTTCGAGCTTGGGGAGGACTGCATTCACTTCACGGGCGAACTGCTTGAAAATGCGTTGAGAGGCTGGGGCTTGAGCTCCGCCTAGGATGCAAGCGATCGCGTGTGGCTCCTGGAAGCCCCCAGCCCCCTCGTCCTGATGATGGTCCTCGTTTCTCCTTGGCTGCGGTGGCAGAGGAGGGAGGCCTGCGTTTCCTTGCAGGCGATCCTCGCGAGGCTGATCCCTCCAGTCTCCCTCGCGAGGTTGATCCTGCCAACGATCCTCGTGAAGTCGGTCGCGCCACCCTTGGCGAGGGCCACGGTCTTCCTAGCGTCCTGTGTTTCTTCCTCCTCCTCGGCCGTAGCCTCGATCATTGCGGTCGGGGCGTCGGCTAATCCTCCCTTCTCGCACGATCCGGAGCTCTTGACATTCGTTGGTGTTGTGGGTGTGGAGGTCGTGGTACACACAGTACCGGCTGCCCTTGGAAGACTTGGGCTGATCTCTGCCCCGCTTGGTGTCTGGTTCGCCATGAGCACGACAGCCCCTTGCGCTTCACGCCCTTGGCCTTGGATTTCTTCTCTTCAGGTTCGCGCTGGCAGCTCGAGGAGGAAAGGCGCCCTTCCTCAGCCCTGGCGCACTTGGTTGCCAAGTTGAACAACTCCAAGGAAGTGCATAGATCTTCATGCATCGCCAGCTCCTCCTTCATCTTGACGTCACGCACACCGTCGGAGAAGGCAGAGATGATGGCCTCCTCAATCACCTTGGGAATCTTGAGGCGTGTGTTGTTGAAGCGCTGGATGTACTTCTGCAGGGTCTCCCGGTTGCTTGATGCGGCACATGTCGCCACGGCAGGAGGCCGGTCGCGAGTACCTTGGAAGTTGGCGATGAAGCGGGTGCGCATCTCGTCCAAGGAGGAGATCTTGCCAGGAGCCAGGTGCGGGCTCCGTCCTTGAGTGCCATGGGAAACCAGTTCACCATGACCTTCTCGTCCCCGTTGGCGGCTTCGATGCCCAGCTCATAGAGCTGGAGGAACTCCGCAGGGTCGGCCGTGCCGTCGTAGCGAGGAGGCAGGTCTGGCTTGAACTTGCCGGGCCACGCGACGCTGCGCAGCTCGACGGTGAAGGCGCGTCAGCCTGCTGTGGCCACGGGAGGCCTTTGGTGACGAAGAGCCTGGTCTTGCGGGTCCCCATGCGCTGCAGCTGGGAGCAGCGCGAGGTCTTGGCGTGCTGGAGCAGGAGCGTGGTCGAGATGAGCCGGTGCAGGGAGCACTCGGGCGGCTTCTTGGGGGTGAGGGACTTCTTGGCAGCTCTGCTATTGCTGTGCTGGCGCCGGACGAAGCGGGTTCCGCCCAAGGGCCACGCACCTTGGGGCCAAGGCGCCTTCTTGAGGGGGAGGCGGCTGAGGCGCCCCCGAAGCTTCATCACCCGCGCAGGGCGGGGCGCGGTGCAGCGAGAAGGACGACGCGGGGGAGCCCCCTGCGGCACGGACGAGCTCGGCGACGCGGTCGAGCCACTCTTCGTAGACGTTGTTGACAGGGCGGTAGTGCATGAGCTCGTTTGCCGCGATGAGCGCATCTCGAGCCTCCATGGGTGCGCGGAGCGCGCGGGACGAACAACCAGCGGGGGTGAGTGAAGGAGTAGCGGTACGGCCGTCTCGCCTCACGGACGGGTGCTGGGACGATGCTTGCTGCTCGTTCCCCGCCGGGCCGGTGGCGGCGTTGACGACAGGCGACGGGGAACGGCGGGGACGGCCGCCGACGGGGGCCGTCTGGGCGACGCGGGAAGCAAGAGCGGCTGGCGCTCGGCACGGGCCCGGCGAGCGTCTGACATGGATGCGGTGGTCGGCGAAGAACAGGGCGGCAGAAGACAAGTTCCGGCGCACCCCTACCTGGCGCGCCAAATGTCGGATTTCGGGTTCCGGCAGACCCTCTAGGTTCGAACACTGGGGTGCGCGCGGAGATTTCACCCTCTACCTACCTGCACCTCGCCGCCTCGCTAAGATCTAAGCTATGAAAGGAACAACACAAGAGACGCAGGGTTTATACTAGTTCGGGCCACCATTGTGGTGTAATACCCTACTCTAGTTTGTGGTGTGGTGGATTGCCTCTTGGGCTGATGATGATGAACAATACAAGGAAGAGCATCCTCGCGAGGGTCTGTTCTTGGCTGGTGCGATGAACTGCTAGGGAGAGTTCAGTCTCTCTCTCTCTCTCTGCGGATTAGGGTGATGGATCAAGCTGCCATACTATGTGAGTGGCTAGTCCTATTTATATGGAGAGGCCCTGGGCCTCTTCCCAAATATTGAGCGGGAAGGGCACCAACAATTGGCCATTTTGAAGGGGAACATCTAGTACACTTATCCTGACTAAAGTTGGTCCTCGCTTTGTCAAAGGCTCGTGGTGACGCCCGGCTTGGGCTCCACAATGACTTCCTTCCTGCCGCTGTAACGGTCTTGGTCTTGTTGCACAAGCGGATGCCTTTGCTTGATACTCTTGCTCGCGCTTGCTCCCTTTGCACCAAAGAGGAAAGGAGGACATCAAGGCTGGGCTGGCGCCGCCTCGGGCGCCATCGGCCGTCATGGCTGCGCCATGGGCACCTCGTGAGGTACCCCACCTTGATCTCTCCGCCTCCTCATGAGCTAGCTCGACGAGGTCGTGCTCGAGGAAGCTCCTGCTGCTCGCCTCATGAGGCTTGGCCCTCGCGAGGGTCTTGAGCTTGTGTTGATGAAGATGGGCCTGCTGGGCCACCCCTTGAGCCACGCCTGCAGCCAGCAGTAAGCAAGTCTGGGGACCCCTGCCTTAACACCGACAGAAGACTCGGCAGCTTGTTTCCCATGAGGGGAGTACGACTGCATTTGAGGGTTTACTGTCTGCTCGCCGTCACGGAGAATAACAGCAGGTGTGGGTGAGTAGAGGGATGGCTAGGCCAGCGATGGGAGTACGGTGGGGCAGTGAGGCCTCCACGGCAGCACAGCCGGCCGCGGGGAGGAGGGAGCATGCAGTCCCGCCGGCGCTTGTTTGAGCGGCTGGAGCAGGAAGAGCAGAGAATGAAGAAGCACGACGGAAGTTGGATGGACATCCAACCGTCACTGCTTGTGCGTCAACCTTTTTTTAAGGAAGGCCTCAAATCTGTGGAAAACAGCATACAACCCATCTGCCATTATTTCTAATAATTTACAGCCCATTTGCTAATTCTTAAGGTTTTTTTGGAGCCCATATTCTTTTTGTTAGCATTACAGCCCATATTGTGGCCACGGTTAAAAAATTATACGAAAATTTGCATATTTCTGTGCGGTCCGAACTGCTTTTAATCCCGAAATTTCGACTCACATTCAAACTGATTTTAAAAATATGTATATCAATATAAAATCCAACAAATAATCCACGCATAAAAATTAATGTAATTTAAAATATTGAAATGAAAAAAAATTGAAACTAATTGCCGGTTTGATGTGTTTTAAAAATGTACAACCCATTTCTCATTACTGATGGGCCATTTTCTCGGCCAGCCGAATGAAAGCTCTCCTCGTCTTGAAAGATTTGCGGCCCAACAGGCCTGACAAAGCGACATACTTGGAAAATCACAAAAAAACTGGGTTGTGGCCGTGGACCCAGCTGTCAGCCTCTCCACGTACAGTACTCTTCCGATGGAAGTCGTTCCTTGACCACATTGACCACACCGCGCGGACAACACCACGGCGGTGGACGACGACGAGGCCTAGGAAGGGGACGACGCGGAGCCGGGGAAGACGCGGCAGTGGAAGCCCGCGCGGAGAGGAGTACGAGGGTTCACTGGTTCGGGCTGCGGTGTGTGAGGTTGCCGCCGCCGCAGGGCCCGCCAGCGGTGGGAATAGTAGGGGCGGCGAGGCCTCCATGTAGCACAGCCACCACAGGAGGCAGGAGCATGCGGCACGCACCGACGCTACTTTGGGCGGCCGGAGCAAGAAGACCAGAGGTTGAAGAAGCACTACGGCCGTTGTATGGACATCGCACGGTCACTGGAGCTAGAATCGCTCATATTTACTAAGTTGAGAAAGCCCTTCGTCCCGTCCAACTTAGTAGGCCCATTAAGACAGCCTCCCACCAAGGTGGGTCCCGGCTTAGCCGGGGAGTATTCATTTTTTGTGCGTAATAAGGAGGCACTTCCGTGGGTCCGAGCTAACAAATGGGGAACTTTTTGCGAAATGCGGTGGCCCGTCGGTGGGTCCCAACCGTGGGAAACAATTTTTTTGCAAAATCTATTGGCCCGTCCGTGGGTCCCCGCTGTCGGTGGAGGAATAATTATTTTCCGCAGAATAAGGAGGCACTTCCTTGCATCGCCGTGGACCCACTGTCACCTCTCCACGCACAAGATTTTTTTCGATGGAAGTCGGTCGTTGACCACATTGACCACGTCGCGCCGAGAGCACCACGGCGGTGGACGACGGCGAGGCCTAGGAAGGGGATGACGCAGAGCCGGGCCACGGGAGGCAGGAGCAGGCGGCACGACCAGCGCTGCTTTGGGCGGCTGGAGCAAGAAGACCAGAGGTTGAAGAAGCACTATGGCCGTTGGATGGACATCATACGGTCACTGGAGTATTGGCTAAGTTGACAAAGCCCTCCGTCATCGTCAACTTAGTAGGCCCACAAGTCAGCCCAACAATATGGTGGGTCCCAGCTAGCAGGGGGTATTCATTTTTTTGGGCATAATAAGGAGGCACTTCCTTGCATGCGAAGATATAGCTGGTGGGTCCGACCTGTCAGCGGGGGGAACGTTTTTTCGCGAAATACAGAGGCCCTTCCTGTGGGTCCTAGCTGTCAGGTGGAGGAATCATTATTTTGCGCATAATAAGGAGGCATTTCCTTGCGTGCAACCGTGGACCCAGCTATCAGCCTCTCCACGTATAGTCCACTTCCTATGGATGTCGTTCATTGACCAGGCCGCGCCGAGAGCACCAGGGCGGTGGACGACGGCGAGGCCTAGGAAGGGAACGACACGGAGCGAGGGAATACTCGGCAGTTGTTTCCCACGCGGAGGAGTACGAGGGTTTACTAGTTCGTCTGCCGTCGCCGGAGAATAACATCATGTGTGTGTGAGTAGAGGGATGGCTAGGCCAGCGATGGGAGTACGGTGGGGCCGTGAACTCTTGGCAAAGATAGCCGGCCGCAGGAGGAGGGAGCAGCGGTCAGCTGGCGCTTGTTTGAGCGGCCGGAGCATGAAGAGCAGAGATTGAAGAAGACGACAACCGTTGGATGGACATCCAACAGTCACCGCCTCGTGTGTTGACTAAGTTGATGTATGCTATGTGCGTGAACCTTTTTTTATGAAAGCATACGCGTCAACCTGTAGTAGGTGCACAAGTCAGCCTCAAATCTATGAAAAACAGCATACATCCCATCTGCCATTATTTCTAATAATGTACAGCCCATTTGCTAAATCTTAAGGTTTTTTTGGAGCCCATCTTCTTTTTGTTAGCATTACACCCCATATTGTGGCCACGGTTAAAAAGTATACGAAATTTTGCATATTTCGGTGTGGTCAACTGTTTTTAATCCAGAAATATCAATTCACATTCAAACTATTTTGAAAAATAATTTATATAAATATAAAATCCAAATAATTGTCCACGCATAAAAATCAATGGAATTTAAGATCTTGTAATGAAAAAAATTGAAACTAATTCCCGGTTTGATGTGTTTTAAAAAAGCATGTGCCATTTCCGGGCAAACCGAATGAAACTCTCATCATCTCGAAGATTTGCAGCCAAAGAGGGCCGATAAAGCAAGTAGGCCTTGTTTGGGTATTTCTTTAAAAAAATAGAACTGGGCTAGCCATTTTCAGCAAGAAAAAACACAACTGGGCTCATGATGTGGTAAACATAAATAAAACCCTCGCTAGACAGGCCACAGCCCCTGCACAACCCCGTTGTTACCCTGATCCGTCGCTGAAACTAGTATAAATAACAACTGCTTGTTCCTAAAAAAACTGCGCAACTTGCTGGGTCCCTGGTGTCAGCCGCTCGTAGTGTAATTCTCTCGTTTATTGACTACGTTGACAATGGCATGAGCCCCAGATGTCCAACCATTAGGAGGAACCATAATTTTGGGCTTGTACTATAGAGGCACTTGCTTGCATACTGCCATGACGCTGGTGGGTCCCTACTGTCATCCTCTCGACATACAGTCATCTCCTTGTTCCTCTTGGTAGTTGACGACGTTGACAACGCAAGAGGGCGGTGCACCGGGCACAGCGAGCGAACCAAGGCCGCAAGGCGGAGGACGACGGCGAGGCCTCGGACGGAACGAATAGGAGCCGTTGAAGATGCGCCGGTCCAGTCGCAAGCGGAGGGGAGTACAAGGGTTGACTGGTTTAGGCACGGGTGCGTGTTGGGGCTGACATCGCCGGAGAATAACAGGACGTGTGGGGGAATAGAGGGAGGGACTGGCCAATGTTGGAGGGTACGTACGGTAGGGCGGCGGAGGCGCAGCCAGCCATGGGAGGCGGGAGCAGGCGGAGCCGACGGGGTGGTTTGGTTTGGGTGGCTAGAGGAAGAAGAAGACAAGAGATAGAAGATACACGACAGATGTTGGATGTCAATCCAACGACTGGTAGGCGTAATCGCTTGTTGATTTGGTTAGTAAGTCGACACCACCTTGGATAGGCTATTTCATGCGGGTCCCAAATGTCGTAATCCAAATCTGTCACGGTCATGCAGCCTTTCCTATGAAAATTTACAGCCCATTTGATGTGCTAGTTCGAAATAAGTTTGTGGGTGCTGGAGGGGGCTAATCACTTGTCATCTATAATGCACAGTTAGCTCAATCAGACGTAGTGAGTGATGTTATTTCACTTGGTTGTGATTAGTTACAATATTTCACTATAAATTAAACGAATGGCAAGCCATTTGCCTTGTTTCAAAGAAAATATGACAAATACAAATGAGTTGAAAAGGGCAGGAACATCTAACTCCAGCTTACAAACTGTACAAAAGCACGAGGGTTGATTGTTCATCAGGTTTAAAAAAAACCCAGATTGAAAAGGGCAACAACATCTAACTCCATCACTGTTTTCGGCAGTCACAGTCAAATGGATCGGTCAGGTCCATAGAATGAACATCCTACGTCGTAAAATTTACTGGATTATGACCACAATATGTTGTAAATAGAAGCTCGGCACGTTCGGAAGCTCTTTTGCCCACCTGAAACTCCTTTTTTTGCTCTTGGACATACCCATCCGTCAAAACCATGCTGCTGATAAACTTAAGCCTGATGGACAATAGTAACCTCGCATTCGGCAGGAAGAATGTGACAAATCTTGTGTTTGCACGGTTGGCTACATATCGTTCTAGCGTTATTGTCTTCAATCGAATCTCATGAGAAGTGAGAAAATCCCGATGCTTACGAATCCACCGATTGGTTATAACTTTCTTACCCTGTCCTGTTGCCTAAATACACATGAAGATTGAAAACAGTTAAGGTCTAAAAGAAGTGTGTCGAAAGAGCAACAGCTGAACTGTTAATTCTAGTACACTATATGCGGGCTTCCAATGTGCGTTAAATTATCACCTTTATATACAACTTCTCCAGACATGGAAAGCATTGCAGCAAGCCAATAATCTTGTTCAGATCAAAACTATTCATTTGGATATATAAGATCTTGATGTAATCCAGCACCATTGATAGGCCATCCATGGAGAAACTCTTCATTGAGCATAGAACATAATATTAGTACAAAATGTGTACTCCAAGATGATATATAAATTATGCGAGAAATTTAAAATGCAGCTTATGGTTACAAGTGTAGATGATAATATAAAGTACCTGAAGAACTGTGGAACCAAACACCATATTGAAATGAGCACAGAGATCATGTATTACACCCAAGGTCTCCTGTTTAGGCGCAGAGAGGACGGTTATTTGCAAAGGTGAATAACTAGAATCAAGGATCAACCTTTGAAGTGAAGGGGCGTCTTGGATGATGAGCTGCCTTCCGTCAAAAGAAATTCCAATTCTTACAAGGTTAGGCGACTTTATTTGGAGACAGCTGGAGTGGATGATGCTGTGCAATGAGGCCTCCGATATACGAACCCGCACAAGTGAAAGTTTCTTGAGAAATGGGAGTCGAAGGTTTAGTACCAGATTGTTTGGTAGGTAGCACAGCGCAAAGGTGGCGGTGTGGAGAGAGGAAGAAAACCGCGAGATGGACATCGGTGCTGAGGGCACTAGTTCATGGCGTTCGGTATGTGATATGTGATTTCCAGGGGAATAGTAGAACTCAAGTAGCCGTAGTTCTATGAATTCAGGGGATTTCAGCCAGGCGTCCACCATGCAGGGCATGGTATGCTTGCTCAGGTAGCATGACGGAATGCAGAGGCTTTGAATGGAGCCCTGGTGGGAGGAGATGATGGCTCTGGGGATTTCAAAATCATTGAAGAGAGATAGCTGACGACAGTCGAGATTAAGGGGCACGGCACGCCATAGAGGGCGCCACCAAATTGAGAGGACTTGGGTGCGGCAGCAATCCTTTGTGGGGAGAAGCGAGATGATCTCCCCAAGGATGGCGTCCGGGAGATCGCTGATGCGGTCCACCCGAGATTCTACGGGTTCCTGGGATCCGGTGGGGGCCGGGTCGCCGCTTCTCCTCAATGCCGGGTAAAAGGGATCTACAAAGGCCACCGGCTGGCGGGAGCCTCATCTTCTTGGCGTTAGTCAGCCGACTCCATTTTCCTCGAGGTCGTCGCGTCAAGGCTCACGGATTTGAGCAGAGTAACGAATGACGAGCCTAGTTGTAGTCTTGACGAAAAAGAAGGGGAGCTGGGGTTTTACAGAGGAGTGAGGAAGAAGGGAGCTGGGGTTTTCTGTAGGAGTGAGGTGAGGAATTTGCAGTCTGAGTGGAGCAAGCCGACGTGAGGTGGGTGGGAGGCGAGGAGGAAGAAGAGCACCTAGGATTTTTGGGGAGGGGGCGCGGTGTGCTGGGTGTGGGTAGCGCCTAGAGAAACAATTACTACTAGTACAGTGGAGACACTCTACAGCTACCCGGAAAAACAATTACTACTAGTACAGCGGAGACACTCTACCGCTTCTGGCTCCTCCTAGGTCATTGAAACGTCTCCCTCTACTGAATGCCGTTATACTTTTGTTCACCGACATGCAGGCCATGCAGCGCGCGGGCCCAAATGCCATCTACCAAATTAGAAGGCAGTATGCAGGCAGAGAGTCACCCCGGTCAGAAGCGCCGGCAAGAACGAGCCGTCAGATCACAAAACCCCACCTCCCCGCAGTCTAAGTTTGACGGACGAAGCAACCATCATTTCACTCTTAGTTGAATCCCCTTCTCCCTCACTGTCTTCAAGAAAGCCAACACTTGCATCTGCCACTGTTCTTCTCTCCCAATGAAGGGAAGGTAAGCGGATCCGTGATGTTGGTATATTTTTGCTCAGAGAAAAAAAAGAACTTTTGCAAAGCAAAGAACCGATCCTCACTCTCTTTTTGTTTCATTGTCATTGCGATTGTGTTTTCCTTTCAAAGTTGTCTCCTAGTATTCGTCAGTTTCATGATGGACCAAGGAGAACCAGGCAAAGATCTGCCGATATTGGAGCAGACGCAGGAGGCTGATCCCCACGAGACAGAGAGCTCCAAGAAGATGGAGGCAACCACCGAGGCGACCCCAGATATGCTCATGGCCACTACTGAGATGGTCAACGCCCCGTTTGAGGTTACAACCCCCGTGGCACTGCAGGAGCTGTTTTCCCCCTTCGAGTATGTGCCCCGCCCCGCCCGCTGTGCTTCCCTAGGTGATTTACTTCTTTTCCGTTCTCGTTTGTGGTTTTTCATCTAAGTATGTTGTGATTTTTTTATAATAGGAATTTTCTGGTGATTTACAATGCAAAATTTTATTAGCTTCGATGCCATGCTATACATAGTGGTTTAGATAACTTGTGTTTCTTATCTTTGAAAAGTAATTCAGAATTTGTTTACATTTCAATTAGAGCCACGATGCGCACAAGGATTGTGTGGTTGTGCATGTCACCGCTATGAGGCGGACGACCTGAATATACGACCTTTGGGAAAACAGAGTTCTTAGGCTGTTGGATCCTAGAAGCAATTTGCGGTTATACCAATGAAGAGGTGTATTCCAGCCTCACTGTTGTCAGGCGTGTTGTCCAGGGTGTACTGAAGCACAAGAAGTTCAAAGCTACTCCTTCGTTTGTGAGGCATACTATTCTTGTCAAGCTTACGCAGGAAGATGACGTGGCATGCCTCCACAAACAAGTTTATCAGTGGCAAGGCCACAAGGTTGTCTTCATGAAGGTTCACAAGATTGAGCTGCTGCGGGACGTCCTCGATGATGTTCATGGAAAGGTCCGTCTTGTGTCCAGCCCAAATTAGATCGAGGCATGAAATAATTGCCCCAACTAGTGTTTAATAGTAGTTTAGATTGTGTCTAATTATCCGAACCTTGCCTATTATCGACCCCTCTGGGGCTAGTACTCTGTTTGAATCCGTCTATGGGAACTGCTGCTACTTTTGTGTGCCCGTGAATCATATAAGCAACTATGTATCTTGTTACAGTGGTTTGCAGTTAATTGAGGCCACAATGTAATAAATTCCAAACTTTCAACGCTAGTCCAGCGCTCATGTGGAACACTCACATTAAACTCGTCTTCATAAAAATCTTGAAAAGCATAAGTTAAGCAGTTTTATACATCTCAATGATTCATAGAACATAACAAACATATACTAGTTTACAAAGAAAAGACAAAGTTGTGAGAAGGTTTACAAATCAGGAAAAAAACAAGCAAGGCTTCTCACGAGCAAAGGGCCTCCCGCAGGCTTAAATTTCTGGAGTTCACTCTGGTTTTTCTTGTTGCCACCATCCAGGGTTAGGTTCTCTCATTCTAGAAGAACCAATTATAATTGTGGTCTCAAATTTGGAATGCTGAACTGAACCATGCAAAGGTAATCTTGACGGTGAAATTCTTGTGCATTCCACTAAATTTAAGCACCGCTTATTTGCAGAAATAAGGCACAACAATGCCTCTTGTCCGCCAAGACTGTCAAAAACCGCCGATGCGGTACCCGTGCCAGCTAGTCCTCGGTCCATGGATGAACTGGTAGAAAGTGCATTCTGGACTAGGATGCAGTTGTTTTCGCTCATCCCTGCACTGCAATCAGGAACTAAAACATACGAATCAGCTTCGTTTAGATTGCGTTGGTCATTCTACCTTAGTTACTACCAATGTAGGGATACCTTGAAGACGGGAGGTTAGACAACGGCAACGAGGGATAGCCATCTCATTTTGCGCAGTTGTACTAAAACTGAGGTGTGTGCTTTTGATTGGGCGGATAGAAACGATACGGAGATGTACATCCCGAAACGATATGGAGACAGACATCCATGTTTGCACAAATACGAAATACTGATTATTTAAACGGTGACATATATTACTACTTTCCCTGTTTCCTCTTAGAACCAAGTCCTAGATTCATGCTACAGCTTTCCCACTTTCTTCCTGTTTGAACCAACGCTTTGAGTTGATGTATGAACTAGCTTTACTTCTAATAATAGTAGAAGTCTAGGTGGCTTTGGAACAGCGACGGAAGTAGAAAAGGATCCACGAAGGGGAAGAGCTGGGGCGATGAGAGCAAGGCAGGTTTCAAGGAATATATACCTGAGGGTCGTCGAAATGTGGCAAAGATGGCCTCGGGAGGCCGTATCTTGGCCACAATACCGCAGGGAGGAAGAAGGGGTCGGAGGCCCTCCCGAGCCGGCGCTCTCTCAGAGAGAACGGCACGGCCGCCGATCGGGACGCGCCGGCAGCCGTTGGTCTCCTCCCTCACCGCCGATGACAGCGTGAACGATGCACCTACACCCCTGCCCAGTTGAGGTTGTCCAGCCGGATTTGTGACCAGCCGTGAGCTGAGAGAGAGAGTGTGGCCACCTATGTCTTGCTTAGATCTAGAGAGCATGAGAGAGTGAACGATAGGAACCCTAGTAAAGCAAGCGCTAAGGCTCCTGCTTTTATATATAATGGAGTGATTTTGTTGTACCGGCTTCAAAAAAATGCGCCCACGTGTACCATGAGTGGGTGTGAGAGAACTAGTGCGTGCGTGCACCGCTTGTCTTCGTGATAGTACAATATATACTATGCCCAAAGAACGTTCGCCGCAAGAGTAATAATATAAGTGTGTGACGTGTGAGCTAAAATAAAATGTGCGCGTCGTCTTTTGTTTTTTAGAAGTTCTGAGGGTAGGGTGTGAAGAGCACATATGTGCGTGACGCCCACCGCAGATAGACGATGGGTGCCACGTCTTGAGTCTGCGAGAGGACTCGGGAGAGTTGTGACTCGTGAGGGTGCGTGTGCGTGAGAGAGAGGGGGCACGATCAATGCAATGCATGTGTCCGTAAATCATTATTCGACAAACGTTCGCCACAAGCCTTTTCACGATTTAACGCCAGAAGAACCGTTAGATCGGCATCCGACAGTGTCAGTTTTGCCATGTCATTTAACAGAACAACCATTCCTCTACACACAAATCTTCCACATGAGTGTTAGCAACTGCCGTATGCTCCCTCCATTCCGAAATGCAATGCATATAGCTTTATTGAAAATTAGAACCTCGCAAACTTTTACCGAGTTTTCGTGTACCAAATTTCACATGTAGAATACCCTGTATATATTATTTCATTCATCTTCGAGAGGTAACTATAAAGATGGGTGAGGAGTCTACAAAGAAAGACCATCGTATCACCCGCAACAATTTCAACCATCCTTTAGTGTCGAGGAATATCATAGGAACTCTATATGATATGATTTTTATATGATTTTTTTTTCTTTTTGAGACATTTGGTTCATAGTAATATATTAATATACTTTAAATTTCAATGGAAATAAACATTATATAATTTATATAGCTTTAGAGCCACTTGGTTCATATGAATGGATTCCTATACTCCCTTAATTTCAAAGGAAAATAAACATTAGTGTATATTTAATAGAAAAGTTCCTATGATATGAACCAAATTACATCTCTTTACTAATCCCTCCTCACAGGACTTGAGATACATGTCATCTCTAGATTCAATAGAAAAGTTCCTATGATGTGAACCAAATGACATCTCTTTTCCAATCCCTACTCATAGGAATTGAGATCCTCCATGTCATCTCTTTCCCTACAACTTCCATGTATACATCTTCTATTCCTAAATAGATAGTACAACCCACTAGTAGCTTTTTTTTCCAAAACATGCAACTATGCAAAAGAACTATATAGTGTGCCAATAACTTTGAAAGATGGTCATTGGATGAAGCTAACCCGACAAAGTGCAGGAGATGGGAAAATCCGAGCACCATCGGCCGTTGGATATCATCAACATTCCACCAGATCTGCCACATGTACAATTTAGAAGACTCCATGGTTGAACTTAAGCATAATGCACAAACCTCAAAACACAAGCACTTCTCCTTTGTTCTAGAATCTTCTGTATCATAATTGATTATTTTTTTCTAAATGAATTGCCATTATTTATTTTTTACTTTATGATTTACAATGCACAACCCCATGGATCTTAACATTTTTATAAAACTAATTGATTTTGAATGAGATGAACTATAAGAACTAAACGAACATCTACATCATGCATATATGACTCAAAGCTTTACATGCTATAGTGTGTATTTATTCATAATTTGGTTTCGAAATCTCATGCGTTCAATACATGTGTACCTTACTAGTTTTGAGTAGAGTAGCAAATTTCACGCGGCCCCGGGTATATCAAAATGCAGGGCCCATGCATCATTTCCTTTCGGTCGAACCTACGTCCACAATTTTTTGTACGTGTTATATGTCCACTGGTCCATGAACCCAAAATGTTGCCTCGTTCCCGTAAAACCAAGCGGCCCACACATATTTAAGGCGTCAACTCGAAGCCGTTTACTACGACGTGGCCCCGCATGCCGTAGTACTCCTACAAACCCTACCGCCGCACTCATCATCGGTTTTCTTCAAGAGGACTTGGGAGAAGCCGATTTGTAGTGGAGGCGCTTTCAAAAAAAAGGATCTGTAGTGGAGACCCCTACCCTAGGGTGCCCTAGGTAGCTGCCGCACGCATCATTGTTTTCTCTTTTCTTTATGCTCTTGCGTGCTAGAGTGAAACGATGGTTGCTTCGTCCGTACAGCTTAATGCGGGAAAGGTGGGGCTTTGTGATTTGACCCCTCATCGCTCATTTTCTACTACTGCGGTGCTACGACCAGGGTGCCTCCAATTCCAACCGCTGCTCCGAACTGTGATTTGGTGCATCGCACTTGGAACAAGACGGTGGATGAGCCACATGTGTGCCAAAGGGGTCCTGTTAAGTATGTCGCCATTTCATGTGCGGACTGACCCTGCTTGAGTTGCTACGCCACCACGACAGGAGCAGCCTACCACTTGGTTTTACTCCTTGGTGAATCCCGACTATATTGATCTAAAAAGATACGTGATGAACTACCCTCTCCGTCTCGGTTTTTTATTTGTGGGCGTCTCGGTTTATAGGGCCTGCACGTAGTTCTAGGTCATCCATTTGACTAACTAAATATGAGTTACTATGTCACAAAAATTATATCATTGGATTCTTATTGGTTGATATGTGAAGAAACAAGAAACGAGGTAGAAGTTAATGCACCGCGCCTTAGTATTTTGGGATTATTTGGTTTTCGTAAGATGACTTACTCACCTAGACGGAGGGAGTAGTTGTATTTAAAAGTCGAGGGCGGGGCTTTTCCTGCGCGGTAGGCGGGCGATTCCGCCTACTCGGTTCGGCAGACGCGAGAAGACGAGGGAGTAGGCTGCTACAAACGTAGGGCTGTGTGATTTGACAATGAGTTACTTTGGATGTGTGGGGCCCGTGATTTGACTTGCCATTATCATTTTAACTGGGCGCACGACCGGCGTGAGTCTCCGATTCCTGACCACCTCCATACAGTGCCTCTCCCAATGCTCCACCATGTAGTAGTAGAGGCTGGCTCTTGCATGAGAGCCCACTTCTCCACTTTTTCCTTGCCTCTCTTTCCTCCACATATGCAAAAATGCCATGTAAAGCGCACTATTGTACTTACTTGCTCCTATAGGTGCTTAAGCTTGCCACATAGGCATAAAGTTTGATGTGGCAAGTTAATCAAGAAGAGAGAGACTAGTTTGGTGACCCAAGGAAGAAACGGTGCTAAGCGCGTGTACCTAGGTGAAAAGACAATTTTGAGTCTATAGCTAATTAAATGAAGCAAACTTAGCAACACCATTTCATTGGAAGAGGTCACTCCTTGGCAAATGCAATAAATACTAGTACTCCATGTGTCCCATTATATAAGAACGTTTTTGACACTACACTAGTGTCAAAAACGTTCTTATATTATGGGACGGCGGGAGTCTGAATAAAGAGATAAAGAGGAGTAAAAAATACACTTATAGCCAACCTTATAGCCAACCTTGTTGTAGTATGAGTGACTAAGTGATGACTATGTATGACATGCCAACATCGGATAACCTAACACACCGTGTTAAATCTCCAAGAAGCGCGACTGCGGCGAAAGCGACGCGACGGTCATGGTAGGCGCGACCATGATACGGGCTGCTGGCAGCCCTTGGATCTGAGATCAAACGGTCGTATGCTAAGTTGCTGAAAATTTGCAGAATAAACCTCCAGGATAGGATATTCACCCATAGGTCTAGAATCACGCCATGCAACCGTTCGATCTCAGATCCAAGGGCTCTCGGAAGCCCGTATCATGGGAGAATGGAAAGCCACTACCCTGCCGTTCGCATGCTGGCAGTTCGCTCCTACTCGTCCCCGCACGTCCTTTAATTCTACGGCGGTTCGCTCCTAGTTGTCCCGTCAATTCACATTACGGCAGTTCCACTAATCCTAACCCTCCTCCCAAATCCATGGCGTCCCAAATCTCCCCGATCGGCGGTGGGTACAAGGTATAGAACCATCACCGGCGATGAGTTCGACGTCATCTACACCCGTACTTCCGCAACGGTGAAAGGATGCCTTTCTCGCTTCAGACGCATATTCGAAAACTCACATGATGAGTGGGTCGCTAGGCTAGATGTTGAGTACACCACAGTAGTGGGACGAGAGAAGGATCTAAAGGACGAAGAAGCCCGCCGTGATCCAGGTTTGCGTACATAACGTTCTTGGTCTACCACATATGCCATGTCGACGTTGAGTGCCAGGATTTTAAGAACTTCCTCAAGGACAAAACAGTGAAATTCGTTACTGTAGACTTTAAGAACGACGAAGAAGTCCTGGGTCGGATAGGCCTCGTTGTAGGCAACCCCTTCGACCTCCAGAAGAATCGGCTGGTGCCCTCTCGTCACCCTTCAATGCTGACCTTGGCATGAGCCATGGTTCATCCTTTGTACCGTAAACTGGAGAAACCTCATTACACGTTTCATCGTCATGCATGGCAGTGGAATGTACTAGATATAGACCACATCCACTACGCTGCAATGGATGGCTACCTTTGTTTCAATATCTACAAGGGTTGGATGAAGAACAACAGCCAAGTGTGCGGTTCAAGTAAAGAAGTATCGGCCAAGAGGAAGAGGGACAAGGACGAAGTCGAGGACGTGGACGAGGACTCCGAGTAAGGTGGCAGTGTCGTTGCTCATGGTGGTTCTAAACTTCTAATGCAGTGTTTACCGGATTAGTTGCATAGTTTAATTTCAGGTGTGCTTAGTTAAATTTGAGGGGTGTGTTGTGTTGAGCCCCCAACAGAACTATGTTATGTTTCTTCTCGTTACTTTAACTCTTCAGTATGTACATACTACTAGTATTTCTTTAATAGAATTTAGCACCCCAATTAAGCACGTACTAGCTTTTTAAATAGTACTATATGCATTATTTGGCATTTAGCGCTCTCTATATGTACCACCTTTTTTTTAATTTCAATTTTTGCTCCATGGCGCAATCCATCGATAGTACTACTATACAAAAGTATACATTTTTTAAAAGGCTAGAGTATTGTTCATCACATATATAGCCAGTTAAATTCTCAACCTAGAACGACGTGCATGCCATGTAGTAAACTGATACGGAGGAAGTATAGTAAAATGAGGTGATTTTACCGAGCGATCGGCGGGGAGCATGGCACATCATGCGGTCCCACGTGTCATGATGTACCAAGGCGATGCGCGTGTCCCTCTTGAGGCAGAAGCAATACTAGTACGTGGTTTGAGATGATGGGGAACCGAAGTGTGAAATAATGGTTGCTTCGTCCGTCTGGGAAGGTGCGACATTGTGATTTGACGTCTCATTGATCATTACTACTACTGGGCCGGTACGAGTGGGGTGCGTCCCCCCTGCTGTTCTGCAATGTTATTTGGTGCTTGACACGTTGACCCGGTTGCTATATGTCCCACATGTCGTCGACTTGTTGTTGTTGTTGTTGTTGTTGTTGTTGTTGTTGTTGTTGTTGTTGTTGTTGTTGTTGTTGTTGTTGTTGTTGTTGTTGTTGTTGTTGTTGTTGTTGTTGTTGTTGTTGCCTTGGTTCTGGACTAGCAACTGCATCAAGGCATTCTGTTGTTGGATCAATTGAGTGAGCTCCGGTGGGAAGACAAATCCGGGGTCACGTCTCGGAGGCATCCGATAGGATTAGAGGGGTGAGAACAGGATAGAGTGAGGTCTAAAGAGAAATCACTACCCATATGCACATCAGACAAACACATTCATTTCACACCACTCAATTCAAACAAGATCATACAATCGAACTAAACTACCATTACAAAAAGCTCATGGACTACTACTATATACATGGGAGAATACTAATGGTAATATGGTGGTCGACTAAAATTTTTGAT